>JARJIL010000006.1:31295000-31920000 GCA_038502395.1 Dittrichia graveolens
CAGAGACTTTGCAGCTTGTCAGCCACCACTGTTTCATGGGGTAACTGATCCAGTCGTCAGTCACAGATGGATCTCTGAAATTGAAGGTGCGTTTCACACCTGTTCGTGTGCACCTGAGAATAAAGTAAGATATGCAACAATCAACTGAGAAGTGCAGCTAAGGATTGGTGGGATATGGAGGTAAAACAAAGAGATTATGTTCAGATTGAGATTATGACATGGGAAGAGTTCAAAGAAATTGTTTTCGAACAATTTATACCACAGGCAGAAGTTGATAAGATTGTGGATGAATTCCACAAATTGAAATAGACAAAGGAGACTGTACAAGAGATTAACGCGAAGTTTATGGAGAAAGCTCGTTTTTGCCCAGACTATGTGGCAAATGAAAAGATGAAGATGTATAGGTACATGATGGTGCTCAAGCCTAGCATTCGAGAGTTTATTGATGCTAGTAAGCATCAAACAGTGAAATCCATGATGGATGCTGCAAGGGCTAGAGAGTTAGAATTGGTCAAACAGGAAACTGAAAGAAAGTCAGTGGAGAAGGCGATGCCAGTGTATAAGAAACCGAGAGTGGAAACTCAAGAAAAGATAGTGATGCATAAGATATATCCTGTTTGTTCGTTATGCAAGAAACGTCATTTGGGAGAATGCAGGGTTGGTTCGCTGGCATGTTATAAATGTGGGAAACCTGATCACTGGAGCAGAGATTGCAAGAATCCAATCAAAGTGTGTTATAATTGTTATCAGTCAGGTCATCAGAGGTCCGAATGTCCCAATCCAACCATAATAACAGCGCTTACCGATTTCAAGTCTACTTCAACTTTACCGTCCATGCATATTCTGAGATGAAGAGGGAGAAGGAGTATAAACAAACCCAGGTGTAGTTCCAGGTATATATCTTGTCAACAATTTGTCTGCTAGTATGTTATTTGATTCTGCTACAAATAAATTATTCGTATTTATCTATTCTGTAAAATTTCAGTCAAGTGTGTTAGAATTAGATACAGTTAGATTCCTTGTTGAAACTATAGCCATGACTATGAGAGAATTCCAAACAGTAATTGGAATAGACTGGTTTGATAGTAACCAGGTTACAGTATTATGTGAATAGAAAGTGATATGAGTTCATATCCCAAGTGGGGAAGAACATTATATATGTGTTAGCACCAAAAACCAAAAAGTTTTATGTGTGGCTAGTTATAGAAATAGGAAGTATCCTCAGTATGGATATACTATTTCTTTAATTTGTGTTACGAGTATTAGTTAGAGAAGAAACAAATGAGTTTTAAATATGCGAAAGTAGTATACGAATATTTGACGTGTAAACCGAAGAAATACCAAGGTTACCATCAGACAGACAGATTGTGATCAGTGTCATTATGGGATTGTAAACATAAATTTTGTGAAACGACAGTTTTTGCGTTACCTGAATTGATTGAAGAAATGACAGTAGTTTGAGTTTGCTTTGTACAGTGGCATGGATTGTGTTTTAATGCAAAGGGGCAGAATTATTGCTTGCACTTTTAGACAGTTAAAATAGGATGAGGATGAATACACAGACTTGCACTTGATAGTAGTATATGTGGCACGTTATTTATATGATACGTGATGGTTATACCTCGATAGTGGGTGGATATGTGGATGTAAGACTATTGTTGGTGCGCCGCAATAGCATTCATAGGTGATGTAAGACTATCGTCAGTGCGCTGCGATAGCATTTAGAGATGAGGAGATGTAAGACTACCGTTAGTATGCTACAATAGCATTCAGTATGATATGATGGGATTATGTGTTTTTATGTGAAGTGTTTTTTACACGAAATTACAAAAGTTGAGAATAACTGTTGAATGAGAAAGACCTTTAAAGGCGACAGAAACAGTGGTTAGAATAAGTGGAGGATTGTGAATAGAATATTATGTTATTCAGAGTAAGGCTAATGGTATAGTCAACAGTTTGAACAAGAAATCAGAAATAATACTTATGTGAATTAATTATCTAAACGACAGTGACGACACTCTTATTCAGAGGTGATAAGAACAGTTCAGTGAAAAGTGATCAAAGGCGAAAAGTATTACAACGAAGGGATAAAAGGGGGACAAGTGGTTAATCAGTTTAAAAACAGTTATGATATGTTAATTGGATATGATCATATATGAGTAACAGGTTATGTGGATGCGTACAAGACACATCTATATGAAATTCATAAATTTATAGTGGTGGTGTAGCTAGAAGTTACTAAGGGTATGAATACCTAAGAGTGAATTATTGATAACTGGAGCTGAAATGAGATATAGTCAGACAAGTGGGGAAACGTCATTAAAGATATATAACTTGTTTCCATTAGAGAAACTTATTATGCAGAATAGTTAACAGAGGTGTGTGAAAGAAATTGCATCTTGTGGTAGTACATCAATTTCTACTGAATCAGACAGGGATGCCAGATGTGTTTCAGAATTTGGAAAAAATTTCATATTGAGTTGAGGGATAAGTCTTATCTCAGTACAGTCAGAATGAAAGGAGTATACAGTTGCTGGAAAACATATGTTATGATTGTGCTATCGATTCAGAACGAAAACCGGGGGTATAAATTTGTTTGACAGAAATTCGTGTTATAACAGATACCAGTCTAGCACCAGGATGCCAATGTATGATATTAATATTAAACTTCAGTGTATTGGATGATGTGATTCAGACAGAGTGGGGTAGTACAGAAATGGTACAGCAAAAGATAGAACAGATTCAGAAGGTATGTAATAGATTGTTGGACGCTCAGAATAGACAGAGGTGTTATACAGATAAACAGAGATCACCACATCGGTTTCAGTGAAGAAGTATGTATTATTGACAGTGGTATTGTGGAAAAATGTAATCAGATTCAGATAGGAGAGAAAATTAAGCCCGGAATTCAATCAGTTATTCAGAATTATTGTATATGTGGGGAAGAGCAGTTATAGAACAGAGTTATCAGAAGAGTTGTTATAAATTCAGAACACCTTTCATGTGTTATATCTCAGCAGATGTTTAGCAGTTGAATCTAATAAACTAAGTAGATGGGTCAACGACCGGTAAAAGTATAGAAAAGAAGTCAGAATATGTATGAAGACCTGAACAGAAATAGTGATATTTATTCAGAACTCTTCGGCAGTTGATTTCGGGGACAAAATCATTTCAAGTGGGGAAGAGTTGTAACACCCGGAATTTAATTATTAAGTTAACGCGAGAAATGTATAAAGTGGTATATGAGTTACTAATGGATATATGAGATAGTATGTGGTTATAAACTAGAGGGGCTAAAACCGTCAAATCGGAACTTGGAAAGGTTGAGGGACTAATTATGTAATTAGTCCATAGATATTTATATAAATAGTCATCTTTGACTATTTTTAGTCAAAGTCTTCATTTTTGCAAGAACCAAACTCACGTATTCTGACCAAGATCAGTGGAAGCAAGGTGTAACAACTGAAGCTAATAATCATACGAGTTAGAGGTAAGAGTTCTTAACCATGTTCTTGAAGTTTTATGGGTTTTTAAGTGATTCAATGGTGAATCATAGAGTAAAGCTTGTTCTTGTTGATATTTTCAGTTTATAAGTTGTTTAGGGTGTAGGAAAACACACCAGTAGTGTTTTCTTGAATTAATAGTGATTATGTTGGTGGTTTGGCCGAAGTTACAGCAAACAGTCGGCTGGGTCTGTATGGTACACGGCCCATGTAGAGTAGAAGGCGGTCACAGGGCCATGTTGGTATACATGGTCGTGTAGAATATGAGATACACGGCCCGTGTAGGTGAGTTGTCAACACCGGCCATGTAACCAAGACATGGTCGTGTAGCAAGAGAGGTACACGTCCCGTGTACATAACATGGCCCATGTAGGATGACTGATTAAGACTAGCTATGTAAGCCAGCTCAGGACGTGTAGTGTTTAAGGGACACGGCCCGTGTAGGGATACATGGGCCGTATAGGCCCTGTTTCAGATCAGATTGCTTTAAATGATACTTTGTTGTATGGTATATATAGGTAGGTGATTGACCTTATATCAGAATCAATATCAGTTGGAGATCTTTGCATATCCTAACTATTATAAGGTGAGTCTTCTAGACTATTATTCATATTTACAGCATGTATGTTATCATGCCAGGTTGTTGATATGTTAAGTCACTCAGATATGGGTGCTATGCTCAGTAAGGTTTAGTAGTGTTACAGTAATGTTACAGTATATATGTTTATGTGTGTTAAGCTTACTGGCATGTACAGTAAGGCTCAGTATTAATAAGCATGCTGCTTTGTGCAGTAGTGGCTAAGAAATAGCACTGTACTGTGGCTCAGTTAAATAATCATGTGTATCAGAAAGCATACTGCCTTGTGTAGTAGTGGCTCAGTTAGTTACTCAGAGATTTATTATCAGTTGTTGACAGTGTTTATAATATGATTACATTCATGTGTTTATATGATTGGTAGTCTAGTTTACTCACTAAGCTCTTGCAGCTTATCAGATATTATTTCTAAAATGTTTTGCAGGTTTTATCCATGGCAAGGGCAAAACTTCAGTTTGACGGTTGTTTTGTATATAAGGAAAACGGTGTTTTGAGACTATCAGGCTTTGATGTAAATATGTAAATATGTAAATATAATCATCAGGCTTTTGATGTAAATATGTAACTATCAGGCTTTTGTATGAACCTGAGGGTTCAAAACAGTTTTTGTTGCTTCCGCTTGTTTGTAAAATAACTCTTTTATTTCTAAAGGAACTTGAGATATGGTTTTATTTACGTTTTTAAAAATTGGGGCGTTACAGCAAGGTTGAGCCTTTTTGAATTTAAGCTTGACAAAAATAGGCTGAGTGGAAATTTTCAGTTTTATATTCATATGCTATGCAAAAAGAAAAGAAAAAAAATGCCAACAATGAAAAAAGAAAGAAATGAAATATCTGTTGAAACAATAAGTCAAATATGTGGCCTTTGGGACTCGAATTAGTAGGCTCTGAGGGGTGTTCTACACCTAACCACCTAAAGCCAACTGGTTTGGGATCGGTTGAGTCGAAATGTTTGCTACATGGGTTCCATAGAAAGTCATGGACTTATATGAAAAGATGAAAGAAAATGCATATGTTTATTAAATCTTGGAAATCTGCAATAACCTTTGAGATTGGGGGATTGCTTAAAGGTAATTCGACTATGTGCTGATTTTATAAGTAATTCATGAATTGAAATTTGGTTATTTATGAGGAAAATGATTATATGAGTGGTGAGAAGTTAAAAAGGATCAATACACAAATATATATATATATATAATTCTAGATACAATCGGTATAGTTCTGTTTTTAATCATTTGTACTGATATTTTGGTTTTTTTTTTAGTTGCAATTTGCTTGAGGACAAGCAAAGCTCAAGTGTGGGGTATTTTGATATCGCATTTTTTAGATATATATTTGGTTGATGAATTCTCAATATATACTTGGGTTTTCTTTCTTAAAGCAAAGAGTGAGGCTACTGAAGAGATTATATGCTTTATCCAAAAGATGGAAGTATTAAATGGCAATATGGTGAGGAGTCTTAGAAGTGATCATGGAACTGAATTCAGAAATCAAACTCTGGAAGCTTTCTGTGATGAGAAAGTGATATCTCAAAACTTCTCTGCTCCAAGAACCCCATAACAAAATAGTGTAGCTGAAAGACGAAACAGAATATTGATTGAAGCTCCCATAACCATGTTGTGTGAAAGTGGGTTACCTTTCAATTTCTGGGCTGAGGCTGTAAGTTGTGCATGTTTCACACAGAACAGATCCCTAATTATCAAGAGGCACAATAAAACTCCATATGATGTGTTCAAGTGAAATAAGCCAAGCATCAGTTTTCTGCATATATTTGGATGTCAATGTTTCATCCTCAATCAAAAGGATCATTTGCAGAAGTTTGCTCCAAAGACTGATGAAGGAGTGTTTGTAGGTTACTCGGTAATTTCCAAAGCATACAGAGTATACAACCTCAGAACAAAAGTCATAGAAGAATCTATCAATGTAAGTTTTAATGAAATGAATTTGTTGCTTCCTGTTCTTCTAAACATGTTTTAGGTGAAGAATTTAATGATCTTATGCAAACTGGAGAAACCACTCCAGAGCAAGTTGATCCCTCTCCACTATCTACTCATGATGTAGATGAACCTGTTCCAATTCAAATCTTTAGCCATGAACAACCAACCTCATCCAATGACATACCATTACTGAATCATGAGAAAAATGACTCAACATCATTGGATTCTAATTCCATATCACACATTCCCTCTTCAGTAGAGACACCCATTGATTGTGAAAATGAAGTTATATCAGCCAATCAAAATGAAATCATTTCTACTGCTGATAGCCAACATATAACTTCACCTCCCCAAATCCAAACTCATCCCAATTCCTAAATCATCCAAAAAGCCCTCAAAGACCACAAATATCATCCTCATGATCTGGTTATAGGCAATATAGAGGATCCAGTTAGAACAAGATCAAAAGCTTGCAACATCTGTTTTTATTCTGGATTTGTCTCTCTGGTTGAACAAAGAAGGTTGATGAAGCCCTGAATAATCCCCAGTGGGTGACAGCCATGCAAGAAGAGCTGGCATAATTTAAAAGAAATAATATATGAACCTTGGTACCCAAACCAAAGGATAAAACCATCTTTGGAACAAAGTGGGTGTTTAGAAATAAGCTATATGAACATGGAAAAATCATCAGAAACAAAGCAAGGCTAGTGGAACACGGGTATTGTCAAGAAAAAGGAATTGACTTTGATGAAACCTTTGCCCCTGTTGTAAGATTGGAAGCTATCAGATTATTCTTAGCCTAGGCTACCTTCAAGAACTTCAAAGTATTCCAAATGGATGTGAATAGTGCATTTCTGAAGGGAGATCTGAAAGAAGAGGTGTATGTCAAACAACCTCATGGTTTTGAGGAGTCAAGTTTACCAGATCATGTTTTCTTTCTCAACAAAGCTTTATCTGGTCTTAAGCAAGCTCTAAGAGTCTGGTATGATACCCTCTCTTCTTTTCTCATTAACAAAGGATTCACAAGAGGATGCATTGATAGCACTTTGTTTATAAGGAAGTGCAAAGGTGATGTGATACTTGTGCAGATATATGTAGATGATATAATATTTGGGTTTACTAATTTGGAACTATGTAAAAAGTTTTCTAAACTCATGTCTGCTAACTATCACATGAGCATGATGGGTGAATTAAACTATTTTCTTGGTTTGCAAATTAAACAAGAGCTTGATGGTATTTTTATATATCAAACAAAGTACATTAATGATTTACTCAAAAAGTTTGATTTTGAAAATTGTACCTCAATGAAAACACCCATGTCAACTACTCTTAAGCTAGGAAAGGACACTGATGGAAAATCAGTGAACATCACTGCCTATAGAGGAATGATTGGGTCACTTTTATACCTCACTGCTAGTAGACCAGATATAATGTTTTCAACATGTCTCTATGCAAGATATCAAGCTGATCCTAAGGAATCACATCTTGCTGTTGTTAAAAGAATATTCAGATATCTCAAAGGAACTCCTAATCTTGGTCTTTGGTATCCCAAAGACTCAGATTTTGAGTTAGTTGGATATTCTGATTCTGATTTTACAGGGTGTACATTGGATAGAAAGAGTACTTCAGGTGGATGTCAACTTCTAGGTGGAAGATTAATAAGTTGGTCTAGTAAGAAACATAATTCAGTATCAACATCTACTGCACAAGCAGAATACATTGCTGCAGGAAGCTATTGTGCTCAAATTTTGTGGTTACAAAATCAATTACTTGACTATGATGTAAAGTTTGAAGACACTCCAATTCTGTGTGACAATACAAGTGCCATCTCCATCTCAAATAATCCAGTCATGCATTCAAAGACAAAGCATATTGAAATCAGACACCATTTTCTAAGAGATAATGTGTAGAAGAAAAAGGTATCTCTACATTACATTAACACTGATTTGCAACTTACAGATTTGTTCACCAAACCATTAGATGAAGCAAGGTTCAATTTCCTAATATCTAAACTAGGTATGCTTAATTTCTAGATTGGATTAGTAGTTCTTGTGTTTCTGATAATTAATAAGTGTTGAATATTATGTTTTACTTATCTAAGCATCTCTAAGCCTTACTGATACTGAGAAAGCTAAGTGAGTTTGCTCAGCTGATACCTATTAGCTGACCAAAATCACTCAGCTGATCACACTTAGCCAAGGAGGAAATGCTTAGCTACGTAACTCTATCAGCTGGTGAAGTTAAAATCTTTTCTATCAGCTGATGCTTTTCCATCAACTGATGACTCTCAACTGATACACTTTAATGCTCAGCTGATGAATCAACACTTGTTAAATTTTCTTTGTTTTTGCTCACTTAATGTTTTTTAACCCTGGTTATTTACTCCATCTATCAGATTTCATTTATTAGCTTATTAATGAGTTTTCTATTTTGTTAGTATTTAACGATCTCTGTTAACTACACTTCACAATATATTTATTTCACGACAATATCTATGTGTTTAAAGTCAATTTATAGCCTTAATTGTGTTCAAATTGTTACTTAATCAATATTTGGCTATTTCAGGTTGGAGATGCTCAAATATAAAATAAACATGCAAAAGTCGTTAAAATAAGAGTAAGAGAAAAGAAGATGGGCTTATACCAGACACGCAACCCAGTTTTAATACAATATTAATTGTATGGCAATATATATACATATATGTATATATATTAGCATCGTACTCGCGCAATGCTGCGGAGTCGAATAATTTTTGTTTTATAATATGCCGCTTTCAAAAATGTAATAATATGTTATTCGCAAAATTCAATGTCACAAAAAAAAATTTTTAGCAACATGTCCCATTTTTTTTCAAATTTTCTTTTATTTGCATAAACTATTTTATTAATTTTAAAAATAAAATCTAAAAGACTTTAAAATAAGAAAAAAATCATATTTGTTAAATAAGGATAGAGAAGTTAATAAGATATTAGAAATTATGTGGTAATGGGTGTATAATTATGTTTGTGTGAGAGTATATTTTAATTGAATAAAAAGTTAAAGTAAATTAGGAGAGAGATTGGAATGGTTTAAGATTGAGTGGATGAGATTAAGTTAAATATAATGAAAGGCCAAGATGTTGTTATGATTGAATTTTAAGTTGTCTTAAAATTAAGGAGGAGAGAGAGTGTTAAATGCTTTATATAGTAGTATAGATATATATACCGCCGATTGAAAAAAATGTAATATGGGCCTTTTAGCCCATTAACATAAAACAATTAATATCAAAAATCATGACCGCAATTCGGAAGTAATCGAAATCAAAATCAAACCAATGGCGGCTTTCGTATTAGTCGACAGCCGAAGCAGAGAAAAATAAAGAGCAGCAGCGATGAAGTGGTAAATCAGATTAAGGGGAGCGGTCTATGAACTAGTATTCGAAGAGAGAGACTACGACTTCTACGAGATTAACTCGGTTTGTTTATCATTGGTCTATAATGATTTATAAACATGGGTTTTATTTGTATTTGTTGTTTTCTGACTTGTGTATGAGTTAGGGCTCCTGTTTTACCTAGTTAGATGAAACTTAAAGATTGATTTATTTTGGTTCCTGAATTATATGTTTGATTCTTGTAAGTTACATCGAATTAAAGATCCACTCGTTTAATGCTTTTACTTTTAATTGATTATTCTATGGGTTGTTATGTGTTTTTAATGGGAATTAATTATACATGCAATCTATATTAGTGGATTACTTGTTAGATTACTAAATAAACATTAGGGATGATGTTTAGAAATAATTAATTAATAATCTAGGCATTAAGTTAGTGTTAACCTATCAAACGGAAGTTAGTAGGTTAAAGGGTGATTCGGGAGATTAGCCTGCTATTGGATTGTAAACAGGGTGTAATTAGTTAGACGGGTTTAGAAAGGGATTTCTTCACCTTAGTTTAATTAATTATTTAATCTGACGATTCGGGAGATGAGTTAGGTTACCCGTTAGAATCATAACCTCCATAATTCATGTTTCATAATTAATCAAGACTAGGTGGATTCGACTCTAGGTGAAACAAATCTTCGATACTGTTCATAGTCAATTTCCTATCTATTTCATCATTCTTTTGCTCGTTAAATTTATTTAATTAGTCGCCTTTCAATATTCTTTAGTTTTTATTAGTTTCAGAGAAAATCCCCGTTTTAATTAATTTGTTTACGTTAATTAGTGGAATCTAGTTTAATAAAATATTCTTATTGTTCCCTGTGGAGACGATACCCTACTTACCTAGGCTATAATGTTACACGATCCAGTCATACTTGTTGGTAGTGTGTGGTGAAACTTAGGTGATTTTGGACTTTAAATTAAAACCTGATTTCGCGCATCATGTTTTTGACGCCGTTGTCGGGGAACGGTGTTTATTTTGTTTGACTAGATGTTATTAGTTAATCGATCCTTTCCGGGGATTTATTCTTGTGAAAGTTATTTGCTTTATTATTTTATTTATTGTTTGCTTTGATTATCTTTCCTTTTCCATTCTACTCTTGGTTTCCTTTTGTGTTTCCTTTGCAGGTAAATGGATTATCAAGGAACTCCGTCATTTCCTTTTAGAGGAGGCATGCATTTTGTCAAGAGTTGTGACGATGACCCGCCAATGTTCTTACCTGGGGAAGACTAGAGAACAAAATTGCTACATAAAGCTTATGACATGCCTATGTGTTCAGCTAAAGATGATGAACCAATGTTTTTACTAGGGGATAATTGGTCGTTACCACCACGTGTTGATGATGACATGCCCACGTTATCACCTTGGGAGCCTTATCTTATGATCTAACAACCACTAGAGACATATTATCATGATCAATTTGTCTATCCTCAACCAGTGCCATGACAAGAAGAAAGGAAATCAAATCTAGGGGATCTGATTAGGAACTTCATGGAGACTCAAACTACGTCTATTGAACGGATCAGAGTTCAACTTGAACAACAACAAGCCCTTAATGAATGTATTCAGATGCAACAACAAGAGTCAATCTTGAAATTAGAAAGGGAGGTTGAGAGGATTTTTCAGTTCATTTCCAAAGCACCTTCAGAGGATTGGCCACCCAATGAGGATGTAGGTCCTCTAACTATTGATTTTATCGACTCTGATCATATTTCAATTGTGCAAGACGAGTCTTATGATGAAGTAGAGGTAAAGGAGGAGAATTCCCCATATGATTCACCGGTGGTTATCGAGGTAACACTACAATCGGAGGATAATTCACAACCAAAGGAAATTCCCATATTTCAAAGCACAAAGGAGACTAAAGAGGAAACAAAACAGTTTGAATGGAACAAGATGCAACCTGCCAAGCTAATCATAGGTAACTCATGTATATCATGTATGTATCACTACTACGACCCTCACTTCATTGCAAGTGTGGGGTGGGATGCCCTAATTCCTAGTGATTAAGGGCAGAGTCAAGCTAGAGACTCGGACAAAAACAAGCGCTTCTCGGGAGGCAACCCGTGCTTAGTGTAGGTTTTTACTTCTATTTTTTTCTTTTTTATTTCTTTTTCATATGAAACTTTGTGGGTGTATTTACTAGAAACCCTCACGAGACTACAACTCGTCCACTCGGGCTACCGAGGGGTTTAAAGGTTTGTTGCATACGCTAAATGCAACCGTGATTCCTACGAAAGTGAGTTTAGTTTTTTTTATTTTGTTCTTATTATAGATTGATTTTATTTTTTTGAGTTTGTTATGTTGCAAGTTGTGGTACTCTACCTTGTGCGGACTGCTCCCCAAGAGCTGCTATTTTATCTCCAGATTCAAAAGCCCAGCCGTTGATGACTCAGTTAACCCCAGGGAGTATCTGTTCTCTTTCTTTTCACCTTTACACATTTCTATGCTTATTTTGTCATTGCATTGGGGACAATGCAAATTTATAAGTGTGGGGTGGGGGTTAAGTTTTACTTAAGCTTCTGTTTGTCCTTGCATGTTATGTGAAAGTGGTTAAAATTGGATCAATTTTTTTTAAGATTTCTTATTCCATATGCATGAAAGTGATTTGTTTTCTATTTTCTATATTAGAGAGTAGTTGAGTGTTGATGAAACATCATGCCTTAGCATATTTATAGCCCACACTTACTTGAGAGATTGAGCCTGAAAAATGTCATTATTGACTCAGTATTCTTTTGCTGTGAGTATGTCTGAATGCATTCATTTTTGAACTTGTGTCTAGATTCTTGTCGAAATCACCATAATGAGTGTACTAGACTATTGCACTGAGAGAGGCCATCTTTGTGTTTAGCCTTTTGTTTTAGCCATTTTTTGTTTGTTAGATAGCCTCATTTTTGGGCTATCTAATTAGTCCTGCCCTTAGTATGCGTAGTGCTCATTTTTATCACTCGAAACCCTAGTTAACCATGTCGAGCCTAAGCCTTTTTCTTTGTTCAACCTAAATTTTTAACCATTTCCATTTACTTTAGCTTTCTTTTTTCCTTAGCTTAAGTTCACTTTGGTTGGATACGTGTCGTGTTAGAGTTTCTTATATTCAATGTTATTTCAGTTTCTGAATAAAAATAGATATGCCGAGAGTTGATAGTTTATACTTAAAATAAAGGCGTTATCTTTGGATCTTGCGAGTGATGCACGAAAAAAATGCAAAAAAATAAAAGTTGCAAAAAAAAAAGATGCAAAAAAAAGTGAGCAAAAAAAAGAAAAAAAATATACATGCTCAAAAAAAATCGTGCCTGCAAATATCCATATTTTGTTTGAATATTCTATTTATATATTAATGTGCGTTCGTTTTTGTTCTTATTCAGTGTTTGTGTTTTTGCCATTCCAGTTTGAATGGTAGTGTGTGTGTTATCCAACTAGATTTGAGTTTTTGCTATAATTTAGTCACTTTAAATTTCCATTTCCTACCCTGATCCTTACCCCAAACATTACAACCTCAAAGTCCTCTCAAAAGTCTCAAGTTCTCTCTAGTGGTAGAGATTAGATCTAGATACAAGCATATGCTAATGGTGTATTTCATGACATTTGTGTGTTCACTAAAAATATTTGCCCTAAACACTTGTGTGAAGAATGAATACCCGGTGAGGATGCAAAGTCATGCTTAGTTTTAGAGATGCTTAATGCTTTCTAATATAGATATAGAGTTCATCTTATTCGTGTGGGTAGATAACTTGATTGTGTTTGGGTGAGAATGATAAATTTGATTGGTCTAGTTTGATGTTTTTCATCATGGTTTGCTTGGGGACAAGCAAAGTTTTAAGTGTGGGATGTTTGATATTGTCGTATTTTACTATATAATATATATTTATTTCACGACAATATCTGTGTTTCAAGTCAATTTATAGCCTTAATTGTGTTCAAATTGTTACTTAATCAATATTTGGCTATTTCATGTTGGAGATGCTCAAATATAAAATAAACATGCAAAAGTCGTTAAAATAAGAGCAAGACAAAAGAAGATGGGCTTATACTAGACAAAGAACCCAGTTTTAATACATTATTAATTGTATGGCAATATATGTATATACCGCCGATTGAAAAAAAATGTAATATAGGCCTTTTAGCCCATTAACATAAAACAATTAATATCAAAAATCACGACCGCAATTCGGAAGAAATCATCGAAATCAAAATCAAACCTACGGCCCCTTTTGTATTAGTCGACAGCCGAAGCAGAGAAAAATAAAGAGCAGCAGCGATGAAGTGGTAAAACAGATTAAGGGGGTCTATGAACTAGTATTTGAAGAGGGAGACTACGACTTCTACGAGATTAACTCGGTTTGTTTATCATCGGTCTATAATGATTTATAAACATGAGTTTTCTTTGTATTTGTTGTTTTCTAACTTGTCAATGAGTTAGGCTCCTGTTTTACCTAGTTAGATGAAACTTGTGGATTGATTTATTTTGGTTCCTGAATTATATGTTTGATTCTTGTAAGTTACATCCAATTAAAGATCCACTCGTTTAATGCTTTTACTTTTAATTGATTATTCTATGGGTTGTTATGTGTTTTAATGGGAATTAATTATGCATGCAATCTATATTAGTGGATTACTTGTTAGATTACTAAATAAACATTAGGGATGATGTTTAGGAATAATTAATTAATAATCTAGGCATTAAGTTAGTGTTAACCTATCAAACGGGAGTTAGTAGGTTAAAGGGTGATTCGGGAGATTAGCCTGCTATTGGATTGTAAACAGGGTGTAATTAGTTAGACGGGTTTAGAAAGGGATTTCTTCACCTTAGTTTAATTAATTATTTAATCTGACGATTCGGGAGATTAGTTATGTTACCCGTTAGAATCATAACCTCCATAATTCATGTTTCATAATTAATCAAGACTAGGTGGATTCGACTCTAGGTGAAACAAATCTTCGATACTGTTCATAGCCAGTTTCCTATCTATTCCATCGTTCTTTTGCTCGTTAAATTTACTTAATTAGTCGCCATTCAATATTCTTTAGTTTTTATTAGTTTCCGAGCAAATCCCCGTTTTAATTAATTTGTTTAGGTTAATTAGTGGAATCTAGTTTAATAAAATATTCTTACTGTTTCCTATGGAGATGATACCTTACTTGCCTAGGCTATACTGCTACACGATCCAGTCATACTTGCTGGTAGTGTGTGATGAAATTTAGGTGATTTTGGACTTTAAATTTAAAACCTGATTTCACGCATCAGGGGTCAACGTTGATTTTGCTTAGCTTGTATTCTCTGATCTTATTGATAAAATCACACAGAGCACAAACAAAAAGTCATCAAGGTCTCAGGTCCCATATATAAGATTTTTAAGCCTGATTGCTACGAGGGAAATTGGAGAAAATGATTTTGTGGGCTTAAATGAACATCTAGACGGTATAGTTATACCTGGCATGGGAGAAAAGGTCTTTCATTTTCTAAGGGCA
The DNA here is from genome assembly GCA_038502395.1 of Dittrichia graveolens. Classification (NCBI taxonomy): domain Eukaryota; kingdom Viridiplantae; phylum Streptophyta; class Magnoliopsida; order Asterales; family Asteraceae; genus Dittrichia; species Dittrichia graveolens. The sequence continues at coordinate 31,309,923 of JARJIL010000006.1, forward strand.
GATAGGGGTCCTGCAATCACTGCACAAATCCAAGAGTTGATTGATGATGCTGCTAAGGCAAATGTTAATAATGATGATAATGTTGATGATGATGATAATGGTGCTGATAATAATGAAAATGAAACTGATGATGATGGAGATGATGGTGAAAATGATGATGGTGGTGGTGGTGATCATGGTGATAGTAATGATGATGATGCATGTAATCCTGGTTTTGCTCCTCTCAGTCCACTTGTCATGAGTCCTTTTAGTGATGCTGCTATACAAGATCAACCTGAACCAGAAATTTTAGACCAATTGCTTGATCTTATTGATGGAAGCAGGCACATTATTTCCCAAGGTATGAATGACTCTGACTCCACTTCTGAGGATATTCAAATGGTAGTCTCAACCTTTGATAGCACATCCTCATCTCCTGTCCAAACACCAATTCAAAATCCAAGCTCTAGTGAACCTCTAATGGTCACTAGTTTTGTTCGTATTCTTAGCCCCCTATACACAAGGTCAATATAGGATGCTCATCTTGATCTCTTTGAGGTAGTAACATCTACACCTCTGACCTCAACACCAATTAGCCCTCCTTATGTTGAGGGGGAGCCATTGGATGTTGCACACCCTGAACCAGCGGATGCATCCTCACAATAGGATGTATCTATAAATATGGGACTTAAACTTCTATCTGAGACATCCTCCCAACAGGATGTTCTCATTGAAAGACAGACCTCACCCCAAGGTCATAGTGTGTCTATCCCACTTCTGAGTCAGCCTATACCATTCACATTCTCCCAACAGAATGTGGATCCAATAAGGGATACCCTAATACTGAGTGCATCCCACACTCAATCCACATTCCTCGCACCTTTTATCACTTCAATTCTTACATAATCACAGCCTGCCAATGCCAATGGTACAAACCAACCTTTGATACAGGGCCCCAACCTCTTTCCCAATGAATTTGAGCTTATACACCAAGGCTCAAATGAGGGAACCCAATCCTCACCCAATTTCAAGGAACCTATCCCAACTTCTTCTTCCTCGTCCCAACCATCTACCTCCAATACCTACCCTTCAAACCAAAACGTTAACCTTCTCCAAACCATAAACCAAAACCTTAACCTTCTCCAAACCATAAACCAAAACCTTGACAACTTAACCCAAACCTTCCAAACCTTCCAAACGGAAACAGACACTCGACTGTCTAAGCTTGCAAAGGACATAGAGTCACTTAAAATCCCAACCCAACCCTCCCCTGCACCTATTCCACCCTCTACTGACCTCACTCCCCTTTTAACCAAACTTGACCAACTCTCTACACTTCTTCCCTCTCAACCACCTACTCCTACATTACCTCAATCTACCCTCTCTTCCCTGAACCAAACCATCTCAAACCTTCTTACCCAAATCCATACTCTTAAACCTATAAACCCTAACATTTCTGTAGCCATCCTTGAGGAAATTCTTCCCCTGCCTTCATTCCTCAAAGGCATCCTTGATGATCTTGAATCCCTCACAGAACAAAGCCGTATGATTCATCTCTCATTATGGAAAGCCATTAGAGATCTCAAGGATGACCTCTCCCTCCAACTCTATAAACTCTCTACCACTACCTCCTCTACCCATACCCCCACCCCTACCCCTACCCCATCCCCAAAACCAACAACAGGTGACTCCCCTCCTACTTTTGATGATGCCAAAAAGGGGGTGAAATCTTTAAGTTTAAATTCTAGGGAGGATGATCCTACATCAGAGGATATTGATGCTGCTTACAATGAAACTGCCAATAAAATCTTGCAGCATGAAGCATCCAAAGCAATAGCTTCCCCTGCTTCTAAAAGAAAAGCATCTACTGAGGGGGAGCAAAGGTTCCCACAAAGATTAAAAAGAATGGCAAACAGGCTAAAATCTAAAAAGAAAGTTGCTGATGGTTGCTCTCCAAAAACCATAAATGTCCAGTCTGATTCTGATGATGAGGATGCTACTCCACTCTCTGACATCCTTAAAAGAAGAAGACTGAGCCCCAATCCTTCCCTGCTCCAACAGTCCAATCATCTCCTTTAGTCCAAAAGCCTTCAACCTCCGCTCCTAAAGACAAAGGGAAAAGAAAAATGACAAGTGAGCAAGTTGAAGAGGAAGAGCAAACAAAAAGAGAGCTTGCACAAAAAGAGCAAGAGGAAAGAGAGAATTCCCAAATGGCTCAAGCCTTGGGTGTTCCAATGGAAGAAATCTACCAAGCCAAGGAGCTAGCCTATCATCAAGAACAAGAAAAGATTCAAAGCCAAGCTGCTGCTCAAACCAAATCGGAAAGGGAGAGATCTCAAGCTGAGCTACTCAAAGCTAGATCCCATGCAGATGCAATCAAAACTCTTTTCAATCTTGACTTATCTGCTCCTTACAACCTCAGTCAACAAAGAATCAAAAGCTTCAGAGAAAGAATCAACATTATAAGAAACAAAACTGAGCCTGCCCCAATAACAAGAGCCTCTGTTCACAAGGGTAATGGTGAACCTTATCTCAAAGCTATAAGGCAAAACAACTTCAAAGGCAGTGAAGTTGTATCATATGAGAGATGCCATGTCTATGGGTTCACAGAGTTGATTGAGATTCTTTACCTCCTTTACAAATCCAAAAGAAAGCTCAAAGTTCAATTTATCCAGAAAATTCAAGCTTGGATAGCTTTTGCTGTGTCATAGAAAGCCTTAACACATGATGATTATTACAGGCATGTGCATACAGTGGATACACTACACAAGAAAGGTTCAAAGCCTTTTAAAACATTTGAGCATAAAGAGGTACTACCACAACATGAGTATCTTTATGATTTTGAGGATCTCAACACAACTTTACCACTCAACATCACCTTGAGCTCTTCAAGTTCATATTTATGCCTGTTGAGGGTATATTCTTCCTGGACAGAGGTGGAACATGGAGATTCTTTAGGCAGTCTGAGATCCCTAAGGCAAACAAGAGTTTTCTCTTTGGGCTAAGAGTATCTACAAGAGGCAAAACCGGAAATGACCAATTTGAGGCCCTTGTACAAGCTAAGTGTGAAGTTCTAGCCGAAGCAGATCCTCTTGCAAAAACCTTTGAAGTTAAAGAAGAAGAATGGTGGGATTGATGACTGGGCTATCTCTGAAGGCTTATTGATTACTATTGTTGTAATATATTTCTTGTAAATTCTGTTTAGTTTCTCCTTAGACTATTATAGCTAGTAGTTGATCTCTTGTAAATACTTTTGTACCATTATTTATTCTGTTATTATAGTCATGTTTATGTAAATACAGAAAATCAGAAAGATATAAAAATGAAAAGATACCATAAAAACAGAACAAAATGGTACTACAAAGAAAAAGATTCCACAAAAACAGAACAAAATGGAACACCTAAAAAGAAACCAAAAACAGAACAAGGTTCAAATAAAAAGAGCTACCAAAAACAGATAGTTAGGTGGCCAAATGCACTTAAAAGTTTAAATATTTTGTATTCGAAGTCAAACTGATTCTTTTAAAAGAAAAAGGTTTTGTCATCATCAAATAGGGGGAGATTGTTGGGGAGATAATCACTTCACCCTAATAATCAACTCTACCTATCTTAAATATATAGAATTTGATGATAACCAAACCCTACTTTTAGTATGAATTAGAAAGTATTCAAACATGTGTTGTTTGAATCAGATTTATGAAAATATGCTAAGTATGGAACCATCAGCTGAGCATCAGCCACTACTCAAAGTTTCAGCCGAAGGACATCAGCTAAGGAATATCAGATGAAGAAACAACTGAAGAAGACCATCAATTGAGGAGAATCATCTATCAGCTGAGTGAAGAAATTTGATCATCTGAGTGTTTACACCATCAGCTGAACAAAGATCTTAATCAACTATACCATCAGCTAAGTGTATATTGGATAAGTTGAGGCCCAGAGCATCAGCTAAGTAAGTCTTTCCAAACACAAGTTATCTTCTTACATAAACTGATGTATTTAAATGATAAGCTGAGCATACTTGATCAACTAATCATATCAATACATGACCTTATGTCTTCCTAGTATAACTATTGATCAACTGAGCATCTATATAATCAGTTGAGCAATAGGTATCAACTGAGTCTTTGCAAAAATGGTCAACTGATCTATTCTCTCAACTGAGTAGTGAAAGTTATAAAGTTCTTAGTACTTTCTGTTAGCTGAGTTGAGCAAAATGTCAAATCTGCTCTTCCTTTCAGATTGTAAGTTTCATATGTAAAAGGCAGAACATGTGTTGTTCTATTATGCCTTAGATCTTTGTTTGTAAAAGTATAAAGCACTTTTTGGATCAAGTACGAGACAAAAAGGTTTGATCTTATCTTCTGGAAAAGGAGAAAGATACCTCAAACAGATGAAGATCCCGAAGATTTGTCTCAACAACTAAGTATGGCTGGCAATTCCATACTTGGTAAAGTCAAATCTAGAAGAAGCATGACTGTTGTTTAAAGTATAAGCATGGAAAGGGAAAGACAGTCTTACAAGGCAAAAGGTGTGGGATTTAATATTTTATATTGTGAGTGGGTTGAACTTTTTCAGAAAAGTACATTTACTTTTATCAATCATTTGATTAAAGTAACTTTACTTTTTACCCACTAACTTTACAATTAAAATATTATATTTTCATACACTCTATGTCTCCTTCCTACATGCAACCAGATGCCCTTGCTTCTATAAATATCTAGGCATGGTGGACATACAAAAATAAGCCTCTACATAACACAATAGCAATCTCATCTGTTGAGAAAAATTCGTAGAGTTTAGCAATTGTGTAGAACCAAACTTGTTCATGTGTTGACACTCCTAAACATTAGTTTAGAGTTAGCTTGTCTATGTGTTAAACAAATTAATTGCCACCTTTAATTGTACTTAGAATTTCTGCTTCTAGTACATGTAATTCTTGATTCATATCAATAAGAATTATAGAAAAGTATAATGGTGTATCTTTAAATGTTAAAAAGCTAAAGTTTGTATTCAACCCCCCCTTCTACAAACATTTGTTGTTGCGTACTCAATCTGGGACTAACAAGACTCATCAAATTTTGCCATAAAACTAGTATCAGACCCCACAATCACATCTTCTTTATCAGCCAGAAGTAGTTCTTTAGAAAACACATTTACCAATTCATCATCACTTTCTCCATCAGTCTCTACGAACTCAAACTCTTCAACATCAGCCATGAGGACAAACTGTGCATGGACATTTGTATCTTCATCACTATTGTCCGTGTCCGATAGAAATTGATCCTCCTCAGCTAGCAAAGCCTGTCTACTGTTTCTTTGTTTAATTAGATTAAGCTTAGCTTTGTAATACTCTGAATCTTTGACTTTAGGTTTCTTGCAGTCTCAGATGAAATGCCAAGTGCCAGCATAGTTATAACACTTTCTTTCTTGCGCAGATTCAACTTTTTTTCATAACGCTTCTCGAGCCTTTGACCATCTTTTCTCTGGAATTGGTTATCCATATGTATAGATCTAGATGTAAACCTCTACTTATTGTTAGTTTTATTCTTTGAGAAATGGCTTTGCATCATGTTTGTAAGATATGCAATTGCTTGCATAATCTTTTCATTATCCACTTGACTCTCATCATCTGAATCTGAAGAATCTGTCTTTTGTATCTGTTTCATTTTGATAGATTTTGATGAGCTTTTCATTCTTTTATCCTTTGCCACCAAACCAAGGGGTCAACATTTTCCTTTTGTACACCCACACCAACATCATCTTGATATTGATTTAATTCTTCGAAAATCATGTGATAGGTGACTTTGTTCAGGTTTTTCTGATTCATTTGCCTGTAAATTGCTACTTGCAATTTCCACTCAAGGCCTAAAGAATTCAGAAATCTTGTGTTTTTCGTCAGATTTCAATAGTCATCCAACTTTTGGTTTCTAAGATCATTTAGCAGTTTTCAGTATCGACTGTATGTGTCAATCAATGCTTCACCATCTCTTGCTCTAAAATGATCAAAAGAATTGACCAATGTTGTTTCTTTAATCCAAACTCCGGATTCAGTTCCTTCCATCTGACTCTTTATTTTATCCAAATTTCCTTTGCTGTATTCAAGCCATTGACTTTGATGTAAAATTCAGATGACAGACCATGCTTTAAATGATATTTAGCTTTACTATCTGTAGTAGCCCTGTGCTTTTCCTCTGCAGTGTGCTCACTAGGACGTTTTCCTCTGTGGATCTCATCTAGTGGTGGGTTATGATTTGGATTAGCTTCCTGATCGATCCTAAAAACCCCATTACCCTCTAAGATACTTTTCTTCATTTCTTCTCCATACTGTTCATTGCTTTCAATAAAATCCATGAACCTTCCCTTCCATACGTGATATTCACCTCTATAGAGTACATGTGACTTTGTATCTGACCCAAAGGATAAGGTTTCACTGTATGTACCCATATTTGCAACAAGATCTTTTCTTTGAAAGATGTAAATTGAAGAATCCGCAACTGTGTTGAAATCCAATATCAGCAACTTTAAAAACCGAGGACTCAAATCCAAGTCACAACCTCAAAATCCGAGTCACAAATCCATAATTAAACTGAAATCCGCTATTCCTTGAAATCCTTGAAGCCTTAAAGATTTTGAAATCCGTAAGTCACACTCCTTGAATCCGTGAATAAGCAAATCCGATGCTCAGAATCCGCAACTCAGAATCCGGTTCCAAAATCCGATGATTTCAAATACCGATGGATTTCAAAACACTTCCAAGTCCGACACTTCAAATCCGATTACTTAAAATCCGTTAATTTTAAAAATCCGTCAAATACTTCCAAGTCCTTTGAACTTCAAAACTCCGTTACCTATAAAATCTGTAACTTCAAATCCGACACTTCAAATATTGTCGGAATCCAATAATTTTTCTCGGATTTGAAGAAATCCGATAGTTCTTAGGTACAAATCCGACTGTTCTTCACACTGTAATCCACCACCTTCAAAATTTCAAAAATCTTCAAATCTTGTTCAAATTCGAAAATTTCTTCTTCCTTTGGCTTTGTCTAAATGCGAATTACAATTAGAATACAAACTTACACCAGAAATCAATCAAACGAGTACATTTTCGATCAAAAACTCAAGAGCTCGAAAAATATGAAATTCAAAATTCCTTACAATCTGATGTAAATTGAGATCGCGGACTATTACAGATTCAAACTACTATTGAATGCGAATCTAATGCACTACAAACCTTCCATTTTAACAGTCGATTAAATCAAAATCAGAATTCTTCAAAAATTCGACTGATATCTTCGAAATCCGATAAATTGACCTTCAAATGTTGTTGTTTTCTCGATGATTCTTCCATCAAGAGCCATCTTTGAACAAGGATTAGTCTCTGATACCAATTGATAAAGCAAAATGAGTATAATAAGAAGAATTAAGTAGAGAGAAGAATACCTATATATGTGTGTTTATTTACTTTCAATATGACAAAGGTTACATATAATATATGCATGTGTCACCTTATATACATCATGCTAAGGTGACATCTAAGTACAAAATGTAAACTAGATTATAAACATCAAATTTATTTCTAACAATTGAACAATTCACAAGGTCTTTAATAGCAACCCATGTCGCCGCAAAAAAATTTCTCCTCAAAAGGGATTTTTTCTTGTAGTGTGGTATGATAAATGGTATGATCTCATTATGTAGAAAGTATATTTTAGACCTGGTTTGAAACCATTTTAAGTCCCGGTTTTGTAATCGGAGTTATACGGTTTTTAGTCCTTATTTTTTAACCGGGGTTAAAGGGTGACTTTTAGTCACCTCCAATTCAGCCCTCCCTCAAAAGCAGGGTTAAAAGCCTTCAAAAACCAGGTTAAACGTCTAGTTTGTAGTAGTGCAATAATAATAATTAAGAATAAAATTAAGCTATAATGTAACTTAAATTATCACTCATGAATTACATTTTCCCTATACTGTTTATTAATTTAAAATAGTGATAAAACATGTCCATATAAATATGATTTATTGACGGATTAGATATAAATGCTAATTCATACTTTAAAATGGGATAAAATCGGTGAATACTTCAACAAAATCAAAAGAAGTAGAGAGAAAGGGAATTCTTAAATTATGGTAAATCAAATTAGGAAACAAGTATCTTCTAATTACTAAATCACAATGGTCAGCCGATTTATATAACTTCACACATCCCTAATATCAATCATTAAGCAAATACTACTCGGTAGGTACATATATTTTCTTTCTTCTTTCCCACAGAAACAATAGCTAGTTTAATGGAAGACTTGTAATCACAAGTAGTGATGGATGAGTGGGAAACTACTTATATAGTATAAATGCAGACATATTCGAGATCATCAAGAACGCGATCATGGAGGTTCTGATCACCCACAATAGTTCTAGAAAAAGAGAGACAAAATTGTTGTGACAATTGTGAAAATGTAAAAAATCCAAAATCAAGATAATTTGAAGAGCTAAAAATGAAGAAAAACAACGGTAATTTCTCATGGAGTTGATTGAAGGAAAGAAAGTGTTTTAAAGGGTTGCTTGACTCATGAACATAAAGTTTATACCGTTGAAGTTGTTGATATTTTGAGGGTTAAACAGATTCTTGTAAAGAGTAAATGTGTAACATGATCACAAAATATTAAAGATATGAAGTTTACAAAGTTAATCATAACTTGAAGATTTACTTGATGATATATTTTAAAAAGCTATATATAAGACCATGGATATACTTGTTTTTTATGTAATTAAATGCCTAATTTGTTGCTATGACTAACCTTAAATCCAAGAAATAACATCGTGGGATGCCATGAATTGTGGATTTGGTAATATGAGTTGGATGTGTAACGGGTCAAAATGGTTTCGTGTTAGAAAAAAGACCATACCATAATGCTAATAGTGACAAATTAAATGTTCAATATATATAATAGAAAATTTTAAAATTTGATACACATAATAGCAAAACGTGACAAATTAGATACATTTTGATATACTAAACCCTTTTTTATTTAAAATGTAATTAGAGAAAGTTTAAAAGTATAACTCTTTTACGTAAACAAATTCTTTTTGTTGTATTAAAAAAATAATTTTTATTTTTTCTTTTTTTCAACGTAAATGAAAGCTATTGGGGCCTTTTTTTATGTTATTTCAGCTAAAGCTCTACGGCTGTTCGAATCATATGTATGTCTAGTCTTTTTGGTAAATATGTCGTTTACTATCGTTCATATACGAGAATTTATATGCTAATACTTATTGCTCCAACTGAATCGAACTTGATGGTTTTAGGCCACATGCCCATTTTACTTTCTTTTCCCTATGTCACATACTTGTTCTCTACAAGATCACATGTGGCTTTTAATCTCAACCACGATCAGCATTTCACCCCATAAGCGTAAAGATTCAAGAAACTCGATAAGGGAACGCTATATATGGAATAAGAATGCTTTTATTTAAAGGGAGCTTTATAAGAGAACTTTTACAACTCACTTTGAAGATGGTTTGTAACAAATCATACCACCACCTATTTATAGGTACCTCCACCTCCTAATAGGAATTTTCTAGATATCTGGACAATATACAAGTATAAACATTTTTCTAGATCCTTCCATGAAACTATCCATACTATTCTTGGACATAAGAACAAGGAGGATATTTCTAGATTTCTTCATGTGTCTTGTATTTATGATCATCTTAATTTTAACTATATTTTAATATAAATTTTATGGTAACACAATACGTATTTAAATAATGTATGTTACAATGTTATAAATGAAAGTGTAGTTATGTTTTTAAGGAAATAATTAAAATGATTTGATGAGAGTTTTTTTTTCTTAAAATGTTTCTTCAATAATAATAATAGTAATAATAATAATAATAATAATAATAATAATAATAATAATAATAATAATAATAATAATTATTATTATTATTATTATTATTATTATTACTATTATTATTTTTATTATTATTATTATTATTATTATTATTATTATTATTATTATTATTATTATTATTATTATATGGTTACGTCGGATCTACTATGAAAACTTAAATCTGAATCTGGTTTTTATCCCCTGCGAATGCCTATTTTATTACTTTGTATTGAGAGCAAAATACGTAAAAATACAAAAACCTTTGGTAATATTGTCTTTGTTTGTAATTAACTTTATTTTGTACCTAAATATACAAAAAACTTACAAATTTTGTTCATTGTAGGCCTGTCAATGGGCAGATCTTGTCCCAGATCCGATTCGATCTGCCCCATTTATTAGATCCAATAGGTCTAAATATTGGATCCATCGCCCCAATAAGAGATCCAATATGTCGATCCATTTAATTAGATCACTACGTGAGTCGATTCAAGATCTGTCTTGGTCGATCCATTTAATATTAAACTACAATTTAATTTTAACCATTTACTATCATAAATTTATCAGTCACCACCCGCCACCGCCATGGCTACCGCCGTCGCCTATTACCACCCCTGCCACCCGTCCTCGCCATCACCACCACCACCACCGGCCACCTCCACCGTCACCGCCGACCACCACCCGCCGCCGCCGCCGATGACACCCCGTCACCACCACCACCACCCGCCACCATTGTCACCGTCGGCCACCACCCGCCACTGCCGACACTATGACCACCACCGCCGACCACCAACCGCCGCCACCATCACCATCGGCCACCACCCTCCACCGCCGACACCGTCACCATCACCGCCGGCCACCACCTGCCGCACACCGCCGGCCACCACCGCCGGCTACCACCGTCACCACCACCACCACCGCCAGCCACCACCATCACTACCACCATCGTCACCATCACCACCACCACCGTCACCACCACCACCGCCGGCCACCACCGCCACCGCCGACACCGTCACACCTACCGACCACGAGCAACCGCCCCCGTCACCGCCGACCACCACCCACCGCCGCTGCCGCCACCACCGTCACTACCACCACCGTCGACACCGTCACCACCACCGCCACCAACCGCTGCCCGCCACCACCCGCCACCGCCACCGTCGACACCATCACCACCGCCACTGCCGACCACCCGCCGTCGCCATTGTCACCGTCGACGACCATCAACCGCCACCACCTTCACTGCCGGCCAACAGCCGCCGCCACCGTCTCCGCCGGTCACCAGCCGCCGCAGGTCACCACCTACCGCCACCACCATCACCACCGCCGGCCACCACCCGCCACCACCGCCGGCCACAACGATGGCAACGGCTGGTGGTTGGCGGAGGTGGTGGTGACGGTGTCGACGGTGGTGGCGGGTGGTGGCCGGCGGTGAAGGTGGCGGTGATGTCGGCGGCGGCAGCGGCGGGTGGTGGCCTGCGGTAAAGGTGACGGCGGCTGTTGGGCGACGGTGGTGACGGTGGTGGCCAGCGGTGGTGATGGTGACGGTGTGTGGTGGCTGGCCATCTTCCGAAACACAATGAATATATATAAATAATAACCTGCACCATCTTCCGAAACTCTATTAACATGCCTCATCTTCCTTTTGGGATTGGCTCCCCAAATAACACAATTATAAATTTTTATAATCCATGCGTAAGAACTTTTTGTAATTTAAAAAAAGTAAGAATTATTGTAGTACATGAGTAGAAAAAAATTATGATAAATAGTTAAATTCTATTAATCATGAACATCAGAAACACGAAAAAAAACAATTTCATTTGGCATGTCGTCTTTCCAGACAATTAAATAACCCAACTCAAATACAAAATGTGAGGAAGAAGAAAGCTTAAATAATAAACAAAACAGTGCTCAAGATAACCAAATCAATTGATTAATCAATAAGAACCTAGCATAAATTTCCCTAATTTATTCACGATTGTATTTCCTAATCTAATCGTTGATTGGCAACTGAGTTGGTCTAATAAGAAAAATAACAAAACCACCGAAAAAGAATCAAACCTCTTGGCAAATACGAAAGCAAATGCAAGGTGCAAAATCGAAGCAACTCAATGGCGTATGTCGAACCAAGTAAAATGAACTTGCTAAATCGTTGCATATGATGAACAGTAGAAATACAAATCCTAGTTTGATGAAGAAGATGAAAATCGGATATTATTGTCAAAGAGAAGGAAGACTTCTATGCCTATTCCCTCACCAAGCAAGTTTTGGAGCATGTTTCATGGGCTGATTCGAGAAGAAGAAAGAAAGAAGGATCTAGGTTTCAATAAGAAGCTTACAGGAGAAGAAGAAGTAGATGGTAAAGAAAATAAGAATTAAATTCGGGTTATAAGGGAAATACAGACCGGGTACCACATAAAACATAAGTCTGCGTTTTATTTTCTTATGGCAGGATCTTTTCAAAAGACAAATTTTAAAAATGGTATGTGTTAAATTGGAGGGTTATGATTGATGGAGAGAAATTTTTTTATTACTATTCTTAGTAAGATGGTAAGGCTTTTAATAATATATATAAATATTTATATTTTATTATCATCAACTTAAAACATTTTATTTTACATTTTATTTGCTTTTATCATTTAGCTATAAAGTTTGTGCGAATATAAATATAAACTTGTATTTTAACTTATTTTTATCTATATGTTTATATAAATTTTAGCAGTCATTCAATAAATGTTTTTTAACGTTATAATTTAAGGTTTACTTCTATAAGAGTTCTTTTTTATTTCCTAAAACTTATCGGATTAGTAATACTACATAGTTATGATTTGGTCGTAACGTGAAACATAAAACATGAGCCGATTAGCGTTCTAAATAAGATGAAGCATTATAATTATAAAATTTTAAATTTTATCCCGCTCTATGTCAGATATTTGTGTTTAACTTCTCATTTCTATTTTTTGTTTAACCTAAAACCCTAGCAATGCCTAGCAAAAAACAACTCATTAGATACATTAAGCCGTATATATATAAATAGCATCAATATAGAACCAATCTTAAACATAGAACCTAAAGAACTATTTTGAGTCTTTAGATTAACTTGATCAAGGGCTAATATTAAATTGTGACAAAATTGTAATTATTATATATAATTATGATACTATAATTAAAAAGAAGGGCAAAAAAGAAAAAAAACATCATCAGCTCCTCACGCCTCACTATCACATTTATTAAAAAAATCATTAATCATTCTAATGATAATAACTATCTCATGTTTAAGATTTTTAATAAAAAAATTATACCATTAGGTTCAGTTTTTCTTGCTCTTTAATTGAAGACCACTCTTCCCATATTTCTAAAAATTTTATTTTGAAAATGCAAATTACGAAAATGCAAATTTCATATCTGAACATGCATATGTGGATGAAGATGATAATCAAAATGCAATTCCTCATACACCAAAAAATGAGTTTATAATTCAATGATTTTTTTAACTGATGTAGTGTTTTGTGTACGAAAGTTGCATTGTAGTGTTGTATATGGAATATGCATTTTAGGTTTGAACATGTAATATCAGCCCTTGAAAGTGCTGCTGTTTGCATTTTGCATTTGCAATTACATGCTGTTGTTTGCATTTCACATTTTAGGTTTGAACATGTCTGCTGTTTGCATTTGCAATTACATGCTGTTTACATTTACAATTACATGCTGCTGTTTGCATTTGCAATTACGTGCTGCTGTTTGCATTTCACATTTGAAAGTGCTACTGTTTGTTTTTTGCATTTGCATTTTAGGTTTGAACATGTAATATCAGCCCTTGTTACTTGCATTTCACATGCTGCTGTTTGCATTTTAGACTATTTTTTTATTTGTTAATCTGCATTTTCATTGAATGGGCTTGTGACGTGCATTTTTATTGAATCAGATTTGTGAAATGCATATGAGAGTCGTGAGTTTACATTTTTGTTATCTTCTTTTATGTGTGTTGCATTTTGCATTTGCATTTTCGTCAAACAATTTGCATTTTTGTTATCTGTTCTTTTTTTCATTTTCGGTAGCAAATATACGAACATGCATATATATGAAAATGCAAATATATAAACATGCATTTTTGATGTGAAAGTACTGCTGTTTGCATTTTAGACTGATGTTACTTGCATTTCACATGCTGCTGTTTGTATTTTATACTGTTGTTACTTGCATTTCAGATGCTGCTGTTGATATAGTGTTGTGTATGAAATTTAAATTTTTTTGAATTTGCATTTTGGAAGAAAATTTACATTTTCGTAATTTGCATTTTCAAAATAAAAAATTTAGAAAATATGGGAAGAGTGGTCTTGAATTAAAGAGCAAGAAAAACTGAAACCAATGGTATAATTTTTTTGTTAAAAATCTTAAACATGACATAGTTATAATCATTAGAAGGATTAAGAGGTTTTTTAAATAAAAAACGGATGGCTTTTATTGGAGGAGCGTGGCTTTTATGGAAAAAACAAAAATCTCTTTTTTGCCCTTTTTGTTGATGACACGGGTCAACCCCACACCCGTGATCCTATGGATCCGAACCGACCATTTCCCAAGAACCGGTCCGCAAGTAATGATGATCTGTCTTGGCTGCCCGAGTAAGAGGTCGGAATTAAACCTGAGACTATTTCATCAAAGTCTTCCCTTATCAGACCCATCAAACATTTACGGTAGGGGAATATATACCACCTCAAGGTGGTTACTAGGATAAGGATCAAACCCAAGACCTCTAGAAGGACAATGAACCACCTTACCTTGCAGGTAGTTTATATATATATATATATATAACTAAAACATTGTATTAGTGTAACAATGTCGCATGTAATTTCTTGAAATTTTTTAATTAATGTTAATAATTATCCTTACAATTTAATGGTTGAATTATCTTTACAAAATCCGCACGTGCAGCAGGAAACAAAAAACAACGATGAACAAAATAAAACTAATATTTAAAGAGCTATTTAAAATAAAGTAAAACAAAATCTAAGCAAATGTGATTTAAAAGTGTAGTCAAATTTTGTTTAGGATCGAGAATGGTTGTACATTCATGACGTGTTCTAATCAATTCAAGTTCTATGTTTTTTGTATTATGTTTAGAATGATGTTTAATATAGTTTATAATTAATTTATAGTCTTAAGAGATAAATTTTAGTTTTTGGATTAATTGTATCAATGGTATAGATTGTATTTTAAAATTTTGGACAGATTGACATTTTTGTAATTTATATGCGATGCTTTTACAAATCAAATGTAATTGTATACTGAATCACATTTGATTGAATATTAAAATTTTAGTACTATGTTTTTTACATGGACTTTATTAAACACAACTCATTACGTTTAATATAACATGTAGCTAGCATTATTAACTGATTTTTAAAACCAAACAAAAGATTTCAAGCAAGAAAAAGATAAAACTCTAATAAAACGATTTTAATTTGTTCATCTAAAAGCATAAAAAACGAAGCATTAAAAAGTAAAATACAAGAAATGATAAATAAATAAATAAACTAAAATAAAACAAATAATAGTTCACGAAAGAAAAGAAAAAAGAATAAATATAAAAGAGAATGCAAGAGAAATACCGTTAATTATTAGAGAATATATATTAAGGTTTAGTATTGGATGGTACACATCAATTGTATAGATAAGTTATGGCTCATTATGGTTTCTTTTATACCCTTGTTGTGTAGTATCATAGCCTTAGGGTTCTGGATTTATCTTCAATCCCTCTTCCACTGCTACCACAACTGAACTACGGTTGGCCGATGCTGCTTTCTTTCTCCCCGTTGTTCCACTTAAGTGACTACTTTCTTTACCCTCCCTTCCTTTCCCGAAGACACATTGTAAATAAAAATTATTAATTTTCTCTCTCTTGCTACAGTTGTCGCATCTCTTGTTGCTGTCACGCTTCTTGTCGCAACTGTAGTTGTAGTTCTTGCCCGCTGCCGCCATGTTTGTAGTTCCTGATGCTGCAGTCATAGCTCCGACCGCACCACCACTCTTCTTGCCACCCTCTTTGGCCACTAACATGTCCCTACCTTGATGTCACAGAGATTTTGTCATATAGTAATGTTCTTTTCTCTTTTCTATTGTATTTTATCTATTACTATATTCTGTGCTCAATTGTGCCTTTTTGTCATACCCCGCTAAAACGGAAACACGAGGTGTCACAACAAGAGTTCTCATAGCACAAGGTAATAGGTAATTTCCAATCATAACTCAAACTTGAAATTTAAAATGAGGTACGAGAATCCAATACATATTACAGAAATATAAATTGTTTTTTAAATAAAACATTTCGATTGAAAATTTTGTAAATGCCCACACGTGGCATGCTTCCTATGTGCTGTAAGACCTACCGACGATTTCCTGAATAGCATGAGTAAAGAAAAGGTCAACTACGAGAGTTGGTGAGGACACAGGTTTTATATGCACAAAATAAAGCTTTAAAGCAATAATATTTATGATGGGGACTTTTGCCCATCGAAATTTATGAAGGAGGAAACTTTTGTCTAACCTACATTTTTGTAAAATTTATTGTGTGCGCAAGGTATTTAAATATACTATGATGTTTTTCTTTGCTTGAGCCATTACCAATACTATGACACATGTGCCCAATTTAGACCTAACGCCTCGTTAGACGTTAGCGGATGGTAAAGTACATCTATAGTTCGTCAACCATAAGTGGTAGTGTCTACCCCAAATAGCGCTACCTACAATTACCATAGGCTCCCTTGGTGGAGTTAATGGATAATGTTTAGTTTTTGCGGGACTTTCTTGGAAACTCAAGTACATAAGCATACTACCATACGGTACAATATTTTGTATAACATTTGTCATAACAATCAATATTTGTAAACAATTTGTATTCATGCTTTCACCCCAAATATTTGAGTAAACATATTTAAATGGGGCTGTGAATACTCACTTTGATTAGTAGCACGAAGAGTGAAAAAGTCTTAGTGATCCCTAGTTCCTTGACGCGCTCTTAACCTATTACGTTCATGTCTACCGTAAGGTTTCTTTATTGTTTTCTTTGAAGTTGTCATGATGGTGATTGTATTTTTATACATAGTTTTTAATAAAAATAATATTATGTTATATTATGCTTTACTATAAATGTGGACTCGCACTTATGTATTTTGTTTATGTCATGAAAAATAGACACTCTTTTATGTGTATAAGTATAGTATTTAAAATATATATATATATATATATATATATGTATGTATTGTTATTTTTAAATAAATAAGCAAATAAATACGTGTATATGATTGTTCAAAAATAAGTGGACATACATGCAATATATTATACTTATATATTCATTTTTAAGAAAATTATACATTCGCTCAACGCATATATATATTTTATGTGAGAAAATAAGTTTTGTATGCATATATGGTATTTAAGTAAACATACACGCTCGTGTGTAATATATAGTTTTTAAATAATTTTGCACACATATATAATATGAGATTTTTAAATAGAGTTTTTCAAGTGATTATGAACCCATATGTGTGTGTATATATATATATATATATATATTTATATATTAAAAATAGGTAAGTTTATATGCATGTAGTATACATCTATAAATAAGGATGCATATTTACATGCATTCATGATCATATAGATTTACTTTTGGAAAATAATGAATAGTAGAAGATTATTTTGTTTCACCATTATGATCTTGTATATAAATATATAGTATGTACTTTTAGTTTTTGTTTTTCTTGGAGTTATTGTTTGTCACCAACCACTTTCATCATTCTTTTTCACCATAATATTAGTTATAATATAGAGATAAGCACATGCATGTTTTTATTTTTTCCATACAACATTTGGTAGGATAAATCCATACATCAAATGGTAGGATAAAGTCCTTACTTTAATAATGGTAGGATCATAACATGCATGTGTTCATCTATTTATATTGTTGCATTTTCCATTGATCAACACTTTTTAGTATGTGATTTACCCTTAGACACTAAGGTTCTTAGATTTACATTGTTAAAGAAAGGGAAAAGGATGAATGTGGTGGGTTTTGTTAAGAACAACAAGATTTCAAAGACTAGTGTTAGAGATTTAGTGATTATACATTCAAAAGACACCAACAAGTATGAAAAAGAGATGGTTCCTCCTTGAACTCCTTTGATTTCTTGAAGATGGATTTTAGAGAGAGTATGAGAGTGTATGGAAATGAGAGAGAGTAAGTTGGTTGAAGGTAGTGTGAAAAATAAAAGAAAAGGGTTGGTATTTATAGAAAAAAAAAAGAAGAAGAGAGTGAGAGGGAGGGGGGGACGATTTCTTGAGGGGGAGGGGGGGTGGTGGTGAGGTGGTGATAATGGTTGAGTGTGTAAGTAAGATAAATGATGGTGTTTGGGTTGACTTCTATTTTCTTTTTCTTTTTTTTTGTTTATTATATACAATATATATATAATTATATACATGTTTTTATATATAAATGTATATAATTTTATTTATTCATTTATTATTATTATTATTATTTATTATTATTATTATTATTTTTATATACATACATATATATATACATATATTTGTTTTTGGTGACGGTTGTCACAGTCTCCCCTAGTTAGAGAAATTTAGTCCCGAAATTTACTTTGTACTAACCTTATTAAAGAGGTGGGGATATTTATGTTTCATGTAGTCTTCGCGTTCCCACGTGTATTCGGGTCCGTGTCTTGAATTCCATCGAACTTTTAAAATTGGAATTTTGCTTCTCCTAAGCTGTTTGAATTTTACTCTGTGAAACGCAATTGTTCACTGACATGAACTTCTTCTAATGGTACTACCAATGAGTTGTCGGACAAACATTTCTTGAGGTTCGACACATGAAACGTATCGTGAATAGCGCTCAATTCTGCAGGTAGATTGAGTTTATATGCTACTGGACCAATTCTTTTAGTAACCTCAAATGGACCAACATATCGAGGGCTTAACTTTCCTCTCTTTCCAAAACGAATGATGCCTTTCCATGGAGATACTTTCAGGAGTACCTTATCTCCAACTTGGAATTCTAAAGGCTTTCTCCTGTTGTCAGCATAGCTTTTCTGATGATCCTGTGCCGCCTTGAGCCTCTCCTTGATGACAGAGATCTTATCGGTAGTCTCTTGGATGATATCAGTTCACCAACTTCTACCCAGCTTAGAGGAGATTGGCACTTACGTCCATGCAGTGCTTCATACGGGGCGCACTGTATGCTGGTGTGATAGCTATTATTAGATGAAAACTCAACCAACGGTAGGTAGGTAAGTATCCCAACTTCCTCCAAAGTCAACCACACATGCTCGTAACATGTCCTCTAGGGTTTGTATGGTTCTTTCTGATTGTCCGTCGGTTTGTGGGTGGTAAGATGTACTTAAATCAATCCGAGTTCCTAAGGCTTTTTGTAGTGATTGCCAAAATCGAGATGTAAATCGGCTATCTCTATCCAAAATTATAGAAATAGGCACGCCATGTCGTGTCACAATCACGTTAATATATAACTGGGCAAGCCTCTTCATCTTATAATCTTCCTGGATTGGAAGAAAGTGTGCAGACTTAGTAAGTTTATCCACCACAACCCATATAGCATCGTGAGCCTTTGCCGTCCTTGGCAGCTTGGTGATGAAATCCATTGTTATTTGTTCCCATTTCCATTGTGGTATTTCAGGCAGTTGCAGTAACCCAGACGGCTTCTGGTGTTCTGCCTTTACTTTTGCACATGTTAGGCACTTCCCTACGTACGTGGCGACGTCCTTTTTCATGCCCGGCCACCAATAATACTCCTTAAGATCCCTATACATCTTATAAGCTCCGGGGTGTATGGAGTACCTTGACTGATGAGCTTCATCCAAAATAATAGCCCTTATGTTGTTGTATTTTGGAATCCATACTCGGTTTTCGAAATAGCGTGCTCCATTAGTCTTGGTTACGAACCTTGACTCCAAGCGGTGAAGGACTTCGTCTTGCAAATTCTTTTCCTTTAATGCCTCCTCTTGGCTTACAATAATTTGACTCTTCAAACTGGTTTGAACTAACGCTCCTATTTCTCTAGTCCTAGTCGGCTTCACTCTTTCTTTCCTACTCAATGCGTCTGCTACTACATTTTCCTTGCCAGGGTGGTACTTGATTTCACAGTCATAGTCGCTGAGTAGCTCAACCCATCTCCTTTGCCTCATGTTGAGCATTTTCTGATCCAAAATGTGTTGGAGACTCTTATGGTCCGTGTAGATTGTGAACTTAGTGCCGTACAGGTAATGCCTCCAGATTTTGAATGCAAACACCACTGCTCCCAGCTCCAAGTCATGAGTAGTGTAGTTCTTCTCATGGACTTTTAGTTGCCTTGATGCATAGCGACAACTTTATCTCTCTGCATCAATACACACCCTAGCCCTTGGTGCGACGCGTCACAGTAAACAATAAAATCATCATTTCCTTCGGGTAGAGTTAAGACAGGCGCGTTGCACAGTTTGAGCTTGAGTGTTTGAAATGACTCTTCTTGTTTCTCTCCCAGACAAATTTCCTATCTTTCTGAGTTAGAGCAGTTAGCGATTGTGCAATCTTTGAGAAGTTCGCTATGAATCGCCTGTAGTAACCTGCCAACCCAAGAAATTGGCGTACTTCAGTTGGTGTTTTTGGCGCTTCCCATTTCTTGATGGCCTCAATTTTTGCCGGGTCTACCTGAATCCCGTTTTTGTTCACCACATGACCAAGAAAGTGTACTTTGCGAATCCAGAATTCGCACTTGGAGAGTTTTGCGTACAGCTTCTGGTCCTTAAGTAGTGTTAGTACCAATTCGAGATGTCATTTGTGATCCTCCTTGCTTCTAGAATAAATGAGTATGTCATCAATGAATACGATAACAAATTTATCCAAGTATGGTCTACAGACCCTATTCATCAAATCCATGAAAACGGCTGGAGCGTTGGTTAGCCCAAAAGGCATGACCAAGAACTCGTAATGCCCGTAACGGGTCCTAAATGCCGTTTTAGGAATATCTTCTTCGCCTACTCGTAGTTGATGATATCCTGACGGAGGTCGATCTTTGAAAAGTTGGTAGCTCCTTTAAGTTGATCGAATAAATCATCAATCCTAGGAAGTGGATATCGATTTTTGACGGTCAACTTGCTAAGCTCTCTATAGTCAATGCACATCCGTAACGACCCGTCCTTCTTTTTGACGAAGAGGACTGGAGCTCCCCAAGGCGATGAGCTTGGTCTGATAAATCCCTTGTCAAGCAATTCTTGAAGCTGCGCTGACAATTCTTGCATTTCTGATGGCGCTAACCGATATGGCGCTTTAGCTACCGGCGTTGCTTCAGGTACTAAGTCGATGTGAAACTCGACTTGACGGTTCGGGGGTAATCCTGGTAGTTCCTCGGGAAAGACCTCAAGAAAGTTTTGAACTATCGGGATATCCTGGAAGCACTTCTCCTTTGCTTCCATATTAACGACGTGTGCTAAGAGTGCTTCACATCCCTTCATCAAGTATTTTCGCATTTTCATGCAAGATACTATTGTCAATTTCTTTCCCGACTTTTCTCCGTATATGACGAGTTTATCACCTTTCGCCATTGGGATGCGTACGATCTTTTCGTAACAACATATCTCCGCTCGGTGTTTGGTAAGCCAGTCCATACCGATGATTACATCAAACCTTCCTAATTCTATTGGAATTAGATCTATGCTAAATACTTTGTCAGCTAAGTTCAATGCGCAATCCATAATTATATGTTTAACCCTAGTTTCTTGACCGTTTGAAAACTCAATGGTATAGGCTTCTTTTATCTTTTCAGTTTTCAAGTTAAGCTTTGTTTAAATTCTAATGACATAAAACTTCTATCTGCTCTTGAGTCAAATAATATTGATGCATAGTGATCATTAAGAAGAAAGGTACCTACGACCACATCCGCATTTTGCCTAGTGTCATTTACTCCCACTTCAAATACTCGGCCACGGGCTTGGCCTCCCTGGTTTGGCTGGTTCCCTTGGCGATCTTGGTTGGCATTGGGTCCTTGGTTGGGGCGTGGACAAACTTGTGGATGATGTTCTAAACTTCCACATTTGTTGCATGGTCTTGCCTTACAGTCCTTGGCAAAGTGGCCTCCTCTCTTGCACCTAAGGCAAATAATGCACTTGCCCCTGTGATGGTTACCGCACCTATCACACCTCTGGTTGGTCCTTCCTTCTCCTCCTGCCCCTTGCGCCTGAACCCCGTAGTTCCTGCTGACCTTCTGATTCTTCCAAGATCTCTCACCATATTCTTTCTTTGAGGGTTCTTCTATCCTCCTCTTACCCTTACCTTTGTCATTAACAAATAGTCCGGATCGGACAACATTGTTGGTAAGACTGGTGGCCAAGTTTACCGCACTCTGAAGTGTAGTGGGGTTCGCAAATGTGACATTAGTTCGTATTTCAGGAGCTAGCCCCCAGACATATCTGTCTATGCGATTTTCTTCAGGGGTTACCAGGTGTGGTACTAGCTTAGCTAGCTCGTGAAAGAGAGAATTATACGAGTTAATATCACTCCCCACCATCTCGTGGTTCCAGAGTTCAGCTTCCAACTTCTGTATCTCACTCTTTGAACAGAACTCTTCCTTCAGTAGTTTGATGAATTCTGTTCAAGTGAGTTGGTGAGCAGCATCCCTTCCTCGGGTTTGTAATTGGGTGTTCCACCATGATAATGCCCTTCCTTGTAGTAAGCAGGTAGCAAATTCCAGCTTGTTAGATTCAGTGCATTTGCTTATGTTTAGTACCGACTCCATGCTTTCGATCCATGCAAGTAGTCCGACGGCTCCTTCGGTTCCGTTAAACTCTTTAGGTTTACATGCCCTAAAGGATTTGTACGTACAACTGATGTTCCCAGCCGCTCCGGGTCCTGTGTTCGTATTCAACCCCGCTGCTACTTGTCGTACGATATTAGGAAGTGCCGCAATGAGTCGCTCCGTCACTTGTTGTGAGACGTCGGGGTTTAGTCTTGGTGGCATGATTCTAAGGCATAGGGATAAGGTAGTTTAAGCATGGTTGATTTGTAATATAGCTAAGTACGCAAACACTACATTTATATTTCATAATATAACTAAACATGCAAACACAATATTCATAACATCACAGAAATAGGCAACTTCTTGATATATTATCATAACTATTTCATTACATAGCTTGAGCGGTCGGGTATACATGGAGTTTTAAAATTTCCCAATCCACTTATATTTATATGATTGGGTACTTGTAACAAAATTTCCCGATCGCGATTATATTCTAGAGGGGTCTAAGTAGTAGTTCTAATATTTTACTAGGAAGATAAGCTAAAAAGTCCGAAATAGTCTTTATATGTTAAATCAGAAGTGTTTTCCTATTATTACTCCCACTAAGATCGTAATCACTAGTGTTATCCCAGCTAGGATCCTTAGCTGCACAGACAACCTCCTCATGCCCTATTGGGTCCCCAATTCGACCCTGGTCGTGTGTTGATACTGGTCTTCCGCCATCTCGGCGAGGGCGTCGATCAAGTGACGTTGGCAGTCCAAATGTCCTCCCATGAAATCGACTATTGTGGTTAGCTGTCTCAATTGTTGAGTCTGGGCTTCTAGCATTCCTGGAGGTATGACCTATACTCCATGTACAATTGTGGAGTACCCTGATGCCGCCATCCTGGGTCGAGACGGTTCGCCAGTGACTGGTGCCGATGGTCCAGCGCGTGGAGGCAATCCCGTTGTTTTACGGGTTGTTTGCCTAATACGCAGGCCATGCAGGGGTGCTAGGAAGTTAGGTGGTAAGCTTGGTGGAGTCCTTTGACAGAATCCTGATGGTAAAAACGGTGAACTCCTCCCACTAGATATTTCAGTTTCTTCTCCCGACGAATCATCTTGTTGTTCCGTGGCTTGCCGGGATGCATTATAGGAGTTTTCGGTGGGTTCTGAGTCGCTGTTGTACTCTGGTCCTGGGGTGTATTCGATTGACATGTTGATCTGCGATAATGATCTACTTAGTTACTAGTGTACTATAGTGAGTTCTTAGTAGATGTTATGCATAGTGTTCACACACAAACATGATGCTTAAAAGAAATTTTTATTTAAGCATGGTTCTACTATAACTAACTTGAGTATTCCATCACACATACTTGAATTAAACATAGGTGATCAGACTTTGTTTAATTAAAGTAAGATAATGGAAATCTCAACTTAGCCACATTAGTAAGATGCTTTATGTTTAAAGATTTATTTTTGAATTTTTTTTTGAAAACCTTCGGTTATAGTTGGTGTTTCCCCCCATAAGGAAAACGGCATTCTCTATAACCTTCGGCTCTGATACCAAATCTGTCACACCCCGCTAAAGCGGAAACACGAGGTGTCACAGCAAGAGGTCTAATAGCACAAGGTAATAGGTAATTTCCAATCATAACTCATAAAATTGAAATTTAAAAGGAGGTACGAGAATCCAATACATATTACAGAAATATAATTTTTTTTTGAAATAAAACATTTCGATTGGAAATTTTGTAAATGTCCACACGTGGCATGCTTCCTATGTGCTGTAAAGCCTACCGACGATTTCCTTAAAGGCATGAGTAAAGAAAAGGTCAACTACGAGAGTTGGTGAGGACACAGGTTTTATATGCACAAAATAAAGCTTTAATGCAACAATATTTGTGATGGGGACTTTTGCCCATCGAAATTTATGAAGAAGGAAACTTTTGTCCAACCTACATTTTTGTAAAATTTATTGTGTGCGCAAGGTATTTAAATATACTATAATGTTTTTCTTTGCTTGAGCCATTACCAATACTATGACACATGTGCCCAATTTAGACCTAACGCCTTGTTAGACGTTAGCGGATGGTAAAGTACACCTATAGTTCGTCAACCATAAGTGGGGGGTGTCTACCCCAAATAGCGCTACCTACAATTACCATAGGCTCCCTTGGTGGAGTTAATGGATAATGTCTAGTTTTTGCGGGACTTTCTTGAAAACTCAAGTACATCAAGCATACTACCATACGGTACAATATTTTGTATAACATTTGTCATAACAATCAATATTTGTAAACAATTTGTATTCATGCTTTCACCCCAAATATTTGAGTAAACATATTTAAAAATTGGGGTGTGAATACTCACTTTGATTAGTATGTTCTGTTATATTTAAATAAATAAGTAAATAAATGCGTGTATATGATTGTTCAAAAATAAGTGGACATACATGCAATATATTATACTTATATATTCATTTTTAAGAAAATTATACATTCGCTCAACATATATATATATATATATTTTATGTTAGAAAAGAAGTTTTGTATGCATATATGGTATTTAAGTAAACATACACGCTCGTGTGTAATATATAATTTTTAAATAATTTTGCACACATATAATATGAGATTTTTAAATAGAGTTTTTCAAGTGATCATGAACCCATATGTGTATGTATATATATATATATTTATATATTAAAAATAGGTAAGTTTACATGCATGTAGTATATATCTATAAATAAGGATGCATATTTGCATGCATTCATGATCATATATATTTACTTTTGGAAAATAATGAAAAGTAGAAGATTATTTTGTTTTACCATCATGATCTTGTATATAAATATATAGTATGTACTTTTAGTTTTTGTTGTTCTTGGAGTTCTTGTTTGTCACCAACCACTTTCATCATTCTTTTTCACCATAATATTATTTATAATATAGAGATAAGCACATGCATGTTTTTATTTTTGCCATACAACATTTGGTAGGATAAATCCATACATCAAATGGTAGGATAAAGTCCTTACTTCAATAATGGTAGGATCATAACATGCATGTGTTCATCTATTTATATTGTTGCATTTTCCATTGATTACCACTTTTTAGTGTGTGATTTACCCTTAGAATGCTAAGGTTCTTAGATTTACATTGTTAAAGAAAGGAAAAAGGATGAATGTGGTGGGTTTTGGTAAGAACAACAAGATTTCAAAGACTAGTGTTAGAGATTTGGTGATTATACCTTCAAAAGATACCAACAAGTATGAAAAAGAGATGGTTCCTCCTTGAACTCCTTTGATCTCTTGAAGATGGATTTTAGAGAGAGTATGAGAGTGTAAGGAAATGGGAGAGAGTAAGTTGGTTGAAGGTAGTGTGAAAAATGAAAGAAAAAGGTTAGAATTTATAGAAAAAAAGAAGAAGAGAGTGGGGGGGGGGGGGGAACGATTTCTTGAGGGGGAGGGAGGGGGTGGTGAGGTGGTGATAATGGTTGAGTGTGTAAGTAAGATAAATGATGGTGTTTGGGTTGACTTCTATTTTCTTTTTCTTTTTTTTGTTTATTATATACAATATATATATATATATATATATATATATATATAATTATGGGCAAAATGCATGAAAATAAAAGTAACTTTATCTTAATTATCATTGTATACAATCAACTTTAAATTCTTAAAAATAATACAACCAAGTTTCATAATTCACTCATTGTATGAAACAACTTTATTTCTGTGTCTAGTATTTAGCTACCATTGTATACAATAAACTTTTCTATAATTTTCATTGTATACAATAACTTGCATACAACGGGAGGATTATAAAAGTTGATTGTATTATTTAAAAAAAAATAAAGTTGATTGTATACAATAATAATTAAGACAAAGTTCATTGTATTTTCATGCAATTTACCCTATAATTATATACATGTTTTTATATATAAATGTATATAATTTTATTTATTCATTTATTATTATTATTATTTATTTATTATTATTATTTTTTTATATACATATATATAAATATATATATATATACATATTCTTTTGGTGACGAGTCACCCTTTTTTACTTTATAAATATTTATTAATGTAATATAAAATACCGACAAAGTTTTTATTATTCTACAGTAATATGAAACTACAGTTTAAAAAATATTTGCTAGAGTAAAAAAATAACAATAACTTAAAATATGTAAAAGAACTCGTATTGTAAAAAGTACAAAGAAAAGGAGAGCCGCAACAACTGGATTGAAAAGAAATTCAATGTACTTGTAAGACTCAAGAGCATGGAGTGTGGTTGAAGTAATCTATCGGTATGCCTATGTAGACAGGCGGTACCAAAGGCAACAACACCCTCCTTCATTTGGTATTGAAAATAACATGATGCATTCGGTAGTTGAATGCCTAGGAGAGAGGAGAGAGAGATGAGAGAGAAAGAAAGAAAATGGGAGACAGGGAAGAGTAAAGAGGAGAAAGAGTATTTTTTAAAAAATTTTTTTTGAAGCATGAGTAGTAGGGGGGTTTAAGCATGGCTAAAGTATGAGGTGTGTTATGATTTGGCACAGATGTGACACGAAGTATAGGATGCCCAAACATGGATACACCCATTGCTCTAAGATTTTTATTTGTAATTAGGTTAGAGACCCGTGTATAACAAGGGTTGGTTTTATGTAATTTATAAATAGTAAAACACTTTTTAAAAATAATATAAAATGAATACAATAAGTTAATGAAATAAAATAATATTAAATAGTAGAATATATCAAGTTGAATAAAGAAATTAATATGTAACATCATAGAATAAAATCCAGTATAAAGTTCTACAAAAGCTTTTTGTATTTGTATAATAGCTATGTTCCATTCATAAGAAATAAATTCAGACTACAACGTTTTAAATCCTTAAATCATAGTTAATTTATGTTCATGGCTTCAATCTAATAATTATAGATGTGGGATGAGTATGTCTGTTATGGTTGATTGCTCTTTTAGAGAGGCATTATTGTGATCCTCTAAGAAAGCAATTTTGGCATTTGGCACCAGCCTGCATCTAAAAACATAACCAAAGCATAAACCAAAGAAACAAAAGTCCCAAGCATTCCAACATGCTTTAGAAATACAGAAACAGAGAGAGAGATAGAGAGAGAGAGAGAGTTAGAGTGAGCATGTTCTATGTATACCATTTTAGCATCATATTAGAAATAGGCAAAAAGTTTATAGATCAACCGAACCCAAAGTAGTAAGCATGCATATGACAAGCAAGCGACTGTAGTCCTCAAATAGCTCACTCCAATAAAGCATAGTAAACAAATGCGATCAAATCATCCACAAAAACAGTACTGCAAATTACAAAATATTAAGAAAGAGTTTGAAATATTAAAAGAATTTAGATGCCGGAGAACTAATTTTAATGGAACTAAACTCATCAGATGAACCAAGTGTTTTGGAGACAATCAAAGATATTCAATGTAATACCTGAACTTTCGAAAATAAATAAAATAATATTTATTGAGAAAATAATATTTGTGTTGGATTATGGATTTAACGGTGGACTAGTTAATTTAATTAGGCTTGAGTATATGTATATATATATATATATATGATTGGCTTAATGGACTAATGTGGATAATTCAATTGGATTAAGCATTATTGGGCTTATTGTAACACCTGCAAACCCGGACTACGAGATTAGTGGGTTGGCGGTATGTGATTTGTTGCGTTTAAATTTGTTATGTGTTTATCTAAGAGTTAATTGAATTAATTAACTTAATCTAATTTATATATATAAATGTTGGTACTGGAGAAGAAAAGAAAAGAAAGTTAAGAAATATGTTTGTGTGTATGCAAATATAATAGTATTTATGCATGTATGATAAATAGAGTAATATGCCACCACCACCTTAGTTTTGTGTGTAAATATGTATATGTGGGTGTGTATGGTTTCTAGAGAAAGTTACCTGCTCATTTGATAGAAAGTAGAAGTGTGTAGTGTGTGAAAAAGAAAGAAAAACCTTCTTGGTGAAGAAACCTTCAAAGCAAGAACTTGGAATTTGTAAATCAAGATTTGGTATGTTTTAATTCAAACTAAAGGTAAGGATATGTTCATATCATGTTATGAATTAGTTTGACATGTTTAGTTGTTAAAATACATGATTGTATGAGAAATCACCATGTTCAAGTTTGAAGTTTTTATGAAGAAATGGGTTTTGAAAGATTTTGTGTTTTATTGGATTAAATGATGTTTAGGATGCATGAGAATATGTTTAAAGATGTTTAGATATGTTTTTAGTAAGTTTTTGTAAGTTTGATTAAGTTCTGGAAATTGGTTATGGAGTTCTTGATTATTTGGACGTGAGAAAGAAGAAGAAGGAATATGGAATTATGAAGATCGCAGCGCGACGCATGGCTTCGAATTCGAAGTCCCCCGTTTGAAGTTGTAGGCTTCGCATTCGAAGTAGTACCCGCTCGAAGTATTGTCGCGACGCGACGCGTCCAAGGTCGCGACGCGTGTTGGTTCCGAATTAGAAGGCGCTCGAAGTTGATATTACTAAGTTGGTCGCGGTGCGACTCCCAGTTTTCAGAATTATGACTTGTGTTGATTGTTTGAATGCGATATTCCCTTAGTATATTTTTATGTGAAAGATATATGATATGTGAAAGGTTTATATGATATAAATACATGAAAGAATATATATTATGATGAAAGACTGATTCTGGTGTTGATTGTGTTTTCTGGAAACACAAAGACTCAGTGATATAAGATATCTGAGTTTCCCGTTTGAGAACAAAAGGTGAGTGGACGTTAATCGCGGATGGTAAAGATTACGATTAATGTTTTTGATGTGATGCATGATGTGATTGAGATTGGATTGATTGATTGAATTGCTGATTGTGATATTGATTGTTGATATCTGCTGCATGACTATTTGGTCGATACGCAATCTTAGGATGATTTTGAGTTGTGTTGAGAAGTCAGCTACACGTGGACTTGGGTTGGGCTTGTCTAACTGATTGGTTGAACAGTAGTAGCCTTTCTGTTGCATTTGTTGCTCAGAGGGGAGTTTACTGTGCCAATTCAGTGGAAAGCTATCGGTAAACCTTTGCTTTGGCCGGCATGGGTTGTAGGTTCTGCACCAAACCGCCGGTCTTCTCTGGATATGTGATTACATGATTGATGTTGATTGTGAATGTTTGCATTTGATGCTTTAGCCTCTACTCACTTAGCTTTGTGCTAATTCCCCTCAGTTGCTGATTTGCAGGTTCGTGTTTGTAGTTGCTGAAGGAGAAGTTGACCCCACTCTGATATTTTGGTTTAAATGAAACAAGCCTGTAGTTTTTGTAACACCAAAACGATATTGTGGTTTATGAATAATGATGTATATTTGTAAATGGTGGTTTGTTTATTATATGTTTGTTTAAATTAAAGCTTCCGTAGCGTAAAAAAATGGCTTGAGTTTTCCGGTGTTACAGTTTGGTATCAGAGCCTAGGGTTGGCGATGCATGCACGGCTAGAGTGTTGCATTCCCAAATCTTGGCTCGTGACGGGTCAAGCTTTCCTTCGGGGGAATTAGGGTGAGTTAGAGTTGTTAGTAGTAGTTAGTATTTCGGATACTAACGGTTTATGCTAATGAGCTATGAGGTGATGTGATTGTAACAGATTATGGCTGACAGAGAGACTCCCATCCTTCCTCCTATGACCCAAGCTGCAAATGAAGCCCTAGTGATCGAGCAATTGGGGAATACTGGAACTGCAGGAACATCGGGTCAGGCCCGGGAAGAGGAACAAAGTGATTACGTGTATCAACTAGAGAATGAACTGGTAGAGCTCAAAAATAAAGTTCAGAGTCTGGAGCAGCAGCAACAGAGTCAACCAGAACAAACTCCAGTACCAGTTGCGATTCCCACACAGGCAACTATACCACCAGTAACAACACCTTTACCGCCAATGACTCAGATGATGCAACAACCTTTCTTTTATCCGTATCCACAACCCGGAGGTTATCCCTTTGCGTTTCCAGGATACAAACAACCGTGCACTTACAAGCAATTCCTTGATTGTAAACCATCTGAATACCGGGGGAGTTCTGATCCCAGTATTACTTTGAATTGGCTTAGGGAAATGACGAAGACTTTGGATGCCTGCAATTGCGAGAATGAGTTGAAAGTAAAATACGCATCGAGGATGCTGAAGGGAGATGCTATGGTTTGGTGGGATTCGATTACCAGACACTTTACAGAGCAACAACAGGAGAGCATCACCTGGAGTCAGTTCCAGGAGAAACTTTGCGAGCAATATTGCGGTACTTTTGACATTGAAAAGATTAAAAGAGAATTTATGGAGTTGCAGATGACTGGAAATATGACTGTGGATCAATTGATTTCGCAATTCAACGAGAAAATGCGATTTGCGAAGCATTGGGTACCTGATGAGGAGTCGAGGATTGCCCATTCTATGGGGGCACTGCATCCTGATCTTCGTAGCGCCACCAGGTGGGCTACCACACTATCTCAGGCGTTCACTTTAGCCAAGTCGGCTGAAGGAGATTTGATAGCAAGGAATAGGTTGAGTGGGGCATGAATTTCCCAACAGAAATCGAAATTTGAACATTATAACACTCAACAAAGGCAAGGAGGGCAGGGCAGTGGAAACCGTCAAGGAAATCAAAATAGGATGCCTACTACAGGTGGGTATACTCAGAGGGCACCTTGGTGTAACAGGTGCAAATCGTATCATCATGGGCAGTGTACGCCCCAATCTATGCGATGCATGAAGTGTGGCCATTTTGGCCATGATTTGAAGAATTGTAGATTACCAAGGAGTGTCTGTTGGAATTGTCAGAAAGAGGGGCACAGAGTAGGTGACTGCCCATTGAGCAAGAGGTTAGGGTCTGGGTCAGGAGGGGGAGGAGCTGGGGGATCGTCTTCAGCAGGTCAGAAGCGAAAGAAGCCACCCACTGCAGAGGGTCGGGCCTTTAAAATGATGGTGGATGATGCCACCACCATAGACGACGTTATCATGGGTATGTTTCTGATAAACTCTACTTCTGCTAGAGTATTGTTTGATTCTGGAGCAAATCGCTCCTTTGTTTCTATGGAATTCTGTGATAGATTAAATGTGCCTGTGATTGAACTTGCTACTAATTTAGAGATAGAAGTAGCTGATGGTATGATGGTTCCGGTCACGACTGCTATGGCTGGAGCTAAAATTGATATAGATGGCGTGTATTTTCCTGTTTATTTTCTTGTTATGCCTTTATCGGGGTTTAATGTGGTGCTCGGGATGGATTGATTGAGTTTGAATCAAGCCAGTATCAAGTGCCACAAGAAGTTGATTTCTTTTCCATTGGCTAATGGTACGAGAGTGGTAGCAAGGGGTGAGAAAGTTGGGTCTGTGATCCTAATTATTTTGTGTTTGAAGGCAAAGAAAGCTTTGGATAGAGGATGCGAATCGTACTTGGCATATGTGATTGATGAAAATAAAGAAAAGCAGGCAATGAGTGATATCCGGGTGGTAACGGAAAACCCGGAGGTGTTTCCAGATACCTCAAGTTCGTGAGGTAGAGTTCAAGATAGATCTGATTCCTGGTTCTCGACCAGTGGCGAAGGCTTCGTACAAGTTGGCACCTTCTGAATCCGGGAGATGATGACGTAGATTCAGGATCTACTCGATAAGGGGTTTATTCGTCCGAGTTCGTCCCCGTGGGGAGCACCGGTGTTGTTTGTAAAGAAGAAAGACGGTACATTGCGTATGTGTATCGACTACCGTGAATTGAATAAGAGAACATAAAGAACAAGTATCCATTGCCGAGAATTGACGATTTGTTTGATCAACTACAAGGAGCTTCGTTCTTTTCTAAGATTGATTTGAGATCAGGTTATCATCAGGTACGAGTATCCGAGGAGGATGTATCGAATACGGCTTTTCGTACGCGCTACGGGCACTACGAGTTCTTGGTTATGGATTTTTATGTGGGAGAGTTAGTGTAACACCCTGTCAGTCCAAATTTAAATTTTCCAAAACTCACTTCGGAACATATTTTATACATATTTGCGGAAGCATTTTAACCTCTATTAAATATCTGTACAAGATATGAAACCTTTCATCAAAAATCTTATCAGTAATTAAATTCCAAAATCCTTGGTGTTACCCAGTCAATCTCACGACCACACTAAAAGAGTAGGAAATCCAAGTTTACCGGAGATGCAGTCAATCCAAAACTATGCCCAAGGCAGCTACCCACCTCACCGAGGCATCTATACAACCTGCGGATACAAAACATTTAAAACCACACTGTTAGCTATAAACATAGCTAGTGAGTACAACCAAAACATTTGTTTTAGCAAAACTAAGTCACCCTTTTACTTATTTTGAAAAGATAAGTTTGGCAATCAAAATCCTTTTAAAATCACACATAATAGCACATAAGGATGCGGGTCTGTCCATTGGGCCACAATGTATCCACGTGGTAGCTAGCCACGGTCAACACGTGCCCACATGGGGGATAACCACATCACCCCGTCAAGGTGGGGGATGCACGAAGCCGTCCACCATACAACGGTTACTTGGAGTGTAAGCCCTGTTCACCAAATCCACTCGTGTTGCCACGGGTTTGGTGGCTTGTCAGCCCAGTGAACCCACACGGTCATGATGGCTACTGACATACCCCTCCACTCTCTGCACCGATCCCTCAGCCACCCGTACCTCAGGGTCCCCCCAATTGCCGAAGCCACAGGAACCGCTGTGTACGTCCCAATGACTAGGAACCCTATGGTACAGAGTTATATCACACAGTGGTCCGGACCGAAGCACATATACCCCGAAGGGTCACATAGGCACATACCCCCGAAGGGTCATAAAACCACTTACGCCGAAGGGTCACAAGATCTCTTACCCCGAAGGGTCATAAAACCATTTACCCCGAAGGGTCATAAAATCTCTTGCCATAAAGGCCGCAAACATCTTGCCATAAAGACCAATTAATCCAAACATATTAGCCTGTCGATAAAACGAGCAAGTTTCACAATTTAAATCACTTGAGCATAAATGCTCGAAAATCAAAACCATATTTGGCATTTCAATGCCTAAAACATCTTTAGTGAAAACACGAATTTCATTAAATCCAAAACCATGTCTTTTTTTTTCAAAATCAAAGTCCACTCTAACGTGGAGTATCATGTTTAAAAACCTTTAGTTTGAACCCAATGTAAGCATAGACCATCTCCAACATAGAGCCATGGTCTTATTTAGAAAACCTCCATTTAAAACACCTCTTAACTTGAAATCACAATTCCATACTCTTAAACCACAAAGGTTTCATATAGCATTTATACTTCACAAAGACCATAGTATAAAACAATACATGGTTTACATATTCTGTAAGTTCAAAACTCATAAACAGTTTCAAATCATATAACCCGCATTTATAAAAACAGTTTCATAATCCACATCATTTGAATCATCAAGATTCGTCAAAAAATTGCCAAACAATCAAAACACAACATGATGACTTGTAATCTTATCAAACAGTTGGGTATCCGCAGGGTGTACTCACCTGAGGGTGTTATGTGGATCACCACCCCATCCAAACCATAGCTCAAACTCTTGATCACAAGCCTATGATCATAAAACACAAGGTTAACTAACATAAGTTAACCAAAAACAAGGTTTCTAGACTCAAATCTAGACTTAGACACCCTTTCGGGTCTTAAAAGACTCCAATTAAACCTCCTATAACCATAGGAATCAATCCCCAAACATATATGAGGTTAAAACAGATCAAAATAACATTTTTGGAGGCTTCAGGGAAGCTCGCGCCGCGAAGCACTAATGCTCGCGCTGCGAGAAAATCTTTGGAAAATGGTAGGATGCTGGTCGCGACGCGTCGCGCCGCGACGGCTAATGGTCGCGCCGCGACAGGGCCCTGTACAACCCACAACCCAGATCCTTCTTCTTCTTACTGCAAATCCGACCAAAATCAAACATTTCCCCAAAAACTTCATTTGTAGCAAAAAATAACTATTTCAACTACAAAACATTTCACTAAACAACCACATAACAAGGATTCATCAAATCATGGGTAATCAAACCCAAATTCAAGGGATTTTTGACCCATTAACTCAATCCAACCTCCATTTTCAACCAAGAATCACCAAAATCAACATATATAACTAAAATCAACATATATAACTAAAATAAACACAAACTTAAGTTTTAGGAACTTACTTGATTAGTAACCCCAACTTGATCACATCCTTTTTGCTTCAAGAATCCAAGAACAAGATGAATGAATCTCAACACCCAACCATTTCTTCTCTTGATTTCTTCTTTCTCTCTAGAACTCTCTTCTCCCTTCTATTCTCTTCTTCTTCTTTTTTTCCAGATTCTTCTTCCTTCTTCTTTTCTTACTTTGACTCATTTTTGAGTCAATATATATATATATATATATATATATATATATTTTCTTTTACTAGTTTGGTCCCTCAACTCTTCTCCTTTTTTCATTTATCACCCACATATATACATATATACATATATATATATATATATATTATAAATAGTATCTCAAATACATCATTTTACTAATTTCAAGTGAACTTGCCCCATGTATATGTATTTTATAATTTTCCAAAAATACGGGTTTTACAGTTAGTGTATCTGAAAGTGTCACCGTGGAAAGGTGTGATCTGTTTTGGCAAACGCGGGAAGTTGGCTCCCCGTTTTAATGGTCCTTTCCACATCCGTCAAATAGTTAATGATCAAACAGTTACACTGGATCTTCCAGCAGACCTTGCCAGGATTAATGATACGTTCAATGTCTTTTATTTGAGGAAGTGTTAGGTTGAAGATGAAAGCCAGATTCTCCCAGTGCATGAACTGAAAGTTGATTCGAAGAAGAGACTGATTGAGGAACCTATCGAACTGTTGGATCGTAAAGTGACCAAGCTCCGTAAGAAACAGATTCCAATGGTGTTGGTCAAATGGAAGCACAGTCTAGGTTCTGATTTGACTTGGGAGACTGAAGCTGAGATGAGAGATAGAAACCCCCACTTGTTTGAACGAGAAGGGATACCGAGGACGGAATCCTCTTAAGGAGGGGAGATTTGTAACACCCGCAAACCCGGACTAGGTGATTAGCGGGTTGGCGGTATGTGATTTGTTACGTTTAAATTTGTTATGTGTTTATCTAAGAGTTAATTGAATTAATTAACTTAATCTAATTTATATATAAAAATTTTGGTAATGGAGAAGAAAAGAAAAGAAAGTTAAGAAATATGTTTGTGTGTAGGCAAATATAATAGTATTTATGCATGTATGATAAATAGAGTAATATGTCACCACCACCTTAGTTTTGTGTGTAAATATGTATACGTGGGTGTGTATGGTTTCTAGAGAAAGTTACCTGCCCATTTGATAGAAAGTAGAAGTGTGTAGTGTGTGAAAAAGAAAGAAAAACTTTCTTGGTGAAGAAACCTTCAAAGCAAGAACTTGGAATTTGTAAATCAAGATTTGGTGTGTTTTAATTCAAACTAAAGGTAAGGATATGTTCATATCATGTTATGAATTAGTTTGACATGTTTAGTTGTTAAAATACATGATTGCATGAGAAATCACCATGTTCAAGTTTGAAGTTTTTATGAAGAAATGGGTTTTGAAAGATTTTGTGTTTTATTGGATTAAATGATGTTTAGGATGCATTAGAATATGTTTAAAGATGTTTAGATATGTTTTTAGTAAGTTTTAGTAAGTTTGATTAAGTTCTGGAAATTGGTTATGGAGTTCTTGATTATTTGGACGTGAGAAAGAAGAAGAAGGAATCTGCAATTATGAAGATCGCGGCGCGACACATATTTGTCGCGGCGCAACGCATGTATATATTGTTATTTTTAAAATATATATATGTATGTATTGTTATTTTTAAATAAATAAGTAAATAAATGCGTGTATATGATTGTTCAAAAATAAGTGGACATACATGCAATATATTATACTTATATATATATATATATATTCATTTTTAAAAAAATTATACATTCGCTCAACGCATATATATATTTTATGTGAGAAAATAAGTTTTGTATGCATATATGGTATTTAAGTAAACATACACGCTCGTGTGTAATATATAGTTTTTAAATAATTTTGCACACATATATAATATGAGGTTTTTAAATAGAGTTTTCAAGTGATCATGAACCCATATGTGTGTGTGTCTATATATATATATATATATATATATATATATATATATAGGATGCATATTTGCATGCATAGGTAAGTTGGTTGAAGGTAGTGTGAAAAATAAAAGAAAAGTGTTGGTATTTATAGAAAAAAGAAGAAGAAGAGAGTGAGGGGGTGGGGGACGATTTCTTGAGGGGGAGGGGGGGTGGTGAGGAGGTGATAATGGTTGAGTGTGTAAGTAAGATAAATGATGGTGTTTGGGTTGACTTCTATTTTCTTTTTTCTTTTTTTTGGTTTATTATATACAATATATATATAATTATATACATGTTTTTATATATAATTTTATTTATTCATTTATTAATATTATTATTATTATTATTTTATATACATATATATATATATATTTGCTTTTGGTGACGGTTATAACCCTTTTTAACTTTATAAATATTTATCAATGTAATATAAAATACCGACATAGTTTTTATTATTCTGCAGTAATATGAAACTACAGTTTAAAAAATATTTGCTAAAGTAAAAAAACTATCAAAAACTTAAAATATGTAAAAGAACTCATATTGTAAAAAGTACAAAGAAAAGGAGAGCCGCAACAACTGGATTGAAAAGAAATTCAATGTACTTGTAAGACTAAAGAGCATGGAGTGTGGTTGAAGTAATCTATCGGTATGCCTAGTAGACAGGCGGTACCAAAGGCAACAACACCCTCCTTCATTTGGTACCGAAAATAACATGATGCATTCGGTAGTTGAATGCCTAGGAGAGAGGAGAGAGAGATGAGAGAGAAAGAAAGAAAATGGGAGAGAGGGAAGAGTAAAGAGGAGAAAGAGTACTTTTTTTAATAAATTTTTTTTGAAGCATGAGTAGTAGGGGGTTTAAGCATGGCTAAAGTATGAGGTGTGTTATGATTTGGCACTGATGTGACACGAAGTATAGGATGCCCAAACATGGATACACCCATTGCTCTAAGATATTTATTTATAATTAGGTTAAAGACCCGTGTATAACACTGGTTGGTTTTATGTAATGTATAAATAGTAAAACACTTTTTAAAAATAATATAAAATGAATACAATAAGTTAATAAAATAAAATAATATTAAATAGTAGAATATATCAAGTTGAATAAAGAAATTAATATGTAACATCATAGAATAAAATCCAGTATAAAGCTCTACAAAAGCTTTTTGTATTTGTATAATAGCTATGTTCCATTCATAAGAAATAAATTCAGACTACAACTTGTTAAATCCTTAAATCATAGTTAATTTATGTTCATGGCTTCAATCTAATAATTATAGATGTGGGATGAGTATGTCTGTTATGGTTGATTGCTCTTTTAGAGAGGCATTATTGTGATACTTCAAGAAAGCAATTTTGGCATTTGGCACCAGCCTGCATCTAATAACATAACCAAAGCATAAACCAAAGAAACAAAAGTCCCAAGCATTCCAACATGCTTTAGAAATACAGAACAGAGAGAGATAGAGAGAGAGAGAGAGAGAGAGGTAGAGAGAGCATGTTCTATGTATACCATTTTAGCATCACATTAAAAATAGGCAAAAAGTTTATAGATGAACCGAACCCAAAGCAGTGAGCATGCATATGACAAGCAAGCGACTGTAGTCCTCAAATAGCTCACTCCCATAAAGCATAGTAAACAAATGCGATCAAATCATCCACAAAAACAGTACTACAAATTACAAAATATTAAGAAAGAGTTTGAAATATTTAAAGAATTTAGATGCCGGAGAACTAATTTTAATGGAACTAAATTCATCAGATGAACCAAGTGTTTTGGAGACAATCAAAGATATCCAATGTAATACCCGAACTTTTGAAAATAAATAAAAGAATATTTATTGAGAAAATAATATTTGTGTTGGATTATGGATTTAACGGTGGACTAGTTAATTTAACTAGGCTTGAGTATATGTATATATAAATATATATATATATATATATATATATATATATATATATGATTGGCTTAATGGACTAATGTGGATAATTCAATTGGATTAAGCATTATTGGGCTTATTGTAACACCCGCAAACCCGGACTAGGAGATTAGCGGGTTGGCGGTATGTGATTTGTTGCGTTTAAATTTGTTATGTGTTTATCTAAGAGTTAATTGAATTAATTAACTTAATCTAATTTATATATATAAATGTTGGTACTGGAGAAGAAAAGAAAAGAAAGTTAAGAATTATGTTTGTGTGTATGCAAATATAATAGTTTTTATGCATGTATGATAAATAGAGTAATATGCCACCACCACCTTAGTTTTGTGTGTAAATATGTATACGTGGGTGTGTATGGTTTCTAGAGAAAGTTACCTGCTCAGTTGATAGAAAGTAGAAGTGTGTAGTGTGTGAAAAAGAAAGAAAAACCTTCTTGGTGAAGAAACCTTCAAAGCAAGAACTTGGAATTTGTAAATCAAGATTTGGTGTGTTTTAATTCAAACTAAAGGTAAGGATATGTTCATATCATGTTATGAATTAGTTTGACATGTTTAGTTGTTAAAATACATGATTGTATGAGAAATCACCATGTTCAAGTTTGAAGTTTTTATGAAGAAATGGGTTTTGAAAGATTTTGTGTTTTATTGGATTAAATGATGTTTAGGATGCATTAGAATATGTTTAAAGATGTTTAGATATGTTTTTAGTAAGTTTTTGTAAGTTTGATTAAGTTCTGGAAATTGGTTATCGAGTTCTTGATTATTTGGAGGTGAGAAAGAAGAAGAAGGAATCTAGAATTATGAAGATCGCGGCGCGACACATATTTGTCGCGGCGCGACGCATGGCTTCGAATTCGAAGTCCCCCGTTCGAAGTTGTAGGCTTCTCATTCGAAGTAGTACCCGCTCGAAGTATTGTCGCGATGCGACGCGTGTTGGTTCCGAATTCGAAGGCGCTCGAAATTGTTTTCACATTTGAAGAATCTATTCGAAGTCCTGTCGCGGCGCAACATTAAGTTGGTCGCGGCGCGACCCCCAGTTTTCAGAATTATGACTGTTGTTGATTGTTTGAATGTGATATTCCCTTAGTATATTTTTATCTGAAAGAAATATGATATGTGATTGGTTTATATGATATAAATATATGAAAGAATATATATTATGATGAAAGACTGATTCTTGTGTTGATTGTGTTTTCAAGAAACACAAAGACTCAGTGATATAAGATATCTGAGTTCCCCGTTTGAGAACAAAAGGTGAGTGGACGTTTGTTGGGGAGATAATCACTTCACCCTAATAATCAACTCTGCCTATCCTAAAACATAGAATTTGATGATAACCAAACCCTACATTCAGTATGACTTAGTAAGAATTCAAACATGTGTTGTTTAAATCAGTTTATGTAAAAATATGCTAAGTATGGAACCATCAGCTGAGGAAAATAAGCCATCAGCTGAGCATTAGATCCTACTCAAAGTATCAGCCAAAGGATATCAGCCAAGGAGCATCAGATGAAGAAAACAAGTAAAGAAGACCATCAGCTGAGGAAAACAGTCTATCAGCTGAACAAAATTGTTGATCAGCTGAGGAAAATATTCCATCAGCTGAGTGAACAGATTAATCAGCTGTGTGAAGAAATTGATCAGCTGAGTGAAGAAATTGATCAGCTGAGTGCCTACTCTATCAACTGAATGAACAAATGGATCAGCTGAGGCCCAGAGCATCAGCTAAGTAAGTCTTCCTTTACACAAGTCATCTCCCCTTATAAACTGATGTATTTGATTGATCAGCTGAGCATTCTTGATCAACTGATCATACAAATACATGAGCTTATGTCCTCCTAAGTTTACTATTGATCAGCTGAGCATCTATATGATCAGCTGAGCAATATGTATCAACCGAGTTCTAGCAAAAAATGATCAACTGATATATTTTTGTCAACTGAGTAGTGAATATCAAAGTTCCTAGTACAATTTGTTAGCTGAGTCGTGAAAAATGTCAAATCTACTCTATCTTTTCAGATTGTAAGTCATATGTAAAAGGCAGAACATGTGTTGTTCTATTATGACTTAGATCTTTGTTTGTAAAAGTAAAAATGCAATTTTTGGATCAAGTATGAGACAAAAAGGTTTGATCTTATCCTCTGGAAAAGGATAATGATACCTCAAACAGACGAAGATCTTGAAGATTTGTTCAAACAACTA
Source organism: Dittrichia graveolens (assembly GCA_038502395.1). Taxonomy (NCBI): domain Eukaryota; kingdom Viridiplantae; phylum Streptophyta; class Magnoliopsida; order Asterales; family Asteraceae; genus Dittrichia; species Dittrichia graveolens. The sequence continues at coordinate 31,350,931 of JARJIL010000006.1, forward strand.
AGTATGGCTGGCAATCCCATACTTGGTAAAGTCAAATCAATCAGAAGCATGGTGTTGATTAAAGTACAATCATGGAAAGGGAAAGATACTTCGACACGATAGTAGATGTGGGTTTTAATATTTTATATTATGAATGGGTTGCACTTTTGTAGAAAAGTACAATTACTTTTATCATACATTTGATTAAAGTAACTTTACTTTTCACCCACTACCTTTATAATTAAAATATTATATTTCCACATCCTCTTTGTCTCTTACCTTCATGCAACTGGATTCACCAAGACTTCTATATATACTCATGCATGGTGGACATGCAAACATACAATACACAACACAACAAAGTGAAGTCTCTACTACACTAAAAGAAAATCTCATCAGTTGAGAAATTCGTAGAGTATAAGCGTTGTGTAGAATCAAACTTGTTCATGTGTTGAACACTCTATATACATTAGTTGTTTTAGAGTTAGCTTGTCTATGTGTTAGATAAATTGATTGCTACCTTTTATTGTACTTAGAATTTCCGCTTCTAGTACATGTAATTCTTGATTCAATATCAATAAGAATTATATAAAAGTATATTAGTGTGTCTTTAATTTTTAAAAGCTAAAGTTTGTATTTAACCCCCCATTCCACAAACATTTGTTGTTGCGTACTCAATCTAGGACTAACAACTGGTATCAGAGCAGGTTAGATAATCAATATCTAGATCTGTTTTGCTTACTCTACAACTGCTTCTACCCCTCTAAATATGGCCTCATCCGCAAACAATATGAATATCTCAAACACTAGGTCCTTAACAAGATGTCCTATGTTTGATGCTGAAAATTTCTCGATGTGGAAAAGTAGAGCACATATTTTCCTATCCACCCTTGATATCCAAATGCTTGAAATAGTCACTGATGGTCCTTATGTTCCAACATCAGTGTTCTCTATCCCATTAGAATCTGAAGGTCAAACCTCTACAGCTGAAAGAATCATAACCAAACCCATCCAACTGTGGATAGATGAGGATAAGAGGTTAGTTAGCCTAGATGTTAAGGCTAGATCAGCTCTTGTCTCTGCACTTCCTAATGAAATCTATCATCAAGTGCTTAACTGTTCTTCTGCTAAAGAGATGTTAGATACACTCACAGTTGCATATGAAGGGACTGAAGAGGTGAAGGAGAACAACAAGCTCCTCCTCAACAGAGAGTATGAATTCTTCTTTGCTCAGAAAGGTGAGAGTCTTACACAGACATACACCAGGTTCAACTGCCTAGTTAATGACTTGAAAAGGGCAGACATAACCAAGAGCAACTTTTTCTTGGTGAACAAGTTTCTAGACTCCCTCCCTGAAACATGGGATCACTTTGTCACTGTTCTAAGACATAGTGAGAAGATTAAGGGAATGTCTCTGGTTGCTCTCTATGGTAACTTACTCAATCATGAGGAATCAGTCAAGTAAAGGAAGTTGTCATCCAAGGAGATGAAGGAGGTAGTGAAAGCTGGACCAACTGCCCTTGTATCAAGAGATACAAGGATGAGAAGCTTTGCAGCTATTGATTCTGGTTCTGATGAAGAAAGAGATGGAGAGGAGAGTGCTGGAGAAAGTGATGAGGAGGAGGATTGTGAGGAAAGTAATCTGGAGGAGTTAGTTGAAGGTGTAGCTATGCTGGTTAAGAAGTTTAAACCTTTCAAGAAGGGAAAGGGTGTCAAGAGGTTCAGCAAGAGGTCATCAAAGTTTGTCAAGCCCAAATCCACTTTTGATGCCTCCATAGCAGAGTGTTATAAGTGTGGCAAGATTGGCCACATAGACAATGACTGTAAGTCCAAATATAACACTCGTTCTTCATCTATGCAAAAGCAGGAGGGCAAGATTGATTATGAAGCCAAGTATAAGAAACTCCTTGTTGCTGTCCTTGACAAGAAGAAGAAGAAGAAAGCCCCGGGCCAAGTTCTTGTTGCTGAAGAAGATGATTGGGCAGAAGAAGATCTCTCGTCAGATAAAGATGAGGTGATCTCTGCTCAGTTCTGCATGATGGCCAACAACTATGATGCTAGTTCCTTTAATGAAGATATGGAAAAGGCTGCTAAAGCTTGTTTAACTACCAACTTGGATCCTTCTTCTATGTATCAGGTTGGAAAATTTATTAACTATGATGATAATGAGAAGAATGCTATGTTTGATTACTTGTGTATTGATTTCCAGTCTGCTATTCAAAGAGAGAAGAAGCTAAAACAAGAAGTAGAATCACTAAAGGAAAAATTAATTCTTAAGGATGAGGAACTTAAACAGATAACAATCTTAAATGATGAACTAGCTAATCAAAAGATACTTAATGAGATCTTAGTAAAAGAAACTAGGGAAGCAACCAAAAAGTTTAATGACCTCCAAAATGTAGTAAAGTCTTGGTATGTATCTGCAGAAAAGACCACTCAGTGTGTCAAGGAGCAGATACCCAAACAAGTTCAAGCTATCATTGGTGGAAATTACTCTAAGGCTGCTAACTATGTTGATTCTAGTAAGAACCTTAATATCTTAAACAAAGCTGACATTTTGCCACAGACCTTTCACAAGACTGTTAAAGGCAAAAGTGTGTTCACAAATAAGTTTGTTAGAAACAAGAGTTCCCACTCAAAAGAATCAATTATTCCTTCTGTTGAATCATCCTCTAGTAAGATTTCAGAATGTAAAAATACTAATAACACAAAGTCAAAGGATGTGATTAAAGGAAAGGAATCATTAGTTGAGACCTAAGAGACATTATGTTGTCAAACCTTGAAAACAGATGACTTAATTCTTAGCATTTCACAAACTGAAGAATCATTAGCTAATACTACTCCATCAACTGATAGGTTAGTAGATGATAAATGCTCAGCTGATAACCTGTCAGCTGATCATAGCTCATCTTCTAAACAATCAGTTGATCTAGAAGTAATCAACTCTCTTTTAATAGAAGAAACTATGAGTAAAAAGAATGATGTTCACATTGTTCCCATTTCTGCGACTCCAAAGATTGGTCAAAAACTTTCCAAAAACAAAGATCAATCTAAGGTGCCTGTAAATAAAGACCTAAGAAATTTACAGGATAAGCTTCATAAGCTGAATGGTCAAGTTAGTCAAATGATGACTGATAAGAAATCTCATAGGCATTCAAACCATGTTGTTCAATGCTCTAAGGCCACAAAATCTCAAAAATGTTATAAATGTGGAAGCAAAGAGCATAAGGCATTTGAATGTTCTTTAGAAGGGAATTCAAGACAGTGGACTTGTAATGATGACATAGTCACTCCTCTCATACATAAGAAACCTGAGATGAAGTGGAAAGCTAGGTGCATTCCACAGGGATCCACTAAGTAGTGGATTCCTACTTGTGTCACTAACTCTTCTTTCATTCAAATCTGTGCAAGGTGTTGGTTCTTGGTTTCTTGACAGTGGATGTTCAAGAACCATGAAAGGTAATAAGGCTTTGCTCAGTAACTACAAGAAAGAGAAAGGTCCAAGGGTGACTTTTGGTGACAACAACCATGGGCAAACAAAAGGCTATGGTGAGCTTCATAATGGGAACCTCAAGCTGTCAAAAGTTTCATATGTCAAAGGGCTGAAATATAATCTCATAAGCATAAGTCAATTGTGTGATGGAGATAATAAAGTCCACTTCATAAAGACAGGAGGCTCCATCATAAATAAAGAAGGTAATACAGTGTTCAGTGCCAATAGAACCAAGGATGTGTATACACTTGACATGTCCTCTGGTGACCCTTCAAAGGAAACATGTTTGTACTCCAAGAATAATGAGGATACAAACTGGCTGTGGCACAAGAGGCTTTCCCACCTTAATTTCAAAAACATCAACAAGTTGAGCAAGGGTGAACTAGTGTCAGGACTACCTTCACTGACTTATCTTAAGCCTAAACCTTGCACTGCTTGTGAGAAGGGAAAGCAGTATAAGACATCATTTCCATCCAAGCAGGCTTTCTCAGTTACAGAACCTTTCTATATGTTGCACATGGATCTCTTTGGTCCTGTTGCAACTGCTAGTATTGGTGGAAGTAAGTATGCTCTTGTATTGGTTGATGAATTCTCAAGATATACTTAGGTTTTCTTTCTTAAAGCAAAGAGTGAGGCTGCTGAAGAGATTATTTGCTTTATCAAGAAGATGGAAGTGTTGAATGGCAATCTGGTGAGGAGTCTTAGAAGTGATCATGGAACTGAATTCAGAAATCAAACTCTGGAATCTTTCTTTGATGAGAAAGGGATATCTCAAAACTTTTCTACTCCAAGAACCTCACAAAAAAATGGTGTGGCTGAAAGAAGAAATAGAACATTGATTGAAGCTGCCAGAACCATGTTGTGTGAAAGTGGGTTACCCCTTAATTTCTGGGCTGAGGCTGTAAGTTATGCATGTTTCACACAGAACATGTCCCTTATTATCAAGAGGCACAACAAAACTCCATATGAAGTGCTCAAGGTAAGGAAGCCAAGCATCAGCTTTCTGCATATCTTTGGTTGTCAATGTTTCATACTCAATCAAAAAGATCAATTGCAGAAGTTTGCTCTTAAAGCTGATGAAGGAGTGTTTGTAGGTTACTCTGTGATTTCTAAAGCATACAGAGTATACAATCTAAGAACCAAAGTCATAGAAGAATCCATCAATGTAAGTTTCAATGAAAATGACTTTGTTGCTTCTTGTTCTTCTAATCATGTTTCAGGTGAAGAATTTAATGATCTTATGCAAACTGGAGAAGTTCCTTCAGAGCAAGTAGATCCCTCTCCACCAGCTGCTCATGATTTAGATGAACCTGTTCCTATCCAAATTTTTAACCATGTACAACCATCCTCATCCAATCCTATACCTCTAGTGAGTCATGTGGAAAATGACTCAACATCATTGGATTCCAATTCCATATCACTCATTCCCTCTTCAGTAGAGATACCCACAGATTGCAATAATGAAGTTATTCAGCCACTCAAAATGAACTCATTTCTACTGCTGATAGCCAACATATAACTTCTTCTCCCCAAATCCAAATGAATCCCAATTCCCAAGAAATCCAAAAAGCCTTCAAAGACCTCAAGCACCATCCTCATAATTTGGTGATAGGCAACATAGATGATCCAGTTAGAACAAGATCAAAAGCTTGCAACATCTGCTTGTATTCTGGATTTGTCTCAATGATTGAACCAAAGAAGGTTGATGAAGCTCTCAATGATCCCCACTGGGTGTCTACCATGCAAGAGGAACAGGCAGAATTCAAAAGAAATAATGTATGGACTTTGGTACCCAAACCAAAGGATAAATCCATCATTGGAACAAAGTGGGTGTTCAGAAATAAGCTAGATGAAAATGGGCAAATCATCAGAAACAAAGCAAGGCTAGTGGCACAGGGGTACTGTCAAGAAGAAGGTATTGATTTTGATGAAACATTTGCCCCTGTAGCAAGATTGGAAGCTATCAGACTATTCCTAGCTATGCTGCCTTCAAAAGCTTCAAAGTGTTCCAAATGGATGTGAAGAGTGCATTTCTGAATGGAGATTTGAAAGAAGAGGTGTATGTCAAACAACTTCTTGGTTTTGAGGAGTCAAGCTTACCTGATCATGTTTACTTTCTAAACAAATCTTTATATGGTCTTAAGCAAGCTCCAAGAGCCTGGTATGATACCCTCTCTTCTTTTCTCATTAACAAAGGTTTTACAAGAGGATGCATTGATAGAACTTTATTTATTAGGAAGTACAAAGGTAATGTGATACTTGTGCAGATATATGTAGATGATATAATATTTGGGTCTACTAATTTGGAACTATGCAAAAAGTTTTCTAAACTCATGTCTGATAATTATCAAATGAGCATGATAGGTGAGTTAAACTATTTTCTTGGTTTGCAAATTAAACAAGAGGTTGATGGTATTTTCATTCATCAAACAAAGTATGTCAAAGATTTACTCAAGAAGTTTGATTTTGAAAACTGTTCTTCAATGAAAACACCTATGTCTACTTCTATTAATTTAGGAAAGGACACTGATGGCAAATCAGTGAACATTACTACTTATAGAGGAATGATTAGGTCACTTTTATACCTCACTGCAAGTAGACCAGATATAATGTTTTCAACATGTCTCTGTGCAAGATATCAAGCTGATCCTAAAGAATCACATCTTGCTGTTGTTAAGAGAATATTCAGATATCTCAAAGGCACTCCTAATCTTGGTCTTTGGTACCCCAAAGACTCAGATTTTGAGTTAGTTAGATATTCTGATTCTGATTTTGCAGGATGCACATTAGACAGAAAAAGTACTTCAGGTGGTTGTCAACTTCTAGGAGGAAGACTGATTAGTTGGTCTAGTAAGAAACAGAATTCAGTGTCAACATCTACTGCAGAGGCAGAATACATTGCTGCAGGAAGCTGTTGTGCTCAAATTTTGTGGTTACAAAATCAACTACTTGATTATGATATGAAGTTTGAAGACACCCCAATTCTATGTGACAATACAAGTGCAATCTCCATCTCAAATAATCCAGTCATGCATTCAAAAACAAAGCATATTGAAATCAGACATCATTTTCTCAGAGATAATGTGCAAAAGAAGAAGGTAACTTTGCACTACATCAACACTGATTTACAACTAGTAGACTTTTTCACAAAGCCATTAGATGAAGCAAGGTTCAATTTCCTAATATCCAAACTAGGTATGCTTAATTTTTAGTTTAGAATAGTGGTAATTTAGTTTGTGTTAATTTATAAGTGATGAAAATTATAGGATACTTATCTAAGCATATCTAAGTCTTACTTAATTTGTGTAAACTGAGTAACTATGCTCAGTTGATGCCTTCAGCTGATCAAATTTACTCAGCTAATCACTTTAAGATAAGAAAGACATGCTCAGCTAAGTACTTTACTCAGCTGATAGTTTTCCTTCAGCTGATAGTTTTCCATCAGCTGATACCCCTCAACTAATAGTTTTTCATCAGCTGATACCCCTCAGCTGAAACACTCCTATGATCGGCTGATGCTTTTACACTTGGTAAATTTTCACTTTTTACTCTCATTTAATGCTTTTTAACCCTAGTTATTTACTCCGTTTGTCATATTTCATTTAATAGCTAATTAATTTGTTTTCCGTTAGATCTTTTGTCAGTATCTAATGATCTCTGTTAACTAAACTTCATAAATATCCCAATTTCTCTCTCATTCACCCTTACCTGTTCAAACTTTCTAAATTCCCTCTCTCTCTCTCTACAAAGAACTACCCTACCTTCTCTCTCGATACTCACTGTTCATCATCCCTTCTAAATGGCCACCTACATTCCAGACCCAGCTGTTAACCCTGGTGAGAATGTTACACCCAATCAACCGATGAATATAACTCCTAACAACATTCTCCTCTGCACCACCATCCCTGCCTCGCGAGAAAACCAAGGTTATGAACCAATGGTTCAGTTCCTTCAAGCTCATCCCCTGTTTGATAGTTTCACCGCTGATCCACACTGTATATACCCTACCATTATTGGTGAACTATGGTACTCCGCAACCTATAACCTAAAAAACAACACCATCAACTGCACCCTAGCCAAAAGCAACTATAATCTCCAAATCACCGCTGAAACACTTCGTGAAGCCACTGGTATTCCCCACTTCCCACCTCACACAGCCTTTCCATCCAGAGCCGAAGTTCAAACAGTTTTAGACACCATTGGCTACAATGAACCTGTAGTGCATGGTCAAGTCAAGGTCTCTGCTCTTGCTTATCCATGGAAGTATTTGGCTAACGTGGTCATACGTTGCTTCGGTCCTAAATCTGGAAGCCATCATCTCATCAACCAAACCAAGCTTCTGGTGCTCTATGCCTTAGCCTTTGGGGTCAACATCGGCTTTGCTCAAGTCATATTCTCTGATCTCATTGATAAAATCACTCAGAGCACAACCAAAAATCATCGAGGTCGCAGGTGCCCTACATTCGATATTTAAGCCTAATAGCCATGAGGGAGATTGGAGAGGATGATTATGTGGGCTTAATAGAACATCTTGAGCATATTCCTGTCCCTGCCATGGGTGAAAAGATATTCCATTTCTTAAAGGCAAACAGAGGTCCTCCAATCACTGCCCAAATGCAAGAGCTCATAGATGCTGCAAATGCTGATGCTAGTGATGAAAATGATGGTGATAATGGTAATGATGATGATGCTGATGAAAGCCACACTGGTTCTAAGCATGATGATGATGATGCTAGTGATGATAATACTGGTGATTTTGCTCCTCCCAGTCCAATGGAGCTAAGTCCTCTTGGTGATGATGGTGATGCCCAAGAACAAGAGATCTCTGAGCAACTTCTGGAGCTCATTGACAGAAAGGCACATCATGTCCCAAGGTATGGATAGTACTGATTCCACCTATGAGGATATTCAAATGGTCGTCCCAACCTTTGATAGCCCATCCTCATCTCCACGCCATACACCACTCCAACAGCCAAGCTCTAGTGAACCTCCTGTGGTCACTAGTTCTACTCCTATCTGTAGCCCCATATATACAAGGTCACAAGAAGTGACTCATTATGAGCACTTTGAGGGAGTGCAATCCACACCTCTGACCTCAACTCCAATTACCCTTCCTCATGTTGAGGGGGAGCAATTGGATGTTGCAACCTTTGAACCAGTGGGTGTATCCTCACAACAGGATACATTTGTAAAAATGAGACTTAAACCGCTAGCTGAGACAACCTCCCAAAAGGTTGATCTCATTGAAAGACAGACCTCAACCCAAGGTCACACTGTGTCTATCCCACAATTGAGTCAGCCTATACCATCCACATTCTCCCAACAGAATGTGGATCCAATAAGGGATTCCCTGTTATTGAGTGCATCCCACACTCAGTCCACTTATCTTGCACCCCTTATCAATTCTATTCTTACATAAGCACAGCCTGCCAATACTAGTGGTACAAACCAACTACTTGTACAGGGCTCAACACTCCTTCCCAATGAATTTGAGCTTATACACCAAGGCTCAAATGAGGGGACACAAACCTTACCAAATTTCTTTGAACCTATCTCCACCTCTTCCACCTCTAAACCATCTACTTCTACCCAAACACCAAACCTTACCCTTATCCAAACCATAAACCAAAACCTTGATAACCTAACCCAAACCTTCCAAGCCTTCCAAACCCAAACCTTTACTCAACTGTCTAGACTTGCAAAAGAAATTGAGTCCCTCAAGACCTCACCCCAACCCTCCCCTACACCCATTAATCTTACCCCCATCCTAACCAAAATCGACCATCTCTCTACACTTCTCCCATCTCAATCACCCAATCCCATCCTTCCTCAATCCACTATCTCTTCCCTCAACCAAACCATCTCCAACCTACTATCCCAACTCCAAACCCTACGCCCAATAAACCCTAACATTTCTGTCCCTATCCCAGACCAACTCCTACCCATGCTGTCACACCCCGCTAAAGCGGAAACACGAGGTGTCACAGCACAAGATATCATCGCACAAGGTAAATAGACAATAACCATTATATTGACTTAACAAAAATAAGTAGTTCGGGTAAAAGATAAATAAAAGTTACATAATCGAATAAAAATTAAATGACATTGTCTTGTACGATGCGAAAATAAAATAAATATTGTTTTTATAAAACGTGACGATGAAGATGAAGATGCCACACATCATGTTTGTATGCATAAGGTACCTAACGACAATCACCTGAAAGCACGGGTAAAAGAAAGAAAACGGTCAACTACTAGAGTTGGTGAGTTCATAGGTTTTTAATATATGCACAAAATATCTTTTAAATGAGAAAAGTTTAAATAATTGATGGAAGTTTTTGTATAAAAATCCAAGTATGAAATAATGATAGAAGATGTATTATATTGCCTAATACGTTGCACATGGTAGTAATAGACTATGATGATTGTTGCTTGATCCATTATCCAACCTAGCCGACAACCAATTGCCCATGATAAACCTAACGCCTATATTAAATGACGTTAGTAGTGGTAAAGTACATCTATAGTTCGTCAACCATAAATGGGAGACGTCGGAATCTCCAAATAGCGCTACTTACAAATACCATCGGCTCACTAGCGGAGTTAAGGAATAATGTCCAATGAAAGGGCCTTACAACGATCACCCAAGCACATCAAAGAATAATACCATAAGTGCTCAAAATAATATTTGAAATAAATAAGAAGATAGGCAATAAACTTTTCATGAAATATATACACATGCTTTCACCCCAAAATAATATGAAATACGGTAAAAAGGGGCTATGATACTCACTCGGTATGCAAAGGTGTTTTCTTGTAAGGATTTCTTGTTCCTACCGAAGCTCCTTTCCTAATATAAAAAGGTATGTAGCTCTATTAGACTTATTTTATTTATTATTTTGCATTATTTATTTGTTGTTAACTTATTTATTTAAATAGTTAAAGGTTGTCTCTATTTTTCCATTATTCATAAGTGTTCACTGAAATTTTCAGTTCTTTGAGTTGAACTTTAAAAATTAAAAACTGTTATTTAGGAGTCATATTAAGGCTTGATATTTTTAATATAATCTTACTACATGTTTCTAGAATGTCCAGTAAAAATATAGGAATTTATAATCCATGTTTGGTATTTTTAATAATTAAAAGTGTATAGGATGTCCACTGATCAGTGTCTGGATGACATGTTGTTACTAAAACGTCTGTTTAGGGCTCATACGACCTCCTTTTTACATGATTCAAACTGGTAAATAACCACGACTCAAAGATTAAACTTTTAAAAAAAAACTAGACGTATTTTGACCCAAGAATGAGTAAGTTACACGCGTTTAAAGTGTACCCTTCTAAATCTGCCAGATTTCCAGATTCAACATATGGGTCTTTTTAAATATGTTTGAAGGATCAAACGTTCATGAAAATTAGTGAATCAAGGTTTAAATGAAAGGTAACACTTTAAAATAAGATTAGCAAAAAGAATCAACTGATTTTGATACCTAGAACTCCAGATATAATAAAAACAAGTGGGGAGTTCTAACATCAGATTCTGCCAGATTTGTGATTCTTTTTGCTTATGGGTCATAACTTTAATATAACATGTTTATATTCATGAATAATCATATTGTATGAGTATAAGCTTTGATAATCCATGTGTTCTTACAATAATGGTAGGATGATACACATTTTATGTGTTCCTTACAACATTTGTTAAGATGAAACACATGCATGATCAAAGTCTTATTTTCTTGATTTTTAGTTGATTAAGTTCCATACAACAACGGTAGGATGATGCACATTTCATGTGCTCCTTACAACATTGGTAGGATGTTTATATTTACATGATTATATATATATAAATAAAGGAAATAAGATGAACAACAAAGAAAATAAATAAAAGAAAGAAGAAAGAAGAAGAGAAGAAAGGTAGAAGAGTAGGGATGAGTGTTTTATGATCATCTTACCAACTCTTTTCTTTGATTTAGTGTTTGATCTTCAAAAGATGATCAACACTTGGATGTTCTTGGGAGATTTTTGTTGGTGAAAGAAGAAGAGAGAAAATAGAAGAGATGGAGTGTGGTGGTAAAGGAAATGATAAGGAGTAGTAGGAGGCTTATATAGAGCATGGGGGAGATCAAGTGGTGGTTCTTGGGAAGAGAAGGAGGCAAGAGAAAAGAGATGGGGGGTTTCTTTTATTTTTTATTTTTTATAAATTATGTGTAATTAGTTTAAATAAATTTGTATAAATGGTGATTTTGTTTAAATCTTTTAATTAACAAAGTTTTAATTATTTTGATGAGTTTATATATATGTTTTATATTTTAACTTATTTATATTTATTATGATGTATTTAATTATTTTTATTGTTATTATTATTATTATTATTGTATATGATTTGTAATTCTTGACTTTTAATAATTCGATTTTTCGAGCTCCGGAAGGTTCTAACCATATAGACGGGATTTCTACGAAATCTAATATTATTATGGATGTATTTAAGTCATAAATACTATTTTTAGTCATACTAGGCTTAAAATTAGGATTTCTAATGGCTATAAAAGATCTCAAGGATGACCTCTCCCTTCAGCTCTCTAAACTTACCTCTACCCCTTCCTCAACCCATACACCTACCCCTGCCCCTACCCCTACCCCATCCCCAAAGCCAACCGCAGGTGACTCCCCTCCTCCTTTTGATGATGCCAAAAAGGGGGAGAAATTCTCAAGTTCATCTAGGGAGGATGATCCTGATTCTGAAGAAGTGGATGCTGCCTATAATGAAACTGCTACAAAGATTCTGCAGCAGGAAGCACCCAAAGCAACAACTCCTCCTACTCTCAAAAGAAAAGTACCTTCTGAGGGGGAGCAAAGTTTTCCTAAACGTTTAAAAAGAATGGCTAATAGGCCAAAGCCAAGAAGAAAAGTTGCTGAGGGCTGCTCTCCACCAATAGCCATTGAGTCTGATTCTGATGATGAGGATGATACTCCACTATCTGACATCCTCAGAAGAAGAAGATAGAGCCTAAAACCATTTGCTCAATCAGTCCAATCAACCCCATCAGTCCAAAAGGCTTCAACCTCTGCTCCTAAGGACAAAGGCAAACAAAAAATGACATTTGAGCAAGTTGAAGCAGATGATCAAATGAAAAAGGAGCTTGCACTTAAAGAGCAAGAAGAAAGGGAAAATGCCCAAATGGCTCAAGAATTGGGTGTTTCAGTTGAAGAGATCTACCAAGCCAAGGAGCTAGCATATCAACAAGAACAAGAACAAGTTCAAAATCAAGCTACTGCTGAACAAAAATTGGCAAGGGAGAAATCTCAGTCTGAACTGCTCAAAGCTAGATCTCATGCGGATGCCATCAAAACCCTCTTCAACCTTGATCTATCTGCTCCCCTCAATTTAAGTCAACAAAGACTTCAAAGCTTCAGAGAAAAGATCAACATTCTAAGAAACAGAACAGAACCAACTCCAATAACAAGAGCCACTGTCCACAAAGGTGATGGTGAACCCTACCTCAAAGCTATAAGGCAAAACAACTTCAACAATTGTGAAGTTGTATCCTATGAGAGATGTCATATCTATGGGTTCATAGAGTTAGTTGAGATCGTGTACCTTCTCTTCAAATCCAAATCCAAGCTCAAAGTTCAATTCATTCAGAAAATTCCAAATTGGATAGCTCTAGCTGTGTCACAAAAAGCCTTCACTCCAGATGACTATTACAGACATGTGCACACAGTTGATAATCTTCATAAGAAAGGCTCCAAGCCCATTTGAATACTTATCTGACTTTGAGGGTCTCAACACATCTCTACCATTGAACATCACCCCTGAGCTGTACAAGTTTATAGTTATGCCTGTTGAAGGTATATTCTTTCTGGACAGAGCTGGCACTTGGAGGTTCTTTAGACAGTCTGAAATCCTCAAAGCTAGGAAGAAGTTTCTCTTTGGGCTAAGGATATCTACAAGAGGCAGAACTGGAAATGAAAATATTGAAGCCCTTATACAAGCCCAATGTGAAGTCTTAGCTGAAGTTGATCCCCATGCCAAAGATTTTGAAGTTAAAGAAGAACCTTGGTGGGATGATTGAAGACTGATTCTAACTCTAAAGATTTTGTTGTTATTTAGTTGATTGTACATTATAGAATAGTTAGTTAGTAGTCTATCTTTGTAATCACTTATGTACATTTCTTTATTTTGTTATTTCAAGTGATGTTTATGTATATCAGAAAATCAAAAACATATAAAAATGGAAAATTGAAAAGATACCACAAAACAGAACAAAATGGTACAACACAGAAAAAGATTCCACAAAATTAGAACAAAATGGAACATTAGAAAAGAAACCAAAAACTAAACAAGGTTCAAATAAAAAGAGCTACCAAAAACAGATAACTAGGTAGCCAAATGTACTTAAAAGTTTAAATCTTTTGTAATTCGAAGTCAAACTGATTCTTCAAAAAGGAAAAAGGTTTTGTCATCATCAAATAAGGGGAGATTGTTGGGGAGATAATCACTTTACCCTAATAATCAACTCTGCCTATCCTAAAACATAAAATTTGATGATAACCAAACCCTACATTTAGTATGACTTAGAAAGAATTCAAACATGTGTTGTTTGAATCAGTTTATGTAAAAATATGCTAAGTATGGAACCATCAGCTGAGGAAAATAAGCCATCAGCTGAGAATCAGATGCTACTCAAAGTATTAGCCAAAGGATATCAGCCAAAGGATATCAGCCAAGGAGCATCAGATGAAGAAAACAAGTAAAGAAGACCATCAGCTGAGGAAAATAGTCTATCAGCTGAGCAAAATTGTTGATCAGCTGAGGAAAATATTCCATCAGCTGAGTGAACAGATTAATCAGCTGAGTGAAGAAATTGATCAGCTGAGTGAACAAATGGATCATCTGAGGCCCAGAGCATTAGCTAAGTAAGTCTTCCTTTACACAAGTCATCTCCCCTTATAAACTGATGTATTTGATTGATCAGCTGAGCATTCTTGATCAACTGATCATACAAATACATGAGCTTATGTCCTCCTAAGTTTACTATTGATCAGCTGAGCATCTATATGATCAGCTGAGCAATATGTATCAACTGAGTTCTAGCAAAAAATGATCAACTGATATATTTTTGTCAACTGAGTAGTGAATATCGGAGTTCCTAGTACAATCTGTTAGCTGAGTCGTGAAAAATGTCAAATCTAGTCTATCTTTTCAGATTGTAAGTCATATGTAAAAGGCAGAACATGTGTTGTTCTATTATGCCTTAGATCTTTGTTTGTAAAAGTAAAAATGCACTTTTTGGATCAAGTATGAGACAAAAAGGTTTGATCTTATCCTCTGAAAAAAGATAATGATACCTCAAACAGACGAAGATCTTGAAGATTTGTTCAAACAACTAACTATGGATGGCAATCCCATACTTGGTAAAGTCAAATCAATCAGAAGCATGGTGTTGATTAAAGTACAATCATGGAAAGGGAAAGATACTTCTACACAACAGTAGATGTGGGTTTTAATATTTTATATTGTGAATGGGTTGCACTTTTGCAGAAAAGTACAATTACTTTTATCATACATTTGATTAAAGTAACTTTACTTTTCACCCACTACCTTTACAATTAAAATATTATATTTCCACATCCTCTTTGTCTCTTACCTTCATGCAACCGGATTCACCAAGACTTCTATATATACTCATGCATGGTGGACATGCAAACATACAATACACAACACAACAAAGTGAAGTCTCTACTACACTAAAAGAAAATCTCATCAGTTGAGAAATTCCTAGAGTATAAGCATTGTGTAGAATCAAACTTGTTCATGTGTTGAACACTCTATATACATTAGTTATTTTAGAGTTAGCTTGTCTATGTGTTAGACAAATTGATTGCCACCTTTTATTGTACTTAGAATTTCAGCTTCTAGTACATGTAATTCTTGATTCAATATCAATAAGAATTATATAAAAGTATATCAGTGTGTCTTTAATTTTTAAAAGCTAAAGTTTGTATTCAACGCCCCCCCCCCCTTCTACAAAAATTTGTTGTTGCGTACTCAATCTGGGACTAACAACGTTAATCGCGGATGGTAAAGATTACGATTAATGTTTTTGATGTGATGCATGATGTGATTGAGATTGGATTGATTGATTGATTGAACTGTTGATTGTGATATTGATTGTTGATATCTGCTGCATGACTATTTGGTCGATACGCACTCTTAGGATGATTTTGCGTTGTGTTGAGAAGTCAGCTACACGTGGACTTGGGCTGGGCTTGTCTAACTGATTGGTTGAACAGTTTTCGCCTTTCTGTTGCATTTGTTGCTCGGAGGGGAGTTTACTGTGCCAATTCAGTGGAAAGCTATCGGTAAACATTTGCTTTGGCCGGCATGGGTTGTAGGTTCTGCGCCGAACCGCCGGTCTTCTCTGGATATGTGATTACATGATTGATGTTGATTGTGAATGTTTGCATTTGATGCTTTAGCCTCTACTCACTTAGCTTTGTGCTAATTCCCCTCAGTTGTTGATTTGCAGGTTCGTGTTTGTAGTTGCTGATGGAGAAGTTGACCCCACTCCGATATTTTGGTTTAAATGAAACGAGCCTCTAGTTTTTGTAACACCAAAATGATATTGTGGTTTATGAATAATGATGTATATTTGTAAATGGTGGTTTGTTTATTATATGTTTGTTTAAATTAAAGCTTCCGCAGCGTAAAAAAAATGGCTTGAGTTTTCCGGTGTTACACTTATTGATTCAAAAGTGGGCTTAAGCCTTTTAAGGGAAGGTATATAAAGGGGACTAGGGCACAGCCCCCAGCTCAAGACACTGTTTCATCTCTCTCAAATTAGTGTGTGTTTGTGTGTGCAAACTCTCGAAGAACAGAGGAAGGAGGAGTCGAGAGTCACCTTGGAATATAAAGAATTGTTAAAAGGATCATCAGGTAATGTCTCCTACCTCATTATGGTATTGTAGCTATCAATTTTATCTTATTTGAATGATGATAGCATGAGTTATGATCTGGGTTTTTGGGTTTATGAAAGAACTAGAGAAAAGAATGGAGATGTGAACCCTTATTACTTGATGAAACATGATTATATCTTCAAGGAAGTGTTCAAATGAATGGAGAAATGTTTTGTAACAAAAATAAATTGGATTGGTTGAGTTTTGAAAGAGTTTGATTTTGGCTATGGAGTTTGGGTTTTTGAGAAAAATGAACTGACAGGGAAGAAGATACACCATGCGACAGTCACATGGACAAATGAGTAGGTCCATGCGACAGTCACAAGAGTGCATATTTGTGCCACGCAACTTTGAGTGTGTATATATGGTTCCATGCGACTTTCAGTATGTATACATGACTTCATGTGACTTTCAGTGTGTTGATCGGTGCATTTTATATCTACATTATTATGCTTTATTTGATTACATTATGCACCGATATAGGATAAAATATACTACTTTGATTCGTTTTATTGTTTTGTAGGTCAAGGAGAAAAATGAGCTAATTTGATACAAAGATTTAATAAGTTGACCAAGTTGATTGAAGCAAGAGAGCAATCAGAAAAATATTTTTTTGTCATCAACAACTAAAGTGGCCAAAGAAGAGAGTAAAAATATAAATGAGATAGTAATTGAATAGTGCGTTATGGTTTAAGAATTTGATAAAACATATGACAAGTATTGAGGTTAGGAGAGTTCTCTTTTGGGGTGTATTAGATACAACATGTAAAAATGAATAATTTTTCAATTGTCGGGTTAGTAGATATGAGTTAATTATAGTACTTGAATAGTTGAAAAGTTAAAGTGGATCAATACACAAGCATATGTACGATTCTATATATAATTGGTCTTTCCTATTTTGAATCATGAGTACTGCCATTAGTAAATGATGTTTAATTGTGATTTCGTTTTAAGCCTTCCTCGGGATGAGTAAGCATTTAAGTTGGGGAGGTTTGATCGGTGCATTTTATATCTACATTATTATGCTTTATTTGATTACATTATGCACCGATATAGGATAAAATATACTACTTTGATTCGTTTTATTATTTTGTAGGTCAATGAGCAAAATGAGCTAATTTGATACAATTATTTAATAAGTTGACCAAGTTAATTGAAGCAAGAGAGCAATCAGAAAAATATTTTTTTGTCATCAACAACTAAAGTTACCAAAGAAGAGAGTAAAAATATAAATGAGATAGTATATATTTCATATAATTTATATAGTATATATATCTTAACTAATACATATTATATATTATATATATTATCTTCTAATATAAATAAAAGACTAATTTGATAAAAAAATTTAGACGATCTGAACCATTCATTTAAAAGAATATTTAATTTTGACCATTTATTTACTTAAAATCACAAAATCAATTTTGACTTTTTAGAGTCAAAATAATTATAG
Organism: Dittrichia graveolens; assembly: GCA_038502395.1. Taxonomy (NCBI): domain Eukaryota; kingdom Viridiplantae; phylum Streptophyta; class Magnoliopsida; order Asterales; family Asteraceae; genus Dittrichia; species Dittrichia graveolens. Next base: position 31,368,816 of record JARJIL010000006.1, read on the forward strand.
ATAATTTCATATATGCCCTTATTAAATCATAAAAATCGTTTTTACCCACCTTAATTTACAAATATCATATTTACCCTTTATAATATTTCAAAATATCATAATTAACCAATTTCTTAGTTATATCATTCTAAAATATTTTATAATCATTTTAAATTCCTTTTTAATTATAACTAATAACGTCTAACTTTATTACCCTTAATTGTAACAATAATGATTGATGACTTATATAAGAAATACAATCACATCTCTTCAAGTTTGCCCTCCCATTTGCATCGATGTTTCCACTGTTGGTTAGATTGTTGCTGTCGTATGTCGTCATTTTTTAAATTCTCATTTAATTCGTGTTTTATTATTATTTAATATGATTTTATTAATATTTAATATTTATTATCGTTTAAACCAACCCGTGTATCACACGAGCATTTAGTCTAGTATATTATATATATTTATTTTATTTATATAAAAGAAGAAAGGAACGTGGCCATGATACATGTCAATTGAAAGATAACCATAATTTTAAAAAAGAGATAAGCATTATCATGAAATTTAAATAGTAGATGATTATCAAAAGAAAATATCCAGAAACATACGATCGGCAAAGAAAAGCTCACGAACGAAGGCAGATTAATCATTCGATCAAGAAATTATTTCAAGTTCTAATCTTTCAATCATTACTCAAGATCAATGCTTTCAAAGATTATATTTATAGATCTTGAAGTCATGAGGGGCTAAAGTTTTTAGAGATTACCCGGAGACGAAAACCAAGGTTCTATTCGTTTAGTTTTTATATTGTCTTTTATCTTCTTCTTTATGTAAGTTTATGGTGAACATCGGATTATTGTGAGTGACACACAAATGGTTTGAATAGATATATTTGCATGTTTTTCATATACGTGTTATTATTGTCTTCATTGAATAGTTTATTGGCAATACGGAAGATAGTCCATCGATATCCCCCGACAATGTCAATCACAAGTAGATTAGTTAGTATAGGTGAGAAGACGGTTGGTTGATATACATGGATTATGCCAAAGAGTTGGATTTACTATTAATAGTTGAACTAATATCACGCGCATAATGAAAACGGTTTTTGATTAACTAGCATCTTAACCGCGCAATGTGTCGATGATAACTAATTCATTCTCGATAACATGTCAGTTTTCGGTAACGTAGAGTATGGTATACACACACTATAATGACGTCGAATAATTTCCATTTGCAGCATACATGTCCATTTTGTTTCCTTCTTTTCCATTTTACTTATTTCTTTATTATCTGTCAACTCTTTCATTAATTTCTAAAATAACCTTTGAAAAACAATAAAATAAGAAAAAAAACAATCTCTACTTATAAAATAAGATGATAAAAACATATCAATGACTTGGTGAATTGTGTTGATTTGAATGAGAAATTTTGTAGGTATGAGATAATATATTAGTGGCTGGGTTGGTGTATTTTAAAAAATGTAAAGATATTTAAGACTATATTGGTAATTTTTTATTACTTAAAATTTAAGAGTTAAAGTAAAATTATATTATATATTATAAATTAAACTTTTTATTTTACTTATAGTAGTGTTTCGGTTACATGTTAGTAAGTTTATGAGTTTTAGTTATACGAATTTTCTAATACTTCAATTAAATTATTTGGTAAATGATATAATATTTAAAATAATATTTCTACGGAGGTTTTTTATTCAATTTTTAATTTGTGTAATATCTTATAGGTTGAAATTTAATTTGTATTGAGTTTACATTTTTAAACATTATTTTTATAGAAAGTTTAGTTATTAAAATGATGTTCAATGATTTCCTTTTAAGATTTAAATAATGGGCAAGTTAGTAATATCAAATGACTTAAAATTTAAGAGATTAAGATACGTAGGAGAGAGAGTGTTAAATGCTTTATATATTAGTATAGATAAAATTCTAAATTGTTTACATACCTTGGTGAATAGTTGAAAGGGTGATTTCGTTTCGTCATTATGGTTTTCTAAACTTAAAGTTCAAGTTTTTAGTAGTTAAAGTTTGAGTTTTTATTAGATCTTAGTTTTCATAATATAAAAAACCCAAAAAGATTTTAACTTTAGTTTAGTTTAGTAATTAATCGTTTCATTTAGTTCGTAATTTATTTGTTTAATTTAGTTATCATATTATAGTTATTCGTCTTAGAATCTTAGTTTAATAAAAATTAGTACTTTAGTTTATATTTTTTTCGGTTTTGTTGCTCGAAATTGTTTTAGAAATTGAATTATTTATTGTTTCGACTTTATTGGCAGCAATATATCTTTCTGTTTCGGGTACTAAACGTTAAATTTTTTGTCTACATTTTTGTATGAACGTTCTTAGTATATGTGTTTAGGTCCAGTATAAATTTCAAGTCGATTTGTGTCCGTTTAGGTGTTCAACACGTGTTCCAAATATCAGTTTACGTGTGCTGTGATATTCTGGTCAGCTGTGTTCGTGACACTGTTTCAGGGCCTTAACAATTTTATTTTTGCGTGATTTTTTGTCAGTAGTTAGTTAACATTATAATTTAGTTTCAGTAATTTTTATGGATTTTTCTGAGTTTGTTAGATATAGTTTCTATTCGTGTTTCTTTAGATAATTTTCTAGACAGCAGTTTCGTTATTTTCGTGATTTGCTTGTTTCTTTATATTCATTGAGTAGTAATTCAATTAAATTGATTATTAAACACTTAATTAATGCAATTCAGACTCTTAACCTCAGCCTCCGTGATAAGAACGATACCCGTTTATCCTATACTAGGTCATTTAAGTTGGTTTTTGATGATTTAAACGACGTTCATCAAAATGGCGCCGCTGCCGGGGAGTTGTGCGCTTAGGATCTGATTTGCTTTATTTCTTTTAGAATTGATTACTACTCATTAGTGTACTAATATTGTTTTGCTAGGTTCCGTGATTGAAGCACAAGTTGCGTTTGCAGGAAGCAAGTGAGATAAGTATTCTACCTCTCAGTTTTTTTTAGTTAGAGTAATTTAGTTTTTTTTTTATTTGATTTGCATGCTATTTGCTTTTATTTTTATTTTTAGTTTATTCTTAGTATTATCTTTATTTTAGTTAGTTCTTAAATAATTCGTGCTTTAGTAAAGACTCTAGGGTTAACTAAACTTGCATGCTTTCGTGATTTATTGCTTTCATTGTGTTTAGCATAGTGTTTAGTGCCTTGTCTTAGGAGAGTTGCTTTGAAGTTGTTCTATTTTGATCCTACTTTGTTGATATGCTTTTTGTGTATGCCTCATACTAGATCTAAGAAAGACGAGCCTTTAGTATTTGAGGTAGATCCTGAAAAAACAATTAGGAAAAATAAGCAAAATAATTTAAATGAAGAGCTAAAACAAACTAAAGATATAAAAAGTGAAGAAATTGAAATGGCCGAAGAAGAAAATCAGCCTCCTCGCCCATCTCTCGAAACGTACTTTCAACCGTGTGCTTATGAGAACCCTTCGCCTATAGCATACCCGCTTCAAGAGGAGCACTTTGAAATCCGTTCCAATCTCATTCAACTCTTACCAAATTTCCATGGCATGTCGAAAGAAGAACCATATAACCACGTATATGAGTTCATGGCCATTTGTAATACCATAAACCTGCGTGGTATTACAAAAGATGCCCTTCGGCTAATATTATTTCCATTCTCCCTAAAAGGAAGAGCAAAGCAATGGTTCGTGTCATTAGAACCAAGAAGCATAACTACGTGGGATGAAATGTAGAAAAAACGTTTCTTAAGGAGTACTTCCCAATTAGCAAGACTGCTGAAGTACGTCGAGACATCTCAAATTTTACCTAACAACCAGGGGAAGAGTTTCATGATGCGTTTGATTATCTGAAAGAGCTTCTGAGGTCGTGTCCGCATCACAAGACACCAAAATGGATCTTAGTGAAAACTTTTGTGGACGGGTTTTACCCAACACACCGGGGTCTTCTGAATGCTGTGAGTGGTGGGACCTTCACGACAAAAACCGATGAAGAAGCATGGCAGTTTCTCAAGCAATATAGTGGTAGCTCTGCATCAAATAATTTCACACGAGCTAATTTGAGAGGACTATCAGCTGTAACGAATACTGAGGGTATTAATGAGTTGAGAAAGGATTTTAAAGGAGAGATAGGGGAGTTGTCCAAGAAGCAAGATTAAGTCTTAAGTGGGTTAACCGGGAGACAATCAAGTGTTTTTGAGATTCAAGATTCATGTGTCACATGTGGAGATCCAACCCACACATATGACCGTTGCCCGTTAACAGCTCCAGAAAGTGTGAACCAGACCCAAGGGTTTAAAGGCAATCCAGATGATCCATTTTCAAACACCTACAACCTTGGGTGGAAATGACATCCAAATTTCTCATGGAAAAACCAAGATGGTTAGGGTCAATCCAACCAGCCTAATCAGTCCAATCCACCAAGATATCAAAATAATTCGAATTTCAATGGTAATAATAATAATAATAATAATAATAATAATAATAATAATAATAATAATAATAATAATAATAATAATAATCAAGCACTCAATCAATCAATCAATCAAATAATAGGCAAGGGCCATCTCCTCTTGAGAAGCAGATGGAAGAAATGATAAGGATGATGAAAGAGTATATGCAACACACTAATAGCAATACTCAATCAATTGCAGCTCTTGAAAAGTAGGTTGGCCAATTGGCTGATCAGTTAAGCAAAAGAAATGAGGGCTCACTTCCAAGCACAACAAAGATCAATCCAAATCATGAGCATGTGAATGAAGTTACCCTCAGGAGTGGTAGCAGTTGCATCCTCCAATGCTGAAACCAAACAAAAAGAAAGAAAGCACTCATCAAGAAACAACGGAGATTCCGAATCCACCTAGAGTCTATTCTAAAGAAAGTTCCCAAGAGAAAAGGAAGGCCAAAGTTGGGGAGGGTGAAAAAGAAAAGAGTTCAGAGATTCTAGTTCCGTATCCGGCTGCTCTTAATCATTCCTCCGGATTCCCATTTGGGAAAAGGGGACCTAAAGGTGACGATATGATGCACATATTTAAACAAGTCAAAATAAATATCCCTTTGTTAGATGCCATCAAAAAAATACCTGCCTATGATAAGTTCTTAAAGGACTTATGTACTCAAAAGCGTAAGCAACAATTATCAGTCCCTAAAAAGATAGAAATGACAAAGCAGGTGAGCGGTATCCTATCTAGCACCTTACCTCAAAAACTGAAAGATCCTGGAGCCCCACTTATCCCAATCACAATGGGACACATCAATATAAAAAAGGTTCTACTTGATCTAGGTGCTAGTGTGAATATTATGCCCGGATCGGTCTTTGATCAATTTGATTTTGGGGCACTTAAACCTACTAGTGTTTTACTTCAAATGGCTGATCGATCTGTAAACACACCACGAGGCGTACTAGAAGATGTGATAGTTAAAGTGGAGGATTTCTACTATCCAGTAGATTTCCTAGTCTTAGACACAGAGGCCACATGAAAAGATCCTACCGTGATTTTAGGGCGACCTTTCTTGGCAACTTCTAATGCCACAGTCAATTGTAGGACAGGGGTGATGGACATCACGTTCGGAAATAGAAAAATGAGAATAAACATCTTTACATCCACCCTAGTTCCTAAAGCTAATGCTGAGTGCTACTTCATTGATCTTGTGGATGGATGCACTCAAGAATATCTTTCTCGTTCTCATCAGGATGATCTTTTTGAAAGATATTTCTCTATTTCAATAGAGGATGAGATTGACCATGTGGACTTGCATGAAATCCAAGATTTGTTGGCTCAACCACTGAATTCTAGCAAACCACCTTGGTCTCAAGAATTCGAGGCATTACCAAATCCAACAAATGAACCATCAAAAAGATCACTTGAGAAGCCACCCACTTTAGAGCTAAAGGTGTTACTTGAACACCTAAAATACGTTTTCTTAGGAGTTGAAAATGCGCTTCCAGCGATCATCTCATCTAAACTCACTCCTGAACAAGAAAACAAGTTGTTGAATGTGCTTAAGGAGTATATATCTACCATTGGTTGGTCTATAGATGACTTGAAAGGGATTAGTCCTTCAATGTGTATGCATCGTATTCATACAGATCATTTTCCCCGCCCCTGCATCGACAATATAGTGGAGAAGTTGGTTAGGCAACAATACTGTTGTTTCCTGGATGATTATTCGGGAGACGATCGAGTCGGTTAGTCGAGTTTTAGATAAATGAACTTTGTGGGTGTGTTCCCTAGAAACCCTCACGAGACTTCACTCGTCCACTCGGGCTACTGAGGGGTTTAAAAGGCTTGTTGCACGCGCTAAGTGCAAAAGTGATTCCTACGAAAATGAGTATTAGGTTTTTCTTTTCGTTTTCTTTTTCATTCTAGTTTTTTTTCAAATTAGTTATTTTTCAACCTTCTTTTTAAAGTTTGCATTGGGGACAATGCAATGCTTTAAGTTGGGGAGGGAGTTATATATAAATATGTTTGGTAAAATGTGGTTCAATACCATAATTGTGATTAAATGAGAATTTTTTTTTAAAAAAAAACCTGGCTTATTTTTTCAAAAACTATGTGCTAACCATGACGTGAGAAGTTTCTTCTACACGATATTTATTGAGTTTTGCAGGAGATGGCCGAACACATGTTCGACTTCCAACATTCATTATCCATCCGGTGAACCCGCTCCTTAGTTGAAAATAATTAATATTTTCTTTTTGCGTGTTTTGTTGCATTTAGTTTAGGTCATTTGTATATTTCATTTTAGCATTTTTTTTTCGTCGCTCCTGTGTGATCTCGGTTTGCAGTTTAAGAAAGAAAAAAAATCATTGTAGTATACCCAACTTATTTTCTTACAAGTTCTAAGATCATAGGTTTATTCAATAATAAAATATGATAGTATTAAATGTTGCTGAAAGTCTCATGGAAAATGATTTAAAATAGATGTGAGATTATATATAGTTTTCGTGTTATAGTACTTGTGGCTTTTCGCTCTTTTTAAGGAAATCTATAACTTATATTGAATATTCAATGATATGGAATTATAAAAAGTTTTACATGTTTGAAGCTAATAAATCTTTAAATGAGAATTTAATTCAGCAGAATGGTATTCTAAAATACCACAATAAATTTGAAAATAGCCAAGTGGCACTTAGCTAAGTCCTAACAAAAATAGGTTGCGATTGAGTTTCATTTCATGAGTCATATGTGAGCTTAATATGTGTTATCTAAAAAATTCAATAAAAGATACATGAGAAGTTAGGTTTGTGAAGCCAATCGGTGGCCTTTGAAACTCGAACAAGTAAACTCTTAGTGGTGCTTGACACCTAGCCACCTAAGGTCGTTTGGTCTGGGATCGGTTGAGTAGAAAGTTCGTTACACGGGTTTCATCGAAAGTCATGGACTTCATACGCTTTAACCAATCAAAAGTTGTAAATTAAGCCAATCGGTGGCCTTTGTGATTCGGACAAGTAGATCTGAGGGATCCTTTCAAATCTAGCATCCTAAGGCCAACTGGTTTGGGAATGTTGACCGAAAGTCCGTTACATGGATCTCATCGAAAGTCATGGCTTGAGATACTAATTGAATAGTTCGTTATGGTTTAAGAATTTGATAAAACATATGACAAGTGATATGAAAATCATCAATAAATCTTGAGGCTAGGAGAGTTCTCTTTAGGGGTGTATTAGATACAACATGTAAAAATAAATAATTTTTGAATTGTCGAGTTAGTAGATATGAGTTAATGATAGTACTTGAAGAGTTGAAAAGTTAAAGTGGATCAATACACAAGCATATGTACGATTCTATATATAATTGGTCTTTCCTATTTTGAATCATGAGTACTGTCATTAGTAAATGATGTTTAATTGTGATTTCGTTTTAAGCCTTCCTCGGGACGAGTAAGGATTTAAGTTGGGGAGGTTTGATCGGTGTATTTTATATCTACATTATTATGCTTTATTTGATTACATTATGCACCGATATAGGATAAAATATACTACATTAATTCGTTTTACTGTTTTGTAGGTCAATGAGCAAAATAAGCTAATTTGATACAATTATTTAATAAGTTGACCAAGTTGATTAAAGCAATAGAGCAATCAGAAAAATAATTTTTTGTTATCAACAACTAAAGTAGCCAAAGAAGAGAGTAAAAATATAAATGAGATAATATATATTTTATATAATTTATATAGTATATATATCTTAACTAATAGATATTATATATTGTATATATTATATATTATATATATTTATTTTAGTTATATAAAAGAAGAAAGGAACGTGGCCATGATACATGTCAACTGAAAGATAACCATAATTTTAAAAAAGAGATAAGCATTATCATGGAATTTAAATAGTAGATGATTATCAAAAGAAAATATCCAGAAACATACGATCGGCAAAGAAAAGCTCACGAACGAAGGCAGATTAATCATTCGATCAAGAAATTATTTCAAGTTCTAATCTTTCAACCATTACTCAAGATCAATGCTTTGAAAGATTATATTTATGGATCTTGAAGTCATGAGGGGCTAAAGTTTTTAGAGATCACCCGGAGACGAAAACCAAGGTTCTATTCGTTTAGTTTTTTATTGTCTTTTATCTCCTTCTTTATGTAAGTATATGGTGAACATCGGATTATTGTGAGTGACACAATTGGTTTGAATAGATATATTTGCATGTATTTCATATATGTGTTATTATTTTCTTCATTGAATAGTTTATTGGCAATACTGAAGATAGTCCATCGATATCCCCCGACCGTGCCAATCATAAGTAGATTAGTTAGTATAGGTGAGAAGACGGTTGGTTTGAATATACATGGATTATGCCAAGGAGTTGGATTTACTATTAATAGTTGAACTAATATCACGCGCATAATGAAAACGGTTTTTGATTAATAAAATTCTAAATTGTTTACATACCTTGGTGAGTAGTTGAAAGGGTGATTTCGTTTCGTCATTATTGTTTTCTAAACTTAAAGTTCAAGTTTTTAGTAGTTAAAGTTTGAGTTTTTATTAGATCTTAGTTTTCATAATATAAAAAACCCAAAAAGATTTTAACTTTAGTTTAGTTTAGTAATTAATCGTTTCGTTTAGTTCGTAATTTATTTGTTTAATTTAGTTAGCATATTTTAGTTATTCGTCTTAGAAGCTTAGTTTAATAAAAATCAATACTTCAGTTTACATTCTTTTCGGTTTTGTTGCTCGAAATTGTTTTAGAAATTGAATTATTTATTGTTTCGACTTTGTTGGCAGCAATATATCTTTCTGTTTTGAGGTCTGTTTCGGGTACTAAACGGTAAATTTTTTGTCTAGATTTTTGTAGGAATGTTCTTAGTATATGTGTTTAGGTACAGTATAAATTTCAAGTCGATTTGTGTCCGTTTAGGTGTTCAAAACGTGTTCCAAATATCAGTTTACGTGTGTTGTGATATTCTGGTGTTCGTGACACTGTTTCGGGGCCTTAACGATTTTATTTTTGCGTGATGTTTTGTTAGTAGTTAGATAACATTATAATTTAGTTTGTAATTTTTCTAGATTTTTCTGAGTTCGTTAGACATAGTTTCTATTCGTGTTTCTTTAGATAATTTTCTAGACAGTAGTTTCCTTATTTTCGTGATTTGCTTGTTTCTTTATATTCTTTGAGTAGTAATTCAATTAAATTGATTATTATACACTTAATTAGTGCAATTCAGACTCTTAACCTCTGACTCTCTGATAAGAATGATACCCGCTTATCCTATACTAGGTCATTTAAGTTGGTTTTTGTGCTTACGGTTGTTGTTTAACCTTCTTTTTAGGTGATGGTCATGGTGGGGCTCTAGCACGCGGTTGATAACTCATTTCCCACAAGCTTTCGTATTGTTTTAACTATTTCAACTTTACTGATGTATTCCCAAAACTATTACAATTGAATTTAAGCTTTTATGGGTTATCGCCTAGGGTTGTAATTAAAAATATACAATGTTTTAATTATGGTAGACTATTAGTCGTACGCTTTGGTATTTGCCAATTGTTAAAAAAATTTTGGGACGTTACAACTTGGTATCAGAGCCTTGGTTTAAGAGATTCGAATACGTTTCCGTATGTTTGAACTTAAACCTTGGTTCGTGAAAGATTTTAGACAAAGTTTTGAAACTTTTTCGAATGTTAAATGTCACGATAAGCTATATGTCGGAGCTAGTCCGAGTGGTCACACGCGAGTACAAGGTATGAGATTATGATATGATGACTATGATAACTGAGATTTTGAACTGGAACTGTGCTAGTAGAATCAAAACAGAATGACATGATAATGCTTACATGATGACTGACTATATGCTTGATGAGATGATTGATACATGACCTAAGCCGGTGAATCGGGATTCCTAGTGGTAATGACTAGATCCAATACGTGTAGCGTGTTTGTAATAATAGGGCCCATATTATTATCTGCACACGACACTTGTTGAAACTTGTCAATATCCGGGGGATCTTGTGAATCCGGTGAGGGGTACTTGTACAGATACGATGCCTGTAGCTATGGTGCCTTAGAATGACTAGGGTTACCTGATAGCTGTACTTATGACATGATGTACGTGAAATATGAACTGATATAGTAATGAGGACTGTGTGGCAAAGTTGTCTGTTAATTAAGTGCATTGTCTATACATCCAGTATGGTGACTACAAGAAACCAATCAGTGATACCAACGGGTTTTGGAAACCCACCCATTGGAGTAAATGATAGCATGACGGTAGTATGCCTGTAGAGTAGAAATGTCTTAGTATGTCTAGGGCTGCTCCAGATTATTCGGTTAGCATGTTGAAAGTCCACACGTTATGTGGACGCGATGTACGTTATGATTAAGATATCTAATGAAGCCACCGGTTGAGGGGTGCGTTACCTATACTTCCATTTGACCGTGGAGCGGACAAGGGTGGAACATGGTATTATGTGGTAAAAGTTTTAACGTATCAGTAAAACCAGAAACACCTCAAGAGGTGGAGTTAGCAGATGAAAAATCCGTAAATATATTTGATATATTTAGAGTCAATGTGATAGAGGAAGGTAATGTCGAACTTCGTATAGACTTTATTCTGACTCATGCGGGAGTTTCAATTAACGGTGGGAATGGACTAGCTCTGTCGTTACTAAGCCAGTATATTATGCAAACGAGGAATCGTACGGGTTCAGACCCTAAGTGAGGGAGAAATTATAATCGACGCGGGACACGAGGCGAAACCGCGATTTGATTTCTGCTAGAAGCTGTTATGGCTGCTAAAGTAACAGCCGACGGGATGAAGGAGCTGAGGGAGATGCTACCTCATAAAATGACTGAGATAAAGGAGGATATATGAAAGATGACTATCATGAGTTGAGAACGTTATGGTCCGTACAAGAGATTTGAGCTACTACTTCAATCGTTACTCCAGAAGCAAATCAGATACCGAGGGGTTGCACCTACATAGATTTTTCTGCATGTCAACCAACGGCCTTCGAGGAGAATCCAGATTCCAGTAAGAGCACAAAGTAGACCTATGATGTGGAAGAAGATTTCCACTCATATCACTGTATAGAAGGAAGGAAAGTATGGTTCGTATCGAGCGTGTTAAGTGGAGCACCTGTGTGATTCGTTAAGAAGAAGGATGACATGTCCCGTATGTATTAGTGAGAGATAAAGCAAAGTTTCCTATAGACTTACCACCAACATGAAAGAATTCCAAGTGAATGTGGGAATGGATTGGTTGGGGCGTCACCGGCCAACATCTTGTGCAAGTAAGGGATCATACGGATCCAGAGTCCAAGTGGAGTTTCGTATAGACTTGGCTCCCAGGGTTGCACCCATCGCCAAGGCACCATACCGGCTAGCACCGCCAGAGATGCAAGAGCTGATGTCACAACTTCAGGAACTGCTTGATAAGGGCTTTATATGCCCAAGTAGCTCACCGGGGGGAGCACCGACCCTTTTTGTGAAAAAGAAAGGCGGAACCTTCGGGATATGCATAGACTACCGCGAGCTCAATAAGGTGATAATTAAGAACCGTTATCTGCTACCAAGGATCGATGACTTGTTTGACCAACTGCAAGGAGCGGCCTGTTTCTCAAAGATAGACTTGCAGTCGGGATATCATCAACTCAAGGTTCGAGAGGAGGACATAGCCAAGACGGCTTTTCGCACGCGCTATGGCACTTTGAGTTTGTCGTCATGCCTTTTGGTCTCACAAACGCGCCGGCAGCATTCATGGATCTGATGAACCGAGTCTGCAGACCAATGCTTGACAAGGCCGTGATAGTATTCATCGACACCATCTTGGTTTACTCAAAGACTGAGGCCGAGCACGAACTACACCTACGAGAAGTACTCGAAACTTTGAAGAAGGAGAATCTTTACGCAAAGTTTTCCAAGTGCGAAGTCTGGTTACCGAAAGTTCAGTTTCTCGAGCACCTAGTTAACTGAGAGGGGATCAAGGTCGACCACGCAAAGATAGAGGCATTAATGAAATGGGAGACGCTGAAGAGTGCTACAGAGGTCTGGAGTTTTCTAGGGTTGGCCGGCTACTACAGGAGGTTTATTAAGGATTTCTCGAAGATAGCGGTGCCACTGACCAAGTTGACAAAGAAAGGTGTTCGTTTTGATTTGGGAGAAAAGCAACAAGAAGCATTCGAGACCCTTCGAAGAAAATTGTGTGAAGCCCCGATACTGGCCTTACCGGAAGGAATATAGGATTTAGTAGTTTATTGCGACGCGTCCCATGTTGGACTTGGCTACGTATTGATGCAAAAAGGAAAAGTGATTGCCTACGCTTCACAACAACTGAAACTACACGAATGCAGCTACCCGACTCACGATTTAGAGCTAGCCGCTGTAGCGTTCGCACTCAAATTATGGAGACATTATTTGTACGGGGTCAAGTGCACGATATACACGGATCACAAGAGTTTAAAGTATTTCGCTGATCAAAAGAATCTAAAAATGCGCCAGCAGAGATGGCTAGACCTTGTCAAGGACTACGACTGTGAGATCTTGTATCATCCGGGAGCCACGAAAATGTACAGAGACTTGAAAATGGACTACTGGTGTCCAGGGATGAAGAGAGATGTGGCTACGTACGTCGAAAAGTGCCTCACATGTTTACGAGTGAAAGCTGAGCACCAGCGACCGCATGGTAAATTGCAACCGCTGGAGATACCCGTATGGAAATAGGAGCACAAAACTATGGATCTGATAACAAGGTTACCGAAAACCCCAGAAACTATGGTACAATCTGGGTAGTGGTTGACCGATTGACTAAAAGTGCTCATTTCATACCGATTCGAGAAGCTAGTTCGGCCGAGAGATTGGCCGGTATCTATGTAAAAGAGATAGTCTCGAGGCACGGGGTGCCGGTAACCATCATTTCTGATAGGGATGTATGATTCACATCCAGATTGTGGGAGCAAGTTTCATGAGGATTTAGGCACAAGGGTTAACTTGAGTACAGTGTATCACCGCCAAACTGACGGACAAAGTGAACGAACTATCCAAACGCTGGAAGATATGCTAAGAGCTTGTGTGATTGATTTATGGGGAAGCTGGGATTTGTAGTTACCCCTACCGGAATTTTCGTATAACAACAGCTACCATGCGAGTATTGGTATGCCGTCGTACGAGATGATGTACGGTAGGAAATGTAGAACCCCGATCTGTTGGGGTGAGGTTGGATAGAAGGAAATTGGAAACACGGAAATAGTACAGAAAGCCTCAGAGTAAGTACAACAAGTTCGTGAACGACTTAAAGCGGCTCAAAGCCGGCAGAAGAGCTATGCGGATAAACGAAGGTCGTCACTGGAATTCCACGTTGGCGACCATGTATTGCTAAAAGTATCTCCATGGAAAGGAATAATATGATTCCAAAAATGAGGAAAACCGAACCCAAGATTTATTGGGCCTTTCAAAGTTATTGCAAGAATTGGCAAGGTGGCTTACCGTTTGGAGCTACCCAAGGAGTTATCAAAGATACACAACACATTTCATGTGTCTCATCTAAGAAATTGTTTAGTTGACGAGTCGGCGTTTGTACCATTGGAGGACACCACCATAGATGAAAGACTGAACTACATCGAGAGACCGGTTGCGATCCTCAAAAGAAAGACCAAACGACTACGCAACAGGCAAGTGGGAATGGTAAAGGTGCAGTGGGAGCTCCGCAAGGGTTCGGAGTGGACGTGGGAGTCCGAGGACGAAATGAAGAAGAACTACCCCGCAATGTTCAAATGAAGATTTCGAGGACGAAATCGTGTTTAAGTGGGGGAGAGTTGTAATACCCGAACTTTCGAAAATAAATAAAAAATTATTTATTGAGAAAATAATATTTGTGTTGGATTATGGATTTAACTGTGGACTAGTTAATTTAATTGGGCTTGAGTATATGTGTATATATATATATATATGATTTTCTTAATTGACTAATTTGGATAATTCAATTGGATTAAACATTATTGGGCTTATTAATTCAAAAGTGGGCTTAGGCCTTTTAAGGGAAGGTATATAAAGGAGACTAGGGCACAGCCCCCAAGAAACTGTTTCATCTCTCTCAAATTAGTGTGTGTTTGTGTGTGCAAACTCTCCAAGAATAGAGGAAGGAGGAGTCGAGAGTCACCTTAGAATATAAAGAATTGTTAAAAGGATCATCGGTTAATGTCTCCTACCTCATTATGGTATTGTAGCTATCAATTTTATCTTGTTTGAATGATGATAGCATAAGTTATGATCTGGGTTTTTGGGTTTATGAAAGAACCAGAGAAAAGAATGGAGATGTAAACCCTTAATACTTGATGAAACATGATTATATCATCAAGGAAGTGTTCAAATGAATGGAGAAATGTTTTGTAACAAAAATAAAATGGATTGGTTGAGTTTTGAAACGGTTTGATTTTGGCTATGGAGTCTGGGTTTTTGAGAAAAATGAACTGACAGGGAAGAAAATACATCATGAGACAGTCACATGGACAAATGAGTAGGTCCATGCGACAGTCACATGAGTGCATATTTGTGCCATGTGACTTTCAGTGTGTATACATGGTTCCATGCGACTTTCAGTATGTATACATGACTTCATGCAACTTTCGGTGTGTATATATGGTTCCATGCGACTTTCGGTATGTATACATGACTTCATGCGACTTTCGGTGTGTATATATGGTTCCAAGCGACTTTCAGTATGTATACATGACTTCATGCGACTTTCAGTGTGTATATATGGTTCCATGCGACTTTCAGTATGATTGAATGTGTTCATGCGACTTTCAGTATGTTGTATTTGTTCATGCGACTTTCAGTATGTCTGTGCATATGCCATGCGACTTTCGGTATGTTACATGGGTCCATGCGACTTTCAGTATGTGCCATGCGACTTTCAAGGTGTGCCATGCGACTTTCAGTGGGTTGTAGGTGTTCATGCGACTTTTGAATAGATCCATGCGACTTTCAGTGTGTGATTCATGCGACTTTCACATAGCGTTGACATTCATGCGACTTAAGTTGTATCGTAGCCATCCGACTTATGAGTATTGTACAATGAAATATGTGTAAGTAAGCGAGAGACTAGTATCGGGATTTGACCCTATTGGACTTGGATCAGGTGACGGTCAATTAAAGGGGTAATCCCGAGCGGAGCCATAGATTAAGAGCAATGTGACGAGAACTATTGACAGGTGAGTATTCTTACTTACTATCTAAACCTAGTATCGGGATTTGGCCCTATTGGACTTGGATAAGGTGATGGTCAATTGAAGGGGTAATCCCGAGCGGAGCCATAGATTAAGAGCAATGTGACGAGAACTATTGACAAGTGAGTATTCTTACTTACTATCTAAACCTAATGACGTATGCGATTGACGTTATTGTATGTTATATGAATTGATGAATTGATGAATTGACGAATTGATGAATTGATGAATTGACGAATTGATGAATTGATGATGTGTCATGTTATGCAAAATGATGTGACCGTTCACTTCGGTGACGGGAATGATTGGACCGTTCACTTCGGTGAAGGGAATGATGGGACCGTTCACTTCGGTGATTTGGATCGTTCACTTCGGTGACGGGAATGATTTGGACCGTTCACTTCGGTGACGGGATATGGGACCGACTACTACGGTAGCGGGAATGAAAGACGTAACATGATGATGGAAATAAATGTCATATGGTTGATTGTAAGTAAAAGTACTCCCTAAGCTTCGTGCTTACGGATGTTGTTTAACCTTCCTTTCAGGTGATGGCCACGGCGGGGCTCCAGCACGCGGTTGATAGCTCACTTCCCACAAGCTTCCGCATTGTTTTAACTATTTCAACTTTAATTACTGATGTATTCCCAAAACTATTACAATTGAATTTAAGCTTTTATGGGTTATCGCCCAGGGTTGTAATTAAAGATATACAATGTTTTAATTATGGTAGACTATTAGTCGTACGCTTTGGTATTTGCCAATTGTTAAAAAAAAATTAGGACGTTACATCCAACTTACAGGATCACGAGGACTTAAGATAAATTGGTTCATTGTATTTATTAGGATGGACCAGTAACTGTAGTTTACAAACATCACTTACAGTTACAAAAGTAAAGGGATTTTGTAATATAAATCAAAATAAAATATACCAGCTCAGGTGTTAAATTTTTGTCATGAACTCATGATCATCAATCAGAATATATTTCTGTATTAGAAATCTTAGGTTTCTCCTCATCTTCACATTGCTCTCCCTTTAGTATTTGACATCTCATGTTAGGCATATACCATAAGCAACAAAACATATAATGTTATAAACATCTTGTAGTTATAAGATCACCATAGCAATAGCAAAAATATTTCCAAGAAATGGAAGCAAGGTATTATTCAGTGCATCTGATGAGAAGGAAGGGTTCCAGATTGAGCGGGCTTGAAATTACACAGAGATTGTGAAACAATGCGCTTGAGAAAGAGGGGTAGTAGATTGATCTGTAGATCTTTGATTCAAAGCAACAATGGAGAGTTCCAAATTGAGTGGTGTTAATATCAAGCGTCTAAAGAACAGAGAAATAAATAAGCACAACATCATCTTGAATCTTGATCCATTGTAACAATATTTATCACATGAGAGGAGAAATTAGGGTTTGTTTGGAGCCATCGATGAGAAATTAGGAAACCGCTGAAGTAGGAAATGTGAATGGGAAAATAAACGTGGCGGTAGCTTAGATAGAGTTTGATGAGCGGGAAAACAAAAATGGGTGGCCTAGAAAAAGGCCACGTGTCTTCTCATTTACTTTTTTTATTAGAAAAGTAAGATTTAATGAACACAGGTATCATACACGCACAATGCGGTCACGGTAGCGAATAGTTTCTATTTTATAACATGTCGTTTTTAAAAATATAATAGTATATTATTCATGTAATTGTGTGTCATTGAATATATTATATTGAACAACACGTCCTTTTTTATTTCTTTTATTTTAATCAACTATATTAATTAAAAAATATTTTAAATAAGAAAAAAGATTTCTATTTATAAAATAAGGAGAGAGAGAAATATAATAATATTTTAAAAATTTTATTGATGTAGGTGAATAATTGTCCCGGTATGAGAGAGTGTATTACTGAGAGAATATATTTTAAATGAATAAAAAGTTAAAATAAATTAGAAGAGACATTGAAATGGTTAAAGATTAGTCGGATAAGATCAATTTAGATAAAATAAAAGCTCAAGATGTTGTCTTGAATGAAATTTAAGATCTCTTAAAGTAAGAGATGAGAAAGAATGTTAAATTGTTTATATTGTATTATATGTAATACCCGAACTTCTAAATAGATAAATAAAGGAAATATTTTGTTGAGAATTGATATGTCGAATTTAATTATAAAATATATTAGATGATGATGTTGGGCTTGAATATATATATATATATATATATATATATATATATATATAGATTAATGGACTAGTTGTATATTATTGTACTTATTGTTGTTGGGCCCAAATCAATGTGAATTTGGGCTTAAGCCTTGTAAAGGATGTATATAAGGTAAATTAGGGCACAGCCCTCAAAGGAATTGTCACTGTTTCATTGAGAGAGAAAGTTTGAGTGTGTTCTTGAGTGTGTGCTAAAACCCCACGAGGAAGCAAGGAAGAGGAGGCAAGAATCAGTTGGGAAACTCAAAGAATTGTTGAAAAATTCATCAGGTAATGTTTCTTACCTCACTAGGATGCTGAAGGCACCAATTTTATCTTGTTTGGTTGATAATAGCATGATTTAACATCTGGGTTTTTGAGTTATGGGTTTATGAAGAACAAGAGAAAGAAATTTAAGATATAAGCATCAATACTTGATGATATGCATTTAAATCTTGAAGGAAGTGTTTAAATGAATGGAGAAATGTTTTGAAACAAAGATAAAGTGTTTTGGTTAAGTTTTGAAAGAGTTTGATTTTTTGTTATAGAAGCTGGGTGTTTGAGAAAATACGAACTGACAGGGAAGGTGGAGTTCCATGCGACTTTCGCACGGCTCCATGCGACTTTGTGAAGTCCATGCGACTTTATGTGTATATATGTATGTGTATGGCACCTCATGCGACTTTTATAAATGTTCTATGCGACCTTCATAATGTGCTATGCGACTTTCATGATGTTTTCATGTGACTCTTAATACTTGCATGGTTTCATGCGACTTATGTGTCACTTCCATGCGACTTTTAGTGCACCATATTAAGCAACCATGCGACTGTCATGTGAAGGGTACTCCTATGCGACTTTCGCATGGTGCGACAGTCGCATAGGCAACCCACGAGATACACTATGCGACTTTCAGTTGGCGGACAAGGATTTCATGCGACTTTCATGGGCCTATGCGACTTTCACATGGGCACCGTGTTAACATTTCAAGCGACTTAAGAACTTATTTGACAATCCGGATGAGTTCGAAATCCAGATAAGTGGAAATCCGGTAGTTAAGTTAAAATCCGACAGTAAACCCGGATTGTAGAATCCGACACTTTGCGTCGACGCGACGCGTCGGTTTGATGGACGCGACGCGTCCCTGACTTAATGGACTTTAATGCATTTTATTGTTACATGCCTTGTGAAACCTGAATGTATAACGAGGATAAACGAATGAGGGATTCGTACACGGTATTGACTTGTTAGACCTATTGTAGGTGACGGTTGACTAGCAAGCAATCACAAGTGTTCTAGTATGCTAAGATTTGTGAGATTGAACTGCAAGACAGGTGAGTATTCTTACTTCCCATCTACACCCTATGATGTATGTGTTTAAAGTGCTACATGCTATATGAATGATGAATGATGATTGATGAATTGATACATTGATAATGTGTTATGCTATGCTATTGCTTAGACCGTTCACTTCGGTGACGGGAATGATTAGACCGTTCACTTCCGTGACGGGAATGATTAGACCGTTCACTTCGGTGACGGGAATGATTAGACCGTTCACTTCGGTGACGGGAATGATTAGATCGTTCACTTCGGTGACGGGAATGATTAGACCGTTCACTTCGGTGACGGGAATGATGAGACCGTTCACTTCGGTGACGGGAATGATTAGACCGTTCACTTCGGTGATGGGAATGATGAGACCGTTCACTACGGTGACGGGAATAATGAGACCGTTCAGTTCGGTGACGGGAATGTTGGGACCGCCTACTACGGTAGCGGGAATGAAAGATGTAACATGATTGTAAGGAAATGATTTGATGTCATATGGTCGATTGTAAGTAAGTGTACTCGCTAAGCTTTGTGCTTACGGTTGTTGTTTAACCTTCTTTTTTCAGGTGATGGCCACGACGGGGCTCCAACACGCGGTTGATAGCTCATACTCCACAAGCTTCCGCAAACATTGAACTATTTTGTGTTTCGTGATGTATTCTAAACAATTACATTTGAATTTGACGGGTTATTACCCGGGTCTGTAATTTAACTTGCACAATGTTTCATTCGTGAGGAATTATTAATCGTACTCTTGTAAAAAAAAATTTGGGACGTTACAACTTGGTATCAGAGCCTTGGTTTAAGAGATTCGAATACGTTTAGGTGTGTTTAAACTTAAACCTTGGTTCGTGAAAGATTTTAAATAAAGTTTTGAATTTTTTAAAGCGTTAAATGTTACAAAGAGCTATCAGCTGGAGCTAGTCCGAGTGGCCACACGCGAGTACAAGGTATGAGTTTATGATTTGATGATCATGATTAACTGGTATGTTAAATTTGTGATACACTAACTATGGTGACTGAGACTTTACAATGTAATTGCTCTAGTAGGATCAGAATAGAATGACGTGTTAAGTGCTTACATGATGACTGATTATATGCTTGATGAGATGATTGATACATGGCCCAAGCCAGTGAATCGGGATTTTCAAGGGTAATGTTAGGATCCAGTACGTATAGTGTGTTGGTAATAATAGGGCCCATATTATTAGTTGCACACGATACTTACGGGAACCTACCAGCATCCAAGGGAGTCTTGTGAATCCGGTGAGGGGTACTTGTAGAGATAAGATGCCTATAGCTAGGGTGCCTTAGAATGACTAGGGTTGCCTGATAGCTGTACTTATGACATGAAATACGTGAAACATGAACTGATATAGTGATCAGGACTGTGTGGCAATGCCGCCTGTTAATAAAGTGCATTGTCTGTACATCCAGTATGGTGACTACAAGAAATCGATCTGTGATACTGACGGGTTTTGAGAACCCACCTGATGGTGAGAATGCTAGTGTGACAGGAGAGAGTGACCCCCGTGCACAACCGATCTTGAATCAAACTGAGAATGAGAATCCGGAAAATGTTGTACCGGAAAATGCGATCAACGATGAAGAGTATGAGAATGAGGCTATGACCGAGTTGGTGACTACTGTGGTTACCAACACACTGAAAGAGCTGCTGCCCAAGATCGTTGAGGATCTAAAACAGGATATGAGCACGGTGATTGACCAGAAGTTGGGAGCCCTATGGGCTGCAAAGGAAGCTACCGCGGCTGTGGTTGCCACTCAACCGGTAGCACAAACTACGAATCAAGTGATCCCCGGAGGAACTTTCCGGGATTTCTCGGCGTATCAGCCGCCTGTTTTTGACGGAGTGCCAGACCCGGTGCGGAGCACCAGATGGGTCTCTGCTATAGAGGGAGCCTTCTTTACCAGCCGTTGCGCTGAGGAATCAAAGGTATGATTTGCTTCTAACTTTCTGAGGGGAGCAGCCAAGGATTGGTGGAACTTACTGAGGAACTATGATGCAATTTGGGTAATAGTTGATCGGTTAACGAAAAGCGCTCACTTCATACCGATCCGAGAGGCGAGTTCGGCCGAGAAATTGGCGGACATCTATGTGAAAGAGATAGTTTCAAGGCACGGGGTGCCGGTGACCATTATATCTGACCGGGATGTACGATTCACATCCAGATTTTGGAGTAAATTTCATGAGGATTTGGGAACAAGGGTGAACTTGAGTACCGCATATCACCCTCAAACTGACGGGCAAAGTGAACGAACTATCCAGACGCTGGAGGATATGCTACGAGTGTGTGTAATTGATTTTGGGGGAAGCTGGGATTTGTACTTACCCCTAGCAAAATTTTCATATAACAATAGCTACCACGCGAGTATTGGTATGCCACCGTACGAGATGTTGTACGGTAGGAAGTGTAGGACCCCGATCTGTTGGGGTGAGGTTGGACAGAAGGGTGTCTTATCGTCTAGAGCTACCCGAGGAGTTATCGAAGATACATAACACCTTCCATGTATCTCATTTAAGGAAGTGTTTGGCCGATGAGTCGGCGTTTGTACCATTGGAGGATATTACTGTAGATGAAAGATTGAGCTACATCGAGAGACCGGTTGCGATCCTCGAAAGAAAGATCAAACAATTACGAAACCGGGAAGTGGGAATGATAAAGGTGCAGTGGGGCACCGCAAAGGTTCAGAATGGACGTGGGAGTCTGAAGAAGAAATGAAGAAGAATTACCCTAGCATGTTCGAGTGAAGATTTCGAGGACGAAATCGTGTTTAAGTGGGGGAGAGTTGTAATACCCGAACTTCTAAATACATAAATAAAGGAAATATTTTGTTGAGAATTGATATGTCGAATTTAATTGTAAAATATATTAGATGATGATGTTGGGCTTGAATATATATATATAGAGAGATTAATGGACTAGTTGTATATTATTGTACTTATTGTTGTTGGGCCCAAATCAATGTGAATTTGGGCTTAAGCCTTGTAAAGGATGTATATAAGGTAAATTAGGGCACAACCCCCAAAGGAATTGTCACTGTTTCATTGGAAGAGAAAGTTTGAGTGTGTTCCTGAGTGTGTGCTAAAACCCCACGAGGAAGCAAGGAAGAGGAGGCAAGAATCAGTTGGGAAACTCAAAGAATTGTTGAAAGATTCATCAGGTAATGTTTCTTACCTCACTAGGATGCTGAAGGCGCCAATTTTATCTTGTTTGGTTGATAATAGCATGATTTCACATCTGGGTTTTTGAGTTATGGGTTTATGAATAACAAGAGAAAGAAATTTAAGATATAAGCTTCAATACTTGATGATATGCATTTAAATCTTGAAGGAAGTGTTTAAATGAATGGAGAAATGTTTTGAAACAAAGATAAAGTGTTTTGGTTAAGTTTTGAAAGAGTTTGATTTTTGGTTATACAAGCTGGGTGTTTGAGAAAATACGAACTGACAGGGAAGGTGGAGTTCCATGCGACTTTCGCATGGCTCCATGTGACTTTGTGAAGTCCATGCGACTTTATGTCTATATATGTATGTGTATGGCACCTCATGCGACTTTTATAAATGTTCTATGCGACCTTCATAATGTGCTATGCGACTTTCATGATGTTTTCATGCGACTCTTAATACTTGCATGGTTTCATTCGACTTATGTGTCACTTCCATGCGACTTTTAGTGTACCATATTAAGCAACCATGCGACTGTCATATGAAGGGTACTCCCATGCGACTTTCGCATGGTGCGACAGTCGCATGGGGCAACCCACGAGATACACTATGCGACTTTCAGTTGGCAGACAAGGATTTCATGCGACTTTCATGGGCCCATGCGACTTTCGCATGGGCACCGTGTTAACATTTCATGCGACTTATGCACTTATTTGAGAATCCGGATGAGTTCGAAATCCGGATAAGTGGAAATCCGGTAGTTAAGTTAAAATCCGACAGTCAACCCGGATTGTAGAATCCGACACTTTGCGTCGACGCGACGCGTCGGTTTGATGGGCGCGACGCGTCCCCGACTTAACTGACTTTAATGCATTTTATTGTTACATGCCTTGTGAAACCCGAATGTCACGGGGATAAACGAATGAGGGATTCGTACACAGTATTGACTTGTTAGACCTATTGTAGGTGACGGTTGACTAGCAAGCAATCACAAGTGTTCTAGTAAGCTAAGATTTGTGAGATTGAACTGCAAGACAGGTGAGTATTCTTACTTACCATCTAGACCCTATGATGTATGTGTTTAAAGTGCTACATGCTATATGAATGATGATTGATGAATTGATACATTGATAATGTGTTATGCTATGCTATTGCTTAGACCGTTCACTTCGGTGACGGGAATGATTAGACCGTTCACTTCGGTGACGGGAATGATTAGACCGTTCACTTCGGTGACGGGAATGATTAGACCGTTCACTTCGGTGACGGGAATGATGAGACCGTTCACTGCGGTGACGGGAATGATGCGACCGTTCACTTCAGTGACGGGAATGTTGGGACCGCCTTCTACGGTAGCGGGAATGAAAGATGTAACATGATTCTAAGGCAATGATGTGATGTCATATGGTCGATTGTAAGTAAGTGTACTCGCTAAGCTTTGTGCTTACGATTGTTGTTTAACCTTCTTTTCAGGTGATGGCTATGGCGGGGCTCCAGCACGCGGTTGATAGCTCATACTCCACAAGCTTCCGCAAACATTGAACTATTTTGTGTTTCGTGCTGTATTCTAAACAATTACATTTGAATTTGACGGGTTATCACCCGGGTCTGTAATTTAACTTGCACAATGTTTCATTCGTGATGAATTATTAATCGTACTCTTGTAAAAAAAATTTGGGATGTTACAGTATAGACTATAGATGACAAAAAGAAATAAAATAAAAACAGATAAATTTAACAAACATGAGACAATAATAGAATGTTAGAAACTAGGCAAAGTGCTGATATCATGAATCGAACTTGAATATATCCAAGTTGTCATGTTTTGCTATTGTATGTATTGGACTTAAAAATTTTCTATTGTGTATCGTACTTCTAATTTGTCGCTATTGTGTGTACTAAACTTTCTATTCTATGTACTAAACTTGTAAACTTTTTACTTTTTTATGTAACCATAATAAATACAATAACAACAAACTAAAAGTTCGATAAACACAATAGAAACATTTAAGGTTTAATACACACAATAGTAAAACGTAACAAATTAGATACATTTTAGTGAACTAAACCCTATATATTATAATATTACAAAGAGTAAAAATGCATGAAATCAATTTTTTAGAAGATTCCAAATTAAAGTTTTAACCAGCAATTTTTCAGTTATTTCATAAAACCCTACATTTATAAACCTAAAACTTAAAAGTATAAATTAGGTGAGTTTAATTCGATTTATAAAATTCTCTAATTTTAAAAGTAAAATCTGAAAAAGATAAAATGAAACCTATTATATTTATTCTTTTTTAAATCTGAAAAATAAAAGCCTCAAGTTTTATTAACCGATTAACTACGAAATAAAATAAAAACATATTTAAACAGGAGCCGCTTGGGTTGTAGCCCGGTCGTAAATGCTTTGACACTTTTGTGTGACCTAAAGGTCAAGGGTTCAAGTCTCGTCGTGCATAAAAAGGTGTAAATTTAGAAAATATGTAAAATTATGAGTAGATTATAGTGTGCATGTATTCTGCCGTTCAAAAAAAACATATTTAAACAGGTGTTAAAATTACTTTTCGGCTCAAATGGCATATCCATTGGGCCAAGGCCTAATAATAAAATATCATGAACTGTCCAGTTCAAAATTGACACCGTTGGCTACTAAGGCTGGGATGACAGGTCAGTCGGGAGGTAGGATCCGTGCAGTAAAAACCTTTTAGAAATCCCAAAATCAAGTGAATGTGACTATTCTTGAGTAACCACGTTTTGTTCGATACTCTATTCTAGTGTTCCACGAAGACACAAAGGTGTGATTTCATGAAGCAACGATTCCACGAAGGTGCGGTGCGACGACACACTACGACGACTGTGCCAGAGTGGGCTGCTAAAAGAAGGAAAATGGGCTGACGAATTCGGTTTAAACGATTATAACCAAAACCGAACCGAATTGGAATTCGGTTTTCGGTTCGATTTTGACACTAGTTTAAACGGTTTCGGTTCGGTTATGATTTTAGCCAAAAAAGTAAAAAACCGAATAAACCAAACCGTTTAAACCGAAAGAACTGAAAACTTAACCGATGAACACCAATCTTGACACCATCCCCGGATTATATCTTTTAATGTCAATAATTGAATTTTGTATTTAATATACTATTGTGCCAAGAAGCCCAACACCAAATTAATAAAACCTTTTAGGTATAAGTCCAAAATACTTGGTCCAATAATTAATCTAATCAAGTTTAATTATTAAATGAATCTTAAAGATATTATGCTAATCTTAAAGTGCAATCGATAATCCATGGATAAAATCTAACCTATCCGGCCCAAATATCTATACTACAATATAAACTATTTAACATTTTCCCTCCTCTTTAATTTTAAGAGTTCTTAAAATTCAATTAAAACAAAATCTTGACCATTCATTATCTAAATTAATCCCATCCACTCAATTTTTAACCAATCCGTTCTCTCATACAAACCCAATTATCCACCTACATCAACATAGTTTTTAAAATCTTATTAACTTCTCTCTTTATTCCATCAATATAAATCTTTTCTCTTATTTTAATATCTTTAGAATTTATTTTTAAAATTAATAAAATAGTTAGATGTAAACAAAAGAAATATTCAAAAAGAAAAACAGACATATTGTTATAGAAAACTTTTTTGTAACATTGAATCGCACGAATAACATATATTATATTGTTGAAAGCGACATGTTGTAAAAGAAAAACTATCTATCGCCGCAGCATTGCGCGGGTACGATGCTAGTTTAAATTAAATTAGTAAACCAATTAAGGTTAAATTCGATCCTCGTTATTTTAACTAATATTAATCCAATATTAATATAACTCTTAAATCAACCAAACTTTGCTCAACAAGTCTTCAAATAATCATCTTTAATATATTTCTATACATACATACATACATACATATAGAGTAGGGTTCAAACGAACTATTTTTCGTACGAGAATTGCGAGAACCAATCTTGGCAATTCAATTGGTAAGTGGAATTCATGGATTGAGAGCGTGTGGGGATTGAGTGTGGCAAGGTGCATGTAAGGAATTCATGGGTGGCCAATCCAATTGAGGGAGTGGGAATTGGACGGCTAAGATTGGTTCACGCAGTTCTCGTTTAAACTTTTCCATATATATATATAGGGGAGGGTTCAAACGAGAACTGTTTTTTGTACGAGAACTGCAAGAACCAATCTTGGCCGTTCATTTTTTATAATGGAATTCATGGATGAAGAGCGTGGGGGATTGAGTGTGGCAGGGTGCATGTAAGGAATTCATGGGTGGGAAATCCAATTGAAGGAGGGGGAATTGGACGGCTAAGATTGGTTCTCGTATGAAAAACGGTTCTCGTTTGAACTTTTACGTATATATATATAGGGGAGGGTTCATTTGAGAACCGCGAGAATCAATCTTAGCCGTTCATTTTGGATAATGGAATTCATTGATGAAGAGCGTGGAGGGATTGAGTGTAACAGAGTGCTTGTAAGGAATTCATGGGCAGGCAATCCAATTAAAGGAGAGAGAATTAGACGGCTAAGATTGGTTCTCGTAATAAAAACGGTTCTCAAATAAACTTTTCAATATATATATATATATATATATATATATATATATATATATATATATATATATAAAATTTTCGATAACTTTAACAAAATATATATCAAACATGTGTGACATTCCATTCATATATTGTCGAGGTCCAACACACGTAACTACACGTCATTTTACAAGCAAACATCATTGTCAAAATACACAAACAAGTATAGTTTCTTTCAAAACACTATAAAAGATAATATTAAGAAATTGACTTCAAGCGGAAAACGTGTAAATCTCCAATTTTTTTACACAATTCAAAGTAAAAACAATCAAACCATTTATAAAAAATCTATGACACTCAAACTATGCATCATTAATACAATAGTTGAAATATAATAACATGGTTGAATTACAAAAAAAAATTGTTTAAAGACATAAATGCGGAAAACATCTTTGATTATGAGTTGCCTTCACGGAGCTTTACCACGGTCTTGTCTCGAAAAAAATTAGATAAACAACAATAAGCATAAAGCTAAGCGAGCACACATACTTGCACACCACACTAGGCAGGTACAAAGTATTCACACAATACGACATGATCACCATTTCAAACACATAACACCGAAGCAGTGCACTGACGCCGATTTTTATCTTTTGGGTTGTAGTTGACTACCCAAGGCACCTAGGGGTTTTACGTCTTTTCTATGCCCGAGTTTTCTTTTCACCCCATATATAAAGCCATTCACTTCACATCAACATATCACATTAGTTACACCTTCACTTAATAATAACAAGCACATTTCACACTAGAATAATGTTTCCATCACATCAGTTATATTCTAGGGCTATATACCCTATTTACACTCTTTACATTAATTTCTCTAATTATTTTAAATATATTTCAAACCTTTCAATTTACTACTCAATCTTAGTTTTCGATACACATAACCCATGCAAGGGTTTACAATTCAACTGCCACCTAGAATGACTTACAATTAAAGATTTATGATCCATGATCTAGATCAGTTTTCGATTCCACACAAGGACTTAGTTTGTGATCCACTCTATAATCTGGATTACGATTGATTCCTTAACTTATGAGCTTTGTGATCCTCTTGATTTTTTAGTGTTTTCGGTTCCTAGTATACACATGGTTTACAATTGATATGTAAGAAAAATCACTTTTCTATTCCCATTTTCGATTGACACTAAAGTCCAAATTTGGTTTTTGATTCAACATGACACTCACTAGGTTTTTGATTCAATACACATGCTATTTCGATTCATTGGTAATCCAGTTTACGATCAAGTGAAGATCGTCATTTACGATTTGCAATTTGGGGAATCCTACTAGGAGGCTCAACTCTTGATGGTTTACGATTCACCTTCAAATTTTTCGATTGGTTCATTATACGATATGTGATTCACGATTCCACTTAAGCTTGTGATTTATAATTGTTTTTCAATTGATGACTCAAGAACTTTCCAATCTCCTCATATTTGTTTTTGGTCTTATCCATATCTTCGAACAACCTAAAAATCAATTCAAACTCCCCAAATCCCAATCAAAAAGCATAAAATCAATATCTGATTGCTCACAAAGTTGAAGGGGATTGTTACCGGATCGATTTCCAACGATTTGGTGCAAAAATGATAATGATCCAATACTTATTCCTTTCTGTTCTTCGAAAATCACACACAAACACCTAAAGACACACTGAGGTACGGCTAGAGTATCAAGTGTTGGGCCTTGTGCCCTAATTTTAGGTTTATATACCTTCCTCATCTTTCTTAGTTGACACTATTAGTCCCTTGAATTTCAATTAGCAAAAATACATGCCACTTTATAGAATGCATAACAATTTTATAAAAACGCAGGATGTATAACAATTTTATTTATTCGTAACATAAAATACAAGGAATATTACATCCCGAAAAATAGTTATTACACAAATCTAGTTGTGAAGAAAGTCCAGTTTAACCCAATAGCAGATATAGTTTTCAATCATACCTTAAGAACACAAGAAAACTACAAGAAAGTTAGAAAAGATTACTTGATTGCTCAAAGAAATCTACTTGTGATAATGCACACGAACACTTCTAACCGTAGAATAGCAATCACGATCAAACCCAAACTTTGGATTAATGTAACCTTGGTCGAAATTTAGCAAAATCGAAACTTGGTTTTGCTTCTTGGAAGTTGACACTAGAAGTAGAGGAAGAGGGAGAGAGAGTGTGTAGGTTTTAAACCTTTAACCTAGCACTTTATTTATAGGTCTAAGAAATTTATTTGAGTTATTGAACAACTTTAAGTTCACATATTATCCAAAATTAGTACATTAGAGGATAAATTAACTATTTATATAGTTAAGATAAAAAACTGTTATCCAAATAACTTAAAATTAGAATTTAATTAATTAATTACCTTACAATTTTGGAATTAATTATCAAAATAATAATTATGAAAAATTCACTTAATTAATTTATAAATACTGAATTAATTATACATATTTATTTTAATCCGAAAATATAATACATAATTAATAAACTATTCAGATTTTTATTTACTTAACCATTATTCTATAAAAGCCTATTGAATAATATCTTCCATTTTAGTTGCTAACATCACTCGAATTATAGTAGCACTTACAGGTGCGACCCTTGAGGTCCCATAATATTGATTATGACATCATATAGCTATTATTCACATAATCTCCAACATCGAACCAGTGAGAAGAATCCGAGGATGAAGAGATTGTAGCCGAGACATAATAGGAGAAAGAGGAGGAATAAGAGGAAGAACCTATATCGGACCCACGGTTGTAACACCGCAATTTCGAGAACCAAATTTTTCTTTTTAAAATACTAATTTATCATTTTCATTCAAAATACGCAGTGGAATATAAAACAAGTGGCTGATATTTTACATTTAACAATTGCCACATACTAAGTTTGGTGTTACAGTTACTGAACCGGCCGACCATTATCTGCTACAACATAAACATAATATCAGAGTTAAACAAAATACAATGTTCCTCCTAAAACATGCAACTACCCGCAGGCACCCGAGCTCACAGCCTAAGAAACACCTGCACATGTGGAGAGTAGTATATGTTAGCTATAATAGCTAGTGAGTACACGATAGCATGCAATCAATATAAACATACCACATATCATCAATCATGCTCAAATAGTTCTATCCTAGCATCTCGTGATGAGCTGGTGTAGTCAGGAGGTAGCATATCTCGCAGGGGGATCAACCCGGCTCAATGCACCAAACTGGGGTACCAGACACATCAACCGCTCCGGTGGGGGAGCTGTTCAGCGTCCACCGTTGCGTTTTGGAATCCGTAGATTCCTCTGTTATACAGCCGCAGCTATACCCGAAAAGGACAGCTTTGTCCTTAAGTAGAACAACTTTGTTCCGGGGTAAACCATGCCAAATAGGTTGGACAGCTTTGTCCGGGCAAACCTTGCCCAATCACAAACACATAATCTGATTCAACCGAATCATCAATCAATAATCATGTCCACATAACATACACCTAAATAGATGCATATTATTTATACCAATCAAATATCTAGCATCATCATGCCATTCATTCTTTACCTCATTACGCGCATGCGATAATGTATATATCTATCATCATAACATACACCTAATCAAGTGCATGCTATTATGTATCAATAAGTTAAGCCTAGCATCATCATGCTATACAATCTATACTTAAACAAGTGCGTATCATACTGTGTCAACATGTTAAGTCTAGCATCGTCATGCTTCACTAACCACACTTAATCAAGTGCGTATAATATCCTGATAATCACTTATCATACATACTACAAGGTATACAACCTCTTATCAACATATTCAATCGCTTTATCGATGGTGTACAAATCATTGTATTCAATTCAATTCATTGTTAATATATGTTATAGATATATTAATTGTTATGTTATCAGGCACTCACCTGTCGAGTTAGAATACTTTACTATTCGATACTGAAGCTTCTGGATCAACTGGAATACCTAAACAAGGTTTACAGCTATTAAAACCTTGTAAAACAGATTATGCCAGGGGCAGGGCACGCCCGTACCTTGCCAAGGCACGCCCGTGCCTGGCGTGGCACGCCCCGGGTACGCCCCGTACCTGGGTCTCAGGTACACCCCGTGACTTCAGGGTACCCCCGGGCTCGCTAGGGTTAGGCACGCCCCGTACCCTTGGGAGGTACGGCCGTGTCTCCTAGGTACGCCCTAAGGTACGGTCTGTTCTTGAGAGGCACGCCCGTGCCCTTCAATACACAGCAGCAGGTTCATGCAGAACCTGCTGTTTTCCCAACCAAAAATTACAAAAACTCATTCAGAGCATTACCAATCGGTTTCTAATGTTCATATATGAAATAACTCATCAAAAACAACTTAAAGACACTATTTTTACACATCAAAACATCAAATTCAGTGTTTGGGACCAAAATCATCATTTTGACCCATTTGACACTTTAATTCTTGAAATCAATCCAAACCTTCAATTTAATTCAATATTCTGATTTCTATGAACCATATAAACATCTAGGAACAGATTGGTAACTTTAGAAACACAGATTGAGATCAAAATCATTGAAACCCAATTTGGAACATAAACTTGAAGATGAAGAACTCATACATGGAACTTACTTGAATCAGAAGATGATTAGGAAAGACTAACAACAGATTGAAGTCTTGAATCAACACTTAAATTCAGCAACAAGAATCAGATTGCTTGAATCTTCAAGGAACCTCTCTTGGATGCTTTTGCATATAAGAACACAAAAACACAAAGTCAAGATACAAGAAAAAGTGTTGTCTGTGTGTTGAAATGGTGAAGAGGTGACTCACGTGTGATGCCCACTTGTGGGTTATGCATATCCACAAGTGGGTATCTTGTTCCCCTTTCCAACTTACAACTTAACGCACGAGTACCCGTTTTAACTAACGGGGATATTTTTGGAAACCTCGTTCTAAACCATTTGATAATTTATTATTATTATCTATTTATCATAATATTTTAATATTATCATTTCTTTATTATTTTTCTTCTATTTATCCCATTAATCCATTATACACATTTAATTCCTTTTATCCAATATTTAATTAGAATTTCTTGACGTATCAGATTCGAACACGACTAGGCCCATTTTGAGGTTGTTACAACGATCCAGTCAGGTAGAAGAATTTTAGGAAAAGAAGGAAGACGAGTGGTATCGGCCCAACAAAGTGAGTATGTTGTCCGATCCGGTGGTGCCGAGATCGTGTTGCATTGGCTGAAGCTCGAATTACCAATTCCGAAGACGATGCGGTTGAGAAGGCTTAACGAAGGCCCCAATTCTGGCCGTTGGTCGAATCGCATTGTCCACCAAATAAATTCGAAATTTAAATATATGAATGGCAAAGTATCTTTATTTGCTGGGATTTTCAATAACTGGAACGGAGGGGCGTGGCCAAAAAGCCACAGTATAAGCTTTCCTTTTATCCTGTAAGTTGATCAAGTGCCATGGTTGTGAAAAGTGTAAAAGCTTTCCTTTGGTATTAGGAATTGGTGTTATTTTTTTTCTTCTCACACATCTACTTGCATTTTCTTCTATATTTTAAACCTATTATTTAGGTATATACAAGTTGTGGTAGGGGTGTAAACGAGTCGAGCTTTTATTGAGTAACTCGAGCTCGGCTTGTTCGAGTCGAACTTTATCGAGCTCGAGCCCAAAAAATGAGCTCCAATTATTTAACGAGTCGAGCTCGAGCTTTTAAGAGCTCGGTTCGAGTCCTTATCGAGCTTTTCGAGCCTTGTATAGTATATATATATATATATATTTATATATATATTTATAGGCAAAAGTTCAAACGAGAACTGTTTTTCGTACGAGAACCGCGAGAATCAATCTTAGCCGTTCAATTCCCCCTCCTTCAATTGGATTGCCCACCCATGAATTCCTTACATGCACTCTGCCACACTCAATCCCCCCACGCTCTTCATCCATCAATTCCATTATCCAAAATGAACGGCCAAGATTGGTTCTCGCAGTTATCGTACGAAAAACAGTTCTCGTTTAAACTCTCCCCTATATTTATATATGTAATATGTATACATGATGGTCTAATATTAAAACATATTAAAGAGGAGTACTTATTGAAACATATCTACTTTATATGCGTACTATAATAATAAGTAGTTACTAAAAAATCATTAATTTCAAATTTTATCTATATTTTGAATAATTTTGTTTTTGAATTTAATTTTTTTATATTATTTCGAGCTTTTTGAGTCTACCTCAAGCTAAATGTACCCTATCGATCCGAGCTCAAGCTTCAAGTATGAAAGCTCATCGAGCTGAGCTCGAGATTAATATAAAGTTTTGA
This sequence comes from Dittrichia graveolens, assembly GCA_038502395.1. Lineage (NCBI taxonomy): Eukaryota > Viridiplantae > Streptophyta > Magnoliopsida > Asterales > Asteraceae > Dittrichia > Dittrichia graveolens. The sequence goes on from JARJIL010000006.1 coordinate 31,402,149, forward strand.
GCCGAGCTCGAGCTTGATTCGACTCGTTTACACCCTAAGTTGAGGGGAGAGTTATTGTGAGAATGAGAGAATAAATCTTAGCCTTTAATTAGATGTTGATCTATTAGATCTAACGGTCACAATTCACCCATTGTAATTCATGACCGTTGCAATTCATGGTTGAGTAATGAATAAATAAAGGGTCAAGTGTAGATCATCCGATTAAATCAAATAAAGAGTCAATAATTAAATCATTCATTTTCACCTAAATATCAATTCTCATTTCCTCCCACTACAAGTTGATCCTTGATTTTCCAAAGGAGTTTCCAAGCAAGCTCCATTTGTGCTATTTGTTCCTCATATGTTCGACTCTCAATACTAAGCATATTTCAAGTGGGTCAATGGTCAACATCTAAAATTAAAGAAACTGCTATTAATAAAGCCAATTTCAAAGCTTTGTATTAACAATATGAAGAATAGAGGGTAGAGTTGAGTAATGTCATCTTTTGTTTTGTAATTATTGTGTTGTAGGTGTTGACTTTGTTGAACAAGAACATTAATCTAAATAGTGTATAATTTAAAAAGAGTGCTTCCAATTTAATTACGTTATATTTCAAGTTTGCTTATATAACACTCATACTTGTATGACTTATTAAGCTAGTACATGGATACATATTACAATTAATTTTTTGTATATGTTGCCATTGCATTTGGTTTTATCTATTTATGAGCTTGGTTGGATATTGGTATAAGTTTGTTGGGCCCACTAGCACCACTCAATTAAGGGGGTTTTTCTTCTTTCTTCTCCATCTTTTGATTAATTTCTCATATGAAATAAAAAATAACTTTATAACGTGAACAAAATTTTTAGACTGTTTTACTATAACCAGTTTTGAATTGAACTCCATAAACTTACATCTTCTACCGCGACATTGTAGGCAATCCTACCAGCCAGCACTCGATCACCGTGTCTAGAAGCACCGGAAAAATGATGAAAACAAGATTTTATAGATGTTTTAAGATTAATATTTTGTGTCTTAAGTTCAAGGTTTTTATAAATTTAGAGAATAAATTAAGTTGAAAGAGTGTAAAGTTATAGTATTAAGCCAATAGTTTGAAACTATGTAAAATATTATATCTATTTACCTTAATTTACAAATATTATAATTACCCTTTATAATATTTCAAAATATTATATTTAATCAAATTTTTAATTTTATCATTCTAAAATATTACATAATCATTTTAAATCTTTTTTTAACTATAACTAATAAACGTTTAACCTTATTTCCCCTACTTATAATTGATGACTTGTACAATAAATACAATTACATCTCTTCATATCATGATACCACAATTATGTCGTCTCGTCTGCACCCCCTCTCGTGTTGATGTTCCCACCGCTGATCTGATTGTTGACGCCATCCATCATTAGTTTTTAAATTCTTACTTCATTCACGTATTTATTATTTAATAAATTTTTGTTAATATTTAATATTTGTTATCTTTTAAACTAACTCGTATATTACATAGATATTTAATCTAGTTTACCGTAAAAGAATTATATGGTAAATTCTAAATCACTTCAAAGTTGGAAGTTGGAACACTAAAGTTTAAACATTACTACCCTAAATATTGTATACTCCTATAAATATGAAATATCATTAAAATACATAATACCACACTTTTATTTCAAAAAGAGATTTTGCTTTTACTTGTAAAATTTGTTCGTTTAAGAAAAACACGCACTTTACTAACTTATAACATATCTTTAAGGGTTTAGTTTATAGAATAACATCCTACTTTTTTAAAAGTATTAATGTATGTAATTTCCTTTTTATTACCCAAGTAGTTAACCTACTATGTGTCAAACCATTAAAGTAAGTAATGAATTGAATTATTCGATTAAGGTTTTGGCTCTAATCGGAGTTTGCACCGTTAAATCACTACCAAACTTTGGCGACATGACTATAATTCCTTCCTAGAGGTAATGGTGGAGTCTGATCGGCTTCATGTCGTCCGTCATTGCAGGATTTAAAGAAAGTTGCGTTGTGACTATTTTCTTAAATCCGGCAACGGACGGTAGACAAAAGACGTATTAGACTCCACCCGAGGAAAGAATTCCGATCAGATCACCAAGGTTTGATATTGGATTGAACAAGTGACCACAAAGTAGAATACTTATTTCGGTAATAAAAAAGTAAATTATCTACATCGATATTTTTATAAAAGTAAGATACTATTCCGTGGTCTAAACCCGATCTTTAAAAATATTAAATCTTTTAAAGATAAATCAATTTTATAAATAAATGAATGATTTCCCTTTTCCTAATCACAATTATGTTTTGAGATTCGTTTTGAATGTAAAGAATTTCATCCATTTGGGGAATGAATTCCCAATTCCTTGATTTAAGTAATTTATTAGAATGGTCAAATTGTATTTAATAAATTCTATGTAACAAACACTTCTTATGATTAGGAATTTTCAATCCCATTTCCACCCAATTCTTCTTAATTCATGCGAAACAAACACCCCCTTACATCTTCTACCACGACACTATAGCCAATCCTACCGGTCAGTACTCGATCACCGTATCTAGATGCACCGGAGAAATGATGAAAACAAGATTTTATATATGTTTTAAGATTTTTATTTTGTGTCTTAAGTTCAAGGTTTTTATAAATTTAGGGAATAAATTAAGTTGAAAGAGTGTAAAGTTATAGTATTAAGCCAAAAGTTTGAAACCATGTAAAATATTGTATCTGTTTACCTCAATTTATAAATATTATAATTACTTTTTACAATATTTTAAAATATCATATTTAATCAAATTCTTAATTTTATCATTCTAAAATATTACATAATCCTTTCAAATCTTTTTTTAATTATAACTAATAAACGTTTAACCTTATTTCCCCTATTTATAATGATCGATGACTTGTACAATAAATACAATCACGTTTCTTCATATCATGATACCACGATTATGTCGTCGCATCTGCACTCCTCCTTGCGTTGATATTTCCACTACAGATTTGAGTGTTGACATCATCCGTCATTAGTTTTTAAATTCTAATTTCATTCACGTTTTTAGTATTTAATAACTCTTTATTAATATTTAATATTTGTTATTTTTTAAAGTAACTTGTATATTACACATATGTTTAATCTAGTTTACCCTAAAAGAATTATATGTTTAAATTCTAAATCACGTTAATGTTGGAACATTAAAGTTTAAACATTAGGGTAAATTGCATGAAAATATAATTAACGTTGTCTTAATTATCATTGTATACAATCAACTTGTATAATTCTCCCATTGTATGCAAGTTGTTGTATACAATGAAAATAATAGAAAAGTTCATTGTATACAATGATAGCTAAATACTAGACACAGCAAAAAGTTGTTTGCATACAATGAGTGAATTATGAAAGTTGGTTGTATTATTATTAAAAATTTAAATTTGGTTGTATACAATGATAATTAAGACAAAGTTAATTGTATTTTCATGCATTTTTTCCCTAAACATTACTACCCTAAATATTGTATACTCCTATAAATATAAAATATATATCATTAAAATACATGATACCACACTCTTTTTGTAACGTCTCAAAAATTTTTTTACAAGAAGTGTAAGTAAATATAAAAATGCATTCAACAGTAGTGATTCAACAAAAGCCTACACCTGAGACTACCCGTCGTTAAGTGTATTTAAGTAACATTACAGACGTTGTTCTAACTAAATGTTCTAAATAATTAAAACAGCGAAAACAGTTGAATAAATGATGAGCCGTCTTCAAACTGCTGTAGCCTTCCCACGATCGGGTCCTGAAAAAAATGAATTCAACAACAGTATGCATAAAGCTTAGCGAGTATTCTAACTTACACACCACACTAAGCATGTACATGTCACATCATAACACAAATCCATGATCACATATCATTTCACAAACTACCGACGCAATGCACTGAAGACGATTTCACACTTTGGGTCAGTTGACTATCCAAGCCGTACCAAGGATTTCACACTACATCTGACTGTGCCCGAGTTATGTTTTCACCACAATATAACATAACCCTTCACTTCACATATAAACATATCAGTTAAACCATCACATAAAATATAACATACATATTTCACACTAACATCATGTATAAGTTAGGGTAACTCACCTGATCTGCAGCACAGATAAAAGCAATAGATTTCACAAGCTGAAAGTTAACAAGTCCAGTCGCGAGGACCTACATCACAGATATCTCACAGATTAGCTTTGGGTATACTATAGACCCTAAGTCGGATCACACTCAAAGGTCGGACCAGCTTTCCCCAAAAGTCGGATCACTCTCATCCGACAGTCGGACCCCATCCGAAAGTCGGATCAACCTCTCAAAGGTCGCACGGTACATTCTACTAAAAGTCGCATGTACTTAGTGAAAGTTGCATGGATATACACTACTACTAAGGTCGTAAGAAACACACACAGACACTATCCGAAAGTCGCATTGTACAATCACTCTAACTGAAAGTCACATGAAACACCTACAGACACCATCTGAAAGTCGCATGGCACAAAAACTCAAGAGTCGACGACTTTAAACCCAAAGGTCGGACCAAAAACCCAAAACCCTGAAACTCCATTTTCAAAATCACAACCTTCCCAAAACTTAGTCATTTTGATTCAAATCATTTGCAACGCTTTTCTCCTATTATAAGAACAATTACTGCTACCATTCATTGATTAAAACAAGATTTAACCTCTCAATCCACCAGTTCCTTTCACTTTTCAAACACAAAAACCACAAACAATTAAAATCCCATAAACAGGTCAAGAATCATGTTTTACAGTATCTATATGATCACATAGAGTTTAGAAGCATTACTTGATAGTTCTTCTTCCAATTCTTTGAAGTTTTAGCTAGAAAGATCAAGGTCCTAGTCTTCCTCTGTTTCTGGTTCTCGTACTCAAGAACACAAGACTCTCTCTCTCTCTCTCTAGAAATGAAACAGTGAAATCTTTTCTTGGAGGCTGCACCCTAATCTCCAATTTATACTTGTCTCTAGTAAGGCTTTTTGTAACACCATAAAATCTGAGCCATTTTTTTTAATTGCGTTGCGGAAGCTTTAATTAATTAAACATACATTTCATTCACAAACATTTACATAACAAAATATATGTTCTTTTAAATTCAAAAAACATAAACTCTGTGTTACAAAATAGACTGGCTCGTTTCGTTTTTAAATTTAGACATCAGAGATAGGGTAACTTCTCCTTCAATGAACCCTCACAAAACAAACCTGCAAAAAGCAACAACTGTGGAGAATTAGCACAAAGCTAAGTGAGTAGAAGCTAAACCCAAACGCAAACATCAAGTCAATACTAAACATGTAATCACAAATCTAAGAACACCGGCGGTTCGGCGCAGAACCTACAACTAATGCCGGCCAAAGAAAAGGTTTACCAATAGCCCTCTACTGAATTGGCACAGTGAAATCCCAGTCTGATGCAACATATTGCATCAGTAAGGCTACCACTGTTCAACCAACCAGTAGACGAGCCCAGCCCAATTCCACGTGTAGCTGACTTCCCAAACGCAACTCAAAATTATACTAAGAGTGCGTATCGATCAAATAATCATGCAACAGACATCAATAAATAATATCCAATATCAATCCATCAAACACAATCATGTATTACATCAATAACATTAACCATAATCTTTACCATTCGCGTTCAACATCCACTCACCTTTCAATTCCAGATGAAGTACTTAGAAGTCTAATGTTACTGAGCCTTTGGATTGCTTGAAAACACAATAACAACCAATCAGTCTCAATAAATATATCTGATCCATATATTTATAATTCATTTATCAAATAAACAACAAACAATAAACAATCACAAGTCCAAAACATGAAATATCGGATTTCCAAAACTATCGGATTTGGCACCATCGGATTCTTAGAAATCCGCAACTTGAGTATCGGATTTCACCAACTGTCGGATTTAATCAATGTGTCGGATTCTAAGTTATCACTTTCCAAGTATAGGATTTCATAGCTATTGGATTCTAGTGTCGGATTCTATAAATCCGGATTTTAAGTGTATCGAATTTAAGTCTCGGTTTTTGAGTATAGGATTTCATTCCCGGATTAAACAATCGGATTTGGACTTCTCATATTCCAAGTATCGGATTTCTTAGTGTAGGATTGTGAGTGTCGGTTTTTCAAACTTCCGGATTTGGACTATCGGTTTTCACCATCTTCTTCATTCTATCAAATCCGACAACTTCATCCATAAAAATATTCAAACCCAGAATTTATAACAATCATCAAAACATACCAAAAACATGTTTAAACATATTTAAACACAGATTCATGCATCAAAACATCATTTAAACATATAAATCATATGAACACAAAAACTCATAAAATCAAGTTCCCTCAAAACCGATCCTATAGTTCATCATAAATTCATGTTATTTTATCAAAGATCATACCACTTAAACATTTAAGCATATTAGAAACAACATCTAACCTTGAACTTGAACTTGAACTTGAACTTGAATTAAAATCACACAAAGTGAAGAATCCGATTTTCTTCTTTTCTTTCTTCGATTTTTCTTTGGCATAGAGCAGCTCAAAACACAGACACACACACACATTCTATGTTTGAAGATAATGAGCAGGTGAAAGACACCCTCAAATGTTAACATGCAAAAGTAGGTGTCAATATAATCCTAACACATCCCCACGTGTACCCCACTTTCATACATATATATAAAAATTGCGTCATCCAATAAAATATTCGTTTATTTATTATACGGAAACAGGGTATTACAACTCTCTCCCACTTAAACACAATTTCGTCCTCGAAATCTTCACTCAAACAATTTGGGGTAGTTCTGCTCCATCTCGTCCTCTGGTTCCCAAGTCCACTCAGATCCCTTACGGTGCTCCCACTGAACCTTGACCGTCGTTATCTGTTTGTTGCATAGTTGCTTAACTTTTCGTTCCAATATAGTTACTGGTCTCTCCACATAATTCAGTTTCTCGTCCACGGTTATGTCTTCCAATGGCACGAACGTGGACTCGTACGCTAAACACTTCCGAAGATGAGATACATGGAACGTGTTGTGAATCCTAGACAATTCGTCCGGTAGCTCTAACCGATAGGCTACCTTCCCAATCCTGGCAATAACCTTAAAAGGTCCTATGTACCTTGGGTTCAGTTTTCCTCGCTTCCGAAATCGAATCACACCCTTCCATGGAGACACCTTTAACAAAACAAAATCTCCAACCTGGAATTCTAGCGGAGACCGCCTCTTATCAGCATAACTTTTTTGTCGGCTCTGCGTGGCTTTCAACCTTTCTCGCACTTGTTGGACGTTTCTGATGTTTTCTGCAAAATTTCCGTATTCCTGAGCTCTCTCGGACCCACTTCTCCCCAACAAATGGGGGTTCTACACTTCATTCCATACAACATCTCGTACGGTGGCATGCCGATGCTCGCGTGGTAGCTGTTGTTGTAGGAGAATTCTGCCAACGGTAGGTAAGAATCCCAACTTCTCCCGAAGTTAATTACACATGCTCGTAGCATGTCATCTAGGGTTTGTATTGTTCTCTCGCTTTGGCAGTCAGTTTGCGGGTGATAAGCCGTACTAAGGTTCACCCGAGTCCCCAGATCCTCATGAAATTTCTGCCAAAACCTAGAAGTAAAACGTACATCCCTATCTGATACAATGGTCACTGGTACTCCATGCCGTGACATTACCTCCTTGACATACACATCTGCCATTTTCTCTACGGAATAGGCTTCCTTGATCGGAATGAAGTGAGAGCTTTTCGTCGGTCGACTATTACCCAAATTGCATCAAAGTTCCTCGGAGTCTTTGGTAACTTAGTGATCAAATCCATGGTGATGTGTTCCTATTTCCAAACCGGGATCTCTAAAGGTTGCAGCTTTCCGTGAGGCCTCTTGTGCCCGGCCTTAAATCGAAGGCAAGTTAAACACTTCTCCACGTATTTCATTACGTATCGCTTCATCCCCCGCCACCAGTAATCTGTCTTAAGGTCTCGGTACATCTTAGTCGAACCTGGATGGATAGAAAACTTAGATTTGTGAGCCTCATCGACTAGTATAGTACGCACGTCAGTTCTCTTTGGTACCCAGACACGTCCGAATCGTGTCATCAGCCCTCGACTGTCTTCGGAGAATAGTGCTTTCTGTCCCTTAATCCGTTCCAGTTTATAGTTCTCGTCCTTCGGTGCCTCATGCTGAGCGGCTCGAATAGAGTCTAATAATGTCGTTGTCACTGTTAATCTCATACACTGTGCTGGTAGCAGTAAAATACTGGCCTTCCTACTCAAGGCATCGGCCACGACGTTGGCTTTCCCTGGGTAATAGAAAATCTCGCAGTCGTAATCCTTGACTAGGTCGATCCACCTCCTCTGGCTGATATTCAGGTTCTTCTGGTCGGCGAAATATTTTAGGCTTTTGTGGTCGGTGTAGATAGTACATTTAACCCCAAATAAAGCGCACATTCTTCTAAGTCATCTTTGTCAAAGGCACTGCGATCTTAGAGAAGTCTTGAATGAATCTACGATAATACCCGGCCAATCCCAAGAAACTTTGAATTCGGTAGGGCTCCTCGGCACCTCCCACTTCATCACTGCTTCAATCTTAGCAGGATCCACCTTAATACCTTCTTGGTGTTGGATTATGCCCACTGACACACACACGAGTTGGTATCATGGCTGATGAAGCAAAAGGCGTATTGGGTCACACGCCAAGTATCGATTCCAGCATCACGGATGGTCTAATGAGAGAGAAAACCAGAAACTGGTTCTGGAGGGCTAAGGCACGCCAGTGCCTCTATGAGGTACGGCCATGCCCTATGGGCAGGCACGAGCCCAAGTCGGGCGTGACTTGGGCGTGGCCTGTGGCTAGGTACGCCCGTGCCCTGCGCCCAATGGACAGGCACGAGCCCAAGTCAAGCGTGACTTGGGCGTGGCCTCTTGGGCTGGCACACCCGTACCTTAAGAGGCACGGTCGTGCCTTATGCAATAACAACCTCTTTACTAGGATTTCAAAGCTAGTTAAAGGGTGTTTATGTGCATTTATCTTGTAACAGCCATAAGAATTATTGTTGCACGTTTTTTAACTTAATTTTGAGTTCTATATAAACCACATAAGTGATATGGTATTGGTTACTTGATTTGAAATACACAAAGTTGATACAAATTTCATAATACTCTCAAACACACAAAAGACTTCCAAGGCTTTGATTATTTTGTGTTGATCATCTTGGTGGTGTTTAGATAGGCTTATCTAACACTCTAGCAAGTGGGAAGCGATAGTGACTTGGTGTGGACTACGATAGAGGTGTACACGTTAGTACACGTAACTTCCAAACTCCAAACCCGCGCATACAAAGAAGATAGCTTCAAGGGTATGACACTATTTCTTTGTATCTTTATTTTGTTGCTTAATCATGTTTAGAGGTTTGGTCCATATGGTGGGCGTGTTCGTGGTCAAATTTTGAAACTATTTTTCTACTCGTTTTGCTTCCGTTACGATTTTAGACCACGAAAACCCAACAGTGGTATCAGAGCCATCTCTAACATGGCTTTGCACTTTTGGAGTTAAACCGGATTTTCTGAGTTTTCTGTCAAAAATGGTTTTCCGGTGACCGGGCACGGTCATACCTCTAGGGGTACGGGCCGTGCCGGCAACCGGGGCACGGGCGTACCAGTGGGGGTACGGGCCGTGCCGGCAGAATCCGTAAACAGTTTAAACTGTACACTAAAAAAAGGGCAGGCACGCCCGTGCCTTCTTGTTTTTTTGTCAGAATTAGTTTTTGAAACAATATGTTTAAATATATTAATATCCGGGTTTTGGACTAGTCTTGATTCTGTTGATCCCCACTTTATTTTGGTTCCTAATTCTATATGTTTTATGTGACTTGGCATGAAGTTTACAAAACATATATTTTTAGGTGTATATATGAATATGCAATTTTAAAGGTGTATTAAAATTGCTAATGCATATGTACAAGGATTGCTTGTTGTGCCTTAAGTGTTGTTTTTAAATCTTGATCAAAATGTATATTTGTTGGACATGGTTTTGTGTCACACCATTGCTTTCGTTTGGTTGTGTTTGTTGTGGAAGCCCGGTAACTTGTTATGCCCATGGCCTTTGTGATGTTTGTGGTTGGTTTTGGTTTTGGCCTGCGTGCCGTATTGTTGTAATATTTATATTTGGTGCGACTTGCATGTCGTTTATTTGAATCTTTGTACTCGTAATAGATTATTAGGATCACGACTTGCATGTCGTTTTCTTATTATTATGTACTCGTACTTAGATTATTTCAAATATTTAAGTATTTCTTCAAACCAACCGGGAGACACGGTGTTGGCGTCTTGACGAACCAAATTCGTGAGATTCGCCAGAGTGGAGATCGTGACGGAGCATTCATTGGTGTTGTCCCTAGATTGACTATGTTTTCCCCGTTTTGGCTCACGGGGAAAACACTTAGGATTTGGGCAAGTTACCGGGTCTTTATTTATATTTATGTGTGGTTGTTTTATATTTGAATTCTTTAGGATTTGCATGCTAGAGAATTTTTGGAGAATATATAAAACAAAGAGATTTATAAATTAGTTTATATTTCTATGCGCATAAGAATTGACAAACATTAATATAAAAAGGTGTTTATATTAAACTGTGATTAAAAAGGAGTTTTTGTCACTTAAAATTGCTAATTCGCAAACTTGTTAAAATATTATTTTAACCGGAAAAACAAAAACCCGTTTTTCGAAAAGTAAGTCACGTGCCACCCGTAAGACGACACCACCCAAATCTAACGAAACTTGGATGATTGTCGAGCTTTAGCACGAGTCATGCCTTGTGGAGTTGTGTGGAAGGTGAGTGTGGCAACCCGCAATATTGGTAGTCGAGCTTAAGCACGAACCAATGATTGGGCTAGGGTACCAACGTGTGTCTTGACGGGCGACTTACAAATTCTTTTATGACGCTTAAATGATGTCGATCTCTAGCCGAGTCATTTAAGAATAATAAAAGGATTGGTGTATGAAGGGATCAAACATGCCTTAGTCATTTGATGTCGAAAGGATCCCGCAAGGATCTAAGAGTTGCAATGGTTGCAATCGGTAATTTGTCTACTGGCCTAAATAACTTATTTCGTGATCCGCGGTAAACCCGTCATAAGATAGAGTGAAATATGGTTCTTAGCCTTGTTCAAATAATAGAGTTTTATAACTATTGGGTAATTATTTCTACAAGCATTTGCCAACTAAAATTGATACTTTAATTTTGTAGATGGCATCCAACAACGCTTCTACATCATCATCGAACTCTATTTCCCTAAAATTGTTCCTCGAAAAGGCCAAACTCGATAGCCAAAACTTCATGGATTGGTTCATGCAACTAAGGATAGCCCTTAGGTATGAACAAAAGATGTGGGCCATCGAGGAGCCTTTGCCAAAAGCACCTGCGGCTAATGCGACTAGGGCGGTCCGAGACGCGTATGATAAGCGCGTCAAGGAAACGAACGAAGTGACTTGCATTATGCTCTCGTCAATGATTCCTGAGCTTCAAAAGCAAATGGAACATTTAGGAGCATATGACATGCTTAACCAGCTGAAGGAAATGTTCCAACAGCAGGCTAAGCTAGAGCGCTTCGAGTGCCTAAAGTCCCTTTTCGATTGCCATATGCAGGAGGGCGGAAATGTGAGCGTTCACTTGCTTAAGATGAAAGCATTGGTTGATCGCTTGGAGAGGTTGGGATTCCCGTTGGGGAGGGAGTTGGCGGTGGATGTGATCCTCCGTTCTCTTCCTAGTTCCTTTTCACAATTTGTGTGGAACTATCATGTCCATGGCATGGACAAGTCCCTAATGGAACTTCATGGAATGTTAAAGACCGTCGAGTCTGACATGTCCAAGAATCCCTTCTCGTCCAAACCCGTCCTAGCTATGCAGGGAGGCGGAACCAAAAGAAAAGGCGCTCCCCCCTCTAAGGGAAAGGGTAAGGGGAAGGTTGCAAAACCTAACCCGAGCCCGGCCCCAAAGGGCAAGGGGAAAGCCGTGATGGTTCCACCGACCGAGGACCCTGCGGAAGCCGAGTGCTTCCACCGCAAGGAAAAGGGGCATTGGCGGCGTTCTTGCCCAAAGTACCTTGAGGAGCTCAAGCGGGTAAAACCGAAGGGAGCGGGTAACTCAGGTACGTTTATGATTGAACTCCACAATACCACTACTTCTAACGGCTGGGTACTTGATACTGGTTGTGGCACTCATATTTGTAATAATGTGCAGGTGCTAAAAAGAAGTAGGGCGTTGGGTGTTGGAGAGCTTGACCTGATTATGGGAAACAAGGATTTGGTTCCCGTGGAGCGGATAGGGAGTGTTGATCTCGCCTTTCCTTTAGGACTTGCTATTACCTTATTAAATGTTTGCTTTTCGCCCTGCGTGGCACGAAACATTATTTCCTTTTACGCTTTGTTTGACGATGGTTATGAATTTAATTTTAATAATGGAATTATTTCTTGTTTGAGAAATGATGTTCATTAATTTAAAGCTTATCCATGTCGTGGGATTTATGAAACAAGTGTGTGTTTGGATGGTAATAAATCAATCATGAACATTGATTCTAAGTCCAAAGGTGTATTGGACAAGTTGTCTTTGTGGCATAGTCGTCTTGGCCATATAAGCAAGAAACGTATCGCCAAACTCCAAGTGCATGGGATTTTGGAATCGTTTGACCACGGGTCAAGCGAAATATGCTATTCTTGTTTATTAGGCAAAATGACTAAAGCGCCCTTCATCGGCGTTAGTGAAAGGGCCAAAGACTTGTTGGACATTGTTCACACGGATGTGTGTGGTTCGTTTAGGTCTGCTACAAGAAACAACTGTAGGTACTTCGTTACTTTTACTGATGATTTTAGTAGGTATGGTTATGTTTATTTGATTAAGCATAAGTCTGAAACCTTTGAGGTGTTTAAGACATACCAAAACGAAGTGCAGAATCAATTGGACAAGCGGATTAAGATTCTCAGATCCGATAGGGGAGGTGAGTATCTTAGTACCGAGTTTCTTGATCATCTTCGGGGTTGTAGAATTATTTCACAACTTACTCCACCCAGGACACCACAATTAAATGGGGTCGCCGAGAGGAGGAACCGAACTTTATTGGATATGGTTCGGCCCATGATGAGTCGTACAAAGCTACCCGCAAGTTTTTGGGGTTATGCTTTGGAAACCGCTGCTAGGACCTTAAACCTTGTACCAACAAAGAAGGTTGCGAGTACACCATTCGAGATGTGGCATTGAAGGGTTCCTTCGCTAGCCTATATCAAGGTCTGGGGTTGTGAGGCTTATGTGAGACGTGAAGCTCAAGACAAACTTGAACCCAGAGCCGAGAAGTGCATTTTCATTGGCTACCCAGCTGGTTCTATGGGATATTTGTTTTACAAACCTTCGGAGAACAAGGTGTTTGTTGCTCGAAGGGCGGTCTTCCTTGAAAGGGAGCTGATATCTACAGAAGCCAGTGGGAGGCAAGTCGATCTAGAAGAAATTCTAGATGACACCAATGATCACCCCGATGTTGGCATTAGTACCGCTTCTGAGGTCGGCGTACCGGAGGAAGTGGAACCTCAACCAGTGGTGGATGAGGTGCCTGATACACAACCATTAGAGCTCCGTAGATCTGGTAGGGTTCGTAATGAGCCGGAAATATATGGGTTTCTCATATCCGAGGGCGACGAACTATTGGAAAGATACCGGGAAGCCGTAGCGGGCCCTGAGTCTGCTAGGTGGAAGGAGGCAATGGACAGTGAGATGCAATCCATGGCGGATAACCAAGTCTGGGACTTGGTTGATCCGGTACCCGGCCACAAGCCAGTAGGGTGCAAATGGGTCTTCAGGAAGAAGACTAACATGGATGGAAAAGTAGACACCTTCAAAGCCCGACTGGTGGCAAAGGGTTTCACTCAAACTCATGGTGTAGACTATGATGAAACCTTTTCTCCAGTGGCTATGTTGAAGTCTATTAGGATACTAATGGCTATTGCTGCATATTACGATTACGAAATATGGCAGATGGATGTCAAGACTGCCTTCCTTAACGGGAAGTTGGTAGAGGAGGTTTACATTGCACAATCTGATGGTTACGTAAACCGCAAATATCCTAATAAAGTTTGCACGCTTAAGAGGTCCATTTATGGACTTAAGCAAGCATCTCGGAGTTGGAACATTTTCTTTGAGGAAAAGGTCAAAGAGTTTGGCTTTTCTAAAAGCAAGGATGAACCTTGTGTATATGTTAGGGCTAGTGGGAGTGCTGTAGTTTTCCTAGTCTTGTATCTAGATGACATACTACTCATAGGAAGTGATGTGACTACTTTGCAGGAAGTAAAAACCTGGCTTGGAAGTTGCTTCTCTATGAAAGACATGGGAGAAGTAGCATATATTTTGGGGATAAAGATCTATAGAGATAGATCTAAAAGATTCATTGGTTTGAGCCAGAGTACGTACATAGATAAAGTCTTGAAGAGGTTCAAGATGTCTGATCCTACCCTACCCCAACATCAAACGAGAACATGAAATAAGGCCAAATCATCCCTTCTAAACCTATATGATTTCCATTATACACGGTATATAGTATTCACGGTATGTCTAAACATGGATACAATCATGAACTACTCTAGCACACATCATGGATTCAATTGCACAACATTTTTCACCAACTACACATATATACTATGCTTCACTTCGTGCTCACCAGGACCAAGTTCCAGCTAACAGCTCATCATTCAGTTTTTTTTAAAAGTATAAAGTTGGTTATATACATAAAAAATTGTTTTAGAACCAAGTTTTAAGTCCAAACACACCTCTTGCATGCTTGAATCCCTTAAACCAAGGCTCTGATACCTAGTTGTAACGTCTCAATTTTTTTTACAAGGAGTGTAAGTAAATATAAAAATGCATTCAATAGTAGTGATTCAACAAAAGCCTACACCCGAGACTACCCGTCGTTAAGTGTATTTAAGTAACATTACAGACGTTGTTCTAACAAAATGTTCTAAATAATTAAAACAACGGAAACGGTTGAATAAATGATGAGCCGTCTTCAAACTGCTGGAGCCTTCCCACGATCGGGTCCTTAAAAGAATGAATTCAACAACAGTAAGCATAAAACTTAGCGAGCACTCTAACTTACACCCCACACTAGGCATGTACATGTCACATCATAACACAAATCCATGATCACATATCATTTCACATACTACCGACGCAGTGCACTGACGACGATTTCACATTTTGGGTCACAGTTGACTATCCAAGCCGTACCAAGGATTTCACACTATGTCTGACTGTGTCCGAGTTACGTTTTCACCACAATATAACGTAACCCTTCACTTCACATATAAACATATCAGTTAAACCATCACATAAAATATAACATACATATTTCACACTAACATCATGTATAAGTTAGGGTAACTCACCTGATTTGCAGCACAGATAAAAGCAACATATTTCACAAGCTGAAAGTTAACAAGTCCAGTCGCGATGACCTACATCATAGATATCACACAGATTAACTTTGGGTATACTATAGACCCTAAGTCGGATCATACTCAAAGGTAGGACCAGCTTTCCCCAAAAGTCGGATCACTCTCATCCGACAGTCGGACCCCATCTGAAAGTCGGATCAACCTCCCAAAGGTCAGACGGTACATTCTACTAAAAGTCGCATGGACTTAGCGAAAGTCGCATGGACTTAGTGAAAGTTTCATGGATCTACACAACTACTAAGGTCGCACAAAACACACACAGACACCATCCGAAAGTCGCATTGTACAATCACTCTAGCTGAAAGTCGCATGAAACATCCACAGACACCATCCGAAAGTCGCGTGGCACAAAAACTCAAGAGTCGGACGACTTTAAACCCAAAGGTCGGACCAAGCATCATCTTGGTCGGACCAAAAACCCAAAACCCTGAAACTCCATTTTCAAAATCACAACCTTCCCAAAACTTAGTCATTTTGATTCAAATCATTTGCAACGCTTTTCTCCTATTATAAGAACAATTCCTGCTACCATTCATTGATTAAAACAAGAATTAACCTCTCAATTCACCATCTCCTTTCACTTTTCAAACACAAAAACCCCAAACAATTAAAATCCCATAAACATGTCAAGAATCATGTCTTACAGTATCTATATGATCACATAGAGTTTAGAAGCATTACCTGATAGTTCTTCTTCCAATTCCTTGAAGATTTAGCTAGAAAGATCAAGGTCCTAGTCTTCCTCTGTTTCTGCTTCTCGTACTCAAGAACACAAGACTCACACACACACACTCTCTCTCTCTAGAAATAAAACAGTGAAATCTTTTCTTGGAGGCTGCACCCTAATCTCTAATTTATACTTGTCTCTAGTAAGGCTTTTGGGCCCAACAGTAGCACAAACTCCAAGCCCACCAGGCTTATTCTTTTATACTTATATTTTTACTTCTCAATTTAATTAATCCAACAAGGTGTGGCCCAATACTTGTTTATTTATTAAGCCAAATAACTCACCAAATCCGATAAGCAACTTAATTTCCATAAACAATTAGCAACCCCAATAAATATAAAAATCGCGTCATCCAATAAAATATTCGTTTATTTATTATACGGAAACAAGATATTACACTTTTTTCAAAAAGAGATTTTATTTTTACTTGTAAAATTTGTTCGTTTAAGAAAAACACGTACTTTACTAACTTATAACATATCTTTAAGGGTTTAGTTTATAGAATAACATTTTACTTTGCAAAAAGTATTAATGTATGTAATTTACTTTTTATTACCTAAATAGTTAACCTAGTTTGTGGTAAACTGTTAAAGTAAGTAATAACTTTATTTATTCGATTAAGGTTTTGGCTATAACCGGAGTTTGCACCGTTAAATCACCACCAAACTTTGGCGACATGACTAGAATTCCTTTCTAGAGGTTATAGTGGAGTCTAATCGGCTTCATGCTGGACGTCGTTGCAAAATTTAAAGAAAGCTGCCTTGTGGCTATTTTCTTTAAATCCGGCAACGGCAGTAGACAAAATACCGATTAGACACCACCAAGAAAGAATTCTGATGAGATCACCAAAGTTTGATAGTGGATCGAACAACTGACCACAAAATAGAATACCTATTTCGATAATAATTAAAAAAGCAAATTATCTACATCAATATTTTTATAAAAGTAAGATATCATTCGATGGCCTAAACCCTATCTTTAAAAATATTAAATCTTTTAAAGGTAAATCAATTTTATAAATAAATGAATGATTTCCCTTTTCCTAATCACAATCATGATTAGTCTATCATATATAAAATTATTAAGTACCTTAGAAAATAATAAAAAAGTACATAAAAAGATAAATTGTTGTACCCATTTTTTTCACTTCTCTTTCCATGCCTTTTCATAGTTAGCTTACCCACCAAAACCCTCTCTTTCCATTCAACACCAAAGCTCATTGCCCCCAATAACAATGGTGGCTTCTTGTCTCAGTTTCGTCTCCTTATATGCCTCCTTCCTCCGCCGTTCCCTCGCCGCGTCTGGCCTCTCCTCCCAGTCCATCGCCGTCGATGCCAACACCACAATCCACTTTTGGGGCCCCTCATCTCCCGCCACTTCTCTGTCCTCAAACGGTGAACATCGGAAACAATCGATTGTTTTGATTCATGGATTCGGTCCAGCTGGTGTTTGGCAGTGGCGGCAACAGGTCAGTGTTTCCGACGAACCGATGTAGTTCGATTTCGTATTGGTAAATTTGTGACTGATTTGCTTGCGTAGGTGTCGTTTCTTGCGCCTCATTACGACGTTTACGTCCCCGATCTAGTGTTCTTCGGAGAATCCACTACGAAATCCTCGGAGCGATCGGAGATCTTCCAAGCGAGCGCCGTCGGAAAATTGATGGAGAAGGTTGGGGTGAGTAAATACTCGGTTGTAGGAACAAGCTACGGCGGTTTCGTGGCGTACAGAGTGGCGGAGATGTGGCCGGAGAGGGTTGAAAAAGTGGTGATTGCGAGTTCTGGAGTAAACATGAGGCCGAGGGATAACGAAGAATTGGTGAAGAGGGCGAACGTGGTGAAAATTGAGGAGCTGATGCTGCCGGAGACGGCGGGGCAGCTCCGGAAGTTGATGCGCTTAGCGGTGGTTAATCGTGTCTACATGCCGGATTTTTTTCTCAACGACTTCGTTGACGTAAGTCTGATTCTATTCGCCTATTTTTGTTTAAAATTTTTTTTACCACGTCATTCCCCCTCCATCAATATTGCCTCATATGGAGTAATAAACAAATATATATTTTAGATATATAATACGAAAGGAAAAGTTTAAACAAATAACTGTTTTTCGTATTAGAAATAATCTTAACCGTCTAATTCATTCTTATTTAATTGGATAGTCAATTTATAAATTTCTTACATGTATCTTGTCACACTCAATACGTACGTTATTTATCAATGAATTACACCTACCACTTGAATGACCAAGATTGTTTTTCGAAGTTTTCGTACAAAAAACAGTTCTCGTTTTAATCTTCCCCTGTAATATAATTAGGTTATTATCTCGTGTATAAATACGAGTAATGAATAAAATAAATTTATATGTTTATAGTATCAAAAGGTACTAAAATATGTAGTAAATTAATCGTAAAACATATATAGGGATATAAAATTTATTAAGGGGGATCTATTAAAACCCAAAAATTTATACATAACATTAGTTATAAAAAAACAAAACTTTTATAATCAAATTAAAAATTTTAATTAGGTATATGTATTTATATAAATAATCATAAAATAGGTAGATGTGTCTACTAAATGATTTTGTTAAGTTATTTAAGTATTAGCAAATTAAATTATCTTAAAAAGTGACATTTTAGGAAAAAACTGATTCGTAAGTCATTTGTTAAAATAAATGAAGATGATTGAAAAAAAACTTACTAAATGATTTGAATAAATATTTTGATTAAAATATTTAAGTATTAACAAACTAAATCATCTAAAAATGATATTTAAGAAAACAATCGTAAGCCATTTAAGTAAATAGAGATGAATTATTGGTGAAAAAATTTCTAAAAATAGAATGATAATATTATAATTCTGTTTTAAATTTTTTAAGATATATGATTAAAGAAATTTATTTGTGGTTCGTATCGAATATTATTATATTTAGACAATTATGTCCTTTTTTTAGAGTATGGGTGTTTTTGATAACGGGCTTATACGAGATTATAAAGGCTTGGGATTTTATTTTTTATAATCCTCAGCCATCTAGCCCTGTGTGGGTGTTAAAATCTTAAGGGGATTATTAAAAACATAATCCCTCATAAGCCCCCAAAATAAAAGCTTTTTCAAGTAGCTTATAACTTGGGCTTTGGATTATCAATTAATCATCCTTAGCTCTAGCTCCAGCCTTAGTCTCAGCTTCAGCCCCAGCCTCTTTCGCCAAACACACTCTATATACTAAGGGTGTGTTCGGCAACGGGCTTATGAGGGATTATAGGGGCTTGGGATTCTAGTTTTCATAATCCACATCTCTTTAGCCTCGTTTCGGTGTTGAAATTTTAAGGGGATTATTAAAAATATAATCCCCAATAAGCCCAAAAAATAAAAGCTTTTTCAATTAGCTTAGACTTATCAATTAATCAGCTCCAGCCCCAGTTAATTTCACCAAACATACCATAAACTTAAAAGATGTTTACACCGTGTAAATTAGTTTTGCTTGTGTACAAATGTTTTTTAGTTATATATAGTTGAAAAAATTGACAAGTTGTATAGAAATATATAATACAAAAATGTTACTTGTTTGGTATATATTTTACTTTATTAAATCTTCCTATCAAATGACACGTGTAATTACTTTTTTTTTTCTTTGTGTGCTCTTTGATTTTGATACCACTTACAAAATAGAGTGAACTTTTTGTGTACTGGTTTTTATTTCAATTTTAATGTATAGTTTGCTTGCCTTAAAAAAGTAAGTAGAAGGATATAACACACAGTAGGGGTGTGTAAAGAATTCAGGAACCCGAAAAAACAGTTACAAATACTGGTTACCGTACTGACTTTTTTATTTTTTTCGGTTTGGTAAACTGAACCAAATTCTTCTCCGGTTTTTCGATTTGTCTACTGTTCATGAATTTGAGGATGGACTATAATACCCTTTAAACATGTGGTTAAAAAAAATAGTTAGTAAGGTTGTGACCTGTGAGGGTAAAAAGGTTATAATTATTATATACGATTAAAAAATATTATGTATAAATTATCTTCCTTTATTACGTATATCAAATTGATGTTATGCATAATTATCACCTTTCTTAAAAAAGTATCATTTCCTTAGTGGATACATAACTTTTATTTATAGGTTAATATATCATTACTTTAGGTTAGTGTATCTTTAGTTTGTCATAAATGGTAGCATTCTTATATCAAAATCTTTTTTAAAGCTTTTTAGAATGTAAGTTACTAATATTGAACAAAAGTGAAATAAATGCCACCTAAATATACTCTTCATGGATATTGGTAAATTAGAGTTGTGTCAATAAAGTCCATATAAAAAACATAGTATTAACATTTTAATATTAAATCAAAAGTAATTCAGTATATAATCAAATGTAATTTATATAAGTATCACATGTGAATTACGAAAATGTCACTCCGGCCAAATTTTTAAAATGCAATTTGAACTATTGATGCCATTAATCCAAAAACTAAAATTAGTTCCTTAAAACTATGAATTAAATATGAACTATATTGAACATTCTTCAGGTAAACTAAGTTTATCTTTGAAAATCCCATAAAGTTTTACATACATGTGATTTATACTTTTAAAACTAAAAAACATACTATACAACACCTTCACACCTATTGTCTGCAAGATACAAAACAAAGAAATAATATAACATATTGTTTATGATCATTATTAAATCCAAGTTTGCATGTTTCATTATTCCATGGAAAATACTTGCATTTTCTATTTGGATACATTTAAAAAAGTGGAAACTTATTGTATTCTAGTAGGAAAATTGTATTTGTTTCTACTTGAACTTTCACTAAAGGGCTTATAATCGATTTCTTAGTGTATCATAATGTTATAGGTTCAAGTCATGTAGTAAATAAAATGGTGTAGAATTACATGTTGAAGATAAAAAAAAAATCTTTTTTTAGCTTTTCTACTTCTAAACATTCATAGATAGATAAATAAGGGTTTTGTTCATTAAAATGTATTCAAGTTGTTACGTTTTGCTATTGTGTATATCGAACTAAAAGTTTCTATTGCATGTATCAAACTTTCAATTGTTGTTGTTGCATGTATTTTAGTTACATAAAATAAGAAAAAAACATACAAGTTTAGTACATATAATAGAAAGTTTAATACACATCAATAGGGACAAATTAAAAATATGATACATATAATAGAAGTTTTTTAATTCCGGTACATACAATAGCAAAATATGACAATTTGGATATATTTTGGTGAACTAAACCTAAATTTAACTTAGAATATTGTTTAGTCGGGAAACATCATGGCACACCAATTTTCTTGTAGACTTGCAATTTTAGGTATCCTATTATATTGTAGTTATACATTTAGGCCAAACGGAATACTTGCCTTTTTACCTGTCAAGAAGCAAGATGATCGAAGAGGGGCTAATGGGAAACACCACCCCCGACCCCTCCGAGATGCAAAAATTCGCTCCATGACAAGCTAGTCATCCCTTCGGGGTAAATCAATTCTCTCTCTCATTCTCTATGTCTTGTATGTGTGCCTCTCTCTCATCTTCTCTTATTCTATTTTAATTTTAAATGGTAAGTGAGGTAGTTGTGTAGAAAGATGAGTATTACGGAGGTTGAAAGATAGAAGAGTTAAAAGAGAGAAAAACTAATGTGACACTAATTTGACAAAAATGATAGAAGCATGAAAAACTATGCCTATTTACACTTCAGAAATTTTTTTCATTTTTTCAAAAAACTAAAAATTAGAAAATATGTTCATTTGCATATTTTTTCAAGAAAACAAAAAAACTCTCCAACTTTTTCACATTTTCCTAAACTTTTCAATTTTTTTAAATTTTCGTACTTTTTCAAATAATTTTTCTAGAAAAACACTTCAACCAAACAGGTTTTCCATTTTTTTATGAAAAAAGAAAACTATACCCATTCATCTAAACACGTTTTCTATTTTTTTTCAAAAAAATAAAACTCCACTATTTTTCACTAAAAAACAGAAAAGTTTTCTCCAACGTATACTAAGTACTTTCCTTTTTCCTTACACTATATCACAGGCCCACCTTACTATCTTATAAACTAGGGTACACTTATCCTTAAAGTTTATTTAAATGAGTTGTGTTTAATAAAGTTTATTTAAAAAACATAGTCATAAATTTTAATATTTAATCACATGTGAATTACGAAAAATTACGAAAATATCACTCCGTCTAAATTTTTAAAATTTAATCTAAACCATTGATTTTATTGATCCAAAAACTGAAATTAATCTATTAAAACTTTAAGTTAATTATAGACTATATTAAGTATTCTTCATTTAAATATATCTAAGTGGTAGTTACTAGTCAAGTACAATCTTTAAATAATTAATAGTTGTAATTACCTGTGAAGCGCAACTATAATTTTTTTATTTAAATTTAAGTCAGTATTATTGATTAATATTCGTTAATAAGAATGCACAATTTTTTATTGGCTTATCTGTCTTTTTTTTATTTATTTTCTTTGTACTAACGTGTAGTTTATTTATTCTACATATTATTTTATTAAAAAATTAGTTCAATTCAAATGTTATATTTATTTAACATACGGAACTTAACTAGGGGGTGCATAATTTTTATAATAAATTATTATTATTATATTTAATATGATCGAGGTGCTTGCAGCCTCCAAATTAAATGAGACCACTCAGCGACCTAACTGGAAATTAGTTCATCTGTATTAATATATAGAGTTTAGTTCATTAAAATGTATTCAACTTGTCATGTTTTATTATTTTGTGTATTGAATTTTAATATTTTCTACTGTGTGTATCAAAGTTTTAAATTGTTGCAATTGCGTGTATTTTGGTTACATAAAAAATATATAAATTTAGTACATACAATAGAAAGTTTAATACACACAATAACGACAAATTAAATGTTTGATACACACGATAGAAGTTCTTAAAGACCGATACATACAATAGCAAAACGTGACAAGTTGGATGTATTTTCATAAACTAAACCTTAATATATAATGCATTTAATACATTTTCTTTTAAAAGTTTTGATCTTTTAATTTCAAGTAGTATAAATAGTTATGCATTTTCTACATACATTTACAATACTCTAGAAAACTATGAGAAGTTAAGTAAATCATGAAAATCGTAGTTAGAAAGTTGAAACTATTAATTCAAGTAACTATTAGATAGAATTAATGACAATATTATATATCAATATAATAACTAAATCTTCTATAATAAAAAAATATTAAAAAAACAAGTCAATATAAATTGCATATAACTTAAACTAATAAATCTAAATAATATATAACTTGAAGTGATTTTATAAACATTATTAGATTATTTTGCATGGGTAACAAGCTACATAAAATAGAATTATGATGCCAAAACTTTTTAAGAATTTTATTAATTAATGTGAAATTTTATTAACTCATGATATTTTAGAAAAAAAACACCAACCATGCTTTAAAAACAGACAAATTGTCAAGCAAAAAATTTTCACCGCTACTGCATTATACGGGTACAATGATAATATATTTTTAAAGATTAATACTATGAATGGTGTATTATTGAACTTGAAAAATTGTTTTTAATATGGATGTTCTTTAAAATATTGAATTGAGAAAATGAAATAATAACAAACTTAGACTATATGTATGTGTTCCTAAAATGTGTAAGGAAAATAATACTATTAAAATATTTCATGAAATTTGTACTATATTTTATCTTAAAGTCATTGCAATAAATTGATTCTGATGTTTTTTTTAATGTATTTAGTCTAGTTGTACCTATTATTTAAGATGTTTCTTAACATCTTGAGTTCTAATTCTCGTTGTAGATAAAGTGTTGATTTAAAAATAAGTTAGTATGTGTGTGAGTTTTACTGTATAAAAAATCTAGTTATTGAAGTGTAATAACTGCTAACAGTGTTACTATTAACAATTGTCTTTAGTATTACTAATATCATTAATGGGGAGGGTTTATTTGAGAACCACTGTTAGTGTGAAAACCGCGAAAACCAATCTTAGTCATTTAATTGGTAGGTGGAATTTATGGATGAAAAGCGTTGGGGGATTGAGTGTGGCAAAGTGCATGTAAGGAATTCATGGGTGGGCAATTCAATTGAAGGAGGAGGAAGTGGACGGCTAAGATTGTTTCTTGCGATTCTCGCAATAAAAACGTTTCTGAAATGAACTTTTCACTATCATTAATAACCCTAATAATAACTATAATAATTTAACTCGTACAAAATTATTTATCTTTAATGATATTGTTTGAAAAATAACAAAATTGAGTTATAAGCTTTGTAATTTCCTCAAGATAATATTTTCCTTTTCCCTTTTAAAGAAATTTGTATTACTATTTCGGCCTTTGATTTTTGGAGTTACTACTAAAAATAGTTATTTATTTGGTTTTATTTATCAAAATATATTCAACTTATCATATTTTTTTATTTTGTAAATCGAAATTTAACATTTTTTATTGTTTATATGGAACATTAAAATGTGAAAATTAAATTTAGGGTAAATTATTTTTCTGGTCCGTAAGGTTTGGTCATTTGTACATTTCACGGTTTTGATCCTTAACTTCCTAAATGCCTAAACCTCTTTGATCAAATTAAAAAGACCAAAATATTGTTATCTTTTTTTATTGGTTTTCTTTTATCTTAGTTTCTCTTTACAATATTAAATGTTAATTAAAAATTTATTTTTGGTTTTAAAATTATTGATAAATATATAATCAAGAAAATACCAAATTACATCATATATGAATTTCCTTTTACATTAACTTTTTTTTTTTGAAGATTTATCATTTTAATTTGAAAATTAGTTGAATGTATATGTTCTTTGTTGAATGTTCATCTATATTGCAAAGTTAGGCTTTGTTTGTTTTTTAAAATAAGGTCTTATTTTAAAAAACGTCTGCGGACGTGCAGACATTTATGATAAGCTTGTTTGTTTTTTTTAAAAAACGTTCACGTGCCCGCAGACATTTTCTTATAAGGCTGTTTGTTTTTTCGCAAATAAAATAGCTTCCAATTTGAAACGTTCACCAACCTCCACCACTTCCAATTTGAAATTCTAGATATGTATCCAATAAAAAATATAATTTACTCTTAAAGCTTTTAGAACTTTAGAAGGGTAACAACGTAATGTTGGGTGCAGAAATTATACTGTGAAAACAGGAAAGAGAAGTTGGAACTGCTAAAAGGGCTGGCACTTGGCCACCATGAAACCCCTCACATTTCCCCTCTTCCACAGGTTATTACCCTTTTACATCAATTTTTGTTAATTTATCATTACTCCAATTAATTAATCAAAGGTTATATATCCTTCTACTTTTTTTCCTCTTATTTTATCCTTTTATTCACCACAAGATTTGTGAAGTTCACTAATTCTCTTTCATCACCTCCTACATTGATTTTGACACTTATGTTAATCTTGTGAGTAGGAGGATGAAGCAGGAGGAAAAAGTTGGAGGATATATCATTTTTCATAATTAATTGATATACTTCTTAAAATGTAACAAAATCCAAAAAGAAAAAAACACAGTTAAGTTAATGTGCATATTTTTAAGGGAAAATTGCATTAAAATACAATAACCTTTGTCTTAGTTATCATTATATACAATCAACTTTATTTTCTTAAAAATAATACAACTAACTTTCATAATCCTCACATTGTATGCAACTTGTTGTATACTATGGAAGTTCTGACAAAGTTCGTTGTATATAATGGTACCTAAACAACAGACACGTAAAAAAGTTGTTTGCACATAATGAGAGAATTATGAAAGTTAATTGTATTATTTTTAAAATTTTAAAGTTAGTTGTATACAATGACAACTAAGACAAAGTTTATTGTATTTTCATATAATTTACCCTATTTTTTAATTGCTGTATTGAGATACTTTACTTTGCTTCAATGTAGGAGGTGCTAATCATATGGGGTGATCAGGATAACATCTTCTTGTTAGATATGGCAAAAGAGCTTAAAGAGTATTCCTTTCTTTCCCTTCCTTAGTTCCTTACATCATACTTTGTATGTGTTTATCTTTCGGGCAAATTGTATGAAAATACAATGAACTTTATCTTAATTATCATTGTATGCAACCAACTTTAAATTTTTAAAAATAATACAATTAACTTTCATAATCACCTTATTGTATGTAAACAACTTTTTTATGTATCTGTTGTTTAGTTTTCATTATATATAATGAACTTTCTCATAACTTTCATAGTATACAATAAGTTGCATGCAATGTGAGGATTATGAAAGTTGGTTATATTACTTCTAAGAAAATAAGGTTAGCTGTATATAATAGTAACTAAGACAAAGTTTATAGTTGTTTTAGTACAATTTGCCCTTATCTTCAATTCATATTCTATTCAATTATTGATGATATTGATGTGATTACTAGAATGCTAGGGAAGAATGCATCATTGGTGGTGATGAAGAAAGCAGCACATGTACCACAGCTTGAACAGGCCAAGAATTTTAATAAAATTCTCTACAAATTCTTGTGTGCCTCCTCATGATCTTACACACACAGTATACACACACAGTTGTTGTCAAACTACTTTTTTCTTATCATTTCAAAATCATAGTCTATTTCGACTTTACGATGTTTGTTTGAACAAAACGATTACATGTACTGCGTTTTGAGTGTAGAATACCGAATGAGTTTGATATGACGCTCGTTGCTCACGATCAAAGCAAGTTGCGTCGGTTTTGAAGGAACTAATATGATCTTGGTTAACTATCAATCAAGATTCCTTAGCTTAGGGGCAAGGATCATGTAGGTACTTGGTTTATCATTCTAGGATATAAACTACGTGGTTTTCTAATTAAGTTAATTCATTAAAAGTAAAAGATTCAACTATATTTGTGTTGGGTCGGGTCATATAAACTAAAATTTAAACATATACACAATAATGATATTAAAGTTCTTACAATTGTACCCAAGCAAGTCTTATATCTTGAACACATGACAGTATAATCATAATGCAACATTCTCTTTTAATACTATACCCTAACCTGTATTTATTGTCTATCAAACCAAAATGGATTAAATCTTTGAGGTCTAACTTCAAAATCACGTTGTGAAAAAGTATATAGTTTTAAGGTTGGCAAGCCATTTTTAATTTACGAGTATGCTCTTCTAATTTCATTTCATTGATTCAAATGATACAATTTTATACATGGTCGTCTAGGCTAGTCAACGGATAGTAAATTTAAGGACAAATTGCATTTAAACACAATGAACTTTGTCTTAGTTATCATTATATACAATCAACTTTATTTTCTTAAAAATAATACAACCAACTTTCATAATCCTCATAATGTATGCAACTTGTATATTATGAAAGTTATAAAAAAGTTTATTGTATACAATGGTAACTAAAATTAGATACATAATAAAGTTGTATGCATACAATGAGAAGATTATGAAAGTTAATTGTATTATTTGTAAAATTTTAAAGTCGGTTGTATGCAGTAGTAACTAAAAAAATGTCATTGCATTTTCATGCATTTTGCCTTAAATTTAAATCAACTTTTTAATACTTATGTTGCTCATCATTGGTTTTTGGGTTTAGTTCACTAAAATGTATATGTCACGTTTTGCTATTATGTGTATCAAACTTTAAAAGTTTCTATTATGTGTATTAAACTATTAATTTGTTACTATGATATGTATTTTGGGTACATAAAAAAGTAAAAAACTCACAAGTTTAATATATATATATATATATATAAATAATAGAAAGTTTAATACACACAATAGCGACAAATTAAAAGATCGATACACACAATAGAAATTCTTAAAGTTCAATATATACAATAGCAAAACATGACAACTTTAATACATTTTGGTGAATTAATACATTTGTTGTTCCAGAATTATTTTCAGATTACTAGATTCTTTTTTTACTTTTTAAAAATCTTAAACAATGACATTCCACCGTAATAAAATAATAATATTTAAGGTTTTAAAGTTAAAATACACTTATTTAGTAATTGTACATCCAAATGTTGGTACAAAATTATGGGGAAAATACGTAAAAATACAATAAATTATGTTAATATTGTCATTGTATGTAACCAATTTATTTTGTACCTAAAAATACAAACGATTTATAATTTTGATTCATTGTATGAAATCGGTGACCTGATTACCAGGTTAATTGTATACAATGAACAAAAATCTATTTTAAGGTACCAAAGTTCTTTTATTTTTGGGTAGGTTACTGGAAATTTACCTATTATCACATGTAACTTGCATACAATGAACCAAATTTGTAAGTTATGTGTATTTTTAGATACAAAATAAAGTTGATTGCTTACAATGACAATATTGACATAGTTTATTGTATTTTCGTACAATTTGCCCTAAAATTATATATATCTAATATCACAAAAGTTCAAACGAGAACTGTTTTCGTACGAGAACAGTGAGAACCAATCTTAACCGTCCAATTTTCCCTCCTTCAATTGGATTGCCCACCAATGAATTCTTTACATGCACCATGCTACACTCAATCCCCCCACGCTCTTCATCCATGAATTCCATTATTCAAAATGAACGATTATGATTAGTTCTCGTACGAAAAACAGTTCTCGTTTGAACCCTTATAGAAAAACAAATCAAAAAGCTCTTCTAGTTCCGTCCTAACAAGTAAAGTAAGTAGTAACAAACCTTTTATTTAATGAATATATTTAATTGGTAAGTTTAATATTTTCTAATATAAATAAAAAAGACTAATTTGTATTAAATTTATTAATGAACATCTTTAATTGTTCAATCTTCCTCATTTGACTTTTATTTATCAAAATTGAATAAAAATTATTAGAGTAATTTCATATACACTATTCTTAAACTTTTAAATATAATATTTGTTCACATTAATTTACAAATATCATATTTACGCTTTCTAAAATATCAAAATATCATTTTTATTCAAATTCTTAAATTTATCATTTTAAAATATTTTATAATCATTTTAAATTTTTTTAACCAATAAGGAATTAACGTTATTGCTCTTATTGTAACAACAATAATCGTTGACTTGTACAACAAATACAATCACGTCACTTCGTATGATGATACCACGTTTATACTGTCACGTCTACTCTCAACCTGACCCTTTCATCGTTTGGTCTGGATGTTAATGTTGTTTGTCGCTATTTTTTTTTAAAATTCCTATCACATGAGCATATAATCTAACTAAAAGATAGTTCGTCTAAACTTTTTAAGATATGTCCTTAAATTTTTTATATATGACTTCTTAAAAAATTAAAAAGTTAGCTAAGTATCTGATATTCTTGTTGTCCTATAAAGTTGAAAGTTCAAGTTCCGTAATAGATAAAATGGTATAGAATTACATTTAAGTTTAGAAAGTATGTGTGTTTAATTGTTAAAATAACATAACATCATGGTATTATGTCAGTGTTTGGTTCTTGTACTCAATATTTGACCCGGCCAAGAAAGCAATTAGATAATTCTTGTACATAAGAAATTAATTCATCTATATAAGATATAATATTCTTATCGTTATCTTACAAGTTGGTAAAATATACATTTTATATGGATAAATCAATTGTTATGTGTAAAAATCACTTCTTATGCTAAATGTATGATACTTCTGTGCGTAGAGATTATAACACGTGAACTTTACGTGGAGTACTAGAGTAAGAAAACACAATCGTAAGGTGAACAAATTTACTGATATAGTTTGTAAATTAATTTGATCAATCTCTCTCTCTCTCTCTCTCTCTATATATATATATATATATATATATATAGTGAAAAATTCATTTGAGAACCGTTTTTATTGCGAGAACCACGAGAACTAATCTTAGCTGTCCAATTCCCCCTCCTTCAATTGGATTGTCCACCTTTGAATTCCTTACATGCACCCTGCCACACTCAAATCTCCCCACGCTCTTCATCCATGAATTCCATTATCCAAAATGAACGGCTAAGATTGGTTCTCGCAATAAAAACGGTTCTCAAATGAACCTTCCCCTATATATATATAGTATAAATCATTTAAGCCTTTTTCTTAAATTCTTAAATTTTAAGTGTTTTGAAATGACTAATTGCTCCTCATTTAAACTAAATTGAGTAACTATTAGATATAGTTAATAAGATTCTTATATTCCATTTTAATAACTAAACTTTACATATTTAAGAAAATCAAAGTCAAACAATTATTTTGAAAGTTAAAGCGAATACAAATTAACTTAATTATTAAAAATGTTTTTATAAGTTTTTTTTAATTATGAAGAACAAAAAAGTAAAGGAAATAGAAAAAAGATAAAGAAAATAAATATGTTAACAAACGAAAATTATTCACCATCACCCTTACATAAATACCATACTCCTTACGTTTTGAAAATGGACATGTTAACGAGTAGAAATTATTTATTGCCGCCGCATTGCGCGGGTTTCATGCTAGTGTATATATATACACACACTAGCATATATATATATATATATATATATACGAGAACCGTTTTTATTACGAGAACCAATCTTAGCCGTCCAATTGCCCCTCTTTCAATTGGATTGCCCACCTATGAATTTCTTACATGCACCTTGTCACACCCAATCCCCACGCTCTTCATTCATGAATTCTATTATCCAAACTGAACGGCTAAGATTGATTATCGTGGTTCTCGCAATAAAAACGGTTCTCAAATGAACCTTCCTATATATATATATATGTGATTAAGTTATTGTAAGAAGGGACTTAAGGAGAGATGGGAGGGATGTAATATGAACCATAGGATTTAAGATAGAGTCAAAGCTGGTCAAAATTGACGAAAATGTTGACCGGTCAATAAACGAAATCTGGGGCATAATTGTAAGTTTCAAAATACACTAATATAACCGATGCAACTGATAATCGTTCTTGAGAGCATATAACATCAAATTTCAAAATTCAAAATATTTGTACCAAAAATATGAAAAGCAAATCAAAACCATCCTGAAGAACCGGAAATCATAGTTGAATGCAGAAGGTGTCTATATAATATGAATCGGAAAATGGACGGCGAAAAGAGTTCATCAAGAATTTTTTTTGGCGGTGAGTGAATCAATTTGTATGTTTTAAGTAGTCAATATTGATGTATAAACTATACATAAATGTTTGAATAATGATGCAGGTAGAAGGCAAAGCGGAAGATTGATGAGTAAGTTCGAGAGTAATAATGGAGTTGTTCCTCCTTTGCATATAAATCTCGAATCAAGCGATGATGAAGTGCATCAAAATTATCATGGGGTAGAAGATGAACACAGAGGAGGAATAATGAAAGGTAATTGCAAACCTTTTTAAATTTGAAGATATAAAGAATTTCTTTACTGAACTGATCATACATTTATTTTTGATGCACACATTTAGGGTGTGTTTGGTAGAGAGAAAAGAAATGGGGAGAATTGGTTTCTCTTGTTTGGGAGAAATGATTATAGTTTTGGGAGGAGAAATGATTTCTCCACCCATTTCCATTTCTCCCCTTCCTTTGTATTTTCATTTCTCTTCAAATTGTGGAGAAATGGAGAGAAATGACAACCAATGTCTACTCATCATTATCGATGCCCGGTTGCGATGTGTTTCCGGCATTTTAATCATCATCGTCGACGTCCGGCAAGGCGGCCAACGCCGCAACCGTCGTCCGGCAACTTGAGCCACCATTTCTCTGTTTCATTTTTTTTTGATACCAAACAAGGAAATCAATTCCAATTCTCCCCACATTTCCATTTCTCCCCATTTCCATTTCTCCCCATTTCCATTTCTCCCCTATTTCCATTTCCATCTCTCTTAATTTATTTTCTCTATACCAAACACCCCCTTAGTGATTAAAAAAATAGGGTTTATGTGTCGTGTAAAGTGGGGGTCAAAAAAAGGAAGTTGCTTAGTACTGTGAACAAGATTGAGAGTGATGAAAAATTGCGGATAAGGATAATACCAACAAGTACAATTAGGAAACATAAACCAGATAGTCATCAAAAAGAGTAAAAATAAAAAATTGACAACAACACAAAACCCATAATATACTTTGCACATTAACCCACAATATTTAGATGATATTGGAGTTATATATTGACCAGATTTATAAGTTAATTAGGAAAATGAATGCTTAGGGCACATACTGATCATTTATACATTTTTGATGCACACATTTATATCAACACATGAAGGAGCGGAAACTTCAAGAAAGAATGGGAAAGATGAGGTAGAAGTTAAAAAAGTTAGAGAATCAACAATTGGTATATATATAAAAAGCACAGAAAGAGACAACAAGGTACTAAGTGAAGATGATTTTGCCACCCCTCCAAAGAAAAAGATGGCCACCACACACAAACAAGTAAAAGAAAACAAGATGAAGTTGCCAACGAAGAAGTCTACTGATGTTGCATCAAAAAAAGATTATGATATAGATGTAAAGAAGAATGAAAGGGCAAGATGTAACACAAAAGAGTTGAGACGAGTGAGAATCAGATCAGCTCCAGTATCTTTTACCTTAGGACTCACATGCTTATAGATGCACAGAGAAATAGTGTTAAGGAACTTGTGTTTGGAAGCCTTCTGAAATTTGAGATAAGTGAATTGCCAACAGAAATGGGGTATTGGGCC
The DNA here is from genome assembly GCA_038502395.1 of Dittrichia graveolens. Classification (NCBI taxonomy): domain Eukaryota; kingdom Viridiplantae; phylum Streptophyta; class Magnoliopsida; order Asterales; family Asteraceae; genus Dittrichia; species Dittrichia graveolens. The sequence goes on from JARJIL010000006.1 coordinate 31,435,064, forward strand.
TTACAAAATTCTGATGCAACCACTTATTCACTTAAATTTGGGGATAAAAGCCTGATTATAACCGCAGGCACAGTGCATGATGTGCTTGGCATACCAAAAGGTAATATAAGAATAAAATTATTCAAATCAACTTGCAAAACAGATAAGGTTACGTCAGAGTGGCGAAAACAGTTCTTCTTGTAAAAAAAAGGATATATATGAATGAGATAGTGGACCTAGTGACACAGCAGAAAGAAGGAGGAGATTTGTTTAAACTCAATTACCTTGTAGTGTTTGTAACAACTATGATTGAAGGATTAAAGTGTGGCACCGTGAATCAGAAATTTCTTCCGTGCATAAAGGATTTAAACATTGTTAAAAATATTAATTGGTATTCATACTGTTTAAAATAGACAAAAAATGAGTGGAATGAGGAAAGACATTTCAATGGTCCTTTAGTATTTTTAGTGGTGAACCTTTAACATTCAAGTATACATACAACAAATATAGATTACATGATTATATAACTAATCTGTAGAACCTTCTCTATTTTACCTCACAGGTATTGTATGTTAGCTCAACAAAATCTATGAGGAATCCATTTGACATCAGCACACCAAGGATACATGCATGGAGTTCTGACAAACTCAATGAAAGAGAAAAGGAAGAATTGTTCATAGGAAATTTTGGTACACTGAGTGTTGTTCAAAATGGTGCTAAAACATTTGAAGATGATGAAGATGTGCCATTGCAGCAACTTATTGACCGAAAAAGGAAAAGAGGATCAGGTGTTAAAATGCAGGCAGAAATCGGTAACCGAATGTCGAATAATCATTCACAACAGTAGTACGTTTTAAATTTTTTTGGATTATGTCTAAATTTCTTACTTTGAATAGGGGATTCCTTGTATAAAGGGAAAGATAATCTTTTATCCACCGGAAAATCACATTGTTCATCGGTTAACAAAGTTGAATTATATATAGGAGATTCATCATCTAAAGGAAAAGAGAAAGTTACAAGAACAAAAAATCACAAGCTTCACCAGGTAGCAAAGTTGAAGAGGTTAACAAAGAAAACAGTATGGAACTACAAAAGTCCTATCAACAAGAGATGGAACTGAGATTGGTAAGAGATGAAAATACATAAATTTAATTTGTGAATTTAATAATAATACACAAAAATTTCCAATAAAATGTAGATTAGAAATTGAACAAATAATAAAAATGTATGAATTGCAGGATCATCGTCCAAAAGGATATGTGAACCAGAAAAGATCAAGACTGTTGCAAATTCAAAGAATCCAACTAATGAAGATAACAAATTACAAGTGCAATAGAAAGATCTAGAGGAATTTGAAGATAATGAGACCCTTAAAGCAAGATTGGATGCAATGATAGATGCCAAAAAGAAAAGCAATAGCAAAAGTGAGACACGTGAAGGTAATAATTAGTGAATAATAAAATGAATAACTTTATTATAACAATCTATACATATTTGCCAATTATAATAGGGGAAAATAGTTTTGAGGGTGATGGGGATGAGACAGATCGGGACAACACATCAGAAGAGGAGGAAAACAATGGGAATGGCCAGATAAGCATAGTTGATATGATAGCAGAGATGTGCACTCCAGAAATAGTGAATATATCACAAGCTGCAACATGGGGATTTGACCTTGCTACCTACTACACTGCGAAAAAGATATTTGTCTCTACAATAGAGGTAAGTTTTTATTTGTTACATACATTACAATTTAACATTATTGCTTATCCATAAAATCAAAGCCTTTATTCAGTTTGATGAATATGTTATTTAACAAGAGTGTGTTGTGGTAGTAGATCAAAAAATGTCAATAATTGATGACCACGTGGTAGATATAGATTTCCTTCTAGATGAAGAATTTTAACGCCCCAAATTCTTAAATAAAATAAGCTCTAAAATAGGACTATTTTAGAATAAAAAGAGTTTACATAAAAGCGGAAGCTACAAGTAACACTGAACCCTCTGGTTCATATAAAAGAATAGTATTCAATATTTACAACAAAAGACTTGTTTTACAAAATACAACCAGGTGTTAGGTTTCAAAATACAAATTTTCTCTCGTACAACAACCTTTGTCAAACTGGGCCTTGCCTTTGGAGAAATCACGCCCTGCAAAACAACAGTAAGCAGTATCTGATAAGCCACGAGGGCTTAGTGAGAAAACTAAACTGTAAATCATATAAGCATGCGCATACACATATACGAATGCTGTAACAGTTTTTATGGACACAGTACTGCACCATCTTAGCATCCGCCAAGAAGGCTAAAAACGCTGTCCGTAGCACTACTGCACAAAGCAGCATGCTACAGCTCTCTCTCTGTGATCCTCTGATCAATAATATACCACATTGCAATGTAACACACACATATCACAGATATGAATCAGAGTTTAGAAAACTCACCTCAGCAATAAATATCACACAGAGATATGTCACGTAAACTCAGAATACATCAAATAATAATCCCTACAATCATATATAGTTATAGTATCAAAATTCTCTCAAATCAGCACTTAAACAAATTGACCAGGGGTAGGGCACGCCCGTACCCCCAAAGGGTACGCCCGTGCCCCAAGGCCCAAGGCCCAAAAGCAGGACCTAACAAGCATGGGCGTATCGGGTCAGGCACACCCTGAACCGGACCCAAGCACGCCCATACCCTACCCAGGTACGCCTGGACCTCAAGAACAGAGGCGGTCACGGCCGTACCCCTCAAAGGCACGCCCGTGCCTTTCTACTTACAACTCCAGTTCGCCGACTGTCTGCTATGAATCCGATAGAAAACTCAAAAACACTTACTAACAATTCATAAAAACACTACTGGGGTGTTTTCCTACACCCCAAACAACTTATAAACCAAAAAGAACAATCAAAACATGCTTTAATCTTGATGCACCATGAATCAATCTTAAAACCCACTTAAACTTCAAAAACTTCAAGCAGAAGTATAAAATGAAGAGTTTGACTCCAACAAAGTCAAATCTGCATATTTATATATAATACTTTGAAAGTTGTCACAAATGGCCTCTGAACTTTTCTAGTTTCAAAATGACAACATAAGTCCCTCAAGTTTCTAAATACCTCCTAAGCTCAATTAGGCAATACCAAAACACATCATATCGAAAAGTTACTAATTATAGGAATTTCCGAACTTTGGGTGTTACAACTCTTCCCCACTTGAAAACGATTTCGTCCCCGAAATCAACTGCTGAAGAGTTCTGGGTAGTTACGTATCATCTCATCCTCCGGTTCCCAAGTATAATCCGACCCTTTTCGGTGTTTCCACTGAACTTTAACCAACACAATCTGTTTATTACGTAGAGGTTTAACTTTTCTTTCTAGTATAGCAACAGGTTGCTCGACATAATTCAACTTTTCATCAACACATACATCCTCCAGTGGCACAAATGCAGACTCGTCTGCTAAACATTTTCTAAGGTGAGACACGTGAAAGGTATTGTGTATCTTGGATAACTCTTCTGGTAGTTCTAGTCTGTAAGTAACTTTCCCCACACGAGCACTAACTCTGAATGGTCCAATAAACCTCGGACCCAACTTACCTCTCTTTCTGAATCTAATTACTCCCTTCCACGATGACACCTTTAATAGCACATAATCACCCACTTGGAACTCTAGTGGTGATCTTCTTTTATCCGCATAACTCTTTTGTCTGCTTTGAGCTGCTAGCAATTTATCTCTGATCTGCTGAATCTGTTCTGTCGTACGCTGTACCACCTCAGTACTTCCCAACTCTCTCTGTCCCACTTCACCACAACAAACCGGAGTTCGACACTTTCTACCATACAACATCTCGTAAGGCGGCATTCCCAAACTGGAATGATAACTATTATTATAAGAAAACTCTGCAAGTGGTAGATAAGAATCCCAACTCCCTCCAAAATCAATAATACACGCGCGTAACATATCCTCCAGGGTTTGAATCGTCCTCTCACTTTGACCATCAGTCTGTGGATGAAATGCGGTACTAAGATGAAGCTTAGTCACCATTTCTCCATAAAATTTATTCCAAAACCCGGAAGTGAATCGAGTATCTCTATCTGACACAATAGACACTGGCACACCATGACGAGATACTATTTCTTTCATATACACCTCTGATAGCTTCTCTGATGTGTTAGTCCTATGTTTAGAATAGTTAGATTTGATGAGACAAACTATAGCTATGTATAGATGATAGGTTAAGAGTTAGAAATTATGTAAGTCTGTTATAGACTGACTAGTCAGCTTAGGCTGAGTAGTCAGCGTATAAACAGATATAGAGTTTTCTATGTAAGTACTAGATAGCTCGGTGACTTCTAAGCTGAGATAGGTTTTAAGAGTGAAGACTTGAAGACTTGAAGATTCAAGAACCCAAGATTCAAGAATTCAGCTTGACAAGGTCAAGACTGAGTGAGTCAGATCAGCGTCAGAAGTCAGTTCAAGAATTTAAGTAAGTTCTAAATGCTGTTATAAACTCTCCATATCTACGACATTTAAATTAGGATATCCGAACCTAATTTAAACTATCTATTAGTTGGATAGAAATCTCAAACGGAATTAATTAGATATGTTCTAATTAAGGAGTTTGTTACGGTTTTAAAGAAAAGATAAGTTCTATCTTTAAACTGCGGATTGTTCGTAGATATATCAAGTATAAGTATAAACCTTCTTATGGGTTTAAAAACACCGAACAGAGAGACGACTGCATAAGTTGCAAAACGTACGTATGTTCGTGATACTTGATACGCATGTGTTGCGATAACTTTGTGAGTTCAAAGTTCAAGAGAGTTTTTAAGAGTTCTTGTTAATTAGTTTTAACAAGAAGTTCGATCATCAATTAGTTTGTGATTCAAGAGTGTTTAGAGAGAGAGAGTTGAGTTTATAATCATTGTAATATCAAATCATCCTGTTGATTTGATTAGAGAGTGATAACAATTATTGTTCTGTTTAATCATTGAATATACGTTTGATTAATTTGACTATTTGTTTAAAGTGTATTCAACCCCCCCTTCTACACTGTATCGGTTGCTTGTTTACCCTCTTTGGGACCAACAACTGGTATCAGAGCAAGTTTCTTCATAAGGTTAAGATCAAGATCTACTGTCAAGAGGTTGAGATGTCAACTAGTAAGGAATCAAGTCATATCCCAACAATGGCGGCAAAAGGGTGTCCTATTTTTGATGGCACTGACTATCTTATGTGGAAGTTTAGAGCTATGCTATATCTGAAGTCCGTGGATCACAGGATGAGTACCGTGATTCAAGATGGCCCAATCATACCCATGATCCATATTACTGCCACTGACAAAACTGTTCCTTCTGGAGAAACTCCCAAGCCTGAAGCATCTTGGACTGAGGAAGATCGTAAACTGTTCAATCTTGATGACAAGGCACAAAGCATTATAGCAAATGCTTTAACAAATCCTCTTCTGCATACTGTGGCTGGGTGCCAAACTGCAAAAGAGACGTGGGATACTCTCAGTGTTACGTATGAAGACACTGACTTGGTCAAGCAACATAAGAAGACAAATCTGAGTCGTTCTTATGAGACTTTCTTTGCCAAAAAGAATGAGACTCTGGCAGATTTGTTTACCAGATTTCAATGCTTGATAAACGATCTGCTCTTAGTAGGTGTCAAGAAAGATGAGAATGAGTTGGTACTCAAGTTCTTGGATGTGTTACCAGAACAATTCAATGAGATCACCATTGCACTTCATGCTGGAGGAACCTTAGGAAAATATGATCTCAGATCTCTCTATGGTTTTCTTGTAAATCATCAACAGATCATGGAACAGAAGAAAGTGGCCCAACAACAACTAAAAGAATCTATAAACAATGTTGGATCTGCATTAATTGCAAAGAAGAAGAAGGGATCTAAAAAGTCTCAAGCTGAGACTGACTCTGAATCTGAATCTGAGGAAGTAAGTCCTAACTCCGGTTCAAATGATGAAGAAATGGATGCTCTTACTGAACAAATGGCAATATTAGCAAGAAACTTTAGAAAGTTCAGAAGAGGAAGGGGTCAACCTGACAGGAGCAAAAGTGGTAAGTCTAATTTTGATCATAAGAAAGCTAAGTGCTATAACTGTCAAAGGATAGGACACATAGCTGCTGAGTGCAGAGTTAAGAAGGGAGAATCAGCTTCAGTAGCTGACAAGAATGCCTACAGAGCTGATAAATATAAAAAGAAATATCAAAGACTCAAAGGCAAGCCAAATGAAAACACCAAAGGTCTTCTTGCTGAGACTTGGGATACTGAATCATCTACTTCAGATGATGATGAGCCAAATAGGTGTTTGATGGCCATTGAGGATGAAGAGGAACAAGTTGACTATGAGTTAGAAGACAGTTCCTTTGATGAGGATTTAGCAGAAGCGGCTAAGCTGAGTAAGCAAACCAGCAACTGGGATCCTGCCTCAATGTATAAGGTAAATAACTTTAGCTCTTACACTGATGAACAAAAATGTCTAATGTTCAACTATTTGTTGAATGACTTCAAAACCTCTCTCATAGTTCAATCTAGTTTGAAAACTGAAATTTCAAAATTAAAAGATGAACTTAAACACTCTGAAACTCTCTTAAATGCTGGTAAAAAGACTCAAAGTGATTATGAATGTCAGCTTCATATAAACAAACTTGTAAGTGAAGAACTACTAGAATCAAAAGAACAAGTTGATAATCTAAGAAAGATCTGTGAATCTTGGTGTAAGTCATCAAGAGAAGCAGAAAAATGTATTAACCAGTAGATACCCAATCAAGTAAAAGCAGTGCTAGAGGGAGATTATAGTGCTGCTGATGAAATCATCGAAGATCAAGCCATTCTTGAAGACAAAACGATGAAATCAGATGATATACTCCCAAAAACATTTTTAAGAAACAAGGATGGAAAACAGGTCAAAACCAATAAGTTTGTGAGACCAATCCAAAGCCCCCGGGTTATTCATACAAACCATCAAGTTGAATATTCCAGATCCAACAGAAACTATAAGTTAGTTTTCAAAAGATTGGATTACAATCCTGTGAGAACAACTGTATTTGACAGAATATCTCACGTCAACTCAAAAAGACATAACTCTCAAGCCAAATATGAAAGGATGTCTAAGAACAGGAAGTTGTGTGTAAGCCAGACTTCACCAAATAAGGGTAACCATAAAGCTGACAAAGGTAAGTCCAAAGTCCGTGAAAATCAAGTAGACAAACTGTCTAAAAGAATTGAAAGGTTATCCACATCTTATGACCCTAAAACTAAATCCAAATTTAATGTTGTAAAACTCAAAGAAATCACCCAAACACCCATCTTTAGAAGAAAATGCTATAAGTGTGGTGATAGAGGTCATGAGGCCAAAGATTGTGTAAGTACCAATCTTAGACCTGAAACGGTAAAGGATTATCAGTCCAAAACAGACTCAGAATCTGTTCGAGCTGATCAGTCAAACTCTAAAGGATCAGCTAAGTGCTCATCCTCAGAACCCACCAAACAGTGGGTTCCAAAAAGAAACTAATATGTTTAGTTGATCATGTGCAGGGCCCCTACAAGTGGTACCTAGATAGTGGATGCTCAAGGCACATGACAGGAAGCAAAGGGATTCTAAGTGAATTCCAAAACAATGAAGGACCCAAGGTGACATTTGGGGATAATTCTCAAGGAAGGACTAAAGGTTATGGAAAGATAATTGCTGGAAAAGTCACTTAAAAAAAGGTAGCATATGTTGAAGGCCTTAAACACAATCTGATAAGTATCAGTCAACTGTGTGATGAGGATTATGAAGTCACCTTCAGAAAGCATGCAGGAACAATTTATGATAAGAAGGGAAAAGCAATACTAATGGCAAAAAGAGAGAGAGATATCTATTTGTTAGATCTCAGCTCCGCAGATCCTTCAACTGAAACCCGCTTGTATTCTGACTTAACTCCCAAGCTGAGTTGGTTATGGCACAAGAGACTATCTCATTTAAATTTCAAATATATCAACAAATTGTCTGGCAAAGAGTTAGTCTCTGGTCTGCCTAAGATCACATTTGCTAAAGACAAACTCTGCTCAGCTTGTGAAATGGGAAAACATCATAAAGGATCCTTCAAGTCCAAACATAATTTTTCAATTATAGAACCATTGCATATGTTGCATTTGGACCTATTTGGACCTATTAGCACCCCAAGCCTAAGTGGCAAAAAGTATACTCTAGTGATTGTTGATGAGTTCACAAGATTCACTTGGGTGGTCTTCTTAAAAGCCAAAAGTGAAGCTGCATATGAGTTAATCAACTTCATAAGATAAGAAGAGTTGCAAAAGGGTAAGTCTCTAGAACAGCTTAGAAGTGATCATGGGACTGAGTTTAGAAACTCAACCCTTGAAGGCTTTTGTGAAGAAAAGAAAATTATCCAAAATTTCTCATCTGTAAGAACTCCACAACAAAATGGAGTTGCTGAAAGGAGAAATAAAACCTTAATTGAAGCTGCCAGAACCATGCTATGTGAGGCAAAGCTCAAGCTGAGCTTCTGGGCAGAAGCTGTAAGTACAGCCTGCTATACCCAAAATAAATCAATAATAGTTAAAAGACATGGTAAAACACCTTATGCGATGTATCATGGCAGAAAACCCAACATTGGATACTTCCACATTTTTGGTTCAACATGCTATGTGCTAAACCAAAGAGATCAGCTCCATAAGTTGGAACCCAAAGCTGATCAAGGTATATTTGTTGGATATTCTTCAATCTCCAAAGCTTATAGAGTTTTTAATCTTAAAAGAAAAGTAATTGAAGAGTCAGTACATGTTACATTTGATGAAACAAGTATTGATGAATCCGACAAAGCTCAAGCTGACCCAGTTAGTCTGAGTGAGCTTGAGAGAAACAAAGAAGATCTCACATCAAATCCCATGTACGTTATGGATGATTCTGATGATGATGATGGTGATAAATCTGAAAAATGTGCATCATCGAAAGAAACTATCAATATTGAAGATAATCAGCCTGAGAGTCTCGGTGAATCATCAGGTACATGTCAGATTGAAGATCTAAGTGATCTTTCAATTCCTACTCAGACTGAAGAAGTAATTCCTATTCAGCCTAAGAGACACTGCTCAGATTCAGACCCAGAACCTCTGTCTCCCACTACAACCTTCAGATTATTGAAGATGGTGTGTTAACTAGATCTAAGGCAAATGCAAACTATGCTGCCTACTCTAGTTTTCTATCTCAAATGGAACCAAAGAAGACTGAAGAGGCTCTAAAAGATGAAGATTGGATTGAGGCTATGCAAGAGGAGCTGACATAATTTCAAAGAAATAAGGTCTGGACCCTTGTCCCTGCCCCCAAAGGAAAAACAATTATAGGCACTAAGTGGGTCTATAGAAATAAAATGGACAAGGATGGAGTAGTGATTAGAAACAAGGCAAGTCTAGTAGCTCAGGGGTATCGACAAGAAGAAGGTATTGATTATGATGAGACCTTTGCCCCTGTTGCAAGGATTGAAGCTATAAGGTTGTTTCTAGCCTATGCAGCCTTCAAAAACTTTAAAGTGTATCAAATGGATGTTAAAAGTGCATTCCTAAATGGAGCACTACAGGAGGAGGTCTATGTGAAACAACCCCCTGGTTTATTGATTCTAAACGTCCAGATTATGTCTATAAGTTGGACAAGGCTTTGTATGGACTCAAACAAGCTCCAAGAGCCTGGTATGATACACTGTCCACCAACTTGCTCTCAAATGATTTCGATAGAGTAAGTATTGACAAAACTCTATTCATAAGAAAGAGCAGAGGACATGTCATTCTGGTTCAAATCTATGTGGATGACATTATCTTTGGTTCAACAAACTGTAACACCCTCAAACCTGGGCTAGGAGATTAGCAGGTTTGTGGTACGTGTTTAATTGTTTAATTATGTTGAAGTGACTAATTGAGTTTATTTTGAATGTGTGATTACATTTAATTAATTATATGTATGTATGTTACCGTATGTATGTATTTATGCATGTTTTAGTGTGTGTGCACGTGTAGGTAAGAAGAGGTGGGTTTGCCACCTCATATTTGCTTTGTATACGTGTGTTAAGTTAGGAAGAAACATGAAATAACCTTTCATTAATCTGAAAATCAAGAAAGTGTAGTGTGTGTATGTAAATTGTTCCCTGCCAAAGAAACCGAAGAAGAAAAGAATCAACCATCGGATTTCATATATTTTTTGTTTTAAATCAAGATTCAAGGTTAGATGTTACTGATATTATGGTTAAATGTTGTTAGATTGAATTCTGATTAGATTAACATGATTGCATGATGAATCATAGAATCGGTTTTTGAAGAACATAAGTTTTAGGTTGGTTTTTGTGTTCATATGATTTGTATGTGTTTAAATGATGTTTTAATGCATGAATATATGTTTAGAAGTGTTTAAAAACATGTTTGTGAAACGATTTGATGAATTCATAATTTCTGGATTTGAGTTATAAAGATGGTGGATGGGTTAAATCGACGAACTGTCGGTTTTGGCGTTTGAGGAAGAAGGTGAAATCCGATTGATTAGAAAACCGAGTGTTGGAAACTGATACTTGAAAACCGACAAGTTAGAATCCTATAATTTTAGAATCCGATTCATTTTTGAATCCGAGACTGGAATCCTAAATCTTACACTTGTATAATCAAGAATCCGATTGTTGCAAACCGAGACCCCAAATCCGATTCATTTAGAAATTCGATTGATGTAATCCGGGTACTTGAAATCCGACATGGTTGATAGAATCCGATTGAAGTGAAATCCGAGTATTTGGAATTTAGTAAAGGAAAATCCGACAGTGTGGGATCCATCAGATTCCCAAATCCGATATTAGTAGAATCCGAGACATGAGTTGCGGATTCTTGAAATCCGAGAGTTTTGGAGAAATCCGATACTTTGTGTTTTGATGTAACACCCAAGTTTCGGAATTTCTGTGATTAGTAACATTTTGACTTAATGCGTTTTGCTATTGCCTAATTGAGATTAGGAGGTGTTTAGAAACTTGGGGGACTTGTGTTGTAAATTCTGGAACTAGGAAAGTTCAGGGGCCATTTGTGCCAATTTCCAAAGTTGTATATATATATATATATATATGTATTTGACTTTGATGAGTCAAAGAACTCATTTTCATCACCTGCATCCATTGAGAGAAAGAGAGAGAGCTGTGTTTCTTGCGTTTTTGAGCTGGAAAGGCAGAGGACAAGTGATCTTCATTTGATTCTAGTAGGCACAAGTTGAGGTAAGGCTTCTTGTTGGTTGTTTTTGGTGTTCTAGTGGGTTTTAAGCTTTGATTCATGGTGAATCATGCTTCTAGCTTGTATTTATTGTTTTGAGTAGTTTACATGTTGTTTGGGGGTGTAGGAAGACATCCCAGTGGAGTTTTGTAGGAGTTTAGTCGAGTTTTTGGTCAAGAACACCGACTGTTCTTCTATAGAGTACACGGCCCGTGTAGCGGTACACGGCCGTGTAGTGTAGAAGGCGGTCACAGGGCCGTGTTGGTATACATGGTCGTGTAGAGATTGAGGTACACGGCCCGTGTGAAGGCACACGGCCCGTGTAGATGAGTTGTCAACACCGTCCATGTAGATGAGACATGGTCGTGTAGCATGTAGTGTACACGGCCCGTGTAGGTGACGTGGACAACACTGGCCATGTGGCCAGGTGTGGTCGTGTAGAGTGCTTGAGACACGGCCCGTGTAGGGGTACACGGCCCGTGTAGATCCCCTGCCTTGTTTTATTTGTTATGTGTTGATTAGTACATGTCCTAATTATATGATTATATAATTGTAGGAGTTACTGTTTGATGTGTACTGAGTTATCTGGCTTATATCTGTGTGATACTAGTTGCTGAGGTGAGTTTTCTAAACTCTGATTCATATCTGTGATATGTGTGTGGTACATTGCAATGTGATATATTATTGATCAGAGGATCACCAGAGAGAGAGCTGTAGCACACTTCTTTGTGCAGTAGTTGCTACGGGCAGCATTTTAGCCTTCTTAGCGGATGCTAAGATGGTGCAGTACTGTGTCCATAAGAACTGTTACAACATTCGTATATGTGTATGCGCATGCTTATATGATTTACAGTTTAGTTTTCTCACTAAGCCTTGTGGCTTATCAGATACTGCTTACTGTTGTTTTGCAGGGCGTGATTCCTCCAAGAGCAAGGCCCTAGTTTGACAGAGGTTGTGTTATGAGAGGAAATTCGTATTTTAAAACTAACGCCTGGTTGTATTTTGTGAAACAAATCTTTTGTTGTAAATATTTGATACCACTTTTGTAACTGAGCCAGAGGGTTCAGTGTAAATCATAGCTTCCGCTTTTGTGTAAACTCTTTTAATTCTAAATACTTCTATTTTAGAGTTTTACTTTACTTTAGAATTTGGGGCGTTACAACTTGGTATCAGAGCCAAGGTTTGAGAGATCTGGAGGTGTGTTATGCATCGTCTGGACTTAAACCATGGTTCTGAGAATTTTTAAGTCAAACTGGAGGCTTGTAGATTGGTGGTGGTACAGAGTGTTGCATTGAGAATATGCTAACTGTTTATATTGCTATTTGTGGTATAGAGATACCTGAGATATTAATGATGTTAGTGTCAGATACGTGATGCTTTATATGATATGATATGCTAGTGATACATGGCCTAAGCCTGTGAATTGGGACTTTTTGTGATAAAGTTAAGATCGAACGTGTGTAGTGTGTTATGGATAATATAAGGGCCCATATTATTACAGACACATGATACATGTTAGAACTTAATGGAATCATGAGGAATCTTGTGAATCGGGTGAGGGGTACTTGTAAGAGGTAGTGCACTTGAGATTATAGATGCCTTAGTATGTATAGAACTACTTTGGGTCTGAGGATAAGTGTACTGAGATATTGTTTGTACTTGAGATTGGTTGATATAGAGGATGGCGTGTTAAAGCTACCTTTTGTCTTAATGCTTTATCTATGCTATCAAGATGGTGAATACTAGAGGGTCACGAGCTACAGATCGTCTTGAGGGTGGTCCTAGTAATAGACGAGAGGGGGTAGATACCAGTGCAAGTGGTAGGAGGAGGCCACCTGTGGCCCATAATACTCAAGCGGATGAGACACCAGAGTTGCATCAAGGGTTCGCCGAAACCCAACCTAGAGTGACTGTTGCTGAGGAAATCGGCAAAGCTTTAGAGAAAGCCATACCGTTTATTATTACTCAAGTGGTAGACCATCTGAAGGAAAGTACAGGGGAAGCTGTACGACAGGAAGTGGCAGCCGCGTTAGCTGGGAGGGAGGAAAGTGTTAATCCTCAACCGCAAGTGATTATTAGAGATGCACCAAAAGGGTGTACTTTCAGAGATTTTGCTGCGTGCCAGCCACTGTTGTTTAATGGATCTACTGATCCGATTGTGAGTCAGAGGTGGATATCAGAGTTAGAGAGAGCATTTCATACTTGTTCGTGTGCTCCGGAAAATAAAGTGAGGTTTGCTACAAACCAGTTGAGGGGTGCTGCCAAAGATTGGTGGGATTTAGAAAAGAAGATGAGGGGTGAGACTCAAATCGAGGCCATGACTTGGGCGGAGTTTAAAGAAGTTACTACGGAGCAGTTTGTTCCGTAGTCTGAGATTGATCGTATTGTTGACGAGTTCCATAAGCTGAAGCAGACTACAGAGACCGTACCAGAGATTAATGCCAAGTTTCACGAGAAGGCACGGTTCTGTTCTGATTATGTAGCCAATGAAAAGATGAAGATGTATCATTATATGATGGTTTTGAAGCCGAGTATCAGGGAGTTAATTGATTCGAGCAAACATAAAACTTTGAAGTCTATGATGGATGCTGGACGGGCGAGAGAGTTAGAGTTAGAGAGGCAGGTAAAAGAGAAGAGGCCAGTGGAAGGATCGACACCACAGAATAAGAGGCCGAGGGTAGATTATGGGGAGAAGAAGGAAGCACCGAGGGTGTGTCAGAAGTGTAAGAAGAGTCACTACAGGAACTGTCAGACAAATGTTATTCACTGTTTCAAATGTGGCAGGCCGGGTCATATGGGTAAAGATTGTCGCAGTTCGTTGAGCATGTGTTTTCACTGTTATCAGCCAGGCCACCAGAAAGCCAATTGTCCCCAACTCACTGCATCCAACCGTTCAACCGGATCGAGAAACACTCCATCTTTGCCACCACTGCGGATTACAGAGAATAAAGAGGTAAAGAAAGAGGATACTTCCAAGAGTAAGGGGAAGGCCTTTCAATTAACTGCTGAGGAAGCACAGAGGAAACCTGATGTGGTTGCAGGTACATATCTCGTAAATTATCTGCCTGCTTTAGTATTATTTGATTCGGGTGCTAGCAAGTCGTTTGTATCTGTTTCTTTCTGTAAAAGTTTCAAGCAAGTATGTAGTAAACTGAGTCCCCCTCTCGAGGTAGAAATAGCTGATGATAAGTCTGTGCTCGTGACTGATGTGTATAGAGATAATGTGCTAGAGATAGACTCTGTTAGATTTCCTATTGAGCTTATCCCTATGCCTATGAGAGAGTTTCAAGTGGTAGTGGGAATGGATTGGCTTGGGTGTCATCAAGCAACCATTCTGTGTGGGCAAAAATTGATTCGAGTTCAGGCCCCAAGTGGGGAAGAACTATCAATTTTTGGTGATAGAGAAAGTAAGAGAATGTGTTTGTGTTCCGTGACTAGAGCTCGGAAATATCTTCAGCATGGGTGTACAGCCTTTTTAGCTTATGTTATTGACTCGAAATTTGAAAAGAGACAGGAGAGTGTGAATGACGTGGCAGTGGTACGTGAGTATCCAGAAGTTTTTCCAGATGATCTGCTTGGTATACTGCCTGATAGGCAAGTAGAGTTCAGAGTTGAGTTGGTACCGGGGGCTGCACCGATTGCCAGAGCTTCGTACAGACTTGCACCGACAGAGATGCAGGAATTGATGAAGCAGTTGCAAGAGTTGTTGGATAAAGGTTTTATCAGACCTAGCAGTTCACCGTGGGGCGCTCCCATTTTGTTTGTAAAGAAGAAAGACGGTACGTTTCGTATGTGTATTGATTACCGTGAACTTAATAAAGTGACTGTGAAGAATAAGTATCCTTGGACCAGAATAGATGATTTGTTTGATCAGTTGCAAGGGGCGTCGTGGTTTTCAAAGATTGATCTAAGGTCGGGTTATCATCAGTTGAAAGTGCGGGAGGTAGATATTCCTAAAACTATGTTTAGGACGCGGTACGGGCATTTTGAGTTTGTGGTTATGCCATTTGGTCTTACAAATGCACCTGCATCATTTATGGATCTTATGAATAGAGTTTGTCGTCCGATGTTGGACAAATCCGTTATTGTGTTTATTAATGATATTCTCATGTATTCAAGAAACCCGATAGAGCATGAAAGGCATTTGAAAGAGGTATTGGAGACGCTGTGAAGAGAGAAGCTGTATGCTAAATTCTCCAAGTGTGAATTCTGGATTCAAGAGGTGCAATTCTTGGGTCATCTGATTAATATGGAGGGAATTAAAGTTGATCATGTGAAGGTTGATGCGGTAATGAAGTGGGAACCTCCGAGGAACCCTACCGAAATCAGAAGCTTTTTAGGGTTAGCAGGTTATTATAGGAGATTTATTCAGAATTTTTCAAAGACTGCCGTTCCATTGACCAAGCTAATTAGGAAGAATGCAGAGTTTGTATGGGGAGATGAACAAGAGGCTGCGTTTTCAACTCTCAAGCAAAGGTTATGTGAGGCGCCTGTTCTTGCTTTGCCGGAAGGAGTGGAAGATATGATTGTGTTCTGTGATGCTTCTTATTTGGGGTTGCGATGTGTTTTGATGCAGAGAGGTAGAGTGATTGCTTATGCTTCGCGACAGCTTAAGCCGAATGAGATTAATTACCCAACTCACGATTTGGAGTTAGCAATAGTGGTTTTTGCATTGAAGATTTGGAGACATTATTTGTATGGAGTAAAGTGCACTATTTATACTGATCACAAAAGTCTGAAATATTTTGTGGATCAGAAGAATCTTAATATGAGGCAGAGAAGGTGGTTAGAGCTTCTGAAGGATTATGATTGTGAGATACTTTATCACCTGGGGAAAGCCAATGTTGTGGCAGATGCTTTGAGCAGGAAGTCGGGGGTGGTACTTTGGAAGAATGAGTCGTTACGGATGACGGTGACTACGCCATTGTTGGATGTTATAAGAGATGCTCAGCTGGAAGCAGTTAAAGAGGAAAATCATAACAAAGAGCGGATTAAGGGGCAGATAACTAATTTTGTTAAGGATAGTCGTGATCTATTCTTATGTTGTGGACGAGTGTGGGTACCTAATCACGGAGAAGTCAGAGAGACTCTTTTGAGTGACGCTCACAGATCTAAATTTTCCATTCACCCGGGGGCGACAAAAATGTACAAAGATCTGAAGGTAGAGTATTGGTGGCCAGGTATGAAGCGAGATGTGGCTAGGTATGTGGAGAGGTGTCTTACGTGCCTGCAAGTGAAAGCTGAACACCAGAAGCCGCATGGGAAATTACAACCTTTAGAGATACCGGTCTGGAAGTGGGAAAATATTACAATGGATCTAATCACTAAATTACCCAAAACCCCGAGAGGTTACGATGCTATTTGGGTAATTGTGGATAGATTGACCAAGAGCGCGCATTTTATTCCTATTAAAGAGACTTACTCATCAGAGAAGCTATCAGAGGTGTATATGAAAGAAATAGTATCTCGTCATGGTGTGCCAGTGTCTATTGTGTCTGATAGAGATACTCGATTTACTTTCAGGTTTTGGAATAAATTTCATGGCGAAATGGGGACTTAGCTTCATCTTAGTACCGCATTTCATCCGCAGACTGATGGTCAAAGTGAGAGGACGATTCAAACCCTGGAGGATATGCTACGCGCGTGTATTATTGATTTTGGAGGGAGTTGGGATTCTTATCTACCGCTTGCGGAGTTTTCTTATAATAATAGTTATCATTCCAGTTTGGGAATGCCGCCTTATGAAATGTTGTATGGTAGAAAGTGTCGGACTCCAGTTTGTTAGGGTGAAGTGCGACAGAGAGAGTTGGGAAGTACTGAGGTGGTACAACGTACGACAGAGCAGATTCAGCAGATCAGAGATAGATCGCTAGCAGCTCAGAGTAGAGAAAAGAGTTACGCGGATAAAAGAAGATCACCACTGGAGTTCCAAGTGGGTGATTATGTGATGTTAAAGGTGTCACCGTGGAAGGGGGTTATTAGATTCAGAAAGAGAGGTAAACTGGGTCCAAGGTTTATTGGACCCTTCAGAGTTAGTGCTCGTGTGGGGAAAGTTGCGTACAGACTGGAACTACCAGACGAGTTATCCAAGATACACAATACGTTCCACGTGTCTCATCTTCGAAATGTTTAGCAGACGAGTCTGCATTTGTGCCACTGGAGGATGTATGCGTTGATGATAAATTGAATTATGTTGAGCAACCTGTTGCTATACTGGAAAGAAAAGTTAAAGCTCTACGTAATAAACGGATTGTGTTGGTTAAAGTTCAGTAAAAACACCGAAAAGGGTTAGATTATACTTGGGAGCCAGAGAGTGAGATGATACGTAACTACCCAGAACTCTTCAGCAGTTAAATTCGGGGACGAAATCATTTTCAAGTGGGGAAGAGTTGTAACACCCAAGTTTCGGAATTTCTGTGATTAGTAACATTTTGACTTAACGCGTTTTGCTATTGCCTAATTGAGATTAGGAGGTGTTTAGAAACTTGGGGGACTTGTGTTGTAAATTCTGGAACTAGGAAAGTTCAGGGGCCATTTGTGCCAATTTCCAAAGTTGTATATATATATGTGTATTTGACTTTGATGAGTCAAAGAACTCATTTTCATCACCTGCATCCATCGAGAGAAATAGAGAGAGCTGTGTTTCTTGAGTTTTTGAGCTGGAAAGGCAGAGGACAAGTGATCTTCATCTGATTCTAGTAGGCACAAGTTGAGGTAAGGCTTCTTGTTGGTTGTTTTTGGTGTTCTAGTGGGTTTTAAGCTTTGATTCATGGTGAATCATGCTTCTAGCTTGTATTTATTGTTTTGAGTAGTTTACATGCTATTTGGGGGTGTAGGAAGACATCCTAGTGGAGTTTTGTAGGAGTTTAGTCGAGTTTTTGGTCAAGAACACCGACTGTTTTGAAGAACAGTCGGCTGGTTTGTAGAGTACACGGCCCGTGTAGCGGTACACGGCCGTGTAGTGTAGAAGGCGGTCACAGGGCCATGTTGGTATACATGGTCGTGTAGAGATTGAGGTACACAGCCCGTGTGAAGGCACACGGCCCGTGTAGGTGAGTTGTCAACACCGTCCATGTAGATGAGACATGGTCGTGTAGCATGTAGTGTACAAGGCCCGTGTAGGTGACGTGGACAACACTGGCCATGTGGCCAGGTGTGGTCGTGTAGAGTGCTTGAGACACGGCCCATGTAGGGGTACACGGCCCGTGTAGATCCCCTGCCTTGTTTTATTTGTTAAGTGTTGATTAGTACATGTCCTAATTATATGATTATATAATTGTAGGAGTTACTATTTGACGTGTACTGAGTTATCTGGCTTATATATGTGTGATACTAGTTGCTGAGGTGAGTTTTCGAAACTCTGATTCATATCTGTGATATGTGTGTGGTACATTGCAATGTGATATATTATTGATCAGAGGATCACCAGAGAGAGAGCTATAGCTGTTGCATTGATTGAACTGCTGATTGAGATATGAAATGTTGATAACTGCTGCATTAATATTTGGTCGATACGCACTCTTAGGATGATTTTGAGTTGCGTTGAGAAGTCAGCTATACGTGGACTTGGGATGGGCTTGTCTAACTGGTTGGTTGAACGGTAGTAGCCTTTCTGTTGCATTTGTTTCTCTGAGGGGAGTTTACTGTGCGAATCTAGTGGAAAGCTATCGGTAAACCTTTGCTTTGGCCGGCATTGGTTGTAGGTTCTGCGCCGAACCGCCGGTCTTCTCTGGATATGTGATTACATGAGTTATGATTGATTGTGAATGTTTGCGTTTGTTGCTTTAGCCTCTACTCACTTAGCTTTGTGCTAATTCCCCTCAGTTGATGCTTTGTAGGTTGGTGTTTGTAGTTGAAGAGGGAAGAGTTGACCACACTCTGATACTATTTTGAAAAAGAGACGAGCAGTTATTTTTGTAACACCATACTGTTGTTGTTATATTAAGCTTTGAATAATGAATGTATATTTGTAAAGATGGTTATATGTAATCTAGTTGGTTTAATTAGCTTCCGCAGTGCGATTTAAAAAAGAAAAAAATGGCTTGTGATTTTCCGGTGTTACACAAACCAAGGTCTGTGTGATTGGTTCTCTAAGATAATGTCCCATCAATACAAAATGAGCATGATGGGTGAGATGAATTACTTTTTGGGACTTCAAATCTATCAGAAAGAAGATGGTATATTTATTAATCAGAGCAAGTATGTCTTTGATCTGATTAAGAAATATGGACTAGACTCAAGCCATCCCGCAAAGTGTCCAATGTTACACAAGGACATTGATGGAAAATCTGTATGTCAGACTACATATAGAGGAATGATAGGTTCATTACTCTATTTAACGGGAAGCAGACCTGATATAATGTTTGCTACATGTGTTTGTGCACGATATCAGGCTGATCCAAAGGAATCCCACTTGCTAGCTATTAAAAGAATACTCAAATATCTGAAGGGAACACCAAATTAAGGTTTGTGGTATCCCACAGGATCAGGATTTGAGCTGATAGGGTACTCAGATTCAGACTTCGCAGGATGTGGTCTTGATAGAAAGAGTACTACTGGAGGATGTCAACTTTTGAGTGGAAAATTAGTTAGCTGGACAAGCAAGAAACAAAACTCAGTAGCAATTTTCACAGTTGAAGCTGATTATGTGGCTGCAGGGAGCTGTTGTGCTCAAATACTGTGGATGCATCATCAGCTTAAGGACTTTGATTTGCATTATTCAAAGACTCCCATATTTTGTGACAATCAAAGTGCTATTGCCATTACACACAACCTAGTATTTCACTCAAGAACCAAACACATTGAGATAAGACATCACTTCATAAGAGATATTGTAGAATAGGGAAAGATAGAGTTAGTCTTCATTGAGACTGAAGATCAGCTTGCAGATATCTTCACTAAACCAATTGAAGGCACAAGATTTACAACTCTACTCGGCAAGCTTGGCATGCTCAACCCTTAATTGGTATGTTCCATTCTTTATCTCTGTTCAATTTTTGCTAAGTGCTACATTTGACTAAGTGTCAAAATTTGAGCTGAGTGCTCAATCTGAAGCTGAGCACTCAGGATAAGCTGAGTACTTTGTTCCAAAGTGTGGTCAATTCCACATGTCTAGGTTAGTCCTAACAAATGGTAAGTCCAACAATATGTTAAGTCCAAAATATCTACGATATGTCCTGTAAATAAACTGTGCGCTTGGGTAACTTACAATAAATTTAGCCATTGTAACAAACTGCGTAGACGTTTTTACGGTAACGGTCATATTTATTACCCTCCGATAATGGTAACTTTTCTCTCACATTGAAAAGGTATAAATAAGAGAGACTTTTCATCATATTTTGTTTACTCTTCTCCACTCTATTAAACCCTAATTTTGCTGTGTGCAGAGTTCATTGCTCAGTGCTAATCCCTACTACTGCTAAGTGCAATCCAATACGATAAGTTCGATTTCAATGGAGGGTTATACTCTTAATCTAACTGAACAAATGATCCGTGGTGGAAATTTCAAGAACAACGCACTCCCCACCTACAAACAAAATAATGTCATCGCCTGTATCGACATTCCAAAGTCCAAAATTGGCAGGGGATATGAGGAGTGGGTCTTCTACATTCGCAAGGGACCCCTGGCACATGCATTTCTTCGTGATCCTGCTGTGCTCATCCCTTAACTTCTCACAGAATTTTGGTATACTTGTAAACCGGATGAAACTCAACCGGTCATACGGGGTACAGTCCTAAGTGGACAAGTGGCGATAGAAGTCAATGCAAATTGTCTCCGCCGAATTCTCCATCTCCCAGTTCATAATCAGTATGAGGCGACGGTTTCTAGGGAAACATCACGAAGCGTTTTACCCTTAATGGGTCATCCTCAAGTTATTGGCATAATACGGAAATCTGTTTTTCAGACGGGATGGGGATTTATGGTATCCACTGTGGTTCGTTCCCTTGGATACAAGGCGGGTGGCCTGGATAATGTTAATGACTTTGAAATGCAAGTGTTATACAACATATTTTGTGATCAACGATTGGATTACGTTGAGTTGATCTTTGAGGCATTCAAGTCATTGGTGACCAAGAACATAAGGGACACCATTGTGCCCTTCGTAAGATTTATATCCATGATCAACGAGGACAGGTTGGGTAGAAGATATACTGCCCAATATGAGTCAACCCCTACTCCTTTTCTCAGCTACAGAATGTTCGTCCATGACATTTTACCTGAGCATCCTACAATGAGTGCTCAAATGAGGGTGTATGTACAGCTTCCGACTCCTGAGTCAAGTGAAGCTGAGACATAAGAAGAAGCTGCGGATGAAGTGGGTAACGGTGTTGGTTCTGAGGCTGAGTCCTCTCAAGCTGATCAACCTAAGACTCAGCTCAGACCCCGTGCTCAGATAATTTCCTCCACCACTTCGAGTTCTGAGCAAAGGAGTCTGTTTCCTAGCTCTGAGTCTCTAGTGCTAGGTGCAACAGGTATACTTTCGCATCCCTTATCTCCTTCTCTCTCTTTTACTTCTCCACCTCCGACATTGGGAGATAAGACCGAGTTAAGCCCAAATCAGTTCAACCCCTCTCCTCCACCTCAAACATCTCCATCCATCTTACAATCTACAACCAACCTTGGTCAGCCCACTGCTACCAAGGATATATCCTACACCTATACTAGAAAGTCTGCCAAAGGTGGTCCTTCACCTTAAAAGGACTCTGGAGCTGATATCACATTGATACCTCCACCGGTAGGAGCTGAGGGGGAGACACCTTCTCTTAAGGTACCAACCTCTAGGCTCAGTTCAACCCTTACGCCTATACTAGGTATGGTGTCTACTCAGCCCATACTTTCTAGTGCCATGGGAGAGCCTACTTCTGTGCCTTCACAGCCCCATGAAGGTAACATTGAAATACTGACCAATCCCCAGGGTCAAATACTTCTCACCACTAAGCCTAGCTCACCCCACTACCATACCTCACGACATTGGTCATTCTTCTCTTCCATTCTTACACACTCTAGCACGACCTGTCAATGAACCTTTCATACACCAGGCAGGTTTACAGGGTCCGCATTCTGGCCCCCTTGATTCCATAGGTCCGCACCAACCTTTGGATATGGGACCCACATTCTCACCGATTGAGGAACACTCAACAGCCACTCCTACGGTGGAAATTCACTCCTCCACTGGACAGGAGGACTTTGAGGTAAGAAGAAGACCTGAGGAGGCCAAGCTAATGACCGACAATGCTTAAGTCATTATGGTATATTTACAATCTCAGTTTGAGCTCCTGCACAAGAAGAGGAGAAATGATAAAGCCAAGTTGATGTGAAAACTTCATGATCTTTCGACTTCAGTAGTCAACTTGGAAAGCTTCGTGCTCAAATTCAGACCCTCCCCTATAGATGATGACAAAAAGGGGGAGGAAGAATCAAAGAAATGTGATGATAAGGTTGAGGGGGAGCATACAGAGGAAGTACAATTTGAGGAACAAGCTCATGATCAGTTTATGAGTACTGTAGATCAGCCTTCCCAACAACAACAGCCTCCAACAGTCCAAATTACCACAACTTCACAAGCTCGACCAGAAACTCCACATGAAGAAACATCTCAAGCTGCTCACACCAACCTTCCTTAAGCCGAATTGTCAAAATTTATTGAAGTTGAGTCTGTTCCGACTTTACAAATAGATAAAGGGAAGAGTAAGGTGTTTGAGATGGTAAAAAGAAAGAAAAGAAGTTCTATGCCTCTAGCAAAGAGAAGAAAGGTCATCATTGCTGAGCCTGAGCCAGAGCAACAAGGTAAGTCTCAACTAGTTGCACATGAATATGACTCAAGTGATGAAGCTGATGCAGCACAGAAAGCCAGTGACATGCTTGCTGAGCAAATGTTACAAAAGATGGCTAAAGAACTGGGCATGACAGTGGAGAAAATGAAAGAGCAGCAACGACAGGTTGAAATTCAAAGAAAAAAGGCTAAAGCTGAGGCTGCCAGAGCTGAAGCTGAAGCTGACTATTCTGGACCTAGAGCTGCCCCAATTCCCTACTCAGATGTGGATCTAAGGCATTGTTATAAAAGAACACATTTTAATCACAAGATTGAATCAATTACACTGAGTAGAAAAGGAGAATTGGTAATTATCAACTTTGTACTAGACAACAAACAAGAAATTGGTCTAGATATGAGATGTCTGTACAAGTTGGGGTTCTCAGAGTTAAAAATCGTAGCCACAACTATCAAACGGATGAAAAAGAGTCAAATCAGAAAAGAGATAGTTGATGTGCTTAAGACACTCTTCATAAGAATTGATTAGTTAGGTGAGATTCCTGCTGATGAAATTGATACTTTCCTGAATCGAGGCAAAGCTGCAAGAGTTAGAGCAGCGAGCCAGCGAGCTAAAAGAGACATCGGTTTGCAAGTTCCAGAGGGAGTTGAATTCAGAGAAAACACTTATATCACTCAACCTTTGGAAGGATTCTTGTATCTTGATGTTGAAGGTAATCAGTGCTTCTTGAGAAAAGAAGATCTTCATTTGGCAAATCTGGAGTTGATTCTGTACTTGAGAATTCTATGTGATGACTCAACTCAGAACTCAGTATTCAGATATCATCTCAATAAAGAAATCAGATTAAGAAAAACTAAGATGATAGAGCTGCCAGAGGGTGAAGAAATTATGAATGATGCTATCAAGAAAGCTGCAATCTGGGAACTTAAATGTTATGATATGTGGTTAGAAGTTGGAGATCCTATTGATTAAATAGATAAGTTCTATAATTTTGTAAGCACTAAGTTTGCCTAAGCTGATCATAATGATTAAGCTACAATGTAAATGATATGTTCATTAATACAAACTCAAGTTTGATAGGTTCAACTCTTTATTATTTGATATGTTCAAAATTATGTTTGATATGTTCAAACAGACAGCTTTGTAAGTTTAAGCTGATGATTGATATGTTCAAACAGACCGCTTTGTAAGTTTAAGCTGATGATTGATATGTTCAATTATAAACTGATATGTTCAGTTGTATAAGTTTTGTACGTTCAGAACTTAAATTAATTCTGATAAGTTCAGTATCTAAGTAGTTGTATATCCAAATACTTAGAATACAAGTCTTATAATAGATTTGTAACATAAACATCTTGTAAGTTCAAGATATGGTAAATAAGTACGGATCAATTCAATACTTATTTCAAGAACTAACTTTGGTCAGTTCCAGAGTGGTTCAATATAATTCTGTTAGCCTATACCTACTTTGATTCAATATTTTGTCATCATCAAATAGGGGGAGATTGTTAGTCCCATGTTTAGAATAGTTAGATTTGATGAGACAAACTATAGCTATGTATAGATGATAGGTTAAGAGTTAGGAATTATGTAAATCTGTTATAGATTGACTAGTCAGCTTAGGCTGAGTAGTGAGCGTATAAACAGATATAGAGTTTTCTATGTAAGTACTAGATAGCTCGGTGACTTCTAAGCTGAGATAGGTTTTAAGAGTGAAGACTTGAAGATTCAAGAACCCAAGATTCAAGAACTCAGCTTGACAAGGTCAAGACTGAGTGAGTCAGATCAGCGTTAGAAGTTAGTTCAAGAATTTAAGTAAGTTCTAAATTCTGTTATAAACTCTCCATATCTACGACATTTAAATTAGGATATCCGAACCTAATTTAAACTATCTATTAGTTGGATATAAATCTCAAACGGAATTAATTAGATATGTTCTAATTAAGGAGTTTGTTACGGTTTTAAAGAAAAGATAAGTTCTATCTTTAAACTGCGGATTGTTCGTAGATATATCAAGTATAAGTATAAACCTTCTTATGGGTTTAAAAACACCGAACAGAGAGACGATTGCATAAGTTGCAAAACGTACGTATGTTCGTGATACTTGATACGCGTGTGTTGCGATAACTTTGTGAGTTCAAAGTTCAAGAGAGTTTCAAGAGTTCTTGTTAATCAGTTTTAACAAGAAGTTCGATCATCAATTAGTTTGTGATTCAAGAGTGTTTAGAGAGAGAGTTGAGTTTATAATCATTGTAATATCAAATCATCCTGTTGATTTGATTAGAGAGTGATAACAGTTATTGTTCTGTTTAATCATTGAATATACGTTTGATTAATTTGACTATTTGTTTAAAGTGTATTCAACCCTCCTTTCTACACTGTATCGGTTGCTTGTTTACCCTCTTTAGGACCAACATGATGAGTAAGTCTCTTTAATGGGAATAAAATGCGCGCTCTTGGTTAATCTATCCACAATTACCCAAATAGCATCGTAACCTCTAGGGGTCTTAGCTAATTTAGTGATTAGATCCATAGTAATATTCTCCCACTTCCAGACCGGTATATCCAAAGGTTGTAACTTCCCATGCGGTTTCTGGTGTTCAGCTTTGACTTGCAGACACGTAAGACACCTCTCCACATACTTAGCTACATCTCGCCTCATACCTGGCCACCAATACTCTACCATCAGATCTTTATACATTTTAGTCGTCCCCGGGTGAATAGAGAATTTAGATCTGTGAGCGTCAATCAAAAGAGTTTGTCTGACTTCTCCATGATTAGGTACCCACACTCGTCCACATCATAAGAATAAATCACGACTATCCTTAACAAAATTGGTTACTTGCCTTAATTCGCTCTTTATTATGGTTTTCTTCTTTAATTGCTTCCAGCTGAGCATCTCTTATAACATCCAACAATGGCGTAGTCACTGTCATCCGTAACGACTCATTCTTCCAAAGTACCAACCCCGACTTCCTGCTCAAAGCATCTGCCACAACATTGGCTTTCCCCGGGTGATAAAGTATTTCACAATCATAATCCTTCAGAAGAGACCACCTTCTCTGCCTCATATTAAGATTCTTCTGATCCACAAAATATTTTAGACTTTTGTGATCAGTATAAATAGTACACTTCACTCCATACAAATAGTGTCTCCAGATCTTCAATGCAAAAACCACCGCTGCTAACTCCGAATTGTGAGTTGGGTAATTAATCTCATTCGGCTTAAGCTGTCGAGAAGCATAAGCAATAACTCTACCTCTCTGCATCAAAACACACCCCAATCCCAGATAAGAAGCATCACAAAACACTATCATGTCTTCCATTCCTTCTAGCAAAGCAAGAACAGGTGCCTCACATAACCTTTGCTTAAGAGTTGAAAACGCAGCTTCTTGTTCATCTCCCCATACAAACTCTGCATTCTTCCTGGTTAGCTTAGTTAATGGAACTGCAGTCTTTGAAAAATTCTAAATGAATCTCCTGTAATAACCTGCTAACCCTAAAAAGCTTCTGATTTCGGTAGGGTTTCTCGGAGGTTCCCATTTCATTACTGCATCAACCTTCGCAGGATCAACTTTAATCCTTCCTTATTAATCAGATGACCCAAGAATTGCACCTCTTGAATCCAGAATTCACACTTGGAGAATTTAGCATACAACTTCTCTCTTCGCAGCGTCTCCAATACTTCTTTCAAATGCCTTTCATGTTCTGTCGGGTTCCTTGAGTAAATGAGAATATCATCAATAAACACAATTACAGATTTGTCCAACATCGGATGACAAACTCTATTCATAAGATCCATAAATGCTGCAAGTGCATTTGTAAGACCAAATGGCATAACAACAAACTCAAAATGCCCATACCGCGTCCTAAACGCAGTTTTAGGAATATCTTCCTCCCGGACTTTCAACTGATGGTAACCCGACCTTAGATCAATCTTTGAAAACCATGACGCCCCTTGCAACTGATCAAACAAATCGTCTATTCTGGGCAAAGGATACTTATTCTTCACTGTCACTTTGTCAAGTTCATGATAATCAATACACATTCGAAACATACAGTCTTTCTTCTTTACAAACAAAATGGGAGCGCCCCACGGTGAACTACTAGGTCTAATAAAACCTTTATCTAACAACTCTTGCAGCTGTTTCATCAATTCCTGCATCTCTGGCGGTGCAAGTCTGTACGGAGCTCTAGCAATCGGTGCGGCCCCCGGTACTAACTCAATTCTAAACTCTACTTGCATATCAGGCGGTATACCAGGAAGATCATCTGGAAAAACATCAGAATACTCTCGTACCACTGCCACATCATCCACACTCTCCAGTCTCTTTTCTAATTTCGTATCAATAACATGAGCTAAAAAGGCTGTACACCCACGTTGAAGGTATTTCCGAGTTCTAGTCACTGAACACAAACACATTTTCTCACCTTTTCTATCACCAAAAATTGATAGTTCTTGCCCACTTATAAGCTCAATAGGAAATCTAACAGAGTCTATCTCTAGCACATTATCTCTATACACATCAGTCACGAGTACAGACTTATCATCAGCTATTTCTACCTTGAGAGGGGGACTTAGTTTACCACATACTTGCTTGAAATTTTTACAGAAAGAAACAGATACAAACGATTTGCTAGCACCCGAATCGAATAATACTAAAGCAGACAGATAATTTACAAGATATGTACCTGCAACCACATCATATCGAAAAGTTACTAATTATAGGAATTTCCGAACCTTGGGTGTTACAAGAATTAAGAAAAAATCCACGGGATGAAAGAAAATTGCAGCTAAGAGATGAAAGAATCACGAAATATGGTAAAAACCAAGATATAGACTATGGAGAAAATGAACAAAGAGTAAACAAAGGTGAAGGGTCAGGTGTGAACACAAATACATACATTACACCAACACAACAAGCATACGAGGATGACATGTCCTTTTTTAGCACATATGTTATGCAATAAATAGAAGAAGCTGGAAGGAGATTGAGTAATTCAAGTTGCGAAAAATGCGGCTATGGTGAAGGACTAGTTCAAGAAGATACCCCGTCTTTTACGATGAACATGAACCATAAAAAGGACAAACTAGTAGAACAACCACTTGTTTCAATTGGTGGTGAGAAAAAAGAGAAAGAAATGGCCTTGATGAAAGGGTGGAGCAACATTGGAAACTAGACCAAAAAGAGCAACACATTACACAGAAGTGTTGTTATCACCATATGTTTGCAGGGTAGTTTCCCTTAGCACCAATCTGACAAACGCAGAAAAACGAGTACGTGATTGCATTTTCTCAACCAGACTGTCCCCCAAGTAAGTGTGAAAGTAAAATTTTATATACATTACGTGCACATACCTTACATTAAGTATTCACTTACTGTAGTAAATTTAACTATATTGCCCAGTAACATATTGTACAAAGACGACTACTTTGAGGGTAGGCGTGGGGCATTTGAGAGCCTATACGAAGGATAACATGTGCTACCTAAAGTGATAAACATTTGGTTGTCACTACTAAATGAACGTGAACATATGAGGGATAGAAAGAAATGTGGATGACTCTTCTGCCCAGAAAACATGATTGTAAGCTATAAATTAGTGGAATTAAAATATATGTTCGTAAAAAATATTTATCGAACAACTGCAGGGAAAAAAATGTGTCATTGACAAGTATTTTATGTATTATCGTTATAAACAATGTGTAGAAAAACGTCATAACAGAGAAAAGGGTAGATGGTCGAGTTAAAATGCATAACTTCAAAGAAACATCTCCTAAACATATTTATATAAAAATCTTTTAACTTAATAATCGTAGCTCTTAATGTTACATTCATATATAGATTTTCTTCCCAATAAAAAAAGGGTATCACTTCTATGTGATCTGCTACAACCTAAAAACATCACTAATGCACATATTAGACAACATGCAAGATGATGTTGAAGGGTTGAGAACATATGGAAACGTTCCATCTCTACTAGTATGAATATATACTTGTTCATATTAATACAACTAAGTGTGTAAATTAATTAAACTATGTTGAAACACATATTTCAGACCAAACTGTTTGGGAATTATCTTGTAAATGAGGGACATGGTAATGGGTTAAGAATGGGAGTTACATTTTCTCAAATAATAAAGTTACCGTGGAAAACAAAAAAAATATTTAATGATGGAGGAGTGTTTGCAATGAGGTACATGGAGACTTACAAAGGCATAGGAGTTTCGGACTTCTTGACAGGATTCCATAAAGAAGGACAAGAGCTAAGAAAATAGTTGAGTGATCTGAGATCAAAATACCTAACGAAGATCATACTATCACCAGAAAATGAAGTGCGAGAAATGATGATACAAGAGGTTGATGCTTATGATGCACTTGCAGGATTTGAAAAACAGAAGAATAAGCATACATCAGCTGAGAGAATTGAAGGAAGGGTGAAAATGAAATGGAATTCTGAAAATTGAAAACTTAGATTCTAAGTAGTAAACATCGATTTATTTACATTATGACCACGAAGTTTCTGCTTTAAGCACTTTGTTTTTGAATTCAAAGTTTGTTTCAATTAAATAATGTTAGTTATATTCGACACATATATGCTTTTAAAGACTTGCATTTCTGAATATGTTGCTTGAATGGAATAATATTTTGATACTATTACTTCCGAAACAGTTACATCTACTATTATGAACAAAAAAAAAGTCACATTTGTACTCATAACTAAACCGAAGATTTTAAACACAAATATCAATTCACTCAACATTTAATAAAATATAGTGGTAAACTCTTGCACTCCACACACGAACCAACTTATGACTAAAAATATGAATCTAGTGTATATTTTAACTGACTTTGGCATTTACACTAGAACAAAGATGTGATTTCGTTACACCAAAAAAGTGTGACGATATGCATATAGTCACAATTGCGTTTTCAGTGTATGTGTGACGAAAGGTTGAGTGACCATAGAGTACATACAGTTACATTAGCGAGTTAGTGGCCGTATCCATTTAAAAACAATAATAAAAAACATAAATGTGTGACTAATTGGTACGTGTTTATATTGGATTTATCAGTTTTAGTGACCGTAAACACTTTATAGTCACACGAGCAGTTTTTGAGAGTATATTTTACCCGTCATTTGGCCACATGAATATATAATATATGTGGCATCTTCGATGATTTACTCACACAATGATTTTTTTTGGATTTCTTCACATACAATTAAGCCAAAAGTGGCCAAGTGTTAATAGGTGTGATCATATGCTTTTTAAATTCAATTAAATGTGTATTTTGTGTGACTATTGTTCGTCCAATTGTCACATGAATTTTATGTTTGTGTGGCATTTTGTAATACTTAGTTACACAACGATGGAATTTTATGAATTTTATGCCGAAAGTCGGATTCGAACTTGAGTCCCATCCCATCCATCTCTACAAAGAAACATGCGTTAGACCAGTAAGCTAAATGTTA
This sequence comes from Dittrichia graveolens, assembly GCA_038502395.1. Taxonomy (NCBI): domain Eukaryota; kingdom Viridiplantae; phylum Streptophyta; class Magnoliopsida; order Asterales; family Asteraceae; genus Dittrichia; species Dittrichia graveolens. The sequence continues at coordinate 31,465,552 of JARJIL010000006.1, forward strand.
CTTCGATTTAAAAACCTAATACTTATTATTTAACTATACACATTAGCATTTGGCTGCACTGAAATCATGTGTGACGAATATCAAATTTAATGATAATCGTTTTTGCCCATTTTTGCTCTAAATAATAGCCACATGAATATTTCACGATGTGTCTGTTATAAATATATTGGTCACATATTATCACCTAAAATGTTGCTATAAACATCATTTAGATACACATTTGATATGGTGTAGCTATAGCCTATTATAAATCCATATAGTCACTTGACCGTGTCCAAAATAAATGTGCCTCTACACCTTAACTTCTGGAAAGCTAACACACGCTACACTTTAGACACACAAAATAAGTTATGTGACCATATGTACTGATTTTGGCTACACTTAAGTCATGTGTGACAAAACTCAATTCTATGATTCATACACATAAACAATTATTTCATATGACCATATATGGCATTTGGTCACATATAATCACCTAAAATGTGACCATAAACACCATTTAGATACACATTTGTGATATGGTGTGGTTATTATAAAGCCATATAGTCACATGACCGTGCCAAAATAAATGTGGCTACACATATTAGCTTCTGGCAAGCTAACACACGCTAAACTTTAGACACACATAATAAGTTACGTGACCATATATACCATGTAACACCGGCTTTGCATATACCAGATTTTTAGCAAAAATTTGCGTTTTTAACAAACGTGAACTTAATCACGATTAAATGACATTAAACTAAGTAGCGGAAATACTTATAAACAAGCTTTGTATCAGTATCTGGTGTTACTCTACAATAACCGAACATAATGTTTACATATTACAACATAAGTGTTCCACCCAAAAATATCCAGTAGGAGGGGACCCGGCTCACCATGCACTCTAATCTCAATCTACAAAAGCAGTTAACACGGCACCGTTAGCTACACTTAGCTAGTGAGCACAAACTTAACATAAGCATCATTTGAGTAAGTCATGCGTATTAGGAATAAGCATACAATGCTATCCTATCACATTGCGGTGTGCTGACACGATCGGTATAAGTTGTTTCTTGCGAGATAGCTAGTCCCATTCAACAACAATACATCGGGGGATCAGACACGACCATCCGCGCTGGGGGGTAGCTTAAAGCAGTCCACCAAGCATCGTTACGGAACCATAGGCTCCTTAGGCAATTCAGCCATTTTAGACTGGTTACCCCTCATGATATAAGGCACAGCGGTTCTGCAGAACCTACGATCCGGAATGTTACCTCGAATCATCGTTAAATCCCGAATCTCCTGATCAAGGGTCCCTAGGATCCAGCTATCCGGCTAACCTTAGTCATGCTTGAAGATGTCCGCGAACCTTTCACATACACATACTGGTCCAATCTGGATCATTCATTTAGCATGCAGATTCATTTACTTCTTTTAGCATGCATTTACATTCATTATGGATCCAATATGGATCCCTAGCATACATATCATTAAGCTTTCACATAACTGATTCATTCAGAATCAGTATCATACATATCATCCATTTAACTAGGCGGTTCCAATTCTGGATTCCGCTGGCATGCACTTAACTTACATATGACAAGTATTTAGCATGGCATTGTGCGTTAAGTAGCATGGCAACATTTATTCATTTACTTTTAAACATAAGTGCACTTAAAACACTTAACAAATAAATATTCCTCTACTGAGTCTTATGGAAGTCGGTACTCACCTGAGTGTCTTAAAAGATAGTTATTTTACTTCTGCTTTGTCTAGGATGTCAAGTTCACCTAGAGTAGCATTACTTACATCAATTATCTTAACATACTATGAATAGCTACAAAATCAATAAAGGAAATCTCCAAATCCGGATCTCACACAAATCCGACAAACTGTCGGATTGTGGAAATCCGACACTTCGGGAAATCCGACAATCATGCGGATTGTATGAAATCCGACTATTTGGGAATCCGATACTTTTGAGGAAATCCGATACATCATCGGATTCCAACACTTGGTCATCATATTGACTTGTCTCAACAATGGAATCTGATATTCTATCGAATCTGATACTTAGAAGAAATCCGACACTCTGTCGGATTCCGACACCAAGGAAATCCGACACTCGGATTCCGATACTTAGAACATCTTTTGACTTGTGAATTTTGACTCATCAATGGAATCCGACATTCAATCGGAATCCGATACATTGGATGAAATCCGACACTTTGTTGGATTCTGATATTTTCAAAGAAATCTAACACTATCGGATTTTGATTTGCGGATTTGGACAACATGCGGATTCCGACACATTCAAGTCTCGGAATCCGACACATGCAAGGCTGGAAATCCGCCAACTTTAAACTTGGCTTATTTCCAGAATTTCATTCATTTGTTTGACATTTTTACATTCTAAAAACATCCATTTTCATTAGTATGACTTCAAAAATGCATCAAACCCAAACAATAACACCAAACAATCAAAACCCACTTGCAAAGTAAGCTTTGAATGTTCTTGTGTGGTGTTTTGCAAGAATTTGAGTTTTTATCATGTTTCAAACACAAAAATGGTTTCATACATGTTAAATCTTAACAACAAACAAGTGTTTACCTTTACTTGATTCAAAATGACCAAATCCTTAATTCTTCAAGAAATCCAAATGGCAAGAGAGACGCAAGGGAGAAGAGAGAAATCCGAGAGTTTTTGTGGATGTTTGTTAATCTTGGCAACTTTGATCATAAGTCAATGTATTCACATATAAATTTTTACATTCCAGAGGCACCGCCTCTGGATTTCTTCTTATTCTTTTCTTTTTTTCTTTTATCTAATATTTATACATATATACACATAACACATAAAACATATATATACAATTAACTCATCTTATTAATGTAATTAACTTACAACTTGGACCCTTACATACTCACTATCTTAAACATACTTATACACGATTAACAGCTAGGCCCAAATTGAGGATGTTACAAATCTACCCCCCTTAAGAAGATTCCGTCCTCGGAATCTACTCAGTGATAAACAGGTGAGGGTATCTTGTCTTTATCTCGTCCTCGACTTCCTATGTCAGGTTCGGACCTAAGCTATGCTTCCACTTAAAAAGAACCAGCTTGATCATCTTATTTTGTAGCTTCTTGACCTTCGTGTCAAGAATTTCAACGGGTTCTTCTACGAGTCGCTTAGAAGAGTCAACCTTCAGTTCTTGTAACGGAATAATCTGTTCCTCTTCAACGTTGCACTTACGCAAGTAGCATACATTGAAGGTATCGTGGATTCCAGATAGCTCAGGCGGCAGCTCAAGAGTTACCGTCTGATCATTGACTTTATGCACGATCTTGAATGGGCCTATGAAACGTGGACTTAGTTTCCCTTTGCGCCCAAAATGAATAACGCCTTTCCACGGGGAAACTTTCAAGAATACACGATCACCAACATCAAATGTAGCGGGGCGGCGTTTAGGATCCGCATACATCTTTTGTCGGTCACGGGTTGCTTTAAGCTTTTCTAGAGCCACATTCACTTTATCAGCATTTATCTGCACAATCTCAGGTCCAGCAAACTGTTTCTCTCCGGGCTCCAACCAGCAGGTTGGAGTACGACAATGTCTCCCGTAGAACATCTCATATGGTGGCATTCTGATGCTGGAATGATATGAATTATTCTAAGCAAATTCAATCAATGGGAGGTGAGAATCCCATGACCCACCATATTCGAGTACACACGCCCGAAGCATGTCTTCAAGAGTCTGAATCGTTCGTTCTGATTGGCCATCAGTTTGCGGGTGATAGGCAGTGCTCAGATGCACACGAGTGCCTAACTCACGTTGCAAACTTTGCCAGAAATTAGATACAAATCTGGAGTCATGATCAGAAACAATTGAGCAAGGAAGACCGTGACGTGATACTATCTCATCAATGTAAAGCCGTGCCAAACGAGTCAACGAAGCCGACTCGTTCGTTGCCAAGAAATGAGCACTTTTAGTTAGTCGCTCAACAATGACCCAAATCATATCATGCCCTCTGAAACCCTTTGGTAGCTTTGTCATGAAATCGATCGTGGTGTGATCCCATTTCCATTCCGGAATGTCAAGCTGTTACAAATTTCCATAAGGCATTTGATGCTCTGTCTTGACTTGGGCACAAATCTTACATTTCTCCATGAATGAAGCAATGTCATTCTTCAGAGTAGGCCACCAATACAACCTTCTCAGGTCATAGTACATCTTGGTGATACCCTGATGGATAGACAGTTTAGACTTGTGAGCTTCTTGCAAAATCAGCTCACGATTACCTCTAATGAGAGGCACCTAAATCCTGGATTGAAAAGTCTTCAATCCACGATTATCTTCACCCAATTGGTCTTTCAACTTCTTCATCGTTTCGGATTTCAGATTGTCATCTTGCAAAGCTAACTGTCGGGCGTCTTTTAACTTTGCAATCAAATCTGATACTACTGTAAGCTTCATGAACTTTGACTCTGTTGCTGGCCCCTTATGGCTCAAAGCATCCGCTACAATGTTGGCTTTACCCGGGTGGTAGTGGAACTCACAGCCGTAGTCTTTGATCATCTCTAACCAACAGCGCTGCCGCATGTTGAGTTCTTTCTGTGTAAAGACGTACTGTAAGCTTTTGTGATCAGTACATATCACGCACTTTTTGCCATAAAGGTAATGCCTCCATAATTTCATTGCAAAGACAACAACAACAAGTTCGAGATCGTGGGTCGGGTAGTTCCTTTCGTGAGATTTCGGTTGCCGAGAGGCATAAGCAATTACTTTATCTCTCTGCATGAGGACACAACCCAAGCCCGCATAAGAGGCATCACAATACACGACGAAGTCGTCCGAACCCTCCGGTAAGGCGAGAATCAGAGCTTCCCACAATAACCGTTTTAAGGTTTGGAACGCTTCTTTTTGAGCTTCCGACCAGACAAATGCAACTTCCTTACTAGTCAGCTTGGTCAACGGACCCGCAAGTTTAGAGAAGTTGCGAATAAATCGCCGATAGTAGCCGGCCAAGCCAAGAAAAGTTTTTATTTCCGAGGTTGTTCGAGGAACCCCCTAATTCATCACCGTTTCCACCTTAGCCGGATCTAGTTTAACGCCTTCTTGACAGATAACATGGCCAAGGAAATGTATTTCCCTAAGCGAAAATTCACATTTAGAAAACTTGGCGTACAACTGTTCTCGTTTGAGAATTTCGAGAACTTGACGAAGATGAAGCTTGTGATCTGCCTCAATCTTCGAGTAAACAAGAATGTCATTGATAAAAACAATCACGGATCTATCAAGGAATGGTCGACAAACGTGATTTATTAGATCCATAAATATAGCAGGAGCATTGGTTAAGCCGAATGGCATAACCAAGAATTCGTAATGACCGTATCGAGTTCGGAAAGCCGTCTTCGGAATATCTTCTTTGTGAACTCGTACTTGACGATACCCCGAACAGAGATCAATCTTTGAGAAATACGTAGCTCCGTGCAACTGATCAAAGAGGTCGTCGATTCGCGGGAGAGGATACTTATTCTTTACGGTTCGCTTATTCAGCTCCCTGTAATCGATACACATTCTCATGGTTCCATCCTTCTTTTTAACGAATAAGACAGGAGCTCCCCAAGGTGAGGAACTTGGACGAATGAAACTTTTTTCAAGTAATTCCTGGATTTGAGTCATCATCTCGCGAATTTCAGAAGGAGCGAGACGATAGGGAGATCTAGTCACAAGTGTAGCTCCAGGAATCAGCTCGATCTTGTATTTGACATCTCTTACCGGAGGTAAACCCGGTAATTCATCAGGAAAGACTTCAGGGAATTCAGATACTACCCTGATATCTCAAACTGGTCGCTTTTCCATCATAGCATCAATAACATATGCTTAGAAAGAATCACAACCTTTGGAAATAGACTTTTGAGCTTTAATAACAGAGATAACAGGAATATCAGTTTCCCGTCGTTCTCCTCGAGCAACTGCATAAGACCCATCAGCAAAAGGGATCATAATCATCTTCTTGGAACAGAGAGTCTCAGCATCACGCTTGCTAAGCAATCCATTCCAATCACGACATCGAAGCCCGCAATAGGCATAATAAAGAATGAGATAGGGATGCTACTCCCATCAATATAAATAACGGCAATAGGGACTTTCTCGGTAACCGAGACTACTTTGCCGTCAGCAACTTCTACATTAAGAGGCTCGTCTAATGGCACAACAGGTAATTGGAGTCGTTTGCGACAAGCAACAGAAACAAAAGAATATGTTGCTCCTGAATCAAATAGTACACTGGCAGGAATATAATTGATAAGAAATGTACCAGTGACGACATCACCTGCAGCCTTCGCCTCATCTGCGGTCATCTGAAATGCCCTCCCTTTGGTACGAGGGGCATTATCTTTCTTTTGCCCTCCAGAAGACCCAGCTGCTCTGGAGCTTTGTTGGTCAGGGCATTCTACCATCCTGTGTTCGGGCTTGCGGCACCGATAGCACACATCTTCTTTATATCGGCATTCATTCACCGAATGCCCCTGCTGCCCACACCTGCCGCATCTTCTGGTTGTTGCGGAACACTCCCTAGCATGGTAGGTACGACATGAAGAACACCAAGGATTGTTAGGTCTTGGTTTTTAGAAGATTCAGTCTTCCCACCTCCTGAGGATTGCTCTTTTGAAGAGCCCGATTTGAGAGATGGCTGAAACTTTCTTTTACCACTCCCACTAGCGAATTCGCCCCAACACTGAATACGATCACCTTACATTTGTCAGGCCACTTGAAATGCCCGATCCAGTGTTGGAGCTGCTCGCACATGGGCATGAAATTCCAGTGGCAGGGTCGCCACAAACCTTCTTATCTTAGTGACTTCATCGGGGATCAGGTGTGGAACAAACCTCATCTTATCAGTGAATGAGGTGATGTGTTCTTCAATCGGTTTATCTCCTTTCTAGAGATTTATGAACTCCCTTTCCATCCTTTCCATATCATACTCGATGCAGTACTTCTATAGCACCTTCTCAGAAAATTGCTCCCAAGAGAGAGCACTTAATACCTCTTTGCTGACAGAGGCATTCACGGCATCCCACCAGAAAATAGCGCGACCCTTTAACATATGTACTGCGTATTTCACACAGTACTCTAGCTCGCACTCGCATGATTCAAAAGTTTGCTCCTTCTCACGGAGCCATTGGATTGTAACAGTGGGGTTATCACTCCCCTCAAACGTCGGTGGCTTACACGACAAGAACTTTTTGTACGAGCGGGTCTTGCGTGGTTTGTCGAGAGTGGACTGTAATAAGAGCTCCTTAGCAAGTCGGAGTTCTTCTTCCAGACGCTTTATATAAGCCAGTTGGTCTGGGTCAGGTCTTTTGCCTCCAGCATTATGCTGGGAGCGTTGATCTTCAGCTTGGTGAGGCATGTGGGAAGCCTCATCTTCCATTTCTTTGAGCGCTTGCTCAGTATTTCCTCTTTCAGCAGACATTTTCTTAACTTTGACTTATCTCTTCTATATAACACAGAAGAGTAATTAGTACTTTATCATACTTGCTCATCATACTTGACTAGCTATATTATAACAGGTAATATTCATAAAACTCTCATACTCAACCCCCCATAAGGAACACTTTGTTGGTTTTCGTGGTCTAAAATCGCAACGGAAGCAAAACGAGTAGAAAAAGAATTTCAAAAATTGACCACGAACACACCCACCATATGGACCAAAACTCTAAACATGGATAAGCAACAAAATAAAGACAAGAAGGAATAAGTTCATACCCTTGAAGCTATGTTCCTTGGTCAAACGAATTTTGAAGTTTGGAAGCATGTGTACTAACGTGTACACCTCTATCGAAGTCCACACCAAGTCTTAATCTTTTCCCACTTGCTAGAGTGTTAGATAAGCCTATCTAAACACCACCAAGATGATCAACACAAGAATACTAAAGCCTTAGTCCTTCTAGTGCTTGAGAGAGTTGTGTATATGCAAATATATATATTATAGTAAACAATTCTTGGAACATCACAACATTAGCATCATAGCACTTATATAGAGCTCACAAATCAGTTCAAATTCGTGCATACTAATGACATATTCAGTTACTAGAATAATGGCAATAAACACCACATTTAACTAGCTTTGAAAGCCTAATTAAATGGACGTTACTACATAAGGCACGGCCGTGCCTCACAAGGTACGGGCGTGCCAGCCTAAGAGGCCACGCCTAAGTCACGCCTGACTTGGGCTCGTGCTTGTCCATTAGGCATCGGGCACGGGCGTGCCTCCCAGAGGCACGGGCGTACCTAGCCACAGGCCACGCCCAAGTCATGCCCGAATTGGGCTCGTGCCTGCCCAAAGGGCACAGCCATACCTCATAGAGGCACGGGCGTGCCTTAGCCCACCAGAACCAGTTTCTGGTTTTCTCTCTCATTAGACCATCCATGATGCTGGAATCGATACTTGGCGTGTGACCCAATAGGCCCTTGCTTCATCAGCCATGATACCAACTCGTGTGTATGTTAGTGGGCATAATCCAACAGACTCCCACTTGCACATGACAAACTCACGAAAGGCGTCACCGACATAGAGCGGCCTCTAGCAAGGCATCTATGCCCCCAAGTCTGCACAGGGTTTGTCTTCCCAAAACAAATACCTAACCAAAAGGAAAGGTCCTATAGATAAGTGATTATATACCCCTCCATTCACGATATCCGTTGTGAATGCAGGTCATGCAACATGATCAACCCCAAATCATTCACGATTATATTTCTCGATATAGACTAACTATGACTAACAAAACAAGTTGCACAATTGATCCACTATCAATTCAACTTGAGCACGGCCATGCATTTTAATTTGTCATCAGCTTAGTCAACGAGGGGCCCAAGGATATATCTCAAAAGAGGAACAAATACCTTCGACTACACCGCCCTATCATAATAACAAGTTCTTGCCTAAAAACTTCCCTTACAACAGCCGGTTACGAACTACGTTAGAAAGCAATCTAAACAAATCCATGTTAATAATCAAGCAACGCGTGCATCTCCAGTAAAAGGATAAATAATATTATCATCCTGATTTACTCGTGATAATATCCATGAAGTAAACTCAAGTACGGGTCCTCCAATTACTTAATCACCATTAAGTACAGGCTAGTGTTGTGTAAACAAGTATTCAATCCAAGATGAAAACTTTACCAACCACTCGCCTCGATCTTAATTCACTTCTAGATCGACTTGCCTCCCACTGGCTTCTGCATATATCATCTCCCTTTCAAGGAAGACCGCCCTTCAAGCAACAAACGCCTTGTTCTCCGAAGGTTTTTAAAACAAATATCCCATAGACCCAGCTGGGTAGCCAATGAAAATACACTTCTCGGCTCTAGGTTCAAGTTTGTCTTGAGCTTCATGTCTCACGTAAGCTTTACAACCCCAGACCTTGAGATAGGCTAGCGAAGGAACCCTTCCACGCCACATCTCGAACGGTGTACTTACAACCTTCTTTGTTGGTACAAGTTTTAAGGTCCTAGCAGCGCTTTCCAAAGAATAACCCCAAAAACTTGCAGGTAGCTTTGTACGACTCATCATGGGCCGAACCATATCCAATAAAGTTCGGTTCCTCCTCTCGGTAACCCCATTTAATTGTGGTGTACTGGGTGGAGTAAGTTGTGAAATAATCCCACAACCCCTAAGATGATCAAGAAACTTGGTACTAAGATACTCACCACCCCTATCGGATCTGAGAATCTTAATCCGCTTGCTTAATTGATTCTGCACTTCGTTTTGGTATGTCTTAAACACCTCAAAGGTTCCAGACTTATGCTTAATCAAATAAACATAACCATACCTACTGAAATCATCAGTAAAAGTAATGAAGTACCTACAGTTATTTCTTGTAGCAGACCTGAACGGACCACACACATCCGTGTGAACAATGTCCAATAGATCTTTGCCCCTTTCACTAATGCTGGTGAAGGGCGCTTTAATCATTTTTCCTAATAAACAAGGATCACATACTTCGTTTGACCCGTGTTCAAACGATTCCAAAATCCCATCCACTTGGAGTTTGGTGATACATTTCTTGCTTATATGGCCAAGACGAATATGCCACAAAGACAACTTGTCCAATACACCTTTGGACTTAGAATCAATGTTCATGATTGATTTATTACCATCCAAACACACACTTGTTTCATAAATCCCACGACATCCAAGCTTTAAAGTAATGAACATCATTTCTGAAACAAGAAATAATTCCATTATTAAAATTAAACTCATAAGCATTGTCAAACAAAGCGTGAAAGGAAATAATGTTTCGTGCCACGCAGGGCGAAAAGCAAACATTTAATAAGGTAATAGCAAGTCCTGAAGGAAATACGAGATCAACACTCCCTATCCGCTCCACGGGAACCACATCCTTGTTTCCCATGATCAGGTCAAGCTGTCCAGCACCCAGCGCCCTACTTCTTTTAAGCACCTGCACATTATTACAAATATGAGTTCCACAACCGGTATCAAGTACCCAGCCGTTAGAAGTAGTGGTATTGTGGAGTTCAATCATAAACGTACCTGAGTTACCCGCTCCCTTGGGTTTTACCCGCTTGAGCTCCTTAAGGTACTTTGGGCAAGAACGCCGCCAATGCCCCTTTTCCTTGCAGTGGAAGCACTCGACTTCCGCAGGGTCCTCGGCCGGTGGAACCATCACGGCTTTCCCCTTGCCCTTCGGGGCCGGACTCGGGTTAGGTTTTGCAACCTTCCCATTACCCTTTTCCTTAGAGGGGGAGCGCCTTTTCTTTTGGTTCCGCCTCCCTGGATAGCTAGGACGGGTTTGGACGAGGAGGGCTTCTTGGACATGACGAACTCGACGGTCTTTAACATTCCGTGAAGCTCCATTAGGGACTTGTCCATGCCATGGACATGATAGTTCCACACAAATTGTGAAGAGGTACTAGGAAGACAACGGAGGATCACATCCACCGCCAACTCCTTCCCTAACGGGAATCCCAACCTCTCCAAGCGATCAACCAATGCTTTCATTTTAAGCACATGAACGCTCACATTTCCGCCCTCCTGCATATGGCAATCGAAAAGGGACTTTAGGCACTCGAAGCGCTCTAGCTTAGCCTGCTGTTGGAACATTTCCTTCAGCTTGTTAAGCATGTCATATGCTCCTAAATGTTCCATTTGCTTTTGAAGCCTAGGAATCATTGATGAGAGCATAATTCAAGCCACTTTGTTCTTTTCCTTGACGCACTTATCATACGTGTCTCGGACCGCCCTAGTCGCATTCGCCACAGGTGCCTCCGGAAAAGGTTCCTCGATGGCCCACATCTTTTTTTCATACCTAAGGGCTATCCTTAGTTGCATGAACCAATCCATGAAGTTTTGGCCATCGAGTTTGGCCTTTTCGAGGAACAATTTTAGGGAAATAGAGTTCGATGAAGATGTAGAAGCGTTGTTGGATGCCATCTACAAAATTAGAGTACCAATTTTAGTTGTCAAATCCTTGTAGAAACAATTACCCAATAGTTATAAAACTTAATTATTTGAACAAGGCTAAGAACCATATTTAACTCTATCTCATGACGGGTTTACCGCGGATCATGAAATAAGTTATTTAAGCCGGTAGACAAATTACCAATTGCAACCATTGCAACTCTTAGATCCTTATGGGATCCTTTCAACATCAAATGTCTAAGGCATGTTTGATCCCTTCATACACTAATCCTTTTATTATTCTTAAGACACACGTTAAGACATGCTAGAGATCGACATCATTTAAGCGTCATAAAAGAATTTGTAAGTCGCCCGTTAAGACACACGTTGGTACCCTAGCCCAATCATTGGTTTGTGCTTAAGCTCGACTACCAATATTGCGGGTTACCACACTCACCTTCCACACAACTCCACAAGGCATGACTCGTGCTAATGCTCGACAATCATCCAAGTTTCGTTAGATTTGGGTGGTGTCGTCTTACGGGTGGCGCGTGACTTACTTTTTGAAAAACGGGTTTTTTTTTTCCGGTTAAAATAATATTTTAACAATTTTGCGAATTAGCAATTTTAAGTGACAAAACTCCTTTTAATCACCATTCAATATAAACACCTTTTATATTAATGTTGTAATACCCCGTTTCCATGTAATAAATAAATGAATATTTTATTGGATGATGCAATTTATATATATATATATATATATATATATATTGGAGTTGCTAATTATTTATGGAATTTAAGTTGTTTTTGACTTGGAGGGCTAATTAGGTATTAAATAAACAAGTTTGGCTACCATATTGTTTGGGTTAAATAAAACTAAGAGTTATGAAGTAAAAGTGTGAAAGAATAAGCCTGGTGGGACTAGGAATTGTACAATCATTGGGCCCAAGGCCTTGCTAGGGGTGAGTATAAAGGGAGGATTAGGGTGCAGCCTCCAAGGTTTCACTGTTGCATTGGAGGAAATTTTGTGTGTGCCTGGGTGTGTGTAAAACCCACGAGAGAAGCAAGGAGGAGGAATCAAGAATCATTTGGAAACTCAAGGAATTGTCAAAAGAATCATCAGGTAATGTTTTCTATATCTCTATGATGTTGTAGGCACCAATTTTACCTTGTTTGGATGATTATAGAGCTAGATAAGATCTGGGATTTATGGGGTTTTGGGTTTATGAAGAACAAGAGTAAAGAATCTAAGCTAGGAACTTGAATAGTTGTTGTGTTGTGTTTAAATCTTGAAGAAAATTCCTATATGAATGGAGAAACGTTTTGGAACAAAAATAAAGTGAATTGGTTGAGTTTTGAGAAGGTTGTGATTTTGAAAATGGAGTTTCAAGGTTCTGGGTTTTTTTCAAAATGATGAACTGGCAGGGAGATGAAGTTCCATGCGACTTTCAGAGAGCCATGCGACTTTCAAAGTTGTTCCATGCGACTTTCAGAGAGCCATGCGACTTTCAAAGTTGTTCCATGCGACTTACAGAGAGCCATGCGACTTTCAAAGTTGTTCCATGCGACTTTTAGAGAGCCATGCGACTTTCGGATAGAGAGGGTGTGGATGTCCAAGCGACTTTCAGATGGGTGTGGGTGTTCCATGCAACTTTCAATATAGCCATGCGACTTTCAGTTGTAGTTCCGGCCTAGTGTGGTCTGACTTAGGGTCTGTAGTGTACCCAAAGCTAATAAGTGGAGATATCTGTATTGTAGGTCCTTGCGACTGAAATTGTTAACTTACAGCTTGTGAAACCTGTTATTAGTGTGAAATGTATATGTTATAAATTATGTGAAACCTGTATTGTAGGTCCTTGCTGCAATCAGGTGAGTTACCCTAACTTATACATGATATTAGTATGAAATGTATATGTTATATCTTATGTGATGTGTTAACTGATGTGATATATGTGAAGTGAAGGATTACGTTATATTGTGGTGAAAATGTAACTCGGGCACAGTTAGACATAGTGTGAAATCCTTGGTACGGCTTGGATAGTCAACTGTGACCCAAAGTGTGAAATCGTCGTCAGTGCACTGCGTCGGTAGTATGTGTTTACGATATGTGATCATGGATTGTGTTATGATGTGACATGTACATGCCTAGTGTGGTGTGTAAGTTAGAGTGCTCGCTAAGCTTTATGGTTACTGTTGTTGAACTTATTCTTTTCAGGACCTGGTCGTGGGGAGGCTCCAGCAATGTGAAGATGGCTCATCATTTATTTAAATCGTTTCCACTGTTTTGATACTTAAACATTCGCTAGAACAATATTTGTAATATTACTTAATTACACTTGATGACGCGTAGTCCCGGGTGCGGGGCCTCGTATGATTTTGGTTGAATGCATTTATATTTCTATATTCAATTGTTTTTTTAAAAAAGAAAAAAAAATTGGGACGTTACAACTTGGTATCAGAGTCTAGGTTTAAGGGATTCAAGCATGCAAGAGGTGTGTTTGGACTTAAACCTTGGTTCTAAAACATTTTAAATTTACAAAATTCATTTTTTTAAAAACCGAATGATGAGCTGTCAGCTGGAGCTTGGTCCTGGTGAGAACGAAGTGAAGTGAAGCATGGTATATATATATAGTTGGTGAAATATACTGTGCAGTTGAATCCATGATATATGCTAGAGTAGTTCCTAACTGTATCCATGTTTATACATATCGTGAATACTGTAGACCATGTATAATGGTAACCATATAGTCTTAGAACGGATGATTTGGCCTTATTTCATGTTCTCGTTTGATGTTGGGGTAGGGTAGGATCAGACGCTCAAAGACTTGTATGACTTAGCATTATACGTGGATGTATTCGTGATATGGATATACTAGGATATGATGGCTGGTGTATTGAACTTTATGTGTTTGCATGATTTTATGATAATATGAAAATGCAATATGTATGTGGAATATTATGTGATGCATGACCTAAGCCTGTGAATCGGGATTTCAGATGGTGACGATAAGACTTGGTATGTGTGATGTGTTTAGAATAATATAAGGGCCCATATTATTGTAAGCACATGATACATGTCAGGACTTTCCGGCATCATACGAACTCTCGTGAATAAGGTGAGGGATACTTGTAGGACTATAGTATGCCTGTAGAATAGGAGTGCCTTAGTGAGTAGGGCTACTTCAGATGAGGTGAACGGCATGCTAGAAATTGTATGTGGTGTGGATATAGACTGTGGTGTGAGCAGGATAGTATGATAAAGCCACCTGCTTAATAGTGCATTATCTATACTTCCAAAATGGTGAACACGAGGAGGAACCGCAATCTCATTGCTACTGCTGGAACTGGAACCAGCTATGGGCCCGAGGGCCTAGAGACCAGCGTCACTGGGGAGACAGACCTGCATCAACAACCTATATTGAATGAGGAATATGAGGGTGCTAACCCGAGGATTGTGACACCGGAAAATGCGATTCCGGTTACTGATGAGGAAGAGACAGACAGAGAGGCTCTTCTAGCCGCCAAGGTGATGGCTGATGTGATGAAGGAGTTAAGGGAGATGTTGCCCGAGATTGTTACCGAGATCAAGGAGGATATGGGCAAGATGATGGATCAGAAACTGAGTGTCCTATGGGCAGCTAGGGAGACTGTCACTCTAATTGTTACCCCGGTAGCAACCAGTCACAGTAGGGTGGCAATTACAGAGACTTCTCGGCTTGTCAGCCGCCGATCTTCGAGGGGGTTATGGACCCCATTAAGAGTGCTCAATGGTATTCTGAGGTGGAAGGAGCCTTTCACACTAGTCGGTGCACGGATGGGAGCAGGGTGTGGCTTGCATCGAACCTTCTTAGAGGAGCAGCAAAGACATGGTGGAACCTTCTGAGACAGAGGAAGGGGGAGTTGATTTCTGCCATGACATGGGATGAGTTCAAGGGATTGTTTAACGACCAGTTTGCTCCAAAGGTGGAGAGAGAAAGATTGATGAACGAGTTTTTGAAGCTTGAACAGACTACTGAAACAGTGAATGAGATCACCGCCATCTTCAAGGAGAAGGTCTTGTTCTGCCATGCCTATGTGGCAGAAGAGAGTCTACAAATGCACCGTTATTCTCAAATGCTGAAGGAAGATATCTGTGAGTTTGTGACAACGGGTAGGTGCGCGAGTTTAGAGGAGATGATTGAGGTGGCTACGAAGAGAGAGATGGACATAGATCTACGGGCTAAGAAGCGAACTACGGGGCAATTTGCAGTGGGTAATGTGCAAGGGAGAGCGCCGGAGAAGAGGTTCAAGACAGGAGGTTCCCGACCTGCTGGAAAAGGTGATAAGGCAAAGTGCCCCAAGTGTGGTAGAGGGCACGCGGGTGAGTATCGTCTGGGATAGATGAATTGTTACAAGTGTAGGAGACCGGGCCACGTGAGCAAAGACTGCCGGTCCAGTATGAGCGTATGTTTCAGATGTAATCAACCAGGGCATCATATGGCAGAATGCCCAGGAGCTGCTGCGGGAGGTGGGAGGCCTGCTCAACAACCACCTTTGATGATCACGAATGGGAGAAGGGGCAAGTGCCGAGGGCTCGAGGTAGGGCCTTTCAGATGACGGTGGAAGAAGCGAAGGCAGAACTGGATGTAATTGCAGGTACCTTCATTGTTAACTCTATGCCTGCATTAGTGTTGTTTGACTCGGGTGCGAGTAAATCTTTTGTTTCTGCTTCATTTTGTAAAAGTTTTAGCATTTCACCGGTAAGGTTAGAGACACCTTTAGAAGTAGAAATAACAGATGAGAAAGCTGTCAATGTATTTGTTATTTATAAAAACAATGTAATAGAGATAGGAGAAGAGAAGTTCCCCATAGACCTTATACCGATTCAGATGAGGGAGTTTCAGGTGGAGGTAGGTATAAACTGGCTGGGTCGTCACCAAGCCAGTATTTTGTGCAAGCAAGGAGTCGTGCGGGTTCAAACCCTAAGTGGGGGAGAGATTCTAATCTACATCAAGCATCACAAAGGGAGAACGACACTGTGTATGACGGTTAAGGCATCTAAGTATATTCGTGAGGGGTACACGACATTCCTAGCACATGTAGTCGACAGCAAGCTGGAAAAGAATAAGAGAAGCGTTACGGATGTACCCGTGGTGTGTGAATTTCCCGACGTGTTTTCGGAGGATCTCCCTGGGATTCCTCCCGACCGCCAGGTGGAGTTTAAAATCGACCTTGTGCCTGGTACCGCGCCAATAGCGAATGCTCCGTATCGACTAGCACCACTGGAGATGCAGGAGTTGATGTCTCAACTGCAAGAATTATTGAACAAAGGGTTTATCCGACTGAGTAGTTCGCCATGGGGAGCACCGATCTTATTCGTCAAGAAGAAGGATGGCACGTTCCGTGTGTGTATAGACTACCGCAAACTTAACAAAGTAACAATCAAGAACAGATACCCCCTACCTAGGATCGACAATTTATTCGATCAACTGCAAGGTGCAGCCTGGTTTTCAAAGATTGACCTACGCTCGAGAAAACGGCATTTAGGACCAGATATGGTCATTTCGAGTTTGTAGTGATGCCCTTTGGATTAACAAACGCACCAGCTGCGTTTATGGATTTGATGAACAGGATCTGCCGACCAATGCTGGATAAGTCGGTAATTGTATTCATAGACGACATCTTGATCTACTCCAAGACAGAGAAGGAGCACGAAGATCACCTACGGATGATGCTACAGACTTTGAAGCGGGAAAGGCTTTATGCCAAGTTCTCCAAGTGCGAGTTTTGGTTACGGGAAGTGCAATTTCTAGGGCATGTAGTGAACCAAGAAGGTATTAAGGTGGACTCTGCTAAGATCGACGCAGTGATGAAGTGGGAGGTACCGAGGAGTCCTACCAAAATTCAAAGTTTCTTGGGATTGGCCGGGTATTATCGTAGATTCATACAAGACTTCTCTAAGATCGCAGTACCTTTGACAAAGATGACTAAGAAGAATGTGCACTTCGTATGGGGTGAAGAGCAACAACGAGCATTTGAGATCCTGCGAGGGAAGTTATGCGAGGCACTGGTCTTAACCCTGCCGGAGGGAGTGGACGATATGGTGGTCTACTGCGACGCGTCACATGTGGGATTGGGATGTGTGCTGATGCAGTGAGTTAAGGTGATTGCGTATGCTTCGCGGCAGTTGAAACCGCATGAGTGCAACTATCCGACCCACGACCTAGAATTAGCAGCAGTTGTTTTTGCACTAAAGATATGGAGGCACTACTTATACGGGGTTAAATGCACTATCTACACCGACCACAAAAGCTTGAAATACTTCGCCGACTAGAAGAATCTAAACATGAGGCAAAGGAGGTGGATGGACCTAGTCAAGGAATACGACTGCGAGATTATCTATCACCCAGGGAAAGCCAATGTCGTGGCCAATGCCTTGAGTAGGAAGGCCAGTATCGTACTGCTACCAGCACAATGTATAAGATTGACAGTGACAACGACATTGTTAGACTCTATTCGAGCCGCTCAGCATGAGGCACTGAAGGACGAGAACCATAGATCGGAGCGGATTAAGGGGCAGAAGTGTAATACCCGAACTTCGAAAAATAAATAAAAGAATAATTATTGAGGAATGATAAATTATGTTGGATTGTGAATTTATTTGCATGATACATTAGATATTTTGTGGGCTTGAATTTTTATATATATATATACATATAGATATGTGAATAGTTGATTAATGGGCTTATGAGAGGTGATGTAATTGGATAATGTTAATGGGCTTCTTCAATATGGAAAAAGGGCTTAGGCCTTTCTAGAGGCATATATATGTGGAAGTAGGGCACAGCCTCCAACATTCTTTCAAAACACTATTACATTGAGAGAAAGAGGACTGTGTGTTTGTGTGTGCTTAAACCTCACGAGGAAGTAAGGAAGAAGAGGCAAGAATCATCAGGAAACTTGAAGAATTGTTAAAAGAATCATCGGGTAATGTTTCTTACCTCACTATGATATAGTAGGTATCAATTTTATCTTATTTGGTTGATGGTAGCATGAATTAGCATCTGGGTTTTTGGGTTATGGGTTTTATGAAGAACCAGAGAAAAAGAAATGGAGATATGAACTTGAAAACTTGATGAAATGTGTTTAAATCTTGAAAGAAGTGTTTAAATGATTTGAGAAATGTTTTGAAACAAAAATGAGATGATTTGGTTGAGTTTTGAAAGAACATGATTTTGGCCATGGAGCCTGAAAGTTGAAAAAAGATGAACTGGCAGGGATGAAGTTCATCCCATGCGACTTTTGTTAAAAGAGTCGTGCGACTCTTTGTAATGAGTCATGCGACTTTCTGCTTTGTGCCATTCGACTTTCACCCCTTGTCCATGTGACTTTTGTTGTTTGGTCCATGCGACTATCACTTATATACCATGCGACTTTCACCCTTAAACAATCCATGCGACCTTTGTTTGATTCATGCGACTTTTGCTGTAAACCTTTGCACCATGCGACTTTCCTTTGAAACACCCTCATGCGACTGTCGCATGGAGCCTTCATGCGACTTATTACCCTTGTGCCATGCGACTTTCATTTCATTTCATGCGACATTCGCATGGTTACCACCCTCCATGCGACTTTTCACTTGAAACTTGGAACCTATGCGACCTTTATGCTTGAACCCCATGTGACATGAATTTTTATATCAAATCCGAGAGTTGAGAATCCGAGTATAACAATCCGATAAGGTTGAAATCCGGATAAGTTGAAATCCGACACTTGAAATCAGGATAGTTGAGAATCCGATAGTTGCAATATGAAGTCGAAATCCGACAGTTAAATCCGGGTCTGTGAAATCCGACACTTTTACACTTTTACAGTTAGTCGACCGACTAACTAAGAGCGCTCACTTTATCCCGATCAAGGAATCCTTTTCAGCAGAGAAAATAGCAGACGTGTACGTCAAGGAGGTAATATCGCGGCATGGAGTGCCGGTGACCATAGTATCAGATAGGGATGTACGCTTTACTTCAAGGTTTTGGCAAAAGTTTCATGAGGATTTGGGGACTCGGGTGAACCTTAGCACGACTTATCACCCGTAGACTGACGGTCAAAGCGAGAGGATGATACAAACCTTAGAGGATATGCTACGAGCGTGTGTGATTGACTTCGGGGGAAGTTGGGATTCTTACTTACCGTTGGAAAAATTCTCCTACAACAACAACTACCACGCAAGTATCGGCATGCCCCCGTACGAGATGTTGTATGGAAGGAAGTGTAGAACTCCCATCTGTTGGGGAGAAGTGGGTCAGTGGGAGCTTGGAAACACGGAGATTGTGCAGAAGACGTCGGAATACGTCCAACAAGTGCGAGAAAGGTTGAAAGCCGCGCAGAGCCGACAGAAAAGTTATGCTGATAAGAGACGGTCTCCAAGTTGGAGATTTCGTGCTGTTAAAAGTGTCTCCGTGGAAGGGCGTGATTCGATTTCGGAAGCGAGGAAAACTGAACCCGAGTTACATAGGACCTTTCAAGGTTATTGCCAGGATGGGGAAGGTTGCGTATCGGTTAGAACTACCGGACGAATTGTCTAGGATTCACAACACGTTCCATGTGTCCCATCTTCGGAAATGTTTAGCGGATGAGTCCACGTTCGTGCCATTGGGGGACATCACAGTGGACGAGAGACTGAATTATGTTGAGAGACCAGTAGCCATATTGGAACGAAAGATCAAGCAGCTACGCAATAAACAAATAGCGACGGTCAAGGTACAGTGGGAGCACCGTAAGGGATCCGAGTGGACTTGGGAACCAGAGGACGAGATGAAGCAGAATTACCCCGAATTGTTCAAGTAAAGATTTCGAGGACGAAATCGTATTTAAGTGGCAGAGAGTTGTAATACCCCGTTTCCATGTAATAAATAAACGAATATTTTATTGGATGATGCAATTTATATATATATATATATATATATATATATTGGAGTTGCTAATTATTTATGGAATTTAAGTTGTGTTTGACTTGGTGGGCTAATTAGGTATTAAATAAACAAGTTGGGCTACCATATTGTTTGGGTTAAATAACTAAGAGTTATGAAGTAAAAGTGTGAAAGAATAAGCCTGGTGGGCCTAGGAATTGTACAATCATTGGGCCCAAGGCCTTGCTAGGGGTGAGTATAAAGGGAGGATTACGGTGCAGCCTCCAAGGTTTCACTGTTGCATTGGAGGAAATTTTGTGTGTGCCTGGGTGTGTGTAAAACCCATGAGAGAAGCAAGGAGGAGGAATCAAGAATCATTTGGAAACTCAAGGAATTGTCAAAAGAATCATCATGTAATGTTTTCTATATCTCTATGATGTTGTAGACACCAATTTTACCTTGTTTGGATGATTATAGAGCTTGATAATATCTGGGATTTATGGGGTTTTGGGTTTATGAAGAACAAGAGTAAAGAATCTAAGCTAGGAACTTGAATACTTGTTGTGTTGTGTTTAATTCTTGAAGTAAATACTTATATGAATGGAGAAACGTTTTGGAACAAAAATAAAGTGAATTGGTTGCGTTTTGAGAAGGTTGTGATTTTGAAAATGGAGTTTCAAGGTTCTGGGTTTTTTTCAAAAGATGAACTGGCAGGGAGATGAAGTTCCATGCGACTTTCAGAGATCCATGCGACTTTCAAAGTTGTTCCATGCGACTTTCAAGTCGTTTCATGCGACTTTCGGATAGAGAGGGTGTGGATGTCCATGCGACTTACAGTCCATGCGACTTTAAGATGGGTGTGGGTGTTCCAAGCGACTTTCAATATAGCCATGCGACTTTCAGTTGTAGGTCCGGCCTAGTGTGGTCCGACTTAGGGTCTGTAGTGTACCCAAAGCTAATAAGTGGAGATATCTGTATTGTAGGTCCTGGCGACTGGAATTGTTAACTTACAGCTTGTGAAACCTGTTGCTTTTATCTGTGCTGCAATCAGGTGAGTTACCCTAACTTATACATGATATTAGTGTGAAATGTATATGTTATATCTTATGTGATGTGTTAACTGATGTGATATATGTGAAGTGAAGGGTTACGTTATATTGTGGTGAAAATATAACTCGGGCACAGTTAGACATAGTGTGAAATCCTTGGTACGGCTTGGATAGTCAACTGTGACCCAAAGTGTGAAATCGTCGTCAGTGCACTGTGTCGGTAGTATGTGTTTACGATATGTGATCATGGATTGTGTTATGATGTGACATGTACATGCCTAGCGTGGTGTGTAAGTTAGAGTGCTCACTAAGCTTTATGCTTACTATTATTGAACTTATTCTTTTCAGGACCTGGTCGTGGGGAGGCTCCAGCAATGTGAAGATGGCTCGTCATTTATTTAAATCGTTTCCGCTGTTTTGATACTTAAACATTCGCTAGAACAATATTTGTAATATTACTTAATTACACTTGATGACGGGTAGTCCCGGGTGCGGGGCCTCATATGATTTTGGTTGAATGCATTTATATTTCTATATTCAATTGTTTTTTTTAAAGAAAAAAAAATTTGGGACGTTACAAATGTTTGCCAATTCTTATGCGCGTATAAGTATAAACACATTTATAAATCTCTTTGTTTTACATATTTTCCAAAAATTCTCTAGCATGCAAATCCTAAAGAATTCAAATATAAAACAACCACACATAAATATAAATAAAGACCCGGTAACATGCCCAAATCCTAAGTGTTCTTCCCGTGAGCCAAAACGGGGAAAACATAGTCAATCTAGGGACCACACCAAAGGGATGCTCCATCACGATCTCCACACCAGCGAATCTCCCGGATTTGGTTCGTCAAGACGCCAACACCGTGTCTCCCGGTTGGTTTGAAGCAATATTTACATATTTGAAATAATCTAAGTACGAGTACATAATAATAAGAAAACAACATGCAAGTCGCGATCCTAATAATCTATTACGAGTACAAAGATTTAAATAAACAACATGCAAGTCGCACCAAATATAACTATTACAACATTACGGTACGCAGGCCAAAACCAAAACCAAAACCAACCACAAACATCACAAAGTCTATGGGCATATCAAGTTACCGGGCAAGCACAACAAACACAACCAAACGAAAACAATGGTGTACCACAAAACCATGTCCACAAACATATATATTTTGATCAAGATTGCAAAACAACACTTAAGGCACAACAAACAATCCTTGTACATATGCATTAGCAATTTTAATACACCTTTAAAATTGCATACTCATATATACACCTAAAAATATATTTTTTTGTGAACTTCATGCCAAGTCCCACAAAACATATAGAATTAGGAACCAAAATATAGTGGGGATCAACAGAATCAAGACTAGTCTAAAACCCGGATTTTTAATATATTTAAACATATTGTTTCAAAAAACCAATTCTGACCAAAAACCCAGAAGGCACGCGCGTACCACAGAGGGTACGGGCGTGCCTGCCCTTTTGTCAGTATACAGTTTAAACAATTTTAAACGGTCACCGGAAAACCATTTTTGACAGAATACTCAGAAAATCCGGTTTAACTCCAAAAGTGCAAAGCCATGTTAGAGATGGCTCTGATACCACTGTTGGGTTTTCGTGGTCTAAAATCGCAACGGAAGCAAAACGAGTAGAAAAAGAATTTCAAAAATTGACCACGAACACACCCACCATGTGGACCAAAACTCTAAACATGGATAAGCAACAAAATAAAGACAAGAAGGAATAAGTTCATACCCTTGAAGCTATGTTCCTTGGTCAAACGAATTTTGAAGTTTGAGCGTGTGTACTAACGTGTACACCTCTATCGAAGTCCACACCAAGTCTTGATCTTTTCCCACTTGCTAGAGTGTTAGATAATCCTATCTAAACACCACCAAGATGATCAACACAAGAATACTAAAGCCTTAGTCCTTCTAGTGCTTGAGAGAGTTGCATTTGTGTTTAAAGTCTAGTTACAAATTTATTGTTTTATAGTTTACATTGTATTTAGTATAAATAGTATTGTAGCCTACTTTCCATGTAACCTTTTTACTTATTATTGAATAGAAAACACACACTTTAAGGTGTTTCCATACATTCTCTCTACTTGAATCTATTGCGTATTCATTTGATTGCTCTACTATTGGTATCAGAGCCTAATCTTTGCTAAGATAAGGTTCTTGATTGAAGCATTCGAGAGAAAACAGCAACAATCCGAAGCAATTTGTCGGATTTGAGGTATTTTGGTCGACTTTTGGTTCAATCTAGTTTCTATCGAATTGAGAATGAAAATGGAGGATTAGAAGCCTATTTGATTCACAATCATCATTGGAGTATATCTGTGTAAGTCCGCGATCAATCACTACAATAGTTTGTGTTGAATTTGAGATTTTGTATTTTTCGGTTTTTGAGAAAAATTTGATCTAAAATGTATTCTAGAGGTTGAATTTTGTTGTAAAATTGATTCTGAATTGTAATTCGAGTGTTTACGAACTTTCTGGAAGAAGAAATTCACGAATTTGATCAAAAATTCGGAGGAATTTGAAGTTTGAAAGTTGGCGGTTACAACAGTCGCAAGAACGAATGGATTTAGTCTCAAGAACATTCGGATTTTACAAAATCCGAAGATTTCTACCGGATTCCGATACTTTTCTAAGTGTCGGATTTTGTGTTGCGGATTTTGGGAATACAAGGATTGAGTTGCGGATTTGAAGATTGTTTGCTATCGGATTGATTAGATTGCTATCGGATTTTCATAATATCTGATTTTGGAGTCACGGATTTCATCAACGGATTTGATTAATCGGATTTACAAAGTTGGAAGGAATTCTCTCGGATTTCAAATCATCGGATTTGAATTTCTTGGATTTTGAATTAACCGGATTTCTAACTCGGGTTTCAATCTCTCGGATTTCCTTGGATTCTCAAAGCATTCGGATTTCAAAACCTCTATCGGATTTCAAATCTATCGGATTTTGAATCAATCGGAATTCACTTCTATCGGATTTCAACTATCGGAATTTGAATCTAGGATTTAAAATTCACTCGGATTTTAAGTCTCGGATTTTGGAGATTTGATAGGTATCGGATTTTAAGTCTCGGATTTTGGACTTGAGTGAGTTTCGGATTTCAGTGAGTATCGGATTTCAGTTTAAACAAGAATTCTTCAATTAAATATCTTACAGAGAAAAGATCCTAAAGCAAGAATGAGTACATATAGTGAAACACTTTCATTCGGTTCAGACACGAAGTCAGCAGACAAGGCTCAGTAATATAAGATCACTGAGTGGAAAAGATGAAAACTTGAGGTGAGTGGATGTTTACTCACGGGTGATATTAGTTGTACTAGTTTGGTTGCAACTATTGTTGGGTAGATTGCATATTTGTTGGTTAATTAACTATGAATGTTAATTGTTGTATCATGTGATATGTATACATGTTGGAAGGAAAGTCAGTTTACGACTAGGCTTATGGGCTGGGTTCATTTGCTATTGGCTAAGCAGTATCAGGACCTTGGGATGCATTTGTTGCTACCAGAGGATGATACTGTGTGAGGATAGCAAATGAACTATCGGTAAACCTTTGCTTTGGCCGGCATTGGTTGTAAGTTCCTGCAGAACCGCCAGTCTTCCCAGGGTGCTTATTTGTGGTTGTTGATATCATGCGGTTCAGGCTGATATATCTGTTGTGTGTTACTCCATTCACTTAGCTTTGTGCTAATCCCCCACCTATCACTCTTTTTACAGGTTTTGGTAAATCAGCGGCTCGGCTGAGAGTGGTTAGCTTGGGGAGTAATCACCTAGGACTCTAATAAAGTATTTGTGACGAGCTGTGTTTTGTAATACTGTTATTTTGTAAACATTGGTTTGTAATTAGTTGTAATTACTTTGGTGTTTACAATCGCTTCCGCAGTGTAATTAAAAGGTGAAAATTTCTGGGTAATAATACGGTGTTACAGATTCCGATACTCTTATCGGATTTTGACAAAACGAGTGTTTTATCGGTTTTGTGGGTTCTGGATATATTGTGGATCGGATTTTACCCATTCGGATTTCGTGGGTTGGTTTTTCTATAAAAGCACAAATCCGACTTCATTATCAGTTTTCCAATGCTTTTAAAGAATCCAAGTGTTCAAGAAATCAAAATTTTTGAAGTGTTCGTTTGTGTAAACAAAGTACAGATCCTTGTTCGCAATACCTTTCTGAATCCAAAGGTATATTTCATTTGCAATTTCATCAACATTTTCATAGATTTTAATCGATTTTTTGGACTTAAAAACCCTCAAATCGCTCGATGCTTAAATGTTCGAAATCAAGTGTGTTGTTTAACATGCTTCGACTCGGTTTTAGTTATAGATTAATGGGTTGTATGTTGATTTCAAGATAATCGATCATTGAGTTGGGTATTTCATGATTTTGAATCTGTTGGTTTTCGAGTGGTTAAACGTGAGTTTTGATCTAAACGACGAAGGGTTTTAGTTAGTGTTTGTGTTGTTTAACTCAAAAGGAGTTCTTAGTTTAGGTTTAATTGCACAAATATGTTGATTATTAAGTGATAAATGAAAGAAGTGAGGATTTTGAAAGAATCGGGTTGTTGAAACAAGTACTGTGTTCATAAACATGAACTGTCGGATTTCATGAAAATCCGATAGTTTATCGGATTTCATGTTCTATCGGATTTTGACAAATCTGACTTTTCACATTGTCAAGTGCCGGATTTAATAACAAACAGCAAAGGATTTCAAAGTTGTAGGATTTCATGTAAATCCGAGTAATTGTCGGATTTCATGTAAATCCGAGTGGTTATCGGATTTTAAGTCGTACCGGATTTTCAATATCATCGGATTTTGAAAATGTCGGATTTCAAGTTCAAAAGACTCGGATTTTGAATTTAATGAGTGTCGGTTTTTCAAACTCATCGGATTTTGAAAAACATTGACTGTCAGAATTTCATTTGTATCGGATTTTCAAAGAAAATTCAATCGGATTTTAACATATGTCGGATTTTGAAACAAAAAGGGTGTCGGGTTTCATCATGTCGGATTTCTAAGTGTCCGTTTTTGCCAACACTTAGGAATTTTCAAAACTTTTTCAAATTTTTGAGATTTGTACTAACAGTTTTATTTCACAGATGGCTCAAATTCCTTCAAATACGCTTTACCCTCAAGCTAATTACCTACCAAACCAACTCAACAACGCCTACTTCCTACCACACATAACCAAAATTGAATACCCGATAATCACCGAACTCATAACATCTCATCCATTGAACCACATATTCACTTTCATTCCTACTGAAGCCTTCCCTCATGTTCTAGATGTGTACGTACAACAATTATGGAGTTCTTTATCTTTAACCGAAAGTGTCGAAGGCCTTCCCGTACTCGTAGACCAAATAGAGCAAGTTGAATTTGAGATGGGTATTGAAAGCATCCGCAGAATCCTTAGACTACCCAAATCAAACTCTTATCCACCAAAACCTCACTTTGATCCCATCCCCACTGACAAACAAATTCTAATCCATGTGATGGACCTTGGATGGAGAGGAGATGAATTAACCGGCATGTCAAAATTTAAACGTTCAGGACTCGTTACTCAGTGGCAAACTTTATATGCAATAATCATGCGGTGTTTGACAAGTGTGACCAAAGGGATAGATGGTGCCAATTCCTTTACATTGAAGGTGCTGGTTGGAATAGCTAAGCATTTTCATTTTGACTATGCAGAATTATTATTTGTTGAGATAGCAAAGGTGGTGAGGGAGAAAGTGATGCCTGGAAAAAGATGTAACTTTTTACCGTTTCCACGGTTTATTTCTATGATAATTCAACGGGTGATGGCCAGAGATACTGATATCTCGAGGCGTGATGGTGAACCAGCAGTGCAGATTCAAATGATGATAAAATTATACAAAATCCCGGCGATGCCTGATATTCAACCGTTCGTGATGCCTGCTGAGTTAGTGCATTTGTTAGATCTGGAAAGTGAAGTGGTCCAGGAGTATGTGAGAGTAAATAACATTGTTCTTATGGATCGACAAGAGCTTGTTGATCCTACCCCAAGAACGTTAGGATCCCCAAGTGCTAGTGATATTAGGGGTCAGTCTTCTGTGGGAGAAGCTGATAGGGGAGTTCAAAGAGAAAAAATAATTGAGAGGGGTGGAGAAGAAAGTGAAGGTGTTAGTGAGCTTAGAGAGGGAGTTGCTATGGACACTTCTGAAAGTGATACTGATTCGTTCCAAAAACATATCGAAAAAATGTTTCCTGAACAGATTGAGGAAGAGTTGGGTCCTGATGGTCAAAGAGTACATTCTAGTTTACCTGATTATGACCAAATGATGGATTTTTCGGATATTGATACGGAATTGATGTATGATGATATTACTGCGCTTAACGTAGATGAAGATGCTGAGAGGCAAAAACAAAGCGAAGGAGTGAGTGTTAGGAGAAAAGAATATGTGAGTGCTGAGATTCCCCCAGCCATTTCTAGCCGGGACACCACATCCACTGTCGGGTTTATACCTGGCATTGAAAAAGACTCTGGCTTCCCACCAGAGCACGCAAAAACCCCTCCAAGCCACTCAGTATCCTCTCAACAGGATATTGTTTCATCACACGGAGATCAAGCACATAATCTAATGGATCCTCATTTGGAGGAAACTGTTATTGAAACAAGTGGCACTCCTCTCCAGGCCACACATGTCGTTTCTGCGCACATCGATAACTATCAATAGATTGTTGATTTTCTTTCAAAACACATGGACACACTTGAGGCAATAACTGGTTTATTCAGTGATAGACCAGCTGGAACTACTACAGGTGAAGCCTTCACAGGCCATATCCGAGGATTAGTAGGAAATCCCACCACAGCCAACGTCAATCCAGCTGTGAAAGTGGGTGGTCCTTCATCTACAGAATTTGTTTCTGGAGGTGTTGGAACCTCAACGGGTAATCTAAGTGATCCCGGTGTTACAACTTCTGAATCTGAATCGGCTAAGGAATTCGTTTCCAAGGCTGATTTTGATGCTGCTCTTGAACATTTGCACATAAGAATTGATGATATTCAAATATTACAACTTGACAGATTAACAAGAATTGAAAAGAAATTGGATGAGTTGGTAGAAAAGAAAGAAGTGGAAATGAAAGATCAAGTTATAGATGCCCTATAAGTAGATGAGTTAAAAAGCTTATTGATGGTTAAGTTGATTGACAAAAGCAATAGCAGTTCAGAGGATTTAAATATCTTATCATTATTGAGAACTGAGGTGGAGTCTACTTGTAAAGCTGATGCCGGGTCATCAAAACGACCTAGGCATGACGATGATGACTCAGACACCGATCGTCCTGGGGGGAGAAACGTTTAAAAACTTATTTTGATACCCCGGCTGCTCAGCGAATTGGTGCAGTTGCTTCCAGATTGGAGGAAACCTCATGCAAACAAAAATACAAAGGCATGCAGACTGAAATGGTCGAATTTGAGGAGTCAAATGTGCCTGAGTTGAGGCAGAGGATGATGATTTGACGCTAGCCTTGTGGTTGAGCAAGCAAGAGGTTGAAAAGCCTTCTTTTGAGATTGTTGATGAATCAGGGATTGAAAGATATAATTTAGAAAGTGTGATGCAAGTGCATAAAGAAGTGACAAAACAATTTCCGCCATCTCCTAAGAAATTCAGAATCACTCCTTCAGACATCAAAAAACAACAACTGAAAGAAAGTCAAATCGATGAATTATCAAAACGATTAGAATGGAATATCCCTAAAACTGCACAAATAGATCCGGTTCACACTGGGTCTTTACAAAATGTAAAGAAAAGCTATGTATTGACTAGGGAGGCCCTGAAGAAGACAGACAAAAACTGGAGGTACCAAGACATTCCAGTGGCCTTCCTAGAAGAAAAATTTGTCGACATCTACATAGATGAAATAAAAGAGATGTTGGACGTGAATATGATGTGTGCAAAAGATGCAGAGGATGCTAAAGCAAAGATGATTCTCAATATGCACACTGCAAAGAAAGAGGAAATCAAGTCAAAATATCAGATCATAAAACTCAATTTTGTTGAAGTTCAGAGAGTTGTATACAAAGAAATGATCAGCTATCTCGTCACAAGGTCGGATATGAAGAGTTATACAATTGGGCATGTGGACCTAAAATTCTTAAACCTTAGTGACGTTAATTTTCTGCTAGAGGAGCTCGAAATGAAATTAGAAAAGAATGCTGAAGATTTAGCTGGTTATAAGAAGCTTAGGGAGTTCATTGGGCACAGATGTCAAATAGCAGAATATACTGATCTTCAGTTGGGAGCTGAATCTGATAAAGCCAAAATAAATTTGTTGAAGCCAAACACGAAGCATTCAAAAATTGACCAACTGAAGATGTTTCAAGTTGTCTGGAGTGATGATGAAGAGTTTGAGGGAGATGAAGGAATTGTTTTGTTTAACAGTAAAAGAGAAAAGTTCTTCTTAAGGTTCAAAAAAGTTTATGCCTACTTAGATGGATCTTTGAAGATTTGGACTTTAAAAATTTTGGATTATAGTATGAGCTTAAAGGATGAAGTAGACCAAGCGCCTAGATTCAGATTAACTGAAGTCATAAAGCTATTCGATGCCAAACGTGATGACAGAAAAATGATCAAACATTGGCAGGGAAAGATGGGTCAAAGAAATACTAGCTAGACTTAAACAAGAGGGAGAATGTTAGAGTTACATTTTTGTTTAAAGTCTAGTTACAATTTTAGTGTTTTATAGTTTACATTGTATTTAGTATAAATAGTATTGTAGCATACTTTCCATGTAACCTTTTGACATATTATTGAATATAAAACATACATTTTAAGGTGTTTCCATACATTCTCTCTACTTCAATCTATTGTGTATTCATTTGATTGCTCTACAGTGTATATGCAAATATATATATTCTAGTAAACAATTCTTGGAACATGACAACATTAGCATCATAGCACTTATATAGAGCTCACAAATCAATTCAAATTCGTGCATACTAATGACATATTCAGTTACTAGAATAATGGCAATAAACACCACATTTAACTAGCTTTGAAAGCCTAGTTAAATGGTTGTTACTGCATAAGGCACGACCGTGCCTCACAAGGTACGGACGTGCCAGCCCAAGAGGCCACGCCCAAGTCATGCCTGACTTGGGCTCGTGCCTGTCCATTGGGCACCGGGCATGGGCATGCCTCCTAGAGGCACGGGCATACCTAGCCACAAGCCACACCCAAGTCACGCCCGACTTGGGCTTGTGCCTGCCCATAGGGCACGGCCGTACCTCATAGAGGCACGGGCGTGCCTTAGCCCACCAGAACCAGTTTCTGGTTTTCTCTCTCATTAGACCATCTGTGATGCCGGAATCGATACTTGGCGTGTGACCCAATAGGCCCTTGCTTCATCAGCCATGATACCAACTTGTGTGTATGTCAGTGGGCATAATCCAACAGACTTATTATGGTGGGGCCCGATTTTGAGATTGAATACTCTTGCAAGTACCCAATTCCCTCAAACTTAGGCTCTGATACCTACTTGTAACAACGACTTTGCATATACCAGATTTTTAGCAACAAATTGCGTTTTTAACAAACGTGAACTTAATTACGATTAAATGACATTAAACTAAGCAGCAGAAATATTTACAAACAAGCTTTGTATCAATATCTGGTGTTACTATACAATAACTGACCATAATGTTTACATATTACAACATAAATTTTTCCACCCAAAAATATCCAGCAGGAGGGGACCCGGCTCACAGGCAGTCTAATCTTAATCTGCAAAAGCAGTTAACACGGCACCGTTAACTACACTTAGCTAGTGAGCACAAACTTAACATAAGCATCATTAGAGTAAGTCATGCATATTAGGAATAAGCATACAATGCTATCCTATCACATTGCGGTGTGCTGACACGATGGGTATAAGTTGTTTCTTGTAGGATAGCTAGTCCCACTCAACACCAATACACCGGGGGATAAGACACGACCATCCGTGCAGGGGGGAAGCTTAAAGCAGTCCACCAAGCATCGTTTACGGAACCATAGGCTCCTTAGGCAATTCTGCCATTTCTGACTGGTTACCCCTCATGATATAAGGCACGGCGGTTTTGCTGAACCTTCGATCCGGAATGTTACCTCGAATCACCGTTAAATCCCGAATCTCCTGATCAAGAGTCCCTGGGATCCAGCTATCCGGCTGACCTTAATCATGCTTGAAGATGTCCGCGAACCTTTCACATACACATACTGATCCAATCTGGATCATTCATTTAGCATGCAGATTCATTTACTTCTTTTAGCATGCATTTATATTCATTATGGATCCAATCTGGATCCCTAACATACATATCATTAAGCTTTCACGTAAGTAATTCATTCAGAATCAGTATCATACATATCATCCATTTAACTAGGTGGTTCCAATTCTGGATTCCGCTGGCATGCACTTAACTTACATATGGCAAGTATTTAGCATGGCATTGTGCATTAAGTAGCATGGAAACATTTATTCAT
Source organism: Dittrichia graveolens (assembly GCA_038502395.1). NCBI lineage: Eukaryota > Viridiplantae > Streptophyta > Magnoliopsida > Asterales > Asteraceae > Dittrichia > Dittrichia graveolens. Next base: position 31,497,439 of record JARJIL010000006.1, read on the forward strand.
TTACTTTTAAACATAAGTGCACTTAAAACACTTAACAGATAAATCTTCCTCTACCGAGTCTTATGGAAGTCGGTACTCACCTGAGTGTCTTAAAAGATAGTTATTTTACTTCTACTTTGTCTAGGATGTCAAGTTCACCTAGAGTAGCATTACTTACATCAATTATCTTAACATACTATGAATTGCTACAAAATCAATAAAGGACATCCCCAAATCCGGATCTCACACAAATCCGACCATGGAAACATTTATTCATTTACTTTTAAACATAAGTGCACTTAAAACACTTAACAGATAAATCTTCCTCTACCGAGTCTTATGGAAGTCGGTACTCACCTGAGTGTCTTAAAAGATAGTTATTTTACTTCTACTTTGTCTAGGATGTCAAGTTCACCTAGAGTAGCATTACTTACATCAATTATCTTAACATACTATGAATTGCTACAAAATCAATAAAGGACATCCCCAAATCCGGATCTCACACAAATCCGACAAACTGTCGGATTGTGGAAATCCGACACTTCGTGAAATCCGACAAAACTGTCGGATTGTGGAAATCCGACAATCATGCGGATTGTATGAAATCCGACTGTTTGGGAATCCGATACTTTTGAGGAAATCCGATACATCATCGGATTCCAACACTTGGTCATCATATTGACTTGTCTCAACAATGGAATCCGATATTCTATCGAATCTGATACTTAGAAGAAATCCGACACTCTGTCGGATTCCGACACCAAGGAAATCCGACACTCGGAATCCGATACATTGGATGAAATCCGACACTTTGTCGGATTCCGACATTTTCAAAGAAATCCGACACTATCGGATTTTGATTTGCGGATTTGGACAACATGCGGATTCCGACACATTCAAGTCTCGGAATCCGACACATGCAAGGCTGGAAATCTGCCAACTTCAAACTTGGCTTATTTCCAGAATTTCATTCATTTGTTTGACATTTATACATTCTAAAAACATCCATTTTCATTAGAATGACTTCAAAAATGCATCAAACCCAAACAATAACACCAAACAATCAAAACCCACTTGCAAAGTAAGCTTTGAATGTTCTTGTGTGGTGTTTTGCAAGAATTTGAGTTTTTTTATCATATTTCAAATACAAAAACGGTTTCATACATGTTAAATCTTAACAACAAACAAGTGTTTACCTTTACTTGATTCAAAATGACCAAATCCCTAATTCTTCATGAAATCCGAATGGCAAGAGAGACGCAAGGGAAAAGAGAGAAATCTGAGAGTTTTTGTGGATGTTTGTTAATCTTGGCACGACCATAAGTCAAAGTATTCACATATATATTTTTGCAATCCAGAGGCACCGCCTCTGGATTTCTTCTTATTCTTTTCTTTTTTTCTTTTATCTAATATTTATACATATATACATATATACACATAACACATAAAACATATATATACAATTAACTAATCTTATTAATGTAATTAACTTACAACTTGGACCCTTACAAAACTCGACTCTATAATTTAGACACATAAACAATTAGTTCTTGTGACCATATATGGTATTTGGTCACAGTGTTCAAGTGTGTGAGATAGATTTGTCACGTTTTATATGCATATCGTGACTAATGCTTTGAACTTGCTCTTCATTTGTCACATGTTTCAAATTCATATGTCGCTAAATAATCAACCAAAAAATAGCAGTGACCTTTAGCTACATAAATGTTCGAAGGTATGGCAATACATTTTCGAATGGTCACACGATCGGAATTCATATGTGGCTAACTAATAAAGTGAACTTTATTTTGGTACCTTTAGCCACATAAATATTCAAATGTGTGGCCGTATAATTTCGACTATGTATGACTAAATCACAGTTTTGTACTAGTGTTTTCATCCAATCGAACTTCAAAAATATGAATCAACTATATGATTTTCTTCCGGTACCAGAACCAACATATGACTAAAAAGTAAACACGTATTATGTAGGCTTTGACCCGTTCACCTTCAGGTAGCTACACCACAATTTACATGTCAACAAATACAATCCATTTGAGACAACAGACCTGAAAACATTAGAAAATTCCAAATTATACCACATTCATAAGAAACAACAATAAAAACTTGCTTGACTCATGGATAACTTCCTCCCTTGTTTCTTTTGGCAGCAATACGGGAAGAAGAAGACTCCTCCAAATCCTTTAACTCTTCCGAATCCTTTAACTGACGCACACCACACAGGAACCAAGATATGACTAAAAATATGAATAAAAATTAAACACGTATTGTGCAGTCTTTGACCCGTTCATACTCCATTAGAATTCCTTTATATATATATATATATATATATATATATATATAAACAAATACAATCCATTTGAGACAACAGATCATAGTAATAGAATGAAAACAGTAGAAAATTTCAAAAATATACCACGTTCAGTTGACACAACAATAAAAAAACTTGAATATCAAATTGAAATTTACAATGGAACTAAGATAACAAAGCAACATGAGTTGAGCAAAGCATAACAAATGTCCAAACTTAAAAACCTAATTATTCCAACGAATGAGAAGGTACCATAAAATAAACAAAATCATAAAATAACATCACTCGTGGATAACTTCCTTCCCCTTGTTTCTTTTGGCTACAGTACGTGAAGAAGAAGACTCCTCCAAATCCTTTAACTTCTTAGGGCAGTTGCGACTGTCATGATCTCTGACATACTCTTTGCAATACTTACATCGACACAATGGCTTTTTAGATACTTCCATAGCAATCTCCAACTTTGACTTCAATCACTTCCCAGAACCACTTCCCTTATTTCGTATACCCTTAGGTATCTGAATGTTGACTTCTATAGGCTCACTAACCCCAAGCTTGGAGCACATCATTGCATTCTTATCTGGAAGCTGCACATTATGAAGAGACAACTCTACATCTACCATAAACTTCTTCTATGTATCACGATAAAATGTAAGTTGATCCATGTTATTGACAAGAAGGTTTACACAGTAATCAACAACCCTATAAATATCACGCACAACTAGATCAACTTCATTTACAGGCACACCAGAATCAGATGGTTGCATCTGATTAACCCGCTTAACATGAGAAATAATATCCTTAGACCATCGCTTATGAACATATTTAGTTGGAAAGTCCTTGATCCTAAACATACGATACACCAGAAAGATTGTTAGGTTTATTAATTGTATAGAATAGAAGATTACATTTTGAGTAAAGTTTGTATTAATTACAAACTAGAGGGTATTAATTGTAAATATACTCATGGAGTATATAAGCCTATGATTAAGGCTAATCATGTATCAATTGCCATAATCAATGATATGAACTATGTGCTAATCAAGGTGTAATTAGTATTCTCTCATAGTTCTACACATGCAATTGAAGATTAGCTTGATAATTGTAGAATTAAGGGATTATCAATTGGTACCAGAGCCTAAGGAGTGATTTTATTGAAGATTGGATCAAGAATTGCAAGAAATTTGAAGAAATTTTAAAGATTTTTTGAAATTTTCGGATTATTTTTGGGCAGAAACTTTGAAAAATTCTAGAAAATTCATACGATCTTCATTTGATCTAATTTTTGGATATGTTGTTGTGTATGATTGCAGGAACCTACAGTAAAATTTTCAAGTGCAAAATACACTCCATGTGAGTGAAATCTAAAAATTACAAATCTAGGTTGTTGGAAGATGTTCTTGAGACTTGAATTTTGAAATTCGTGATATAGTTGGAATTAATTGCTCAATTTTTGAACGAGTGTTAGTAATCATATCACGAATCAATCTGCAAAGTTTCATATTAATTCATCAATCACACATGGAGTAATTTGAAAATTAAGTTTGTTTTGTTCTTGGTGTTCTTGGTTAATTTTGGTTAAATTCCTGATTCTTGATTCAAATTGGTACAAAAGGAGTGTTTTAAAAGTGTTTGTGAAGGTGGAGATTGATAAATTTGAAAAGAAAATCGGATTTTGGTGAGTTTGAAAATTCAAGATTGATGGTGTTCTTGATGTTCTTGAGTAGAAGATGAAGAAAGGAGGAGTTTGATCCAAGAAAAATTTAAGTCAAAAAGTGTTTTTGGTGTTTGTGGGTCAAAAAGTATCGGATTTACGGATCTGGTAAGTATCATATTTTGGTTAAACCCCGCCAGGGGTTGCCACCCCTTGGACCCCGCTATCAGGGGCGCTGCCCCCGAACCCCCGTCGTCCTTGTGACTGAATTAGAATCAATCTTTCTCATACTACACTTTCAAATCATTATTATTGATTAAATTTTTGATCAAATCAAATCATTCCTAAACGATCGTACATTTTTCAGGTATCAAGATAAATATCAAGATGTCAACGAAGATTCCACATGTTGAAGTAAATTTTGAGAAAAAGAAGGTAGACGGATTGGTTAATGAGAATATCCAGCTCAAAGAGAAGATTTCTTCATTGAACAAAGAGATTCACACATTGACACGGATAAATAGAATTTATGATGTAAGGATTGAACGTATATTAGATGATATAATCAAAAAGGAGAAACAGATGCAAATTCTGAGTGGAGAAAGTTCATTACTAAAAGAACAAGTTGAATTTGAAAAGAAAAGAGCAAATGAATTACAAGTTGAAAAAGATGAATTGCATGATAAGTTGAAACAACTTGAGCAACAACTACTTGTTGAAAAAGTTGAGTTAAAGAAAGAAACTAAGGTATTAGACCTAGAAAAGAGTTTGGAAAGTGAAAAGAAAATGTTTAAAGAAGATAGAAACAAGTTTATGGAGAAAATTTCACAACTTGAAGTACATTCTAAAGAGGAGAAAAAGAAAGCAGAGATTTTGTCAGAAGAGAATGACAAGTTTAAAGACCTCATATCTGAATTTTCTGTTGAACGTCAAGATTTTCAAAGGATGTTGCAGAATGATGATAAGTTGATAGCGAGTTTAGGTATTGAAAAGGCTGAATTGCAAAGAAAAGTCACAGGACTTAAGCAACAGCTTCTTGCTTCTTCTAAACTATATATTCCCAGCTCAGTTCTGAAAAACAAAATATCTGAGCTTCAGAAGACTCTGGACACAGAGAAGAAAACATTGGAAAAAGAGAGACTACAGTTTTTGGCTAAACTCAAGTTCGCAATGTTTCTTGCTAAAAAAGCTTATGAATCTACAAAGACTTCCGCTGACAATATCAATTTTGATTCAGAAACACATTGTGGTAGCGATACTGACTCTTATTTTTCTGTTGCAGATGCTGAAAGTAGAAAATCAGATGACGATTTCATTGATGCTTCTATTCCCAAAGCAACTACTTCTTCTTAAAAGCCAAAAGAAACTGAATTCAGAAGTCAACAAAATGCATCTTATTCAAGTTATATTGATTCTGAATTTTCAGTAACCTCAAATCATTCTTTACCAAAGACTCAACAAGCTTGGATTCCAAAGAAGAATCTAGGTGACATGTTTGTAAAGATATCATCATTCTGGACTGAAAAGAAGAAAACCACAGAAACCTCAATATTTAATTCACCATGTGGTTCAATCAATCATGTGCATTCAAATGCATGTTTTTCATCATCAGAATTCCGTATCAAAAATGTCATAACTGATGAATTCTCATCCAACGCAATACCTACCGAGACATCTTCAGAAACAAAACCTAGAGCATCTGAGTTTCGAATGAAGAATGTCATCAATGATGGTTTTAAGTCCAATGTTGTACCAGAAAGAAGAATGCATAGACAACATCATTATGGTAAGGACAATCATGCTGATATGCAATATCATTCGTTTAAACATCTAAATACTAAATTCTTTTCTAAAGCAAAGCATAATGAAAATTTTGTGCTCAAAACTGATGTCAAGTATCCTTTTGTGGTATACTCAGTCAAGCACTTAATCAGACTTTCAAAAGAGAAGATTTGTAAAACTTCAAGAACAAATCATAAATTTGTTGTTCAAAATGGTATTCCCCAATGGCACACAGACCCATTGCATAGAAAGGTTCATAAACCTAACATAGCTGGACCCAACTTCAAGTGGGTACCAAAGTGTGCTTAATCTGTTTTGCAGATTAGTCAGACATTGTTGGAACATAATGAAGATCATTCAGAATGTGTTGAAAAGCACATTGTGTTCAGTATGCTAACAAGTTCAATCTCCTGACTTGAAGAAAGAAGAGTGTTCCCTGCAGTCCATTTCACATGTCATTGTGTTCAACATTAGCCCGAGTCTAATGATCTGAGAAACTTAATGTTTATAGTTTATCATTCCTTGATATAACTTGTGTGATAATGGTTCATTATTTGCAGGGGGAGCAAGAATGACATCGATTCTGTGCAAGACAAATCATTTTGGTGGAGAACCTACAAGATTGCAATTTTGTTTTAAAAATGAAAAGTATTTTTGTGCATTCTTGCAGGGGGAGCAGTTTTTTTTCTCTAACCTAGTTGATGAAAAATCATTTTCGAATTTCAATGCATCAACTTAGGAAGAGTTTATTTTTTTTCAAATCATTTTAAAAATGAAAATCTCAAAAACAATACAAAATTTTAAAATTCAAAAAGATTTTCAATTTTCAAATTTTATCGTTTTTCCCATCGAGAAGACATTCATTCGTCTATTCATTTTGATGTCTTTCCTGATTCATTTGATTGTTGATCTTCTGAACGCTCATCTTTCATTTCTTGAATTCTATCCTGATAATAATTCTGGAAATCCATTCTCTATAGTTGAATATTCCATTCTTTTTGGAAAACCGTTCATTTTTGTGTCAATCATTTTTTATGTGACACATACTTTTCAAGTGATCAATAAGGCACCAAAGAGTGAGGAAGTGTAAGATAATTCTACTCCTATGGTAAATCCAGAACCGGAAGGACCTGCCCCAGGAGTTCACCTTAAGCTTTAAAAAAAATAAAGTAAGGGTTTAATAGGTCAAATAGGTTAGCAGAATCAGTTATCATGTGATACTGATTGGTAGGCAGAGATAAAATGAAAATGAGAGGGGTGGAACAGGACATGGGGTGCATATGATCAACAAAGCACTTTGAGCATACATGTCAAATCATTTTGTCATTTCATACTTCATATTTCTTTGATTGTTCATATTCTTTGATTGATCAATCATTCTTGACAATCCATCTCAACAGATGCTTTCTTGCAAATCATTCTTGTTGACATCCATATGATCGCTCAAATTGTTTCAAATTTGTAACAAGTGTCCAAATTTATCCAAACATAGATACATACATTCATTCTGGAAAGAGAGTTTGAGGAAGAAGTCAAAAAATATTCAGAGAGCTGAGGGTGAGAGATAGGATCAAAAGAAAAGAAAGATCCACTCCAAACAGTGTCAATCTGGGTAGCCACATATGCTACTAGATCTCATGTGTTGAAATGTGTTATTGAAGAAGACATCATGAACCCAGTGATGCAATGCACTAACCCCACCCAACTACTCAATTATCTCTTAAAAGATGATTGTTTCAACTTTACACGGAGAATTAGCACATTTCTATTGACATCTCACTCGGAGATTGTTAATATTAAAGCAAAGAGGACAGCTACTCCGGTCCCTGACTTCTTTCATGCACACATTGAGTCTAGAGCTAATTGCAATATTAAATTCAATTCTTAGGACACCTGTTTGAATTATCACAAGTATCTAGTTTTCGTAACTGATACCGGAACATCTTGAGTGTTATCTTTGTAATATTCATGATGATAGATGGAAATCCTACCAGTGCTATTATTATTCCAACACTGAACGTAGGTCACATAGTTTAAAAACTATTGTGTCAACGAGCAACCTATGTGATCTCGGTGTTAACATTTCCCAACGGGAACTTTGAGATGGTGCCCTAAAGACTGTCTCGGATACTTTCATTGTAATATCTTTCTGGTCACAATATCAAAGAGATACATATTTGATAAATTCAACTGAATCTCATGAGGAGGATCAAGCTATAAATGTTGAAGTATTCATGAACAAATCAAGTTGAATGTCAATTACAATTGCATGATGTTCATGAAGAATCATGATCATCATGAGGGGGAGAAAGTTTAAAGAAGTTAAAATTCAGTTGATCTTGATAGAAGGAAACAAAAATATTAGTTGATTCTTACTGAGTTGAAGATGATGATGAGTTCTTATCATCAAAATTTGTGCAGCTAAAGAAGACCAGATTCATGTGTTGAGAGGGAGACAAAGAAAAGTTTAATTCTGAAAAATCAATATATGTCAAGTCAAGGGGGAGCAAAGAAAAGAGATATCTATTAAATTTGAAAAAGATCAAGAGCTACATTCAAGGGGGAGAGAACAAAATATTCTTCATGCACAAGCAAAGCTTATTTTAAGACAAGAGAGCTCAAGATTAGAAAGAATAGGTTGAAGATTGGGAAAAGCTAAAAATCACTACATGTGTTATTTTGATAATACAACCAAAGGTTGAAAAGCCTAAGGTTACCAATGCAAAAGAGGAGTTTGAAGAGAAAAGGTGTCATTGTATGCTATCAAGTTTCAAGCTCTCATCAAGATGTTGAAGTGAATACTATTCTCAAAGTGAAGAGTATCTATTTAAAGATGAGAAGTCATTTTGAAGACATCAAGTAAAGGTTTGAAGATTCCCCAAAGCTTAAGAAAATATTAACCGAAAAAGAATATCTGCATGATTCAAAAGGGAAGATTGTTAAAGTTTGCTTCAGATGCCAAAAAGACATAACATCTTCTATTTCTATACAAAGGGGGAGATTGTTAGGTTTATTAATTGTATAGAATAGAATATTACATTTTGAGTGAAGTTTGTATTAATTACAAACTAGAGGGTGTTAATTGTAAATCTACTCATGGAGTATATAAGCATATGATTAAGGCTAATCATGTATCAATTTCCATAATCAATGATATGAACTATGTGTTAATCAAGGTGTAATTAGTATTCTCTCATAGTTCTACACATGCAATTGAAGATTAGCTTGATACTTGTAGAATTAAGGGATTATCAAAGATATGTCTGCATAACAAACTGTAGAACTCAAACTTTTGCACGAATATGAGACAGAAGCTTCAACCTGATTTAGTAACACCTACCCGAAAAACAAACAATGAAATGGATGCACAAATGGCAAATCACATAAACAGTGGAAAACAAATAAAATGTTTCATACGAGTAAACTTACTTCATAAAGATTATTAGCTGAAAAAGGACTATTGTTCACATCTTCACAAGCATCACGCACAAAACACTTATTAATACCATCATACTCCACAACATTCACAGAAAGACAATTTAAGATAGAACAATGAATCTCCTCCTGCACATAACAATGTCCTATTGTATATTTGCATAGCTTGAACCTCTATCTCCAACTCATGATCGTTACGGTTGTGAGTGTACCTTTGGGCATCCATGGCAGTGTCAAAGTGACTAATAAACTCAACAAGAGTGAGGTTACAACTAGTCAATGTTCCAAAAAAAATGGTTCTCACTCTCAAAACGCGATGTAGTGCGCATAAGCCCAGACAATGGTTCATTAGCATAATATGCTGAAATCCAATCAAAGCAAATTGTAAAAATGTCCGCCAACCACTTATTATCGTGAAGGTTAAAATCTTCAATAATGCCTGCCCACTTAGCTTCAAAATAATCAACACTTATTCGATCATTCTACACGATATTACACAATCGCTTCTTGAAACTATCATCTGTAGACAAAAAAGGCCCAACCTGCATAAAAAATTCAAAATAAATACAAAGGAAAACACAATTAAATGATATTGATGCACACAACAAAAATAAATACACAAAAATCCATAACAAACATAATACATTGCACAACCTTAGCCGTGAGTTTTTGCATAATGTTCCACATACACAAACGGTGTCCAACATCTTTTACAGCTTGCTTCATTGCAGGATCTTGATCCGTTACTACAAAAATAGGATCCCTAGCAACATCCCTCTTAAATGCATCGAGCAACCACGTGTACGATTGTATATTCTTCTTGGCTAGCAATCGCGCCCCAAAAGTAATGCATCTGTTATGGTTATCAATCATAGTAAAAGGAACAAAAACCATTTTGTACCTAAATAAAATATATTAAAGGAATAATAACAAAAGAAACAAGAAACACACACAAACATAACCAATAACCAAAGAAAAAATTGAAAAAAAAAACTTACTTGTTCAACCTAAAAGTCGCATCAAAGGAGACTACATCACCAAAAGCCCTAGTTCAGGATCGCCACTTCATCAGCCCAAAAAAGACCGATAAGAGCATTGTCTTCATCAGTGAAATAATCAACAAAATACCCATGAATAAATTCTTTCCTGCTAAGCAACTTCTCAACAGCCATCTGCGCATCACGTTCACCTATGATTAAATTCAAATCCCTACGAAAATTCTTACATTCAACCGATGTTGCACCTACATTCTCAAACCCCCCGTATATCTGTTTCATTAGTTTAAAACTCCTAAAAGGTCCTAAATTTGCAAGAGACTTGATGAATGAATTGTTTTTCAGTGAATGTAAGCTGACGATATGCTCGTAGAAACTGAACATCATTCTTGCAAACAAGACTGTGGTTGTGTTTCTCGACAAATGCTATCACCTCAAACAAATCCGAAGAAATACACTAAAACTTTATTTGAGATGGGCACCCCCACATCTACATGAAGGCCTCTTCCTTCTCTCCTGTTTGTTGTCATCTATTTTCTTCTTTACAGTTTTTTGACCTTGCTTAATACAATAAAAAAATAGTTGATAGTCTCGCCACTAGCAAGCTCATAAAACCATCTTTTTTCACCTTAAATCCACCACTACAAGCATATGATTTATTCATATCCGACACTTGCTCAATTGATGAAAACTGAGATCCTACCACAGGTTTAACCTCCACATCGGGTATCCAATACTTGTACCACCCTGTGTAAACTCCTCAATCCCCACAGATAATTGATTATAATTTGAATCACCTAATAATACCATATATTGAAAATGTAAAATCACCAAATCCATGACAACGACTAATTTTCTGTATTCTATGGTTGCTTCAATGGATCAATATTTTGATACTTATAACTTTTGAAACATTTACACCTATTATGATAAACAAGAAAAAGTCAAATTTGTACCGTATAGTTAAATCAAAGATTTCTAACACAATATAAATTCACTCAGCATTTAATGAATTGACTGGTAAATTTTGATGCATAACACACATAAAGAAAAAAACGAACCTTCATAGTGAATAAAATTCTTTTTTGGACATTCTAAATTATAGTAACGAAAGAAAATATATAGTAATAAAGTAATAAATGATGACCTAATGATCCAAAACATACCTTCTTTAGAATCGGCAAAAACATCAACTTGGTTATCTAAAACAAAAGGTACTCAAAACTTATGATCTGCGCATCAAAACATAACGAAAGGGATAAACTACAAAGCATAAAATTGGAAATCTCTAGATGAAAATAAACATACCCATCGACATATTGCCTTACGAACAACCCCACGTCTATCAAAATGGTGTATAATGAACTTTGATATATGCATTTTTATGCATGTTTTATATGCTAAAACGCCTCATTCTCAGCCCATTTCTAAGGTGAATCGTATGTTTAATGATCTAAATTGCTTATAATTCACCATGCAGGTTAAAAGGGGCTAACACGAGATATATGGACCAATCTAGGGCAAAACAGAAGAAAAATGAAGACATAGTGAAAAAAGGCCTCTTACGGCCGCAAAAGGTATCCCTTGCTGTAACACCGGAAAACTCAAGCCATTTTTTTTAAAATGCACTGCGGAAGCTTTAAGTAAACAAACTTAATTACATACAAACCAATATTAACAAATATACATCATTGTTCAAACAAAATATCATTGTTGTGTTACCAAAACTATAGGCTCGTCTCTTTTCAAAAATTAATATCAGAGTCAGGTCAACTTCTCCTTCAGCCAACCTCACAAACACGAACCTGCAAAAGCAACAACTGAGGGGAATTAGCACAAAGCTAAGTGAGTAGAGGCTAAACACCAAAAGCAAACATCCACAGTCAATATCAAAGCATGTAATCACATATCCCGAGAAGACCGGCGGTTCGGCGCAAAACCTACAACCAATGCCGGCCAAAGCAAAGGTTTACCGATAGTCCCCCACTGAATTGGCACAGTGAAAATCCCTCTCTGATGCAACATATGCACCTGTAAGGCTAACACTGTTCAACCAACCAGTGAATGAGCCCAGCCCAATCCTACGTATGGCTGACTTCCCAACGCAACTCAAAATCATCCTAAGAGTGTTTATCGACCAAATAATCATGCAGCATATATCAATCATCAATATCACAATCGACAGTTCAATCAATCCAATCCAATCCAATCTCAATCACAGTCATGCATCACATCAATAACATTAACCGAAACCTTTACCATTCGCGATTAACGTCCACTCACCTTTTGTTCTCAAACGGGAAACTCAGATATCTTATATCACTGAGTCTTTATGTTTCCTGAAAACACAGCAATACCAAAATCAGTCTCTTTCATCATAAATATATATATTCTTTCATATATTTATATCACATGTACTTTATATATATCATACAACTTTCATGTAACAATATACCAAGGAAATATCGCATTTAAACAATAAACACAAGTCATAATTCTAAAAACTGGAGGTCGCGCCGCGACACGACTTCGAACAGATTCTTCGAATGCGAAGTCAACTTCGAGCGCCTTCGAATTCGGAACCAACACGCGTCACGTCGCGACCTTGGACGCGTCGCGTCGTGACAATACTTCGAGCGGGTACTACTTCGAATGCGAAGCCTACAACTTCGAACGGGGGGACTTCGAATTCGAAGCCATGCGTCTTGCCGCGATCTTCAGTTTGCCAGAATCTTTCTTCTTCTTCCTCACAAACAAACAACCAAGAACACCATAACCAATTTCCAGAACTTAATCAAACTTACTAAAAACTCACTAAAAACACATATAAACATCTTTAAACATATTCTCATGCATCCAAAGCATCTTTTAATCCAACAAAACACAAAATCCATCAAAACCCATTTGTTCCTAAAACCTTAAAACTTGACCATGGTGATTCCACATATATACATGTAAATCAACAAGAAAGCATGTTAAACTGAATCATAACATGATATGAACATATCTTTACCTTTAGTTTGAATTATAGAACTCCAAATCTTGACTTTATAAATGATTGATGTTTCATCACAAGAAGGTTTTCTTTCTTTTTACACACACAACACGCTTTCCACTTTTGATAAATGAGCAGGTAGTTTCACTAAAGTGCCATACACACACGTATACATGTTTACACACAAATCTAAGGTGGTGGTGGCATCTTAAGATATTTATTATCATGCATGATACTTAATAACATACATACATACATACTTAATTCTTCTTTCTTTCTTTTCTTTCTTTTTTTTCTCCAGTTTTATATTAAATGTAATTTTAGTTAATTTAATTCAATTAACTTATACTGAACACATAACAAATTAGAACACAATTAATCACGTACCACCAACCCGCTAATCTCATAGCCCGGGTTTACGGGTGTTACACTTGTGGCCGCAAGAGCCAATCTTCTAGAATGCCCACTTGACAACTTGCACCTGGAAAACGTCAAATCCACCGGCCATCTTGCAGCCGCAAGGACCCGTGTTTCAGTATTATAAAGACTGCATTCCGTCCATTTAAAAAAAAGGACCAATTCGGATTTTTCACCACCTAAACACTCTCCTACGACCACAATCAGTCCAGAAGCATACTTTGGTGATATCAAAGGAGGGAGAGCTTGCTAGGAGGCTTGGATTTACATTTGGAAGCTTGAAATCACAAAGTCAAAGTTTAATTAGCTTGGTATTATCTTTCTATCTTGATTTGTGATCATGTATTCATGTAATCTAGATGTGTTTGTACTTAAACTAATGTATATGTAAACTCATTTCACTTGGGCCAAGATGATTCTTGGCTAGTTATAGCAATATAATGCTTAGTTTGACTTTTTATGTTGACTTGATATGAACAAGCATGTTTGATCTTCAATACAAGTGTGTTTAATCATGTTAATGTGTCTGATACAATCCTATTCATGTTTAATTATATGTTGGTGTAAAACCATATGTCAAAGTATGTGGATATTCAAGAATGAATGTTAATTTTACAAGATTTCATGTTACTTTGTTACTAGAAATGGTACATTGTGTATAATTGACTATTGAAAGCACTTTTGGAACATGTTTCATTTCAGATCTGTCCATGTTGGTTGTATCATTTATATTGTGGTTTTATGCATGCCTTAGCACTTTAAATGCAAATTTAGGTGTTTTGGTGTATTAATGTGTAACATCCTCAATTTGGGCCTAGCTGCTAAACGTGTATTAAGATTAATACACTTGTAATTTAGTTATGTAAATGAAATGTTAATTGTATGTACATATGCTATGTGTTTTGTGTGTATAAATATATATGTATTAAAAGAAAGAAAAGAATGAGAAATCCAGAGGCAACCGCCTCTAGATATTATCGTATATATATATATATATGTGAAAAGTCAAATGATGGTCAAACATTGCAAAAGCAAACACCACAAGAACTCTCGGTTTTCTCTCTACTCTCTTTTTCTTAGATTTTCTTGAAGTTTTGAAAGATTGTTGATTTGATTCCAACTGAGGAAAACATGTGTTTGTTATTAAGATTTAACACATATGAAACTTTTTTTATGTTTAAAAGCATGATTGAAACTCAAACTTTTGCAAAACACCACTTAGAACATTCAAGGCTTACTTTGCAAGTGGGTTTTGGTTGTTTGGTGTTATTGTATGAGTTTGATGTGTTTTGAAAGTCACACTAATGAAAATGGATGTTTTTAGAATGTAAAAATGTATAAAACATGAATGAAATTCTGGAAAATGAGCCATAGATGAAGATGGCGGTTTCTGGGTTGAAACTGTCGGATTCCAAGACATGAAGGTGTCAGAATCCGCTAGTTGCCCAAATCCGATAGTGTCGGATTCCGGGACTGTGGTGTCAGAATCCGCATTAAGTCTAAATCCGAGTTATTGTTCTAAATCTGATAAGTATCGGATTTCCTTGAGTTCATGTATAAATTGCAAGTCAAATCCGAAAGTATTGGATTTCTTTGGAAGTGTCGGATTCCGACAAAAGTGTCGGATTCCGATAAAAGTATAGGATTCCGATTGAAGGTCAGATTTCCAATTTCATGTTAAAGTTTCCAAGTTCATAATTGTTGAAATCCGATAAGTGTCGGATTTCGCAATGTATCGGATTTTCCTTGAGTGTCGGATTTCATGTAATCCGACAGTTTGTCGGATTTATGTGGAATCCGGATTTTGGGACTTCCTTTGTTGGCTTTGTAGCTATTTTGAGTATGTTAAGGTAATTGATACAAGTACTAATATTCTAGGTGAACTTGATACCCTAGACAAGGAAGGAAATTAAATAACTATTTGTTTAAGCCACTCAGGTAAGTACCGACTTCCATAAGCCTCAGTAGAGGAAGAATTACGTGCTAAGTGATTTGAGTGCACTTGTGCTCATAAGTAATGAATAAGAATTGCTATGTTACTTAAAGTACAATGCATGCTAAATACTTGTATATAAAGTTAAGTGTATGCCAGCGGGATCCAGAACTGGAACCGCTTAGTTAAGTAAATGTTATGTATGATACTAATTCCGAATGAATCAATTAAGTGAAAGCTTAATGATATGTATGCTAGGGATCCAGATTGGATCCATAATGAAGTAATTGAATGTAAATGCATGCTAAAAGAAGTAAACGAATATGCAAGCTAAGTAAATGATCAAGATATGTGTATGTGTTCCCGGACATCTTCAAGCATGGTTAAGGTCAGCCGGATAGCTGGATCCTAGGGACCCTTGATCAGGAGATTCGGGATTTAACGGTGATTCGAGGTAACATTCCGGATCATAGGTTTTGCAGAACCGCCGTGCCTTACATCATGAGGGGTAATTAGTCAGAAATGGTTGAGTTACCTTAGGAGCCTCTGGTTCCGTTAAACGATGCTTGGTGGACTGCTTTATGCTCCCCCACCAGCACGGAGGGTTGTGTTTGATTCCCCGGTGTATTGGTGTTGAGTGGGACTAGCTATCCTATAACAAACAACTTATACCGATCTTGTTAGCACACCACAATGTGATAGGATAGCATTGTATGCTTATTCCTGATATGTATGACTAACTCTAATGATGCTTATGATAATTTGTGCTTACTAGCTAAGTGTAGCTAACGGTGCCATGTTAACTGCTTTTGCAGATCGAAGTTAGATTGCCTGGTGAGCCAGGTCCCCTGCCTCTGGATATTTTGCTGGAACACTTATGTTGTAATAAATACATTATGGTCGGTTATTGTAGAGTAACACCAGATACTAAAACAGTGTTTATTGTAAATATTTCCGCTGCTCAATGTTATATGATCGTGATTAAGTTCACGTTTATTTAAAAACAAAATTTTTAGTAAAATCTGGTGTATGCAAAGCCGGTGTTACATAATGGGTCAAATATGCTATTTATGTGCATGGAAGATTCATGATGTGTTTATTGGTATGTTAAGTGTTGAAATAAGCTCACATATATGCCATGAATGATCTGTTTGAGGTGTTCATTGTGCATATTCACATGTATATGCTGTAAATGTATTAATCTTGCTACAAATGACATGTTAACATGATTATATCTTTAGAAATGCATGTGGATTAATCTTAAATCCAATGTGTGGTTTCAGTTTTGCTGAGTTTATGACTTCGTTGTACCTATTTGCATGTGTTTATGATCTTAGATGAAAGTCTAGATTATTTATGTTGTTGGATCTCTTTGTGCAAAAATGAGGTGTTTTGTTAGCGTAGCCCTTGTGGCCGCAAGCATTACTACTTGCTGGCGCAAGCATATGTATCCTTGCAGCCACAAGGATAACTCCTTGCGCCCGTAAGGGCCTCTTTTACACCAGTGTGCAGTTTTTCATTGTTTTGACTGTGTTTAACCACTTTAACACCTTTTTAGGTTCTGAGGACTACTGAATGTGTCATTTGAATAGATGTATGTTCGTGTAGTCTGATTTGGACGTGATTTGGTGAATCCGTAGTTAAATACCAGTCTACATGTCCTATGTGAAAACTTGGATATGCTACTGTTTGTCTGATTATGTTTGATTGTTGAGTCAGAGTCTTGATAAGTCGAGTGATGATTCGTTGCATGATGATGTGGTTGTGATAAATAGTAGAACATCATGCTCTGTGCTTAATCTGTCATATTCGTCAAGTGTTCATTATCTGGTTTGTTATAGTTATTTCCATGGCTAGTTAGGATGATTCGATAGCTTGAGTGAATCTTTATCTGATTGTTCCGCCTCTCTGTTTCTTCTGTGTTTAATCTGAATTGTCTTGCTTTGTTTAACTAGTTTATCTTGTCATTCGTATGCTAATTATTATGCTGATCAAACAACAATGATGTTAGAGTATTGATAGCTCCCTGTCCTTGTGGTTCGACATCCGGTCTTGCCGAGTCTATATTACTTTTTGACCAGGTCATACATGCCTTTGTCGTGTGTAGTGTTTGCTTAGTAATATCGTTTTTATAAATTCAAAAAAGTGTTGATCAAAGCTTTTCACCATCAAAACCCCGTACTGCGGGCTGCACACCAAAGTTCGATCATCCCTGTTAAGTCAATAAAAAAGCGGGAACTGAAACCATAGCAATCGGAATTCAGTTAGGAACAGATATTTAGCCGGATAAAAGAATTAGTAAAATGACATAAACACCCTTTTGCTACCCATGAAAGATGTCACATCCACGTTGCCTCTCTCCCATCTCCCCTTAACTCACATCTCTCTTGAACCCAATTCTCTTTCTCTCTCTCTCTCTCTCTATATATATATATATACTCTAGTGGGGTACCCGCACAATGTGACAGCGGCGAATAAATAGGAGGTTGTGATGAGTTTTGTTTATGAGTATAAATAAAGAGGATGGAGAAAACAATACAAACAATAATACATTTTAACTTAAAATGAATATAAGATAATACATTATTGTGATTGTCAACCAATAATGAAATATTATAGTAGCTTATTACTACAAAACTGAAATGTGTGTTGACTACCATTAAGAATTACAATCTATTGCAAGAAACGAAAATTATTGTAAGAATATGATAAAACACAGTCTGAAATGTCCATCTATTGAAATATTTTGTAATGATCTAATTTATAAATTAAAGCCCATCAAGTTAACTAAACCCATTGTATTAAGTAAACCCATGTAAGACCATGTGGACTGTGGAGTAGGGATGGCAAAATCATGGAATGAGGGAAAGTGTCTAATTACCCTAAACCACTCCCACAAGCCTTAGATAGAAGTGATCTGCTCCTTCGCATTTCACAAAGCTTTGTTCCCCTCACTGGCTCACCCTGCTCTCATTTCACAGCGTCGTTCCTCTCGTTGGTCGCCGCATCAGTCGCATTGTTCCCTTCGTCGGTTGCCGCATCGCCTTTCGCCTTTCACCTTTCCTCGCTCATCAGTCGCATCGTTCGTCGGACGCATCGTTCCCTTCATCGGTCGCCTCATCATCCACATCGCCTTTCGCCATTCGCCTCACCTCCTTCCTCAGTCCACTGTTGGTTCTATGTGCAAAAGACACAAATTAATACGATATTACTAATAATAAATAAACCCATAGGGTCACACATTTACAGTCAATGGACATCAATTACATATTTGAATATGATTTAAATATGTTTCCAACTCATTATATATATATATATATAAGTTATATGCATTGTTCAATATTGTTATTTATGAGAAATATAAATATTGCTCTTATATAATGATATAAGATAATGCATATCAAATACATAAATATAAACATATGATTTTATACGTATGTATGTATATGTATATATATATATATGTATAAATATATATTTGTTACAAGTAAATTGTTACTAGTAACAATCAAGTATGTATATAAAATACATGTAGATGTATTTTATACATTATATGGCACATCTAGTATATCTTTGATATATATTTATGAAAGAAATCTAGAAATTCCTCATTAATCCTAAAAGGGGGCCATGTAATGTTTCTTGCAAAAGACATGACCAAGACATGGGACTCATTCACCAAGTCAAGAAGCAAGGCAAAAGGGGCCTCCCCCCTTACCAATTTCGTCTTAGAAGGTCCAAGGGAGGGGCCTCCCTCTTGTTCTTGGTTGCTTGGTTGTTTAAGTCTTGATGCATGGTTCTTTTGTCAACATCCATATGCTACCACCTTTGCTTATTCCTAAGAATTGTTCTAAGTGTTCTTGAAAGTCTTGCATTCATCCTTACATTATTGTATTGGTGTGTCAAGCTAGCTATCTGTGGTATTATATACATACATCTAGTTCAAGAAGAAAAACAAACATTGTTGCTTGCATTTTTGAAAATCAAGGGTTGGAGAAACTAGCATTTCAAGGTGTTGGAATCATTGGCTTATGGATACCTTGGATGAAGTCTTCTCTTGGCTTCTCATAGATCAACCACTTCACCAACGCTTTACTCACGCTACAAATGTTGTAGTTCTAAACACCCTATGGTTGTTTTGTTTTCTTAAGGCTTGCATATGAATCATTGGTGGGGAGTTTTAAAAAGTTTAGAATTGTTGTTCATGCTTCCGTTGCTAAAATATATTTTAAAAAACCGAACAAACCCCAACAGTGGTATCATAGCCACTTATGCATAGTTTTAAAAAACTTTATTTTTTAGTATGTATTGTTTAAGAAAATGGACAACTTTTCTTTTGTTAGAAAAGTTGTGGATTTTCTTTTTGGCAACTTGTATATGTTTATATATTTATTTTTGGATAAAACAAAACCACATGCATATTTGGTTGTAAAAGTTGCCTAAATATCAAGTGTTGATATATATGTTTGTTTGAGTGTATGTTGTGCATAACAAGCCATAGACCTTTTGTGATGTGTTGGAAATTCGATTTGGTTGTAAAATTATTCTTTCATTTGGTTTGTAAGAATATTTTTAGTTTTGTTTCATCTTGTTGTATTTTGTAAGTAGTAGAATAGTTTAGACTAGTTTACTTTTATAAAAATGTAACAAGATGGAGAAATGACCAAGTTGGAGTTTTCAAGTGTGGTGGAGTCAACCATGAAGGCTTGGAGTCCTTTGCACTATAAGGAGTTGTTTTGGCAAGTGGGAGCTTCAACTTCATCACAAGAGGAATTTTATGCTCCTTAGTTATGAGTTGGTATTATTGTATGGCTCACAAAAATACCACTTAGGATAAATGGAATCTTATTACGGAGAGAGCATTAGCCAAACGTAAGGAAGCCCGAGACATAGATGGGATCAAACATGCCAAAATTGACAATTGTTGTCTAGGATCCCATAAAGATCTAGGAATTACATACGAGATGTAATTGTTAAACGCTACCTACCTTGTTGTTTTTACTTGATGGAGAGAGCATTAGCCAAACATCCAAGGTTAAGTTCAACTTGGATCCTAGCCTTTAAAAATTAAAGAATTTTATAAATTCTAAAGGGTATTAATTATTAAAGGATTAAATATCAAAAATACGAAATTGAACTTTGTTAATTTTATAGATGACCCCTAACTCAACTACGCCTGTTAACAGCTTATCTCTTCGTTCAATCTTAGAGAAAGAAAAACTCAATGGTACAAATTTCTTAGACCGGTATTGTAACTTGAGAATCATTCTTAAGCACAAAAAGAAATTGTACGTACTTGAGGATCCCGTTCCTAAGGAACCTCCATTGATTGCGGCCAAAGCCGTTAGGGATGCTTGGGTGAAGCATTCCGACAACTCGGTCGAAGTTGCATGCCTCATGCTTGCTACCATGTCTCAGGATCTTCAAAAGAACCTCAAGTAGCATGGAGCATATGAGATGCTTCGCCAACTTAAGGAAATGTTCCAAAAGCAAGCGAAGCAAGAACGCTTCGAGGTCACTCGAGCCTTCCATGCATGCAAGATGGAGGAAGGTCAATCTGTTAGCGACTATGTGCTAAAGATGAAAGGATACATTGACCAGCTTGCTAGGATTGCATCTCTCATAACCAACGAGTTTGCACAGGATATGATCCTTAACTCGTTGACCAAAGCTTATGATCAATTTGTCATGAATTATAACATGAATAATTGGAACAACTCAAAGGGGAAGGGCAAAGGGAAAACAAAGGGAAAGGATAAAGGCAAACAGGTTGCCAAAGCTCCAGCACCCAAGACGGCGGGAAAGGTTCCCAAAAGCGACCCGTGCTTTGAATGCGAGGTGGTAGGACATTGGAGGCGTAATTGTCCAACCTACCTCGCGGAGTTGAAAAAGAAGAGGGCTGGCGAGGCCAACACTTCAAGTATATATGTGATTGAAATGTATACTTTTTCTATTAATTCCTGGGTATTTGATACCGGTTGTGGAACTCACATTTGTAATAATATGCAGGGGTTGAGAAGAAGTAAGCTACTGAAACCAGGCGATTTGGACCTCCACGTGGGAAATGGAGCAAATGTTGCTGTTGAAGCCCTTGGAACTTTTGAATTATTATTATCAAATGGCCTGTACTTAATATTGAACAATTGTTGTTATGTACCTAGTTTAACTAGGAATATTATTTCAGTAGCCCGGTTAAAAGAATCGGGATTCACTTTTGGGTTCGTTGATGATGGCATTCGTGCCATCAAAAATGACATTTTGTATTTTGAGGCTCGCCCTCTTAATGGAATATATGAAGTTAATCTTAAAAGATCTCTTGATGATAATTCTATATATACCACTAGCACCAAACGACCTAAGCATGACTTAAGTCAAACATACCTATGGCATTGTCGACTTGGTCATATAAACAAGAAACGCATTGCAAAACTTCAAAGGATGGAATTTTAAAAACAAACGATTCTAGCTCATTTGAAGTTTGCGAATCATGTTTATATGGGAAGATAATTAAGGCTCCTTTCTCCGGTTCCAAGTGAAAGAGCTAAAGATCTATTAGGAATCATATATACGGATGTATGCGGTCCTTTTAGATCAATGTCTAGGGATGGTGATAGATACTTCGTCACATTCACCGATGATTATAGTAGATTTGGTTATGTTTATTTAATGAAACATAAGCACGAAACATTTGAAATGTTCAAGTTGTTTCAAAACGAAGTACAAAATTAACTCAATAAAACGATCAAGGCCCTTTGTTCCGATCGAGGTGGCGAGTACTTAAGCCAAGAATTTATGGATCATCTTAGTAATTGTGGGATTATCTCACAACTTACTCCTCCTAGAACACCACAACATAATGGTGTATCTGAAAGGAGGAACCGAACTCTACTAGATATTGTTCGGTCTATAATGAGCCGAAGTACTCTACCCTCGTCCTTTTGGAGTTATGCTTTATTAACTGCTACACGCATATTGAATATGGTTCCAACCAAGAAGGTAGATTAGTGTAACACCGCCGTTTCGAGGACCAGATTTTTCTTTTTAAAATATCAATTTATCTTTTTCATTTAAAAACACACAGCAGAAATAGAAAACACATGGCAAATATATATTACAATAAAAAGTTGCCACATACAAGTTTGGTGTTACTGTTACTTATCCGGTCGACCATTATCAAATACATACAAACATAATATCAGAGTTATTACAATCACAGTGTTCCTCCTAAGTAATCAAACTACCCGCAGGGTCCCGAGATCAATGAGGATCACCTGTACATGTAGGGTGTAGCATCTGTTACCTATAATAGCTAGTGAGTACTCAAATAGCATATGATTAACATAAATACATCACATATCATCAATCATGCTCAGATAATTCTATCCTAGCATCTCGCGATGAGTTGGCGTAGTCAGGAGGTAACATATCTTGTGGGGGAGCTAACCCGGCTCAATGCACCAAACTGGGGTACCAAACACATCAACCGCCCCGGTGGGGGAGCTATACAGCGTCCACCGTTGCGTTTTGGAATCCGCAGATTCCTCTGTTGTACAGCCGCAGCTATACCCAAAGAGGACAGCTTTGTCCTTAATTAGAACAGCTTTGTTCTCGTAGGACAGCTTTGTCCAGGACAGCTTTGTCCAATAGGATCCGGGTCAACCACAAACAAACAATTGATTCAATTGAATCATCAGTCAATGCGCGCATATATATTCAATACTCATCATAGCATACACCTAATCAAGTGCATACTATACTTTGTCAACATGGTATATTCTAGCATCATCATGCAATCCTACACTTGAACAAGTGCGTGTACAAATCATGGTTTACAATTCTGTAATCATTGTTAATATATGTTATAGGTATATTAATCGTTATGTTATCAAGCACTCACCTGTCGAGTTAGAATACTTCTCTCTACGATATTGTAGCTTCTGGACCAATCGGAATACCTAAACAAGGTTTACAACTATTAAAACCTTGTAAAACAGATTCTGCCAGGGGCAGGGCACACCCGTACCTTGCCAAGGCACGCCCTTGCCTGGCGTGGCACGCCCCGGGTACGCCCCGTACCTGGGTCTCAGGTACACCCCGTGACTTCAGGGTACCGCCAGGCTCGCTAGGGTTAGGCACGCCCCGTACCCTTGGGAGGTACGGCCGTGCCTCCTAGGTACGCCCTAAGGTACGGTCTATTCTTGAGAGGCACGCCTGTGCCCTTCATTATACAGCAGCAGTTTCGTGCAGAACCTGTTGTTTTCCATCCAAAACATACCAAATCACTTCCAGAGTATTACCAATCGGTTTCTATGGTTCATATGTGAAACGAATACCTTCGGTAACAAGCATTCAAGACCCCATAGAGATATTTTCTGATAATGAATGTGCTATTACCCAGGCAAAAGAACCTAGATCACATCACAACACCAAACACATCCTCGGGCGTTTCCACTACATGCATGATATAGTGGATAGAGGAGATGTGTTTATTCGCAAAGTTCATACAGATCAGAATCTCGCAGATCCTTTTACGAGACCTCTTGCCTTGACTAAGCATGAGTCACATACTAGGGCAATAAGTCTTTGCTTTGCAAGGGATTGGATTTGAATTGTAATTTTAGTATTTGGATATTTTGGAACATTATGACAATATCTATTTTATCTGAATGATATATTGGATATGATCACTTCATTAATATTTATTGTGTTATTTATTAGCATGTTTAAATCCATGAATAATTCTTTATTCTAAATGGCCATAGTCGATTATAACTATGGGAATAGTTATGAATTAAGACTAATGTGAATCAGTTGGTTGACTTTCATTCGTGATGAAAGTAGGCAAAAGAGTTTGCAGCCAAATTCACTAATGTTTGTTAGGGAACGAACATTGGACATGACCCGCTCTTAAGATCGCTTCATGGATCAGTGTCATAAGCGAATCTTGAGAAAAATGTGGTATCTTTGTATCCTTAGACCTGAGACACATAATGGGACTCGAGTATGAGGAGTATCATGCTTTAATGTGGTTAAACGCTATCTTTAACCGGGTAGTTATAAAAGCCATTATTAGGTATGATATGAGTCTTATAAGAGACGTATGTGGTCAAGATGGGATTTGTTTCTCTCATTTAATTGGGAGTATAATATCTCTGGGGCCCTAAAACAAGTTGAACATTATATGATAATTGATTACGATCCATATCTCATGTTCAACGAGATGTTAAAACAAAGGGATAATTGATGACTTACCAATAACAACGATTTGTAGCTAGTGAGTTAGTTTCGTTGGTGAAAGTGTTGATCAACACACTTTATTTATTATTAGGGGCAATGGGATATTTCTAGACGTTCTTACCATTGTCTATATCGGCTTAAGTTGTAACTTGTGCAAGTGAGACATTGTTGGTTCTATGTGCACAAGACACAAATTAATACGATATTACTGATAATAAATAAAGCCATAGGGTCACACATTTACAGTCAATGGACACCAATTACATATTTGAATATGATTTAAATATATTTCCAACTCATTATATATATATATAAGTCTATATGCATTATTGTATATTATTATTTATGTGAAAAAATAATATTACTCTTATATATAGATATAAGATAATGCATATCAAATACATAAATATTAACATATGATTTTATATATATATATATATGTATGTGTGTATATATATATATATGTATGTATAAATATATATTTGTTACAAGTAAATTGTTACTAGTAACAAATTATATAAATATATGTATATCTTTGTTACAAGTAAAGAGTTACTAGTAACAATCAAGTATGTATATAAAATACATTTAGATGTATTTTATACAATGTATGGCAAGTCTAGTATTATATTTTATACATTTAAAATATAAAATTAGAAAATCACACATTAATCCAAAAAGGGGACCATATGGTGATTACTTGCAAGCAACTTGACCAACCATGGGCTAGATGATCAAGTAAAGAAGAGAAGCAAGGCCAAGGGAGGGGCCTCCCCTCTTGTGTTGGTTACTTGATTTATAAAAGTGTTATGCATGGTTCATTCAATTTTAGAACAGACCACCACCTTTCCTTGTATCTTTCAAGTGTTCTTGAAATCTTGCATGCATCTTTACATCCTTGTATTGGTGTATCAAGTTAGCTAAGTGTAGTGATAAATACATACTCATAAATATACATAGTTAGTTCAAGAAGAAGAACAAATGTTGTTGCTTGCATTCTTGAATTTCAAGGGTTGGAGAAACTAGCATTTCAAGGTGTTGGAATAATTGGCTTGTGGATACCTTGGAGGAAGTCTCTACTTGGCTTCTCTTTGATCAACCACTTCAACAATGGTTTTCTCACGCTACAAAGGTTGTAGTTCTAAACACCCTATGGTTGTTTTGTTTCTTAAGGCTTGCATATGGATCATTGGTAGGGAGTTTTAAAAGTTTAAAATTGTTGTTCATGCTTCCGTTGCTAAAATATATTTTGAAAAACCGAACAAACCCCAACAGTAACTATAGATGTAATATTCCAAAATTTAATATGACCTTAATATTGGTTAAATAGGTGTTTATGTCATTTCAAAAGAATTTGAGTTTCATATTTGTAAAGTAATTTATGGAATAACATAGTTAAATTGGATGTTTATGGTTTTAAGGGTAACCTTAGTTATTTAATGATATTGGCCCATGAAGTATTAATAATAACACACAAAATACAATTGGTTAAAGCTTTAAATAATTGGGATTAAAGATGTTATGAGTAAGGGTTATATGTGTGCATTGGATGAAACTTTAAGGTTTAAAGTGTAGACTTGGAATATGAGGGGATGAAAGTGAAAAATTGGGTATAAATATCCTAACTTGAATCAAGTGAGTCAGTTTCTAACCTAGGATTCTATTTTATCATCAATCCAGTCCCCGTTCACGTTTTTTATTTTTCTTATCAATGAATATATCTCTTTACTTGTATGACTTAGATGTCTCGGATTTCTCGTAAAAGTGATTTGATTGATGGGATTTGGTATGATACTTATGAGATCGATGAGATTGATATTTAAATATTTCTTCTTAGAGCGTATTGATTTGACCCCAGAAGTGGGACCACCACCCAATAGCAGGTTGCCACCTAGAGAATCTCCTAATTGTTTCACAGCAACTAGAAAGAGATTCTTTAACCAGAAAGAATTCGGTTCAGATGTAGGATGCCTATCCAGAAGTTTTCACAACTCAATCCTAGATGATGGAATCATCCAAGATCTGACCTTTTCAAACTCTGTCTGTAACTCACTAGAGGCCCCGGAAACAAAAAGACGATGTGTACAAACGAGATATGCAACAACAAGAAGAAGGAAAAAGATTGCATAGAGGAACTCCCGAACATTTTTCAGATGTGTCGATATCAATGCTGACTCATTATTTCGATGAATCATTTCTTCAGACAAAAGAAGATTATGGAAACACTTATTCGAAATCTCACTTATCAGATTCCATTGTGGAAGACAGAATTTTTTCTGAAGAATTCGCCATGATATATCTGATCCATGCATAATATCATGAAAAATTGATACAAATTTTTGACTGCTACTTAGTATCGGCAGTAGATCTGAAAAAGTATCTAAAAAGAAAAACTTTAGATATCTATACCCTGTCGAAGTAAGGAACCATGGCATATATGTTTGGAATAGATTCCATTTTGAGAGAGTTAAATAAGCACTATCTCGTTGAAAAGTTCTATATATCTGCCCTTTCTCAATGCATTTCTTTAGACAAAGACTCCATTTTTTCCTCTTTTCGGATGGTAAATATTTCTCAGAACATGGAGCGTGAATCAAACCCATGTTTGAATTGAATGTGAGATACTGATACAAGTTCTTCCCTTCTGAATCAGATAGATTCATATCTGAAAGAGGTTGACAATAAGTTCTTTCAAAATTGACTATTTGCCCCTCTGTTAGAGGTGTTCCAGAAATTGTCTGTGATCGAGTAAATAGCTCTACGAACGAATGATTGGATCCACTTGGAAAATGGAAAGATTTGTACAAGTTATACGTTTCGTCACCACTTTGTGGAAAAGCCTTAGGTATGAATATGTTATATACATGTGACTCGATTGCTGAAATAGTATCTCTCCCCCAAAAAGCATGTTTTTTTACCGACGCATAAAGAAAGTATTTTGTTGCGAATGAACAAGATATTGAGGAATTGTCCATATGTAAAATCATAATTATTGATACGGGCCTTTTCCACATAAAAGGGGAATCTTTTGTTACAATAGAAGCAAAAGTGATGTGGATTATTCAAGAATCGAAGTTGATTTGCTTTATAAAAAGAAGATCTTAATGACCACCTATGAAATGATTTCAGGGGATTCAGCCAATTGTATTGATCGTGGAATATCATTGAGAAATAGGAATCCATGTTATCAAAGGATTTCCTGCAATTATTTCTAGTATGGAATAAGTCAATAATCCACTTTGGTATCTTATTGAACAAAAATGGTGATATTGTTCCTCCATTGATCAAGAATTTTGATTTTTGGCAAGTCTCATGATCATCCAATAAGAAGGGTTTCAATTTTTTAAAATGAACGATTTGAAGACCTATTGATTCTAAAAATTGTGTATCATTTGGACCTTTCAATTGATAGATGTAGATCTCGGACCTATGAATGGGGATATTCCCGAAATTGACAAACAAAAAGGAAGTGAGTTAGATAACAAAAGAAGCAACTTGGACAAAAAAAAACTAAGTGGCTTAGACAAAAAGGAAGTAATCAAGTTGGTGTTTGCTAATCAAGTAAGTTCAAAATTTAATTTGTGTTTGATTTGAGTTATGAATGTTGTTTATGATGATTTATGGTTGGCTGTGTTGAAAGATTTGGCAAATGGGTCAAATTTGGGGTGATTGTTCAAGTTAGTGTTTTGATGATCAAAATGATGATAAATGTTGATGTTATGATGTCTTTTAGACCCTTTTGACCATGTATTTGTTTGGGGATTGATTCTAATGTTTTAGAAGGGTCATATGAAGTCTTTTAGAGCCGAAATATGTTTTTAAGTTGAGTTTTGAGCCTATGCACTTTAGGAATGCCAAGTTTGGTTAAGTTATGTTAGTTGACCTTGTCTTTTGTGATCATAGGCGTATGATCAAGTGTTTGAGCTTTGGTTTGATTAGGGTTGTGATCCTCATCACACCCTTAGGTGAGTACACCATGCGGATACCCAACTTATTGTTAAAGTTTACAAGTCGTCATGATTGTGTTTTATATGTTTGGCAAATGTTTTATGAAGCTTATTGAATTTAAAGGATGTGGAAATTGTGAACTCGATATATGATGTGTTGTAAAAATGGTTTTCAAAGTAAGAGTAATGCTCCACTTAGGAGATGATCTATGTTAATGTTGTGGTTTTACTTGATAAATTATTGAAACATGATACTCCATATTGGATTGAGATTTGATTTTGTAATAACAAATATGGTTTTGAGTTAATGAAAATTATGTTTACACCTATGGTGTATTGTCGGCATTGTGATACCAATTGTGATATTGCTTGTTGAGCATTTATGCTCAAAAGCTTTGTGATATGTGACACTTATGTGTTTATTGTTAAGCTGAAATGCTTGGATTTATTTGGCCTTTATGGCATGTGATATATGTGACCCTTGTAGTATGTCCTTTGTTCCGGGCCAGTGTTGAGATATAGTACTTTGTACCATGATGGTTCCTAACCATTAAGACGTGTACTAGTTCATGTGGTTTCAGAAATTGAGGAACCTCGATACACGGGTAGTTGAGGAATTGGTGCAAAGAGTGGAGGGGGATGATAGTACCCATTATGACTGTGTGGGTTCAATGGGCTGACGAGCCACCGAACCTTAGCAACACGAGTAGACTTGGGGAACAAGTCATTCACTCTAGATAACCGTTGTATGGTGGACTGCTTCGTGCTTCCCCCACCTTGACGGGGAGATGTGGTTATCCCCCATGTGGGCACGTGTTGAATGTGGTTGGCTACCACGTGGAGACATTGTGGCTCAATGGATAGACCCGCATCCTTATGTGCTTATGTGAATGTCATTGTAGTAAGTTTAATGTCAGACTTGTATTTTCAAAAGATGATGACTTGGTTTTGAAAAGACTAAAGTTTTTTGTTTTACTCACTAGCTATGTTTATAGCTAACCGGGTGTGAAAATGTTTTGTATCCGCAAGATGACTAGTGGCCTTGGTGAGGTGGGTAGATGCCTTGAGCATATTTTTGGACCTTTTGGTTGCTTGAATTTCCGGTAATCTTGGATTTCCTACTCTTTTGTTTATGCTCATGAGATCGACTTTGGTCTAACATTCTCCCCCTTTTGTTGCCTTGTGCTGAGCAGGAATGTTTCATCTGCTCCTTTGGTCAAGAAGTCTTTCCCAACTTCTAATGACCTTTCTCTCTTGAACCTTTTCTTCCAGCTGATCCGCAATTCGAGTCATTTTAACCAGTTGGTCATGTTCTGTCAGGTGTCTGTTGTTGAAGCAAGTTCTGCAGTACTTTGAGATGCATCTTTCGAGAGTACCGTCATAATAGGCATTAAGCTCTAAGAGTCTGAGAAAGGCTTTGCCCTCCATTGAGATTTGACATTATAAATCCATCGGCAGTATAACGCCCCAAATTCCAAAATTTAAAATATTAAGATCAAACACATATAAGCGTTCGCATCTGAAAGTTTGAAATAAAAGCGGAAGCAATACTGATTTGAAATCCTTATGTATCAATAGATACGCACATAAATACTGTCACAAGTTTGGTACTAAAAACTTGATGTTTACAAACCAGGCGTGAAGTGTTCCAAAGAGTTTATCAAAGGTAGTCAACCCGAAGCTTTGCCCTTGTCTTTGCTAAAAACCTGCAAAACATTTTAAAAATAGTATGTGATAAGCTACGAGAGCTTAGTGAGTAAACCGTACTAAACATCATATAAACCCATGTATAAAATCATATGAAGATAATACCCATATGTCTGGCAAACAATGCTAGCCTCTGGTTCTAGACCCAGGGCAGCAACATGGGTCACGGTACTGTACCATAATTGAGCCTTACTGGATGTAGCAGTAAGCACCCCACCTCTGAGACTTACTGCACATAGCAGCAAGCTTATACACACATATGAATAACATGACATGTCAATAATCTGATATAATAGCATACATGCTGCAGATTGGAAGTGAAGTCTAGAAGACTCACCTTATAATCAATAATGTTTGTATACCAGTCCACAATTGATATTATTCTAGTGAACGCGCCATAGACAAGTCTCTACATGAAATAATACCAAATAAATATCAATCATAAATTTCTGCTGAACTTAATAACTGAATAAAACACTAGGCACGCTCGTGCCTCCTACTCAGGTACTCCCGTGGTCTCAAGGCACAATCTGGGCCTTTCTAGAACGGGGCACGCCCGTACCTTATTGTGTCATGCCCGTACCACACAGGTACGCCCTGGGGCACGGTTGGATCATGAGGGTCATGCCCGTGCCCATCAACTGGCAACAGCAGTTTTGCCGACTTACATGCTGTCTCCGGCCAAAACACCTCCAAAACTCAATTTAAATACATTCTAATGATTCTGGGATGTTATCCTACATCCCAAACTACTTCTAAACAAGTAATAATCACAATAACATGCTTAAATCTTTGATTCACCATAGAATCAACTAAAACCCACTTAACTTGATAACTAAAACCATAAACCATACCTTTCTGCTTGCAAGGTAGTTAGGAGGGTTCTAAATGACTTGAAATCTGCTGCTCTTGATCAAAACATGGAGAGAAACATGCCGCTCAAAGATGTACGTGAATGTCAAATGGGGAAATGAAAGTCTTTGACTAAATTTAGTCAAAGATGGCTATATATAAATACAACTTTGGGCTAATTACATAATTAGTCCCCCAACCTTTCCAAGTTCTGTTTTGACGGTTTTAACCCTTCTAGTTTAAAACCACACCTTATCACATATATCCATTTATAACTCGTATATTACTTTATACACTTTCTCATTTTAACTTATAAATAAAATTATGGGTGTTACAACTCTTCCCCACTTGAAATGATTTCGTCCCCGAAATCAACTGCCGACGAGTTCTGGATAATTACTCATCATAATCTATCCAGGCTTCTATATGTAATCTGAACCTCTTTTATGCTCTTATCTTTTCAAAACTGCTATAAATTGTTCCTCATAGTACAGTTTATCACTATTACTAAAAATTTCCAACAGTACGATTGAAGACCCATCTGATAAACACTTTCTGAAATATAATACACAACAGGTGTTAGGAATATATGATAATTCTTCTGATAACTTTGATCTATAAACAGTCTTTACCCATATATACAATAATTCTGAATTACAGATTAAATTCCGGCTTAGTTTTCTCCTTCTTTTCTGAATCTGATCACGTTTTTCCACAGTGCTACTACCAATGATACATACTCCCCACTAAAACTGATGTGGTAATCTCTGTTTATCTGTATACCTTTTTCTGTCTACACTGGGCGGCTAACAATTTATTTCATACTCTCTGAATCTGTTATGTCTTTCACTGCATCATTTCTGTACTACCCCACGCTTTCTGACTCACATCACTAAATACACTGAAGTTTGGTAGTAATATCATACAATTTCATACGTTGGCATCCCGATGCTGAACGTGTATCTGTTGTAATACGAAACTTTGTCAAGCAAATATGTACCCCAGTTTTCTTCTGAATTAATAACACAATCATAAAACATGCTTTCCATCATTTGTATATTTCTTTAATTCTAACTGTACTGAGATGAAGCTTAATCCTTAACTTTATATGAAATCTGTTCTGAATTCTAGAAGTGGATCTGATATCATTATCTGAATCAATAAACACTGATATGCTATGACATAACACAATCTGTTTCACATACACATCTGTTAACTGTTCTGATTAATAAGTTTCTCTAATGGAAACCAGTTATATATCTCTAATGATATTTCTCCACTTGTCTGACCATATCTAGTTTCACCTCAAACTATCAATAATCTATCATTAGGTATTCATACCCTTATTAACTTCTGGCTACACCACCATTATAAACTTATGAACTTCATATAGATGTGTCTTATACACATCTTCGTAACCTGATACTCATATACGATCATATCCAATTAATATGTCATGACTGTTTTTAAACGGATTAACTACTTGCCCCCTTTTATCCATTCTTTAAGATACTTTTCACCTTTGATCACTTTTCACTAAACTGTTCTTATCACCTCTGAGTAAGAGTGTCGTATCTGTCATTTAGATAATTAATTCATACAAGTATTATTTCTGATTTCCTGTACATATTGTCGGCTATATCATTAGACTTACTCTGAATAATATAATATTCTACTCACAATCCTTCATTGATTCTGACCAGTGTTTCTGTTGCCTTTAAAGGTCTTTCTCATTCAACAATTATTTCTAACTTTTATAATTTCGTGTATACAACACTTCACATATAAACACATAATCTCATCATATCATACTGAATGCTACCGTAGCGCACTAGCGGTAGTCTTATACCACCTATGAATGCTATTGTGGCGCACCAACAATAGTCTTACATCCACATATCCACCCACTATCGAGGTATAATCCTCATGTATCATATAAATAACATGCCACATATACTACTATCAGGTGCGAGTCTGTATATTCATTCTCATACGATTAGACTGTCTAGAAATGCAAATAATAATTCCGCCACTCTGCATTCATTCAGACCGCTGTACCAGGCATCACACAATGCTGTCATCTCTTCAATCAATTCAGGTAGTGCAAATTGTGGCTTCACATAATTTCTGCAAATAATCCCATAGAACTGTTGATTACTGTCGGGTTCTTTGGCGGCTCCCAATTCATCACCTTCTCTATTTCTCAGAATTCATCTCGATCCCATTTCTGCTAATAAATTATCTAAAGAATTTCATTCCTCATATCTTGAAAATCACATTGAAAACTTAACATATCACTATTTTCTGCTCTGTGTCACTAAAACTTTTCAAACATGATTCTCATGACCTGATAAACCTTTGAAATAAATACGTATATCGTTGATGAACATAATTACTGACTTACTTAACATTGGCCTATACACCCTATTCATTTACTACATAATCACTGCTGGTGCGTTAGCAAGGCCAGAAGTATTATAACCACTTTAAAATATCTAAACATTTCTGAACACAGTTTTTAAGAAATACCATCCCTTCTGATCTTAGGCTGAAGAAAATCCGATCTTAAGTCAGCTTTGACAACCACTTTACCCCGTTATAACTGATCAAGTAATTCACATCTTCTGAATACCGGACATATATTCATGATCACTTTATTGAGCTCATACTAATTAATACACATAATATAAATACACCTCATGAAAAGCTACTGGGTCTTATAAATCCCTCATTTTAACAATTCTTGAAATCGTTTTAATAATTCCTGTATCTCTGAAGGAGCAAGTCTGTACGTAGTTCTCGTAATCAGTGAAGCTTTCAACACCACACAAATTCTAAACATACTCTGTCTATCTGGCAGTAATCTTGGCAATTTCTTGAATTACATATCAAGATACTCACATATTACTTTCATATCATTCTAGCTCATATGTTCTTCTATAAGTTAATATTTATAACATAGGTTGGGAAATATAACGTATCCATACTGAAGACACTCCCCAGCTTTTGAAACTGTGCACCCATATAACCTACCTGTTTTGATTTTAGCACATATAATTAGTTCTTCCCCACTTAGGATATGAACTCTTATCACTTCTGTTCACATAATATCATAACCTGGTTATAATATAACCAGTCCATTCCAACTACTATTTGGAACTCACTCATATTCACAGATACAAATTCACTAAGGAATTTGATAATACTCATTTCTGTCACATTATACTTATACACATCCGATCTTTCTGTAATAATACTTGATTTTGTTCTAGCGTCTTCGGTTTATGTCTAGAAAACTCTCACTTCTGATTATTGATATATTCTTCTCTTTCACTCTCTTGGGTTCCCACCATTTTTACTCATATGACCCAGTTTCCATATTTAGAACATGTTAGTGAATCAAACCTGCTTTCCCCCAGTCGACGTTTCTTGTATGCTGAGTAGATAAGGAAGACCTTTTGCACCATTTCCTTTCTAAAATCACCATTCTTGCTTTCCTAAACATCAATACAACTTTCTCTATCGGTTTCCTTTCTTTTCTGTCTCTCTAATTCTGGCTGCATCCATCAGGGATTTCACATCTTGGTGTTTACAAATGTCTATAAATTCTCATATGCTGGACTGGAATGCTACCATATACCTATATATTTTTATCTTTTCATTACTAAGATAATCTGAATAAAATATGCATTTTTCTGAAACCTCATATCGATTTCTGAAATTGTCTTTCATGTCTGTTCTACTTGTGGAATTCATCCATAACTCTATCTATCTCTGACTGTGGCACCAACCGCCCAATTATAATGTCTTTAAACTCTTTTCACGTCATGCTCTCAATTCGTCTGCACTCCTCATCTAATCTTTTACATATTTCACTTAATCTCTAGGTGCATACGTACATATATGAAATGCACCCTCGATCTCTGAAATTTACTTATGAATAACAGTCAATTTGCTAACCTTTAATACATCGTTGGTTGACATGCGGAGAATCCTTGAACGTACAACCTTCTAATACTTCACGAATAATAACTTAGGATTAATAATTACCCCTGTCACTTTGTATAGCTAATCTTGATACTGACTCTTATCTGATCACTTCCTTGTTCTTTCATCTGTGCTACAACTCATATGATAATATATGGCATAAAATCTGTCTCACCACTTTACTAAATTTTCTGCACTGGATACTCCAACTGTAGGTTCTGATATTTAACAATTTATATCTGGTGCTCAAACACCCTATCATGCTATATTCTTCTAAGAATACACCCACTTGTAATAAAAAAATTTATCCCTTCATGTCTGTGACTATATTCACCTTTAGGGTTATACACTACTCCTGAACCTCCTGTGTTCACCATTCTGGTAGTATAGATAAAGCATTAAAGCAAAAAATGGTTTTATCACACTATCCTATATATAACAAACAGTTACTTGTATATCCACAAATCAGTACACCTATCATTAGATCCAAAGTATTTCTATACATACTAAGGCATTCTACATATATTCTCAGGTGTACTACCTTTACAAGTACCCCTCACCCGATTCACAAGATTCCTCATGATTCCATTAAGTTCTAACATGTATCATGTGTTTGTAATAATATGGGCCCTTATATTACTCTAAACACAATACACACGTTTGATCTTAACTTAATCTCAAGAAGTCCCGATTCACAGGCTTAGGCCATGTATCACTAATGAATTATATCACATATTCATATAACAATTTAATTTATCATGAATGCTCACATAAAACCAACTCTTAACAGTTTTATACACATATAACATATCTGCCTTAAGCATATCATGTACTCGCATACAATTCTCACATAATACATATTCAGTATAATTGTTAGTATACTCACCAAGCTGCAAGCCTCCAGTTTGACAATTTTTCAAAATACGCAGAACCATGGTTTAAATCCAGAATGTGTCTTGTACACATCCAGATCCCTCAAACCGTGGCTCTGATACCAAATTGTAACGCCCCAAATTCCAAAATTTAAAATATTAAGATCAAACACATATAAGCGTTCACATCTGAAAGTTTGAAATAAAAGCAGAAGCAATACTGATTTGAAATCCTGATGAATCAATAGATACGCACATAAATACTGTCACAAGTTTGGTACTAAAAACTTGATGTTTACAAACCAGGTGTTAACTGTTTCAAAGAGTTTATCAAAGGTAGTCAAACCGAAGCTTTGCCCTTGTCTTTGCTAAAAACCTGCAAAACATTTTAAAAATAGTATCTGATAAGCTACGAGAGCTTAGTGAGTAAACCGGACTAAACATCATATAAACCCACGTATAAAATCATATGAAGATAATACCCGTATGTCTGGCAAACAATGCTAGCCTCTGGTTCTAGACCCAGGGCAGCAACATGGGTCACGGTACTTTACCATAATTGAGCCTTACTGGACGTAGCAGTAAGCACCCCACCTCTGAGACTTACTGCACATAGCAGCAAGCTTATACACACATATGAATAACATGACATGTCAATAATCTGATATAATAGCATACATGCTGCAGATATGAAGTAAAGTCTAGAAGACTCACCTTATAATCAATAATGTTTGTATACCAGTCCACAATTGATATTATTCTAGTGAACACGCCATAGACAAGTCTCTACATGAAATAATACCAAATAAATATCAATCATAAATTTCTGCTAAACTTAATAACTGAATAAAACACTAGGCACGCCCGTGCCTCCTACTCAGGTTCTCCCGTGCCTAAAGGCAAGTACTCCCGTGGTCTCAAGGCACAATCTGGGCCTTTCTAGAACGGGGCACAACCGTACCTTATTGTGTCACGCCCGTACCACACAGGTACGCCCTGGGGCACGGTTGGATCATGAGGGGCATGCCCGTGCCCTTCAACTGGCAACAGCATTTTTGCCGACTTACATGCTGTCTCCAGCCAAAACACCTCCAAAACTCAATTTAAATACATTCTAATGATTCTGGGATGTTTTCCTACATCCCAAACTACTTCTAAACAAGTAATAATCACAATAACATGCTTAAATCTTTGATTCACCATAGAATCAACTAAAACCCACTTAACTTGATAACTAAAACCATATACCATACCTTTCTGCTTGCAAGGTAGTTAGGAGGATTCTAAATGACTTGAAATCTGCTGCTCTTGATCAAAACATGGAGAGAAACATGCTGCTCAAAGATGTACGTGAGTGTCAAATGGGGAAATGAAAGTCTTTGACTAAATTTAGTCAAAGATGGCTATATATAAATACAACTTTGGGCTAATTACATAATTAGTCCCCCAACCTTTCCAAGTTCTGTTTTGACGGTTTTAACCCCTCTAGTTTAAAACCACATCTTATCACATATATCCATTTATAACTCGTATATTACTTTATACACTTTCTCATTTTAACTTATAAATAAAATTCTGGGTGTTACAGGCACCTTCATAATCCTCGTCGTATTCCTCTATGATCGTGTATTTTCTGTACTTATCAAGTTTGGAGTGCTACTGGTTGGGCCTTAGGAAATTTATCTTCGGAAGATCGGCCTCAGCACCTAGTTTTAGATCATAAGTATGGCTCAGAAGGATTTTCTTTCTCTTAAAGTCTCTGATAACTTTCAGACCTCTCTACTCTTCCCTGTTCTTGCCGGTTTTGCATGCCAGCTCATCTTCCAGATGGGTGATGTCCCCCAAGTTCAAATAGCTCAACTCAACCTCGTGGAATGTATACCTCTTCCCATCTGCTCTTGTAACATGGAAGTGAACCATTGTGTAGTTGAGGAAGTTGCGCATGGACGCTAAGTCAATCTTGGCAATAGGAAACTTCGAGGCCACCTACTCTTTAGGACTTGTGTGGAAGGTGGTAGCAAACCTTACGGCCTTTTCATGTTCGTGAGAATTTAGCATATATAGATCATCAAACTCTCTGACCTCCTCTGAGTAGATTTGCGGGATTCTCTCTTCTAGATATGGGGCATTTAGCCACTGAGTCACCGAGTGGGGTTGAGGTTTTGCAAGTGCTTCCCTAGGCCTGATGTTTTCTATTGTTGGCCTTTCTGCTATAATTCCTTCGTGAGTGGCCAATTGTTTGGGTCCTCTATTATATGTTTATGGTATGGACAACTCACCTTCCTGTTGCTCTGATTGTTGCGGTTGTTGCTGACTTATAAGATCAATGGGTGAAACATTGAATTGCCCTTGCTGTGGAGGAAAAATGTCTAGCAGCTCCCGGTTTATTGTTGTGAAGACTTTGCGAATGTTGATCAGTGGTACCTCTTCCACTTCCTCAGATATAGGCCTTTTGCCCTTGGCGTTTTCAGTTGAGGCTTCGGAAAGGGAAAGTTTAGGTTCAGGAGTTGTTTGGTTTTGTGGGATTTGGATTGTAGGGATTTGGATTATGGGGGTTTCAGGTCTCTCTACCTCTGCCTCTACCTTTGTCCCTTGACCGAAATCGAACTCAAACTCTTTTTCAGTGTCATACTGTTTACCACCACTATCACTGCCTGTAACGTCCCAATTTTTTTTTACAATTCGATCATAGAAGATGTCGATAGATAGATAATAATATAGTTGCACAATAATCAGTAATTAAAGTAAATACACAATTTTCCTCGAGTTACATATGTCATCATTGTTCGTCATTAAAGCTATTACTGTTAAAAACTAATTTGTTAAGTTGCGGAAGCTTGGATAATGAGCTATCAGTGCCAAGTTGGAGCCCCGCCGTGGTCATCACCTGAAAAGAGTTAAAAACAACAACTGTAAGCCCAAGGCTTAGCGAATATACTACTTACAAACCAAATAGTTCACATAACTGCTCAAGGCTCATACCCACTACCATAGTAAGTGGTCTCATCATACCCGTCACTAGAACGGTCTTGTCTCACCCGTTGTCGTCACAACGGTCTAACATACCCGACACCAAAGTGTTGGTCTCATACCCGACACCGAAGTGTACGGTCTGCACATACCCGTCACCAGAGTGAACAGTCTAACATACCTGACACCGAAGTGTTGGTCTCATACCCGACACCGAAGTGTACGGTCTGCACATACTCGTCACCGGAGTGAACGGTCTAACATACCCGTCACCGGAGTGAACGGTCTAATCATACCCGTTACCCGAAGTAACGGTCTAATCACATTCTGTCATAACTCATAGCTATTCACGTATTCACATGCATATAATAACATCTAAAATCTATTCAAATTATAAGTGAGAATACTCACATGTCAGTTGGCTTAGTTACTCAGTTCTTACTGAAAGACTTTACTTGCTTACTCTATAATTGACTGTTACCTGATCCAAGTCTAAATATGGTTAATACCGGATACTAACCTTTACTTACTTACACAACTCCCCATTTATCGGATGGGTACACACTACTGCAAGTCGCATGGCACAATTACAAGAGCTGAAAGTCCCATGGATGTATACATATACTAACTGAAAGTCGCATGGCACAATTACAAGAGCTAAAAGTCGCATGGACGTATACATATACTAACTGAAAGTCGCATGGCACAATTACAAGAGCTGAAAGTCGCATGGATGTATACATATACTAACTAAAAGTCGCATGGTGTATCTCCTTCCCTGTCAGTGCATAATCTGAAAAACCCAGACTACATAGCCAAGATCGAGCTTTCTCAAAACTCAACCAATTCAACTCATTCTTGTAGCAAAACATTTCTCCACTTATTTAAAACTTTCCTTCTAGCTTAAAACTATATTTTGTCAACTTGTAAAGTGTTCTTGGCTAGATATTTCTCCTGGGTTTTTCTCAAACATTCAAAAACCCAAACCCATATTCTAAGCATTCAATCGTCACCTTAATATAGCAAGATTTGGTGTCTACATGATTCTAAAGAATTTGGAAACATTACCTAATGATTTCCTTGCAAATTCTTAAGCTCCACAAGAAGCTTGGTTCCTCTTCTTCATAGTTTCTTCGAAGAATGGCACTCACCCACACACACACATACACTTTCTCTCTTCAATGAAACAGTGATTT
Organism: Dittrichia graveolens; assembly: GCA_038502395.1. NCBI lineage: Eukaryota > Viridiplantae > Streptophyta > Magnoliopsida > Asterales > Asteraceae > Dittrichia > Dittrichia graveolens. Next base: position 31,537,726 of record JARJIL010000006.1, read on the forward strand.
GATGGAGAATGTTGGGGGTTGTGCCCTAAAACTCTATTTATACCCTCATACAACACATTCTGTGGGCCTAAGCCCAATACAAAACCTCAAGTCCAAATCTCCAACTAGAAACTCTTATTGGATTGATACGCACATGTAAATATAAACATCTTAAGTAAACTTCCAACCAACAATGTACATATGAAAATCACGATAAATAACCATTAAAATAATCTTATACATTTTTAAATTACGGGTATTAGACTGCCACTGCCGCTTTGGCCCTCTTGAGGCTTTGATACTGGAGCGGCTTCTAGTGGGAGAATTGAACTTTGCGCGCCTATGTATCTCCTCAGCCTTTTCTCCCCCTCATGATGTCTTGGATCCTCAAGATCATCATGCCTCCTTTTTCTGGTTTCTGCTTGAGCTTTACAGCAGGTCTCTACCACTTCCAGTCGCTTACTTATCCCGGATACAACTTCGGTTAGGGAATTAAGGGTTTGTAGGATTGTATCTTGGAAGTTGTTGATATAGAGGGTGGTGGTTGGGGTTGATATTTTAGTGCTTCTAGAAGATTTATTTGTTCAGTAGTAGGGGTAGCAACTCTATTTAGTTTGGCGTGAAGCAGGTCCTTGAGTTCATCGATTGTGTAATATCGCTCAACGACGGTGGGTGGTCTGTTTTCAAGGTGTTGGATTTGAGCTTTGAGGGAGTTGATTTCGGATTTGAGACGGGTGTTTACATAGTCTTTGAGGTTAGATTCGAGGCGAAAGAACTCAAAATCCATGTAGATTCGTAGTTCAGTTGTAACCCCGAGCTCACGAATAGGCACGGTTTGCACAGGAGTTGTTTCAACCCTGTGGCCCTCACCCAGCGTTGGCATTGTTGTAGCACTTGAGGGACTTCCACTCGATCCTTGCGACACCTCCGTAGTGGAGGCTGCTACGAGTGTTCCGGCGACGTCACCTAGACGTGCAAGTGGAGTTCGTGTCCTAGCGAAAGATTGTAAACCAGTTTAGACAGGCGCTAGACTCGATGGTGATTGAATTGAAGGTGTGGACCTGGGTGGCAGTCCACTGAATTCAAAGCCAGCAAACTCCGAATGAGGTACTGACTGTGTATGTGTTAAGTCCCCCTGGAATGAAATTTCTCCCATTTGAGTGAAAGCGGAGTGGCTGGTGGGGTGAGGTGCTTGCACTGGTGGGATGCTAGTGTCTATTTCAATACCAACCGGAATAGTGTCCCGACCGGTAGTAGATGTGGCTACCCGGTTTTCTGGTGCTAGGGAACCCTCACTCTCTTTCTTTTCTTGCTCACTCTCACTATCACTCACATCATCTTTTATTTCAACGTGTTTCTTTTCAATGCTAGGTACATCCCCAAAAGTGCCAGATATTTCAGATAGATCATGGTGGATGTCCTCTTGATGATCAGAAACCTACCGAGTGCCAAAAGATTCAGTAGGGACCGGAGATGGTCTCGGGCCAAACGAAGCAGATTGCCCGTACAAGGATAATTCGGTTTCAGTCCTTTCGGTGGAGGTCTTACTCTAGTATTTGTCGCTTACGGAGGCCTCAGAATCACTGAATACAACTCCCTCGCGCTCATGTATCTCAGCACCCTCACCACTTCCTCCGCCCCTCTCACTTGTTTCTTGACTCTCTTACACAACCCTGCTCAAGGCACTCCTGTCCGCACGAGCTCCTAGACGACTAGGACCCTCACCAGGTGCTACAGCTCCCGAGGTAGGCACAACCGGCTATAGTTGTGCAATAGGAGCTATCCTATGTACTCTCATGTACTCCCTCACCGCCTCACTTTCCTGATCTAGCATATGAATTAGAGCAGTAGGCACCGTCATTGTTTGAACATTCGGCAAGTCCCTTATGCGGATGAATCTAGTTATGCGTTGTACAGGGACTTGGGAGTTTTCTAGTCTGCGGGGGATTGTTCGGTAACGTTCCAGATCATTGATTAAAATTATCGTTAAGAACCGCTAGAACGGTATGAATGCTTTCTGCCTTGTGGTGGTCTTTTCGTTGACCATCCTGACGATCTCCTCAAATATGATAGTGGCATAGTCAAGGTGCATGTGGTATGCAACACCTGCTAGCAGCAGTAACGAGTAATAGGAGTCACCGTCTGTACCCCTGTGTATTTGAGTAAGATCACCATCATATCCCAGCCCATGTATGAGCTCCAGTATTTCGTCTATTCTCGAGACATCGTCAAATTCGATTCGGCCAGGATAGTTTCTGTTATCGGGAAGGGATAGGAGGTACCGCAACCTTGGAGCTGATAGAGTGATCCTAGCATTTTCAATAACACCACAAAGACATGGTTGGCCAAGACAATGGTTCCCTCGCGGAAGGTGTACCACAACTGTTGGGGAATTTCAGGTACATGGGTTTCAAAGGTGTTAGGGTTTGCGGTGATAGCTCGGCGAAGTGGTTGGGCTCGGATAATTTCAGTGACAATTGGTATTTTGGTAACGGTTTCGAGGTCAAAGTATAAGTTGTTGCCACTGGTTTCAAGACGTGCATTAGCTGGCACGAGGGTTTCCTCCGGTAAAGGTTGAGCAGGTTGGTTTGCATCCATCTAAGACAAGTAGAAGGAAACAAATCAGTAAAGTAGACAAATGCAGTTTATTCCATGAATGTTTTCATATGTGAATGAGTTTAGTTAGGAGTTGATTTAAATTCACATGTGAATGTTGACTTTGACTTTGACCTAAGTTTGAACCTTAACTTTTGATTGAAACATTTTTTAAGATTGTCAAAATTCGTATAAGTGTTGAAAGTCGGATGAAGTGTTCAATCGAAAGTCGCATGAGTTTGGTAATCTGAGAGTCGCATGATTTAAGTCAAGTGAAAATCGCATGAGTGAATTTCACTTGAAAGTCGCATGAGTGAATTTCACTTGAAAGTCGCATGACTTAATTCAAGTGAAAGTCGCATGGATTAAGTCATGTGAAAGTCGCATGAGTTTGTTCCACTTAAAAGTCGCATGAGGTAATTCAAGTGAAAGTCACATGGATTAAGTCATGTGAAAGTTGCATGAGTTAAGGTCATCCGAAATTTGGATGGAGTTAAGGTCATGAAAGTCGTATGGACTTGATGTCAGTTGAAGATCGCATGGGCCTTTTGTGATGCAAAAGTCGGATGGAAGTACACTTAGTAATATTTCAAGTGAGAGTCGCACGGATTAAGTTCATGAGAAGGTTGCATACACTTGTTTGAGGAAAAGTTTCATGGACTTGTCCACCCGAAAGTTGGACAGGGCAAAATCATCCGAAAGTCGGATGGTTCAATGTGTCAATCATTCGACATTCAAGAACACTTTGTGCAGTACCTAACTAATATCGGTTTTTCGTCAAAATGTGTGCTTGTTGATTCGAGGTTTGCACTAATTGACTCGGAATTCGACCACAAACATTTAAATGTTTCCATGTAAACCTAAACAACCCAAAAGTTCACAAATTTGGCTTGAAGATGCTCTGTTCAAAAAAGAACATGAACAGTGACCAAAAACACAAAACCAATTTCAATACACTTTGATTCTGTGTATGTTTGGATACCATTTTTATGTCAAAGTGTTCGCCAACATCTAAAATATCATGTATACCACTAGACCTCTGCAAGCTACACCATTAATGGTGTTTTTGATTCAAAATAAAGACAACCCACAAACTGTTCGATAGTAGGCTATGAAGATGAGGAAGAACATGAAATTTCCACCTAAATTCTTTGAAGTTTCTCATCATTTTGATATTACCTCTTTGTTTGATGATGAAGAAGCTCGAAAACATCAAGAAGAAACAACTTAGATTGATTTTGAATTTTTGACAGTTGAGAGAGAGGGAAGAAGATGAACAGGGCCTTTGGTTTTGAAATTTGGAGACGTGAGAGAACCGATGGTCGGATAATCCTTTAAGGCTATCCGACTTTCGGATCAACTTGGGTCGGGGGTATCTGACTTTCGGAACAACCCGGATTGGCCCGAAGGTGTTGTGTTGGCCCAGTCCAACCGGTTTAAGCCCAAAACTTAATATTTGATTTGATTTTTCTGGCTTTTATAATTTTCTGTTCTATTTTGGTTTATTTTTTATCAATCTAAAATGAACTCTACAGTGAACTCCCCTAGACAGTATAAATAGACAGGAATCTAAAAATCAAAAACTACGAGTGTTTCTTTGATTTCAGCTGAATGTTTGTTTGATTGCAGCTGAATTTCTGAATTTCTCCCCCTACAAAAATGCATGGAAATGCATTCGTGTCGACCAGCGGAACACTCTGCTCCCCCTAGACAGGAGCGTCTGTATTTCGGCACAAATAACGAAACCATGCGTAATGCCGTTCAAGAAAGATAAGAAAGCAACGAATTACATTTTCAGATTCAACATACCAATCTTAGACACCAAAAAGGTAAACTGTGCTTCATCTAGTGGTTTGGTGAATAGATCAGCTAGTTGATTGTCGGTGGGAACGTAATGTAATTCAATTAGACTTTTTTCGACATTGTCATTCAAGAAGTGATACCTGATGTCGATGTGCTTAGTTTTGGAATGATGTACCGGATTGCAAGAGATAGCAATTGCACTTTGAGAATTGCACAATAGGGGAAGCTTAGAGCAAGTGAGACCAAAGTCCCGCAATTGAGTTCGCATCCACAGACTCTGTGAACAACAACTAGCAGCAGTCACAAATTCAGCTTTCGCAGTTGATGTAGACACATAGTTTTGTTTCTTTGAAGTCCAGCAGACCAACTGATCTCCCAAGAAGTGTGCACTCCCCGATGTGCTTTTCCTATCTAACATGCAACGGGCATAATCCGAATCTGAGTATACAAGCAATTCAAACGATGAGTCACGGGGATACCATAGACCAAGGTCAGGAGTCCCTTTCAGGTATTTGAGGATGCGCTTGACAGCAAGAAGATGTGATTCTTTGGGATTTGCTTGAAAACGAGCACATATACATGTAGAAAACATTATGTCCGATCTACTAGCCCTTAGGTACAGTAAAGAGCCAATCATACTCCTATAGGTTTTCAAGTCAACTGTCTTTCTGTCAAGATCAGCAGACAACTTGGTTTTTGAAGACATGGGGGTTGATTTAGACGTGCAATCAGACATTTCATATTTTCTTAATAAATCATTGATGTATTTAGATTGATTTATGAAAATGCCATTTGAAAGTTGTTTAACTTGTAAACCAAGAAAGAAATTCATTTCTCCCGTCATGCTCATTTCAAAATTGCTCGCCATCAGTTTAGAAAACTCGAGACTATAATGTGGATTTGTAGAACCGAAGATAATATCGTTTACATATATCTGGACTAGAATATAGTCATCCCCAATCTTCTTGGTAAACAGTGTGGTGTCAATCCATCATTTGGAGTATCCATCATTTACCAGATAGGCTGATAGAACATCGTACCAAGCCCGTGGAGCTTGTTTGAGTCCGTATAAAGCCTTGTCAAGTGTATAGACATCATGTGGCCTTTTAGGATCAACAAACCCTTACGGTTGGGATACGTAAACATCCTCTTTAAGGATTCCATTTAAAAAAGGCAGTCTTGACGTCCATTTGATAAACCTTGAAATCCCTATAAACAGCATATGCTAGGAAGACCCGAATAGCTTCTATACGGGCAATAGGAGCGAAGGTTTCATCATAATCAATGCCCTCCTGCTGATTATATCCTTTGGCTACCAGTCGAGCTTTGTTTCGAATCACTACTCCGTCGGAAGCTTTCTTGTTTTTGAAGATCCACTTGGTACCAACAATAGTTTTGCCGTTGGGTCGAGGCATCAGCCTCCAAATCTTTAGCCGTGTGAACTGATCCAACTCATCTTGCATTGCTAGGATCCTGTCGGCATCTTGTAGAGCATCAGCAGTACGCGTAGGTACAGTCATGCTTAGAATGTTTGAGAACTGACACTCATTGGCTGTGGCAGATCGAGTTTGAACGCCAGCATATTTGTTTCCAATAATCTGTATCTCAGGATGTGCAACAGTCCATATGGTCACATGGGAGTTAGGGCTATCATTAATTTCATCGTCTGCATCCCGAGGAAAGAATTCATCCAGCTGTTGTTGTGTGGATGTTTCAGCCTCAGGTGTTGATAATTCTGGATTGTACTGAAGTGTAGTATTTCCTTGGTTCTTAGTATCAGCATCTTCCGTAGTGTTAATATTTAAGTTTGATGCAGTGTACCATTCACCCAAGTCAAAGAATGGGTCAACAGCAGAATCAACAGGTCTTGATGTAGAGGTAGTAGTCGTTTGCTGTGAAAGTTCAAGAGATTCCTGAACAACAGCTGTAGGCCTGTCGAAAGGAACACAGTTACTTCCAGAGTCATCATCTAAGAAATCAAATATATGTTTTAGATCTGAGGGTTCATTCGCATTATATATATTTGTTTCTTTTCGATTAAGTGCCGGTCCTGAACTGATGTGTTCAGAAACGATTGCCGGTCACTCTTGAGATAAAGATGTCGTGATTAGTGTATCATCAAAAGTCACATTAATACTTTCAATCACAGCATTGGTTCATTATTTAACAGGCGAAACACTTTAGAGTCGAATTTTCCAAGGTTAGCATTTTCCTTAAGGACAAAGCACCTATTACCAAACACATGAAAATGTTTGATATTAGGAATTTTGCCATTAGCTAGTTCATAGGGAGTTTTATTAAAGCGACGGTGTAAGATAGTTCGGTTTTGAGTATAGCAAGCTGTGTTGATTGCTTCTGCCCAGTAGGAAGGTGGTAAATCAGCATAGGACAGCATTGTTCGAGCTGCTTCAACAATCGTTTGATTTCTTCGTTCAACGACCCCATTTTGTTCTAGAGTGTAAGCTGCAGAGAAATGATGCCTGATTCCCCAGAGTCAAGATAGGAGTCCAAGACTTTGTTCTTGAATTCGGTGCCGTTGTCAGTTCGTACTGTACCGACTCTTCTTTCTGATTGATTCTGCACCTGTGTGAGGAACGAGATGATTGTTGTCGGAGCTTCATCCTTCGTTCTCAGGAACTTGACCCAAGTCAACTATCTCAAGAATATACTTCTTCACGCTTCTTGATTGAACTCTCATTGGTCCACATAAGTCCATGTGTAACAACTGGAGAGGTTCTTTTGTGTTGGACAAGTGTTTGACTTTGTGCGATACCCTTTTCATTTTTCCTCTCTCACAATGCTCACACAGATGTTCCTTTTCAAACTTGAGCTTGGGCATTCCACAAACTAAATCACCTGTAACCAATTTGTTGATAATCTTGAAATTTAGATGAGATAGTTTACGATGCCACATCCATGTGAGTTCCAATGAAGCCTTTGACAGAAGACAGACTGAATGTTTTCCCTCCAGATCAGCTAGATCAATGGTATACAAGTTTGATCTTCTAGAGCCAGTCCGTGTCACGTCACCATTCTCTGTTCTGACTGAGCAAGTCTTGGCTTTGAAGTTGACTTCAATTCCCTTATCACAAAACTGCCTAATAGTAAACAAGTTGTGATCCAGACCCTCCACATATGACACTATGCTGATTTTTATATTGACTTTTATTATATCCTCGGTTCTCATTATTAGAGCAACATGGACACATGGTCATTCCCAAAGTGAACATTTCCCGAGTATTGTGGGACAAATTTGGTGAGAAGACCCTTTCTCCCATCATATGCTTTGAACAGCTGGAGTCCAAGTACCACCGGCTAGATACCTGTACATAGAAGACAAAGTTGTTGAGGTACCCAGTTTGAAGTGGGTCCTTGAGTGTTAGCACATGTAACAGATTCTATTGATGTTTCAGGTAGTGATGTTGTTGCTTTTACTTTGGGAACCCATGCTTGTGTCGTGGTTTGTGGTTGGGTTGGTGATGGTGTCATGATTTCTTTGGATGTGTCGGGGTTGATGTTTTGATGGGTTGTTCAATTATCACACGATTGCAGCCTTTTGGGAGAGATACATCATCGTCTATGTATCCAATTTGTTTCTTGTGATCTCTTGATTCGTTCATGGCTGTTTTCACTTTGATGTTCGTATGTTGAACTGTTTGTTGTTTTTGATGTGAGACTTGAGCTTTCTTAGCCTTTTGATTTGTAGAATTTGTTTTGTTCTCAGCAGCACTGTGGTTGGTGTGATTCCAGTTGTTGAAGTACCTACGGTTTGTTGTCCATTTGGTTGTTAAAACATTGTATGAAGTTTGACGATTGAAAAATCGTGTTTCTAAATTGTGCTTAGTGGGCACACATACATTGTTTGTTTGGAATCATGCACTGTTGGAGCGTTTCTTTCGCCAGTAGGTAATTCTATTACCTTTTCGATTTATTAAGGAAGCCTGTTCGTGGCTCAATTCAAAAGATTTGTAATTAGTGTTTGGTTTAACTCCACGGTTCTTTCGATCTTGGTCATATATGCAATGATAGGAACAATGTCCATCACCACAACCATCACTCATGCAAAACATTTCACATTTAGCCGAATTAACTTGAGTTTGAACAAGATTAATACACAAAACGGATGGATCGTTACAAAACAGAAGATTTGTTTGTTTAGGGAAATTCGCGGGATAAATTACATAATCTTCTCTCCTCTTTCTGCATCCTTCTCTTGATGCTTCTTTCTCCATCCAAACACCTGCTTCTTCCCGCCCTTCGCATTGGCACCTAGATGTACAGTTGAGTTAGAAGTAGAAATTGCTAATTGTTCATCTTTGGTTGTTTGAGTGCGAGGATGTGTTGTTTGTTGTTTGGTGTGTTTGGTGTGTTTGGTTTTTGGGTGAGATGATCTTGATGTACTAGCCTTATGTAATGACCGTGAGTCAATGATTTTAGTCTTTACCTTTGAAATTAGTAGACTCAGGTGTGTGCATCTTAAAAAATTCATTTTCAAGAGAGTTGTGTTTTAAGTGAAGTTCAAAGAGAGTGTTATTCAAATTTGTGCAATCTTCACATCTTTCGCCTGAGTTGGGTTTTTCTTTGTCATACTCAATTAGTAGTCGGGTTTCATCATTGTTTTCTACTAATTTTGAGTTGGTGAACAACAGATCATTTGCAGTTGTATTGTACGTGGAATCTGTAAATGAGAAACAATCATTTGTATGCACGTGGGGGTGTGTGAATTAGAAGTGCTCGGTGCAACGGAATTATGAAGGCGAGAGTTTTCATTTACAAAACGATTGATTACGTCATAAAGAACTCCAGTTTCTAATTCAAATTTGATGGATTTATTGAAAAGTTCGTTTTCAACCAATTCAAATCTTCGCTGTAATTCCATGTGAGGAATGTATATGCGAGGTTCGGGTGGAGAGTCGGAAATTAACGGCATGGATTCCATTTCTGTTTGCGTATAACTTCGAAAGTAGTCATCAGAAATTATTGGTTCAAATTCCTCTGTTTCGTATGACTAATTTAAACTTTCGTAGTCATATGAGGTTGAGGCTCCTTTTGAGATGTGTCTTTTGTGCTCCTCTTCTGCAAGTTCGTCGACTTGACCCACGAATAACATTTTCTTAGTTAACCCTAGATTCATGCTATCAAAGTCGTACAGTTGTTTAGCAGTAATCTTGTCACTGATGTGAGGATTAACAAAACCTAACCCTTCGTATAACCATTTTGAAAACTTGGCGTCCTTAGGTTTGTTTAGAAAATAGTTTGTGCAGTTTAGTCTCGTTTTATTAACATTTCTTCAAGATCTTTTATCTTTGAGTATAGTTGACATCATTTTGTTTGTAAGAACTTAAAATCTTCTTCTACCAAAACTTTGGCTGCTTTTAGATTATAAATGATTACCTCATTTTCATTTCTTAAGGTGTTTAGTTCATTTTCTTTAGCAGTTAGTTCAATTGAAGATCGTCTAAATTAGAAGTTGATTGGTTTCTGATTTTAGATTCTAATTTAGTGATTTTTTGGTTCTGTTTTTCGATATGTTCAACCAATGTTTGTGCATACTCAACACTTACATTTCCTTGAGCACCTGCATCTTCGGTTTGAGATTCCTCAAACTCTTCATCATCATCTGCGTCATCATTACCATCATCATTTGAGAAACCTTCACCTTGAGCCATTAAGCAGAAGTGTGCTTGCTCTGATTCATCATCATCTGAATCATTTGTGTCGGTTAAGAATTGGTCTTCTTCCACCAACATAGCCCTACCACTTGCTTTCTTCTTTGTCAACCGCAACTTGTTCCTATAGTATTCGGCATCTTTCGTTTTTGGTTTCCTGCAGTCAATAATAAAATACCCTGTCTTACCACAGTTATAGCACTTTTTCTCCTCTTCCTAAGGCTCAACAACTTTATCGAAGCATTTTTTCTCCTCTGGTTGGCTTCCATCACCTTTTCTTGGCCCGGAGGTGTCTCGTTTTGTTGGTCTTTTCATATTTGTTTTGGAATGCCTTGGTAATGAGTGACATGGCCTTCAGCATAGCCTCCTTTTTTGACATCTCCAGTTCTCCTTCTGATGAGTCGGAATCAATCACAACTTGTTTTCCTTTAGTTGATCGGGAGGATTCTCTCGGTCTTCTTTTAGCTATCGTAGCAACCGGGTCAGATGGTTGCTTCATTGAGAGTTTAGCAAGCACTTCGTCCTGAAATTGATTCAGGTCCTCGTAGATCGAGTGATGAGAACTTCCTTAAGATTTCGGTTCACATGTTTGTATAATCTAACATGTTCCTGTCATTCTGGACCAAGAGCGTTGATCCAATTAACGTTAATATCCAGGTCAGACCCCATGATTCCTCATTTCATTCAATAGTCGACAAAAACAACTATATGTATCTTGCAGCAACTGTCCTTCCCTGGCTTTGAATTCCCGGAATATGTTGACTAGTTGGGTTTCTTTGATAAAAGACCCTTGTTCAGTACCCTGCATTTGTTGTTTTACTTCATCCCAAATTTCTTTCGCAAAAGTTAAGCTATCTATCTTTGAGTAGATTTCTGCACACAGCCCTTGTTTCAAGTAGTATTTTGCATCTTTGTCGGCTCGTGCTTAGTCTCTCTCTTCTGCAGTTAGTTCTGACGGGAGTTTGTGTCTTCTTTCAACGGCTATAGGTGGATTGTTATCAGGAACAGCCTCGATAATCTTATCAAAAATGGCATCACCATTCAAAATGTTATCTTTCATCATCTCGCCATACTTCTCGTTATGTTGGATGGAATCCATACACCTTCCTTTCCATACATTGTATTCGTTTCTAAAAAGTACAGGAGGTTTAGTGTCAGTACCAATGGCAAGAATTTCATTGCTTGAACTCATTATATTAAATGTGGATCTTTCTCCCTGAAATGAATCAGTTAGTTACTAGAAGTTTGACTTTTATGAGAAACTTTGACTTCTGTATGCTAAGGTCGGATGACATTTAAGTTCAAAGGTCGGATGAAACTAAAGTTCAAAAGTCGAATGAAACTAACGTTCCAAAAGTCGGATGACGCTTAAGTTCAATGGTCAGATGGATGTGTTAAAGTGAATATCAGATGGATGACTCAAGAGTCGTATGGACTTTTAAGTCGGATGGCTTTAACCAAAGTTGGATGGTTTAGTGTTGGTCCAACTGTCGGATGGAAAGTTTTTTAAGAAAGAGTCCGATGGTTTTACGTAATAGTCGGATGGGTGGTGTGATGTTCGGATGACTTTTGAAAATCGGATGACTTTTGAAAATTGGATGACTTGAACAAAAGTCGGATGGCTTGGTTTATCCGAAAGTCGGATGACTTAGTTAAAGATGTTAATGTCGGATGGCTTGGCTAATCTGAGAGTCGGATGACTTGGTTGATGCGACTTTCGGATCACTTTGTTAATGATATGAACTTCGGATGACTTTGTTAATCCTAATGTCGGATAAGCTTAAACTAGAGAATACCACAAAAGTCGGATGATGGAAAGGTCGGATTGCCTGAAAGTCGGATGACAATAAGCCAAAAACTTGCAGATCTGTTCTCTATTTTACGATCAGACTACTGTAATTTCCGAAAACACACTAAAAACTCAACTGACTTTTGTTTTAATCTTTCTTTCCCCTAAAAACACTTTCCTAAACCAATTTTAACCCAAAACAACAACAAATTTTTCAAATTTTTGATGAAACATTGAAGAACATCAAGAACTTGAAGAACATAAAAAATTCAAAATGAAGACCTAGATGTTGTTTGTTTGTGATAAAAACACTACTAGAGGTTTTATCTTACCCAAATGCTTCTAAATGACCACAAAGAACTTGAAAAACAAGAAGATTTGAAAAATTGGTTTTGACTTGAAACTAATGTGACCAAGAACAGAGTGTTCTTCTAGGTTTTGTTTCTCACACAAAGATGTTACTTTCAGGTAGTATTGAACCAATCCAGCAAGGAGTTGCCTCTGATACCAATTGAAAGTCCTTTGAAATGTGATAACAGATGAGTAACTTAAGATACTTGAACAAAAGATGAAGAACTTAGTAAAGAACAAGTATGAACACTTTGCATGTAAGCTTGAAGTCTCGGATATTTTCTCTGAACGTATACAAGCTTGGAGTTTACAGAATGGCAAAGGTTACCTTGTAAACCTAGTTTGCAAGGTATTTAAACTCTCAGCCTCATGGGCCTAAAGCCACATGGGCCCAACATAAACTAAATTAGATTGAACAATATTAAAGTGGGCCAAGCCCAATACAAACACTAGTCTAGAAATATAAATTACATATTACAAAAGAACACAAGGCATACAAACAAATATTGATCTAACAAAGTTTATTGTTAAAACGTTACTGTATTTTGTTGAAATAATTAAAGAAAATTACAATGCGTCCGCAATTAGTTAAAGAGTTTTGTATAAACTGCGTTTTAAATTGAGATTTAGAAAAGTTTAAATTTAGTATGAAAATCAGGGTGTTACAATAGACTTATTCTCACTAGATACAATACAAAGAATAAAACAATCGAGAAATTCTTTTTGAACACATAGGATTAGTAGTTATAAGAATTAAAGCACTAAGAAGAAAAAAGTTTATGAACTAAATTTATTAGCGTTATTACTAGACAAAAGTTGGAAAACAAAATTAAAGAAAGCAATAAAATTAACAAGATTAGAATGACAGATGATTTAAAAGAAAAAGAAAATCAAGTATTAATACCTAAAAGAAGTTACATATACGACGACCTAGACGGAACACAAAATTTAAGATTTGTAGACATTAAAAAAAAGAAACACCTAAAGAAGAGGATGAAACATAATATAATTTTATGAACACAGACGATACAAGAAATGATAAGGAAATCGAAGAAGATATTATAGATATCGGATTTGATAAATTTTTAAGAGGAAGAATTTGATTACAGCTTAATAGATTACTTAGAAGATGAAACTATCACATGATTTAAACTGAAGAAACAAATAAAACATTAGAACAAATAATTAATAAAACATTAAAACATTATTTCTTAGTCATGTTTGATCCCTTCTTACACCAACTCCCTTGCTATCCTCAAATGAATCGGCTAGTACTCGACGCCACTTGAGTGTCACAGAAGAATTTGTATGTCACCCATCAAGATACACGGTACTCTTGACCAATAATTGGATCGTGCTAAACCTCGACAATCAATATTGCGAGTTGCTACACTCACCTTCCAAACAGTTCCACAAGGAACGACTCGTGCTAAAGCTCGACAATCATCCTAGTTTCTCTAGATTTGGGTGGTGTTATCTTACGGATGGCGTGTGACTTATTTTTGAAAAATGGGTTTTAGTTTTTCCAGTTAAACCGTTTTTAACTCATTCGGCAAATTAACAAATAAGTGATAAAATAATTTTTGACCACTTTTAATATAATATTATTTTTATATTAATCTTGTTAATTCTATGCGCAATGATATAAACCAAATTTATAAATATTTGTGTTTTATATATTTTTAAAAAATTATCTAGCTTGAGATTTCCTATATATCCATGCAAGATATACATATATATATATATATATAAACACAACCACGCATATAAATACTAAGTCCGATAACATGGCCAAAATTTCTATGCGTTTTCCCCATGAGCCAAACGGGGTAAACAAGGCCATCTAAGGACAAAACCAAAGATCCTCGTTGTGTGGGCTCCTCCGAATCCGGCATCTCCGTTAGCACCCTGGACTCGTCTCGCCAAGACATCACCGCCGTTACTCCTGATGGCTAAAATAATCTATTAATCTAAATACAAGTACATAGCAATAACAAAATGACGTGCCGGTCGCGATCCTATTAAACTATTACAAGTACGTAGAATAAAAGAAACGACATGCAAGCTGCACCAATAATAGATTACAACAAATACGGTACGCAGGCTAAAAACCAAACAAACCATCCACAACAAAACATAGGGCAATGAGCATCTAATGTTACCGAACACCACAAACAAACACAACCATGCAAAACCATAGTGTGCCACAGAAAAACCATGTCAAATATATTTTGATCAAGATTGTCAACAAAAACACTCAAGGCACAAAAGACAATCCTTGTACATATGCATTAGTGATTTTAAGACCAAGTTTAAAACCAAATATTCATATATACACCTATACATATATGTTTTTATGCACTTCATGCCAAATCATACAAAACATATAAATATAGGAACCAACATATAATGGGATACAACCAGATCCAAGACTGATCCAAAAATGGTCAAAACCAGATTTTAAAATATCAAATAAAATTGTTTTCAAAAATTCAGATTCTGGTTAAGAACATGACTTGCACGGGCATGCCCTATGAAGGGTATGGGTGTGCCCACCAGTGTGCCTAGATTTCAGTTTTCACTTTAAAACATATTTTGCCGGCACGGCCCGTACTCCCACAGGCATGGCCGTGCCTCAGCCGCCAGCACAACCCGTGTCTCAAGAGGTACGACCCGTGCCAGGTCGCCGGAAAACCATTTTTTGACAGAAGTTCCGATTTTTAGACCCTAATGTGCAAAGTCATGTTAGAGAAGGCTCTGATACCACTGTTGGGTATTGGTGGTTATATGAAAATATAACGGAAGCATAAAGGTTTAAAAACAATTTTTCTAGAACCCCACCAATATGCACCCAATGAACCAAACTCTTAACAATGACTAAGTAACACAAAAAGAACAAAGAAGAGATAGAAGTATACCCTTCAAGCTAGTCCTTTTCTTGCGTAGGTTTGTGTCTTGGATGCTCCATACACAAAGTAGTGTACCTCTAATGCAATCCACACCAAGCCTTCCTTGATCTCCACTTGCTAGAGTGTTGGTATACCAACCAAAACACCACCACGAGTTTTTCTCTCCTTGTTCCACAAAGTCTTGCTCACAAAAGAGTTTGAGAGAGTTCTATTGCAACTAATTGTTCAAGTGTGTAACCTTAGACTTCTAAACTTCACATGGTACTTATAGAACCACCATAAGCAGTTCAAAACATCCATATTAAGTTCTAGAATCAGTTACTAATTAACTCCACTTTAACTAGAAAAGAATCGGTTGCTAATTAACCCAAGTACTTGAAAATAATGAGATCTCAATCAATATGTCATGTCTAGAAAAGAATGAAATCGAAATAAATTCCACGTCGATAATACTTATGTGTATAATATAGCGCTAAATATTATGATTGAAAATGAGGATTCTGAAAGTATACTTGCCCATAAGTGTAGAGATATAAATAATGGGACGAAATAGAAAGAAGCAAACAATTAATGAATAATCAAAGTCCGTTAGGGTGTGATAAGTTTGAGACAAGAAGCGTATATACTATAAAGGTGTAACAAAACGGTCTTTGTTGGAAAGTGAAATGTGAAATAAAGTTTTGAGATACAAAGGATGAATGGTGGCACAAGTTTTCGTAAAGACTTGAGATTGATATATACTCGTGTGGTGGATATAACTAATATTATATTTTTTGGCAGTGTGAACATTACTTAATTTGTGTCTAGTATGAATATTATTAAAACTCGATTGATTGATAATGAGATGCCTTAAAAGGTATAAAGTGTTTAAGCATATATATTACTATCTAAAATGCTTGAAGCATATAAGAAAAATTCTCAAGAATACTATTGGATCAAATTAAAGTTGTTATATGGGCTAAAATGAAATAAGCGTATATGATATATTGCCTTAGTGAATATTTATTGAAAGAATGTTATGATTTTATTTGTTCATGTATTTTTCTTTAGAGAGATGATCCAAATATGATATAAATTGTCATGTATGTTGATGATTGAAATATAAATGAAATTCCTAGTGATATTTCAAAGGCAATTAATTACTTGAAAAACTATTTAAATGAGTGATCTAAAAAAGACAAAGTCTTGTTTTTGTGATAAATCGAACACCTTAAGGATCAAATCCTTGTGCACCACCAAAAATAATATATAGAAGGGTGTTCAAGATTTTATATGGATAAATCACATCACCATACACTCAAATGATTATGAGATCATTTGGTATTGAAGATGACCCTTTTTTCGACTTCTAAGAAGTGGCAAAAAGATTCTTGATCCAGAGGTACTATATTTTAAAGTCACTCGAGTCATTAATATTTTTGCTAGTTATAGATGACATTATATGTTACTTTTATTGAATTTATATTAACGGGATATAGTTCGTGTCCTAAAAGAGATATTATAATGGTAGAAAACGAATATTTGATACCTTCAAGGTACGAATGACATGAGTTTCTATTTTTACTTACCCATCAAAACAAGTTTTGTTGATGCAGGATACATGTTAGATCCTTATCTGATCTCAAACTAAATATGTATTTATAATTGGTGATACCACAAGTTAATGATGATGTTTTACAAAGCAAATAAGTGTTGTCACTTCATCTAATATTGTGGGGATCTTAGTATGTGCTTTCATGAAATGAATGCAATAGAATACATTCAAGAGGTTCATTCAAGCATTGCTTAGCTGATTTATCTACTAACGAATTTCTGACTTCAACATTTGAGAAGATAGTTCATGATATTTTTGATTGAGTGATGTTAGCGTCAAGGGGAGAAAATACGTGTTGCACTCTTTTTCCCTTCGTCATGGTTTTGTCGTAGTAGGTTTTCCTAACAAGGTTTTTAATGAGCCAACATCCCCAAACTTATTGAAGTATTTATGTACTCTTTTTCCGTCACTAGGTTTTTGCCCCATTGAGTTTTACCTAGTAGGGTTTAAACGAGGCATAATAGTTTTAATAGACATCTAAGAGGGAGTATTATGGATAATTATTAGTAGATGTCCTTATCCCCTAATATTAGATAAGATATTTAAATCTTGGATACTTATCTTTTATCTATTGTACTCTTATATATAAAGGATTACATTAATGCGTAAGTACTCTTTTCTCTCTATTCTTTTTCTCTTGTTCTCTCTCTATTCACTACAAAACAAAATTTTTACTCAATATTTAAAATCAACTAAAATAAACAAAAGGAAAATAGAACTGAGATAAGGGAATTTCAGACGTTTTAAATTGAAAAGATACCAAAAGCGTAAGAAAATCTAGTCAGGAGGATGAAAACCGAAAAAAATTGGACCTAGAGATCTAATTTGTAATTTTTAACAAATCACCAGATAAAATATAATTAGCTATAAATTAAAACATATATTTAAGCAAAGATCAAACCTTTTAAAATTTAAGGTTAGTTAAATTGTCCGTTTGAATATGATTGTCAAAGACATGTGAAAATGTATTTTAAACCAAACATTCAACACTTAGCAAACAAAGAATAGAAGAGAATAAGCGAAAACAAAACTTCCAATATTTAGAATTAAAAAAACATTATCATCCGATCATTTTTTTATAAAAGTTGATAATTGTATTATGAAAATTAAATTAAGAATCAACTTTGACTATTTAAATTTAAATTAAAGTTTTAATTTGATCAAATAAATGTTAGGATTTAAGGGTTATGATTAAATTAGTTTATTATTTATATTAATAGATTATAAAGGTTTATTACTAAGTTTTTAATTTAAATTTAAATTTTAATTTGATCAAATAAATGTTAGGATTTAAGGGTTATGATTAAATTAGTTTATTATTTACATTAATAGATTATAAAGGTTTATTACTAAGTTTTTAATTAAAAGAAAGTTAGGGATGCAAGTTGTAAAGTTACTTAACCTTTGAGGGTAAATTAGGTTCATAGTTGTTGGATATTACTATGGATGGCAACGGGCCGGTTTCGGGCCGGGGATTGGTCCCCGTCCCCGTTTAAAAAAACCGTCCCCGTCCCCGCTTAAAAAACCACGGGGATTTAAACGGGGATCTCCGTCGGGTAACCGGGGAAAACCGCGGGGAAACGGGTATCCCCGTTTAATGTGAACGGGTAATTTTCACTGCGGGGATACCCCTATGAAGTTAAACGGTGATTTTTCACCGTGAGAATTCTCGTCACTATTTAGATAAAGTCACGAGTTTTAAAAAACAATTATACTAAAATTATACAACATTAATACATTCTCCACAAATACATACAAAACGATCCAAGATAATGATTAAGTGTTCAAATGTATCCTAACAAATGGTTTTAAAACATTAAGTATTCAAGGACAACCCAAATCATAAATTATATCAATCTTCCAACTTCATATGAATATATAATATATACTTAAAAATAGAATATAAAATATAAAAATACAATAAAAAATATAAAAATAGAATAAAAAATATAAAAATAGAATAAAAAATATATAAAAATAAAATATAATCAGGTAATCGGGCCGGGTATCGGGCCGGTTAATCGGGTAATCAGGGCGGGTATCACCGTCCCCGTCCCCGTCCCCGCTTAATTTATTCGGTTTTTCACCATCCCCGTCCCCATCCCCGTTTAGCATCCCCGAAACCGCTCCGTTTAGCTCGGTTTTCGGTTTTCCCCGTCGGGTTCGGTTTTTTTTTGCCATCCCTAGATCTTAAAGATGAGTTTGCACCATCAGTTCCCTCATTCTCTGCTGCTTCTAGTGCGTGTAGTGTGTGACTGTGTGTGTGATTTTAAAGATCTTTCATTTGGAGCCTAATTGCAAGAATTGAATTTCAAAAGCAATTGAGGAATGCTTTCTAATCTTCTTTTAGTTAAAACTGTTAGCTGTTATGGAACCGTTAGCGATTATGGTTCTTGGGTTTAAATATATAGCATGTTTTTTTCTGTATTTTTATTGTACTTTGTTCATCAATAATAGTTTGCATATTTTCCCACAGATTTCAACAATGGTATTAGAGCCCAATCGATCCATGATTGAAGGAATCTCGTTCTTAGTTTGTTTTGATGACTATAGCATCGGCAGATTTTGCGTTGGTTGTTTTGCGGCTATGATTTGGTGTTTTATTGGATCAATTTGTTGCGGCTACGGTTTGCGTCTATTGGATATGGTGTTTGGGACTACTTCAATCTTGTGACCATGCTGGTTGTGGTTCTGATTTTGTGCCTTCGGATTCTTTTTTGTTTACTTATTTTTGCGGTTTGAATTGTGACTACAAAATTTTGTTTTGTGTTGGCTGTGAATTAAGAGAACGTCAGATAGTTTGGTGTAGCCGTCAATTAATAAGCAAGTAAGCAAGCAGCTTGCTAATTGTAAAAGACTACGACGCTAAATTTGTTTTGATGTGATGAACGGCAAAAAGAAGGAAAATAAAAATTGGTTTGACTAGCGAGGGGTACGTTTTTTTACTCGTTATACTTAGATTTATCTTATGAAATGTAGGTGTAAAAAAAATTTAGAACTCTTGTTCAAACACAACACTCTGCTATCATAAAATCCTTTCGTTATAATTTAGGAAGTGAGTACACCTTTCATGATTTACCACCTTACTTGTATATGATGGAACAATAGATCAGACTCTTTGTACCGACACCCCTCAATAAAATGGCATGGCAGAAAGAAAGAAAACACGATCATCTTGTTAAGATTGCATGCTCCTTTTTATTATAAGTTGATTCCCAAGTGTTTTTTTGGGGGAAAGCTATTCCAACAACACCTTATGTTGTGAATCGGAACCCCATTTCACATAATTCTAGTTTGTCTCCTTTTCAAAAGTTGTACGGTCATGTGCTACCTGATTACTCTAGCTTGCATGTCTTTGAATGTACTTGTTTTGAAACCACATATTGAAGGTCCCAAATCTGCTCTATGTGTCTTTTTAAGTTACGGCGTTAGTTAGAAGGGATATGTTTTTATCCAGTTAGTCAAAAGTTATGTCTCTAGTCAAGTTGTGTTTGAGAAGTTAGCAAACTTCGAAAGGCTCTTTATGGTCTCAAATTGATTTGAGAAAGTTTTTATTGTAATTACATCTATTGGATTTGTGGCTAGTCATCATTATTCTGCATTGTTTGATAGGAAAACAAGTACAACATGTATTTTGCTATCTTTATATATTGATGATGTGATCATTACATATGATGATTGTGAGGGATTGAAACATTGAAGTTTGAATTATGTTATCGTTTTGCTATGAAAGATGTGGGTCTTCTTCGTTATTTTTTATGTATCGAGGTTCTTTCTTTCAAGAAGGTTACCTTTTGTCTCGGTCTAATTAAGTATATAGCTGATTTGTTTAAACATGCTCATCTTACCAATAACAAGATTGTTAATACTTCTCTTGAGACTAGTGCACGATATTCCCCATCAAATGCGGTTCCTTTAAGTGATTGTAATTTGTATACACTATAGTTGGGAGTTTGGTATATCTTACAGTGACTTGTCCAGACATCGCTCATGCAGTCCATGTGTTAGCCAGTTTGTTTCAGCTCCGACTATAGTTCTTTGGGTAATGCCGAGAACATCAAATGGAAAGAACACATGAGTTTTGCTGCAGATTGATTATCTAATAGGATTCAACTTGATATTTGTTGAAAATTTTAATCAATAACTCAAGAATAGTGGGGTTTGATTTATGATTTTGATGAGTTTGTCGCCTAAGAGAAAGTGTAAAGAACTCCCGTGAAAGCTTCAAAAGACGCTCCTTTTAGCCCAATTAAGTTGCCCCAATTCAGTAGATTACCCACATGCTCAAAAGAATAAGTGGGGGTATGTCTTTGGTTCCATCATGTAACTTAGTGGTAACATCTTGGGGGTAATATATTAATGGGCAAAAGTTCAAACGAGAAATGTTTTTCGTACGAAAATCGTAATAATCAATCTTAGCCGTCCAATTCCCACTCCTTCAATTGGATTGCCCACCCATATTCCTTACATGCACCTTGCCACACTCAATCCCCCACGCTCTTCATCCATGAATTCCATTATCCAAAATGAACAGCCAAGATTGATTCTCGTACCAAAAACAGTTATCGTTTGAACCCTCCCCTATATTAATGATCTGCCATAGCAATATTGGAGTTATGCATGTTCATAAGTCATAACTCAATCGTTGTACATGAATTTTCTTGATGATGCATGTTAATCATATCTCAATTAGTGTTAACTTTAAGGGTGCTTTATGGGTTTGGTTTGTGATAATCATCTTGAGTGGGTGTTACTCCTTTTTTTAGTAATCAAACATTTTACAGTATTCTACGATAGCTAAGTTTAAAAATGGAAATATGTTTCTATTTGCGATAATCCTAGTTCAGGCTCAAGCAATGTTTTGCGTTAAACAAAGGTATGACAATACACGGAAGGGTTCAAATAAGAACTGCTTTTTGTACGAGAACTGCGAAAACCAATTTTAGCCCTTGATTAAAAGTAATCAATGGTTAAGAATTTTGTATGGCTTACTAATGATTTATTAATAGCTCATTAATGGTTCCCTAATGACACATTAATGAGTGGTATTTTGAGAAAATCAAGTCCCGCACTGCTCACCTGGACTCACCGATGGATAAATATACAAATGACCAAAATACCCTTATTAAACAGTTATTAATGGCGTTATATACGGTTCTCGCAATTTTCGTAAAAAAAAGTTCTCGATTGAACTTTGTATGTATGTATGTATGTATGTATCTTAGAACTTTGGGGTAACCTAATATGATAGGGTTTTGAGATAACCATTAGTTTAGAAGTTTGAGATAAACTCGGTGGTTAAGAGATGTTGTGATACCCTTGTTTTACGTCAAGTTGGTTTTAATTATGGATAGTTGACTAATATACAGGTATATCCGGAACTCAGTATAGGTCATTACGGGTGGATGTGTCGGAATAATTATGAAATCGTGATAATCGTTGGGTTGTAACCGTCGTGGATCAAGAGAGTTCTATAACCTTTTTAAATGCCAAACACAAGATAAAATGGGATTTTCCGGTTTGGAAATACAGTTAATGGATGAATAACTTTTATTCCTTAATATGTTATTTGGTGATTGTTTGAATTTGATTGCTCATAATTGTATAATTATTATACTTGGTGATGTTTCATTGGGTGACTTTATGCGGCGGATTTGCGATGTCTGATTGACCTGTGGGCGGGGGTAGTTTCCTATTGTTTTTGTGATGATATCGGCTGATGCCTAGTAGGTTGTGGATTGATAGCTCTGGGGTGAGTTGACCAATGATAGCACACCTAGCATTCGAGAATGCTGGCGTGGCAAAATGGTATTCGTTCACTTGGTGTGTCGATTATTGGAGTGATGTTAGGCGAGTTCGATTGGGGTCGTGCGCGTGACATCACGTGGGTGTTGGAGGTACTAGTTGATTAGGTAAGGTAGTTACCGTCACCCGAACGACTAAAATTTGTGTACTTAGTGTGCCGATTATAGGGTACCGGTGGATTGGGTATCGTGTTGTTTGTAGTGGTTGGAGTAGTGATAATGAACAGACTTAGAATCCGTGTTTGTGTAGGAGTCGCTCCCTAAGCCACATGTGATTGCTAAGCATACGTTTCATGAACGGAGTTTCGTGATGATTATTGATTTGTTGATTGTTTGTGGTGTGATTAACAGATGGGCTATGTTATAATTGTTATATTCACCATTAATTGTTTACATGTTTTTGTGTTATTAAAGATTGTTTAATCCAAACTGTTATTGACTCACGAATCATAAGCGAATACTTATTTTTTGAATGTCTCGTGTGCTCGTACAAGTTGCTTAGAGTGATTTACTTGGTGAGCTATGGTTGCTTCTTGGGTAGTTAACCTTAGTGATTGATTTAAGGGTTTACTACTCCAAAATGTATTAAAATATATCTCAAATGTTAATGTGTGTATCCACTTTTCAAAAATGTTATTGTGTGTATTAAACTTTCAAAAAATGTGTTATTGTGTGTATTAAACTTCCTATTGTATGTACTAAACTTATACTTTTTTTGCATTTTTAGGTAACCAAAATACGTACAATAACAACAAACTGAAAGTTCAATACACACAATAACATTTTTGGAAGGTGGATACGTATATTAAAATTTGGGGTATAGTTTAATACATTTTGAAGAAGTAAACCCTTGATTTAATTAATTATTTACCGGATTTTAGGAGATTTGGAAGTTAAAAATGATGGATACATTATGAAACTATGTTGAACGTTTTATATATTGACATTTTTAAAGACTTTCGTTGAAGTGATACTATGATTAAAATAGAAAATTTCTTAAAGTCTTAAAATTCGAAAACTAAGGTGGTGTTTGTTTCGCGGAATGTTTATGAAAGAATTGGAATTAGTGAAGGAATTGGAATCTGTCAGGAATTGGAATTTGAATTTGTAATTTGTTTGGTTGGCAGGAAATGGAATTGGAATCTATTTATATTCTGTTTAGTTCGCAGATAATGTAGATGAATTTGATTCCAGTCATGTAAAATGACAGAATTAGCCTTCCTATAACTTCCAACTTCATTCTTAACAACAACAAAAGCAGTTAACCACAAATAAGTAGTTGAACGACGAACGGAGACGCGACTGACAAAGGGGGATGCACCGAACGACGACCCTGACCTTCGAGGACTGATGAACGACGACACGACTGACGAATGGGGACGCACCGAACGACGTCCCGCGAGGACTGACGAACGGCATCCCGCGAGGACTGACGAACGGCGACACGACTGACGAACGGGGACGCACCGAACGACGACCCGTGAGGACTAACGAACGGCGACACGACTGACGAACGGGGACGCACCGAACGACGACCCGCGAGGACTGACGAACGACGAATGGGGATGCGACTAACAAACGACGACCAGCGAACGGTGAGCATCGAACGGCGACCTGTGAGGATTAAGGAAAGACGAACGAGGACACGACTGACGAACGACGACCGCCGAACATCGAACAGCGACCGACGAGGACAAATGGCAACGTGAAGAAAGTAGGCGGAGGGTATAATGGTAACAAACCACATTCCCTCACTCATGGATTTTAAAATCCCTCCTTATCTTGAAGGATTTTACATTCCATTCCTCATTGATTTTAATTCCTTCAAATTCCAATTTCATAGTCAACCAAACATTGGAATTTCTAGGAATTAAATTTCAATTCCCATAAATCTCATAAAATCTCTCCAACCAAACATCTCCTAAGTTGTTACGTTATATACTAGTACACTTTGGGTAAATCACAACTTAAATCCCTTAAGTCTCAAACTTCATAATTTTTCCACAAGAACGTATTTAATTTAATTCATAATAAAAGACAACTCATTGAATTCAAAATATTCCAAATTGTTATGAAACAATAAACTAAAACACTCTTAATACATAGGTAAAGGATAACTCTTTGAATTTAAAATATTCCAAATAATATAAAACAATAATCTAAATTTTGGGGTGTTACGGTTCATGCACCATTAGCACTGTAACCAGCTCGTTGTGTGGTGGTCAGTTTTCAACAAAGCCCCACTTTACTTGTGCACACTCCCACTTAACCGGTGCACAATGACGGATAGTGAACATCAACACATGATGATGATTTTGGACCATACATCACTCCAGCATACATGTAACACCAATATCCGATGCCGCATGAAACTATGGTTATCTAGAATACCAGGTGACATAAAGCCTCAATTGACTAGCACTTACAACTCGTCAGAACCACTAGGTAAACAACCGCTATAACAAATTAGACTACTCCCACCCCATAAGTCCATACACATGCTTGCAAACCAAATATCATGTGTTTAGCATCCTCTGTAATTTAATAACGCGTAACATATCAAAGGACAATTATATTTTTAGGCAACCGATTACAATCAATAACAAGCAGATGTATAAACTTTATATCAATCAGCTCAAGTTTAGGGCTTAGGAAAACTTCCGTGGTTAACCATTTAAATCCACCCCCCAAAATCACGGTTTGCCTTTGTACTCGATTTTAAAAAGAGTTATTGAAGGCTCAATATTTTCATTCCAGAGGCTCCTAGCATCTAAGGTAACATTCTTTGTTGCTAATTTGTGCGCAAGTTTCTCCATTAACGCGTTTTATTGTGATTTGTCTTCCATTGCCTTAAAGTTGGTTTTGAAAACATCATCATCACTTCTAACAGAAACTATCAAACTTTAATGTCAAATTTGAATTTAATTTCAATCAAATGAGTGATTATAATTGCTCAATTAATAAATGTTATTAATTTTTACTAATGAGGAATATGATGATATAATTTAACCATTTTTATTGCGAGAACTAATCCTAGCCATCAAATTCTCCGTCCTTTAATTCAATTGTCCACCCATGAATTGAATTCATCTCATGCACCTTGCCACACTTAATACTCAGGCTCTCCATCCATAAATTTTACTTACTAAATGAACGGGTAAGATTAGGTTAATCATTATGACATTATGATTATCAAGTAAGCCTAATAATATAATAATAATATAATAAAAGATATTAAACTCGAGAATAAATGAATTTATGTAGAAGCTACCAAGTGCCCAAAAGTTCACTTTCTCTTCCCCCTCCCCCCTTGTTTTATCCTTCACCTGCACTTGTTCTCTTACACAGTATGAAGGTGTTAAACAGTTAAACTAGTTATTTTGATTATCTGCGGTATAACCTCTTTGTCAAGTTCCAAACTAACAATTTTCAATCTTTGTCGAGCTTATGCCGAATCTAGAACTGCATTGATGCAAGCTCACCATAGAAAATGATCTCATCGCGGATAAGTTGTTCTTTTGTAAGTCGTTATCCTCTCTTTCTGAAGCAAAGTGCAACATCGTGGCTTTGGGTTTCTTTGATATCCGTCCATTGTTGATATTTGATAACTCGAAAGCTCGATTCTTCTTCTTTTGTGACATAAGATTTGTCGATAAAAGATTTCTTCGTTTCCTGGTGTAGGCGTTTTCCGGTTTTGAAATGTCTTTTATCAATGGTGCTGATGAGTTCAAGATCTCAGCTAAACATGCAAAGGATTTTGATTTCCCATTGTAGAATGTTGATATTCCCCTTCTGTAACCATAAACCAAATGAAACATATAGTCACCATTCACATAGATTAAAATTGCATGTAAACTTTAAAGGTTTTATTAGCTTAAAACTATGAATTAGTTGCTAATTTTTATCATCATTTTAAGTTTATTTAAAGATTTATAAATTGGGTTATCAAAAATGTATATAAATGATAATAGACACTTTTCACTTTGGGATCATAATGTGACATTCATCTTAGTCTATAATTTTAAAATGTGCTTGGATATACATCTTAGTCTATAATTTTAAGGGCAAATTGTCGAGAAAGGTAATCTAAATATTAAATTTTGCCAAAAAAGGTAACGTCCAATTTTTTTGGCCGAGAAAGGATTATAAATTTTAATTTGTAACAAAAAAGGGTATAATGCGTGAAATTTATACCTTTTTTTACAAATTGAAATTTATAATCATTTTTTGTTAGGTCTAAGAGGTCATTATACCATTTTTTTTGTTATAAATTGAAATTTATAATCCTTTCTTAGCCAAAAAAAAATTAAACGTTACCTTTATTGACAATTTTCGATATTTAGGTTACCTTTTTTGGTAACTTTTCCTAATTTTAAACATTAATATTTATAATTTAATAATGTAAAATCACTTAGAAAAATATACTAACTAAAATGTTCAAGTTCTTTAACATAAGAGGCGTATGAATGATTACCCAATTTTTAAAATGTGATTCAATTTTGACTAACAAATAGATAGATGAACCCCATGTGCACCCATGATCCATGGATGTACTCTAAGCCTACCCAAGCAAGAAAAGTCGCAATTGTGCACATTAATTAAATTTAAAATAAAAAAAATTAACCACTCACAAAACATGGCTCAATCAATGAGTGTTTTGCTTTTCTTGTCGGTTTCTTCTTACCCCACTCCTTATCTAATCTTTATATCTTATCCTATCTTTTTAAAAATAACATTAAATTCACAAGGTCCCCCTTTCATATGTGGTAGTTATTTTATATTTTTGTAATATTATTTATCCTTCTTATTTTCTAAAAAAGTAATTTGTATATATATTCTAAATAATTTAATAGGTTTATTGAATTAGGAGATCATTTGTAATATAGGCAACACTTAAGTTAAATCCTACTATACCTAAAAAATATTAACATAACAAAAATACTTTTTATTTATAATGTCTAAATTATATACTAATAACCAAATAGATTATTTTTATTTATTAAAAACGTTTAGTTTCTTTTTAAACAGCTAAACAAACACGCTCATTTAGTTCTACACAATATGCTTACTACCAAGACTTTTACCAATCAACTTTCATAATTTTCACATTATATGAAACTTGTTGTATATTATGGAAGTTATGGCAAAGTCCATTGTATAAAATGGTAACTAAACAACAGACACATAAAAAAGTTATTATTTACATACAATGAGAGAATTATGAAAGTTAATTGTATTATTTTTAAAATTTTAAAATTTATTATATACAATGATAACTAAGATAAAATTCATTATATTTTAATTCAATTTGTCCTTTAATATATATGAAATATAATGAAATCGATTGTTTTTAGGTTTAAAATTGACAACAAAATTCTCGTGTTTCTTCGAAAAATCTTCTCAAAGACTACACAAAAT
This sequence comes from Dittrichia graveolens, assembly GCA_038502395.1. Lineage (NCBI taxonomy): Eukaryota > Viridiplantae > Streptophyta > Magnoliopsida > Asterales > Asteraceae > Dittrichia > Dittrichia graveolens. The sequence goes on from JARJIL010000006.1 coordinate 31,565,637, forward strand.
TAGTCACCCACACCGAAAAAATAAAAAATAAAAATTCAAGCACACATTGTTGGAAAGTAGTGTAGACTGTAGAGATTATTGACTCAGCCAAGGTTCACAAATATTGACTTGTGACAACACTCCTAAACAAACAATAGTGTTTGGTATGATTTTCTTATGAAGATATAAGAAAGTCAAAGAAAAAGTGTTGTTATACTTATATACTAACTTCATACTTTCTGTATAAATATAAGTATAATTAAAATAAATTTTAAATATTTCTATTGTTAAAAAATAATAACATATATTGAAAAATAATTATATAAAATACATATAAATATAAAATCTCTTTAACAATAGGCAAAAGTTCATACATAACATCTCATCAAATTTTTTATACAACCTTTTTATATTCAATGTGAGTTTTTTAATTTAATCTAATTGTTATACGTGCTTACATAAATAGCCATTAAAATATATTAATTTATCTACTAAATAATTTGAAAAAAATACTTTATTAAGATATTTAAATTTTAACAAAATAAATCACTTAAAAAATATCATTTGAGAAAATCCATAGCTATTTAAGTAAATAAAGAAGATGATAAAAAACAACCCGTGTCAAAATCAATGGACTTTTTTCTCTTACTCGTAAGATTAGCATGTTTCAAAATCAATAGAGAATGTGAGAAAATAGAATTATTAAACTTCATATTTGATTTTATAATAAGTAAGAGAATGAAATAAAACGGAAAATTAAAAAAATATATTATTTTTCATATTAAAAAAATAAAAATTAAAGATATCATATCCACTGTATTCACCAAACTTTTTCCTAATTTCATTTGCAGGTATTGAAATCATCAATTATATACTTTCCCTAAATTTTTATGGCTAACTACAAAATGTGACTGTTAGAAGTAAGAATCTTGACTGAAGTAATGAAGATCATGAATTTGTGACTATAATCCCCTGATCGTGAGCTTAACGAAGGTAAAATTATATAAGAAAAACATTTTCATGGCAGATTCAACGATAGAAATTGGATCCGAGAAACAAACCTAATCGGCAGCGCTTCCTCGAGAGTTTTAATTGCGTCATCGAGAGACGCATTGCTGAATTTTTGGGGGTTGTTATCGTCGTATTTATAAGGACTCTGAGCATCTCCGTCCTGATCTCCGCCATCGTCTTCGTCGGCATAGGCGTCGCTATTGTTTCCGATGGACGAACTGCCGGACGAATTACACTCTTCTTCTATGATTCTCATGAATTTGGTTGCTGTAATGTTTCCGAATGTTGTTGCATCTTCCATTCGTCCTCCTTCTCCGCGGTCATTAGCTATTATTGTCTCCGGCGGTTGAGATGGAAACATCCGGCGAGCGCTACCAACGCCACCGCCTCCTTCAGTATAGAATTTCATCAATCGATCTAATTAGGGAAATATAGGTGTGCGTATGTAATTTATTATATATGAGCTGTAACAGTGTGAACGCTTTTCTTAATCCTCCCTCTCGGTCAAGTATGTGGTGAGGTTTTTTTATTAATTGATCTTTGTATGAGTTTAGATTAACGAATCTCTATATAACAGTTTTTACCCATATATAATACAGTATATGAGACTTTTTAAACGAAAAATGTTTTTTATACTAGAATTACGAGAACTAATTTTAGTCGTTTATTTTGGATAATGGAATTCATGGATGAAAAGCGTGGGGGATTGAGTGTGAAATGGTACATGTAAGATATTTATGGGTGGATAATCCAATTGAAGGAGGGAGAATTGAACTACTAAGATTAGTTTTCGCAGTTCTCGTACGAAAAACAATTTTCGTTTAAACCTCTCCCTCCTTCAATTGGATTGTCCACCTATGAATTCCTTACATGCACCCCGCCACACTCAATCCCCCCACGCTCTTCATCCATGAATTCTATTATCCAAAAGAACGGCCAAGATTGGTTCTCACAATTCTCGTACGAAAAACAGTTCTCGTTTGAACATTCCCCTATATATATATATATATATATATATATATATATATATATAACAAGATACAAAAAAGTTAATATGTATGGTGCTAGGGGTGTAATCGAGCCGAGACCGCTCGCGAGATACTCGAGACCGACTCGAAAAATAACTGAAATCGACTCGAGCAGAACCGAGTCGAGCTCGAGCTCGAGCTACTCGAGTAGGGTGTCGAGCCGAGTTCGATCTTAGAAATACTCAGCTCGCCAGGCTCGCGAGCCTAATCGAGCTTGTACTAAATTACCATTTTACCCTTTTACATATACACCATTTACTTTTATACCCTTAGTAGCTAGTTGTTAATTGTTATTCGAAAATGTGAAATTGAATTCTGGAATGTATTTTAACATTTGTTGCTACAAAATTTTATTAAAATATTCTTATTCGAGTCGAGCCGAGTTGAGCTCGATAGTGTTGATTACTTACTCAAGTTGAGCTCAAGCTTGAAAACTAAAGCTCAACCGAGCTCGAGTCGAGTTTTTAGCCTCGAGCTTTGGAACCGAGTCGAGCTTGAGCTTGGCACTGTGTCGGCTCGGCTCGTCTCGATTACATCCCACAATGTTACAAGTTGATGATGTATAAAATTGTTGTGTATGACTACTTTTGTTATATAAGGATCACCTCACATAATTATTGGGATAAGATGCATGCTTATAGTTGTACATATAAGCCTTTACATATACACAAACATTTTAAATAAGACATGTTAGTCATTTAATCATTTTCTTATTTAAGTGTTTGTGAATATATAAACATTTATCGTAGGTGCTTCTAGATACGCACACCTTTTTCTCAATAATTATTGCACGGAAATCATCCCCTACTTAACAAAGATTAGTTATAGTTATTATTGCTATTGTTATCAATAACCATCAAATCATCATCACTAATCACTTGCAGTCTTAACATGCATGACTATCATGATTATTAACCACTAGAGGTCTTCAAAATACGGTTATAAACTATTTTAACTACAAATCGAACCGCTCCAAAACCTTCTCCAAATCGGTTTTCGGTTCGGTGTAAAAACCGAAACCGATTACTATAATCGGTCTTTGGTTCGCTTATGGTTTTAGGAATTTCTAAACCGAATTAGTTATTTCAATATTTTTTAATTATATATCATATTGTTTTACTATATATATATATATATATATATATATATATATATATATATAGGGTAGAGATCAAGTAAAAAGAAAATTAAAGTAAAAAGGATAAAATGGATGATTATTTCATCATTTTTCGGTATATATATCAACTGATAATCGTTAGTTCATCATCTTTATTGATTAAAACTAGTTATTCATCAATTTCTTTTTGATGAATCCAACATATTCATCACTTTTTAAATGAAAGCATTTTGTTCATCAATAAATTATTCCAAAATTTTGTTTTCAAAATCTGTATTTGAAATCAAAAAGAAATTGATGAACTAGTTTTAATCAATAAAGATGATGAACTAACGATTATCAGTTGATATATATACCGATAAATGATCAAATAATCATCCCTTTTACACTTTTTATTTTAATTTTCTTTTTATTTAATCTCATCCCTATATATATATAAAATTTATCAATATTTTCCAATTTTGATATAAAAAACCCTCAACTCCTCCTCAAGGCCCGCTCAAACATTAGGTAATTTTCCCTGTGTGTTAGGTCCTTCCCAATTCTAACCCACGATTTTAAAATTTTAAAAGGCCAAGAAGGTCGGTTCCCTCTCGGCTATGCCTTAAACCAAGATTCCATGAATGTGCGAACTCATGAAGGTAGCGGTGTGAGTGGTCGACCTCACGACGGCGGGTGACTATTGTATCACAAACTCACAAGTCACGAAGGTCGAAAGGTTGAAGGCTGACAACTGTATCATTTGATTTTAAGCCAAGAAGTCACGAAGGTTGTGCTGTGAGGTCGGTCGATTACAATTCTTTTTGATTTTGGTAAGTCTTCCATTGTTTGCGTTTGAATTTTGGGGCTATATGCCTTCTATTACAGCCTTGCTATAATGTGTTTAAACTTCGTTTATGGAAAAAGTTACACATAAGTAGTTTTTAATGATTTCTTCGGTGATATTATGAAGTTTTTTACTATACCTCAAACTAGTATTATTTTTAAATGTTAAGGTTTTGCTTTAGTGTTAAGTTTTAATTGTTAAGCTTTACACTTGATTTTACCTCATGCTTGTATAATTTATTAGTTGATACTTGATTATACGTCATACTTGTATTATTGTTAAATGGTTTTGCTTTAGTTTTTGCTTTAGTGTTAACTGTTGACTGTTAACTACTTAATTGATTATAATTCATAAATATATTTATTATACAAAATGTGGATTGATTGATTGTACCCTCATTATATTTGAAGGTTATCAACAGTCTAATAGCGATGCACAAAATGTAAGAGATGCGGCAAGTGCGGCAAAGTCACAAAATACTGCAGGGATACAATAGGCTCAACCGTAGCAAGTAATATGAATTCAGTAACTCTCGGTAAACGTAAAGTATATAAAGAGAGGCCAGGGGTTTGGATACATTTTGGTAAATTTACTAAAATGAGTGTAAAGCAAGAGCAAAATGTAACTACTATGCTAATGATCTATGTGGTGATATAAAATGTACCGGTACATTTTCATCATGGGCTCATTTCATGATGTTAGTGTAACACCCGCAACCCTGGGCTAGGAGATTAGCGGGTTGGCAGTACGTGATTGGTTTGTTTTAATTGGTTATGTGTTTATTAAGAATTAATAAACTTCATTAATTTGAGTATAAATATATATTTATATGTTACTGGTGAAGTTAGAAAAGAAAAGGAAAGAAACTACAAATAAGTATGCATGTTGGTATGTATGTATGTATACATGAGTTAAACAAAAGAATAGGATTTCAAAATTGATTTTGTCACCTCCTGCTGGAAATTTAAAATCATTTGTGTACATGTATGTATATATGGTAATTTGAAGAAAGTCACCTACTCATATTACTAAAGTCAAGTGTGTGTAAAAATATGTGTATCTGCTTCGAGAAGAAGAAACCAAAAGAAGAAAACTTGGATTTTCAAAGGTGAAGAATTTGTGATTATTAATTTGAAAGAAGGTTAGTTTATGGTTACAACATGTTCAAAATTATTTTGCCATGTTTCTGTTAAAAGCTCCATGCTTATATAGAGAATCACCATGAATGGTTTTGAAGGATTTTGACTAAATGGGTTTTGCATGTTTTGGTGATTTATATGTTTATAATATGTTCTTGATTCATGAATATATGATTATAGATGTTTGGAAATGATTTTGGTAAGCTTTGATAAGATTTGTAAACCTGGAATTTTATCCGTGGAGATTTTGTTATGGGGAAGATGATGAGAAAACCGATAAGACTCGAAATCCTCTAGTTTGAAATCCTATACTTTGAAATCCTATAGTTTGAAATCCTCTAGTTTGAAATCCTCTAGTTTGAAATCCTACACTTTGAAATCCTACACTTTGAAATCCTAGACTTTGAAATCTTAGACTTTGAAATTCTATACTTTGAAATCCGATAGATGAATCCGACACTTAAATCTGGTACTCTGAATCCGGAATTTGAAATCCGACCCCGGTCGCGGCGCGACAGACCCAAATCCGATTTATTGTTTATTTCTTTTATGATTGCTTGGTTTGAGTTAGTATATTTATTATGTGATTTAATTGAGTTGTTTTGATAGATTTGAGATATAAATATATATGAGAAGATATATTTATATATTCGAGACTGATTTGATTGTTGCTGTGTTTTCAGGCAATCAAAAGACTCAGTAAAATTAGATTTCTGAGCTCGTGCTGGTTTTGAGGTGAGTGGACGTTAATCGCGGATGGTAAAGATTTCGGTTAATGTTATTGGTGTGATGCATGATTGTGATTGGATTGAATTGATTGAACTGTTGATTGTGATTATTGATGATTGATATATGCTGCATGACTATTTGGTCGATACGCACTCTTAGTATGAATTTGAGTTGCGTTGGAAAGTCAGCTATACGTAGGATTAGGCTGGGCTCGTTCACTGATTGGTTGAACAATGTTAGCCTTACTGGTGCATATGTTGCATCAGAGGGGGAGTGCCCTGTGCCAATTCAGTGGAGGGCTATCGGTAAACCTTTGCTTTGGCCGGCATTGGTTGTAGGTTCTGCACCGAACCGCCGGTCTTCTCGGGATACGTGATTACATGCTTTGATATTGACTGTAGATGTTTGCTTTTTGTGTTTAGCCTCTACTCACTTAGCTTTGTGCTAATTCCCCTCAGTTGTTGCTTTTACAGGTTCGTGTTTGTGAGGTTGGTAGAAGGAGAAGTTGACCCGACTCTGATAATAGTTTTTGAAATGAAACGATCCTGTAGTTTTTGTAACACCACAATGATACTTTTGTTTGTGAACACTGTTTGTATATTTTGTAAATATTGGTTTGTATATAATAAGTTTGTTTATTAAAAAGCTTCCGCAGCGTATTTTAAAAAAAATGGCTTGGGTTTTCCGGTGTTACAGTTAGCTACTGATCTATGTGGTGATCTACTGTGCTAATGATCTATGTGTTGATCGATCTATGATATATGTGGTGTAATGATATCGTGTTTATAATATATAAATCTTGTGTGATATTGGGTTGGTTTTATCCGGAAAACATATAATTAATTGTAAAAAAATACGTTTATCGTCTGTTTTCTATTTTGCAGGCTAAAAAGGCGAAAAAATGAATTAGTTGAAAGATTGAGAAATAAAAATAAAAGAAAGGAAAAATCGAGAGAGAAAGTCAAGAAGTAAAAGCCCAAGAAAAGAAGAGAGAAAGAGGCCCAAAGATACTTGGCCCAAAATCTAAGCCCAAGACCAAGGCCCAAAAGAATCAAGAGAAACAGTCGGGCGGAGTTTAAAAGCTCGCGGCGCGACCCTTCCATATGTCGCGGCGCGACGAAGAGTTTCAGATAAGGTCAAAGCTGCCCGCCACGTGGGATCGCGGCGCGATCCAAGAGTTTGTCACGGCGCGACACATCAGATCACGTCAGATTTGATGTTTAAAAAGAGTTAGGATCGCGTTTAAATTCCCGGTCACGGCGCAACATTTACTCGTCGCGGCGCGAACCCCCTCTTTTCGGTGCCCTATATAAACACATCCCTAGATCTGTTTTGGGGTTAACCACCCCACTTTTTGCACCTAAACTCTGCTACAATATGTCCAGAAGGTATCCCAGGAGCTGTGGAGCTTAACTTTGAAGATTTAGAGCATAATTGGAAGATTTCGGTTTGGATTCATTGCTTTTTATGGTTCTATCTTCCTTTACATGTTTTTATTGTTCATGATTGAATTCCACAGCTTCAATATGTTAATTCTAGGCTAGATTTCTTCTGTTTTCCTCCCTAGAGGAGATGAAACCCTTTAAAGTTGATTAGTTTATATGTTTATGACATTAATTCATGCTATATTCATTTTTCAAGTTTAATCAAAGATCCTTACATGTTTTAGGTTCTGTTTTTGTGAGTTTATAATCTAAGTTTATGTAAATTGGAGGACCAATCCATTTATATAACTTTAATCATTGCTAATTAGGACCAATAATTAGTTTTGACTAGTGATTGATCAAATCCTAGGCTTAAACAATCAAGAAAGAAACTTTAATGTGTTTGAATTAATATATGATGACTTTCATGTGTTAATTAAATGATTTGGTAACCTAATGAATCGTTAAAGATTAAATCTTGTTAGATACGAACTTAATTGTGCTTAGTTGTGTAGTTAAGTAATTTAATGACCATAAAATTAGTTAATTGCATGATTAAATTGGTTGGATAATCGGATCAAGAATCTGACTATTGTAGGAATCAGTATAGTGTGAATTAAATGTCCATTGCACAATTTTAGTTAATTAAATCAACTTGAAAAGTGTGGAATCAAATCCAGGGAGGGAAAACTTTTTAATTGATAAGTTTTAATCTACAAGTTCTTGCTATTGCCATCTTTGGTGTGTTTTTGCAATTCATAAGTATTAGGAGTGGTTTAAAATCATAAAGTTTGCAACTTGATCACAAATTCCCCTAATGTAGTTTAATTGTTTTTAGTTAGTAGTTAATTGTCTTTTATTTGGTTTAATTAGTTAATTCTAGATTAATTTGATAAAATCAGTTTAGCTCCCGTTCCTCAAGTGTTCGTCACCCGACTTACTAACTATAATACGATACAATTAGGTTCACTTGCTTATTCATGATGTTTTTGGTAAATAATTCGGTAAAATATAAATTTAAAACTAGTACGTAAAACGCACATCAAGTTTTTGGCGCCGTTTCCGGGTAACGGTCTTAATATGTTTTTATTGTGTTAATTTAGTGTTAACCGTTGTTTCCCGTGAGTTTCGGCTCAAAAGAAACAAATTTAGAGTTTCTGTCTACTGATCGCGCCACAACAAAGGCTTCCGTCGCGCCACGACGCGATCAGAATTTCAGTTTCTGATTATTTTCTGTTTTTAATTTGTTTCATGCCGGGCCTAAATTAGGATTAGTGCTTTAATTCAGTAGATTCAACTAGGGTTTTTAGGGCAGTGTATGACCTTAGACCCCACTTCTGACTTAGTTCATGTTGGAATATGCCCGTTGACACGACGAGTTAATGGCACTACCGATGAGGTATAGGCCTATTGGGTCACACACCAAGTATTGATTCCGGAAACACGATCAAGCAAAATAGAGGAAAAGGCCAAAATGGGTTTTGGCAGGATGGTACACGGGCTGTGTTCCTGAACACGGGCCGTGTCCAGTCCAATATACACGAGGCGTATTAGCCCAGTTCAAGGTCGTGTAGTTTGGGCCTACACGGGCCGTGTAGATGAACACGGGCCGTGTAGTGCTTGATAGACACTGGCCGTCTTAGCCCAATTGGGGTCGTGGACTTTGGGCCTACACGGCCGTGTAGACCTACACAGGCCGTGTACGTTCGCTGTAACAGCAGAATTAACAGCCTTAAACACTTGGTTTAATGGGGTTAACTTCTCATAATTGTGGTAGACAAAGAGACCACGAGTTATCTGCTCTAGAGGAGGCTTTTGGCTTATACTTTGGCTCTTGGTTGACACTTAAACTCTCTCTCTCTTGTTCATCTTGTTCTTGGTGTTCTTGAGCACAAGAAGCAAGACATACATACTTTTGATTGTTGTTTTGGTGGTTGCACATCAACTTGCTAGCACTTGGGAATCAATCAAGCTTGGGGTGGACTTCATTGGAGGAGGTCTATATTGGATTCTAAGCTACATGGCAAGAGAGGTTTTCTTTGAGACTTGCATTGAGGTATAAACCTTTCTACTTATCTTGTTCATATTTTAGTTGCAATTCCATTGTTAGATTTTGGTCCATGGGAAGTATTCGTTGTTTGGCATCGTTTTTATTACATGCTATGCTTCCGTTGCTACTTGTTTTTGCCAAACGAATACCTTCAGTGGTATCAGAGCCATATCTAACATGGCTTTGCACTATTGAGTCTAGGAAAACCATAAAAGTGTTTTTGGATAAGAAAAGTGTTTTCTTAAAATTGGTTTTTCCATTGAGACTCTTGTTGTGCTAGAATAGATTTATTCGTAGTCGTGTTAATATATTTTAGTTTTTATATTTATATATTTTTTGTAACTTGGCATGAAGTGTACACGAATATATACTTATAAATGTATATATGAATATGTGTCTAAAAATGGTTTGGTACACTAATGCATATGTACAAGGATTGTCTTTTTGGTGCCTTTGATGTTTTGACAATCTTAACTAAAATATAGATATATAGATATACATCATGCTCATGTGTGGCACACCATGTTTCTATTTGATATGTTTGGTTTGATTCGGTAACAAGATATGCCCCTAGGCCTATGTGTTGTGGTGATTGATTATTTTTGGTTTTTGGCGGCCTGCGTGCTGTATTGTTGTAACAATATCTGTTTATTTATTTATTGGTGCGGCTTGCACGCTGTTTCTTGTATTCTATGTATTTGTATAAGTAGTATAGGGTTGCGACCTGCGTGTCGTTTATATAAATATTCTATGTATTTGTATATAGTATAGAGTAGAAACCGGAATAACACTCCAGGGTGCAGCCAAACGTTGGTTACGATCCGAGCCCACCATCCGTACATGGGAGGAGCTCAAAACCCGTTTCATCAAACAATTCAGTCCTCCATCAAGGATTGCCAAGACGAAGATGCAGATCCAAAACTTCATGCAATCTGAGGACGAAACCCTCTATGACTCCTGGGACAGATACAAGGAGATGCTCCAAAATTGTTCACAACACGATTTAAATGCTCACAGGGTTGTCCATATGTTCTATAATGGTATTAATGTCTGCACTAGACAGATGGTCGATTCTCAGGGACCAATACCAAAGAAAACACCCGCCGAAGGGTACGCCCTGATTGAGGAGATGGCTCAGCACTCCCATCAGTGGCATTCTTCTAGAGATTCTTCTTACTGGAGGAAGACTGCAGCCATAGCTGACTCATCTGATAGCATAGAGGCCCTTAGTGCCAAGCTGGATGCACTAGGGCGTGACATGAAAGGTGAATCAAAACATTCACGCTATGCAGGTTGGTTGTGAAAACTGCAGTGGACTTTATCTTGCGAGAGATTACCTATATGACGAGAGTGGGAATCTTAAAGAATTTGCGTTTTATTTAGCTGGGGATAAATATGATTATCCAGAGGATGAGGCTTTCTTCCGCAATAGAAAGCCAAACTGGAAACCATATCCTGAATACCGCAAGGAAATGGAGGGGAGATTTAGGCATTCTGGCCTAGGGTTCTATCAGAGAGAACAACCAAAGGGGCCAGAAAAGAAGCCTAATTTCGAGGATATGCTCACGCGCTTCGCAGCAGCATCATATCAGAGGCATAAGGAGACGGAGGAGTTAGTAAAGAAAATAGGCATTTCTACTGAGGCTGCACTGAGGAACCAACAAGCGTCAATCCACAACATAGAAACCCAGATTGGGCAAATCTCTAGGGTTCTCCTGGCACTCTTCCTAGTAAAATTGAACCAAACCCAAAAGCCGAAATTAAAGCTGTGACCACCAGGAGTGGAAAAGAAGCTGTAGGCCCACCACCTACTAGCTCCTATTGTAACATCCGCAAACCTGGGTTAGTAGATTAGCGGGTTTACGGTATGTGTTTGTTTGTGATTTAATTGTTTTAATTTAATTATGTGATTATCTAAGTGAATTAATTTAATTAATTAATTGGAAATTATAGTGTATTTATGTACGTATGTATGTGTGACCGTTTGTATGTATACATGCATAGTAGGGTTTACACGTGAGGGTGCATGTGGGTTTAGGTGCCACCTAACTTTGCATGTACATTAGTAAGTGTGTGAGTTACCTGTTCTATTACCTCAATGAAAAAGTGTGTGTGTGTAATTCTCTGCTAAGAAGAAAACCGAAGAAGAAGAAAGAATCGGGATTCAAAGTGTGTTTTTAAATCTAGATATAAAAAGGTTGGTGTTTATACATTATCATGTTATTATCATTCTTGATTATTGATCTGGTATTTAATGAAATGATTCATGTTTAATTTGAAGATTTGCATGTTGATAACATTATAATCAGTTTTTGATAGAATGTGATTTGATGATTTTGTGTGTTCATATTATATGTTATATGATGATCCTTGCATGAAAATGTGTTTTAAAAGGTTAAAATTATGATCTAATATGAATTGATGTTTATTATGAAATCTGGGTTTTATGAGTTCTTGGTGAAATTATGATGTTCTCGGATTGTGGAGATAGGAAAACCGATTGTGACTAAAAGTGATTCTTATATAATGCGAAGGTAGAAATCCGATCACTTTGGAAATCCGAATCTTTAAAACCGGAAACTCATAAACCGATACTTGGATTATGGAAACCCCAAATCCGAATACTATATTTATGTAATCCTAAACTTGGAAAGTGATTTAAGTCAGAATCCGGCACATAGAATCCGAGTGGTTGAAAATCCGAAACAATGAAATCCGAATGATGAAATCCGATACTTAGGATTTTGGAAATTTGAAATCCGATTAAGACAAAACAGACAAATTGGAACCCATCTTATTCCTAAATCCGACAGTTGTGAAATCCTTATAGATAGTTGTGGATTTTGGGAAATCCGACACTGGAGTTGCGGATTTTGAGAAATCCGAGTGTAAATCCGATAGATTTAAGAATCCGATATTTTGTGTTTGGATTTTTAATTATTTATTGATTGTTGATATTATGAATGAATTATAGATATATGATGAGATATATTTATAAGATTCGGACTGATTGATTGTTATTATGTTTTCAGGAAATCAAAAGGCTCAGTAATATAAGAATTCTGAGTGTTTCGTCTGAACTTGAAAGGTGAGTGGAAGTTGGATGCGAACGGTAAAGATTGTGTTTAATATGACTAATGTGAGGCATGATTGTATGTGATGGTTTGTTATTGAACTGCTGATTGTGAATATTATTGATGTCTGCTGCATGACTATTTGTTCGATACGCACTCTTAGTATGATTTTGAGTTGCATTTGAGAAGTCAGCTATACGTGGAATTGGGCTGGGCTCGTTTACTGATTGGTTGAATAGTGGTAGCCTTACTGTTGCATTGGTTGCTTCAGAGTGGAATTTCACTATGCCAATTCAGTAGAGGGCTATCGGTAAACTTTTGCTTTATCCGGCATTGGTTGTAGGTTCTGCGCCGAACCGCCGGTCTTCTTAGTGGTTGTGATTACATGATTAGTTTTGACTTAATGTTTGCTTTTGTGTTTAGCCTTTACTCACTTAGCTTTGTGCTAATTCCCCACAGTTGTTGCTTTTTGCAGGTTTGAGTTTGTGAGTGCTCGTTGAAGGAAAAGTTGACTTGACTATGATGACTAGATTTAAATGAAACGAGCCAGTTATTTTTGTAACACGGACTTATGCATGTTGGATTTTTTAAGAACATATATTTTGTTTATGTATATTTGTAATTACTTTAATTGGAATGAATGTTTAAAGTTAATCAAAGCTTCCGCAGCGCAATTTAAAAAAAATGGCTTAGATTTTACGGTGTTACAGTTTGGTACCAGAGCCTTGGTTTGGCAATGCAGGCACGGCTAGAGTGTTGCATTCCCAAATCTTGGCTCGTGACAGGTCAAGCTTTCCTTCAGGGGGAATTAGAGTGAGTTAGAGTTATCTGTAGCAGTTAGTATTTTTGAGTACTAACGGTTTATGCTAATAAGTTGTGAGATGATGTGATTGTAACAGATATGGCTGAAGGAGAGACCCCTATCCTCCCTCCTGCTACTCAATCATCTGCAGAGGCACCAGTAATAGAAGAATTGGATGTCACTAACCGAGCAGGAACATCCGGCCTGGAACAGGAAGAAGATCAGAGTGAATACATATTTAAACTGGAGAATGAACTAATGGATCTTAGAGCTAAGCTAAATAACCTAGAACAAAGATTGACCCAAACTGAACAACCTCCAGTATCAGCTGCGATCTTTACTCAGGTAACTGTACCACCAGTATCAATGCCCCTACCACCAGTGACACAGATGATACAACAACCGTTCTACTATCCGTATCCACAACAGGTTGCTTACCCTTTTGCGTTTCCGGGGTTTAAGCAGCCGTGCACATATAAACAATTCCTTGACTGTAAGCCTTCGGAATATAGTGGAAGTTCTGACCCTAACATAACCCTGAACTGGCTGAGGGAAATGGTAAAGGCACTAGATGCCTGTAATTGTGAAAATGAATTGAAAGTGAAATATGCATCAAGGATGCTGAAGGGTGATGCTATGGTGTGGTGGGATTCGATTACTGGTCATTTCACTGAACAACAACAGGAAAGCATTACTTGGAGTCAATTCCAAGAGAAACTTTGTGAATAGTACTGTGGCACATTCGAGGTTGCTAAGATCAAAAAGGAATTTATGGATCTACAAATGACCGGAAACATGACAGTGGATGATCTGATTAAGCAATTTAATCAGAAAATGAGATTTGTGAAACACTGGGTACTAGACGAAGAATCCAAGATTGCTCACTTTGTTGGAGCGTTGCACCCTGATCTCCGTAGCGCCACTAGGTGGGCTACTACCTTATCACAAGCATTTAACTTGGCAAAGATAGCGGAAGGGGATTTAATTGCAAGGAATAAATGGAATGGGGAAAAGATTGCCCAACAAAAGTCAAAGATTGATCATTATAATTCTCAACAGAGGTAGGGTGGGCAAGGAAGTGGATATAAGTAGGGAGACCAGAGTAGGAGGTCAAATGTTGGTGGTTCAACACAGAGGGCACCGTGGTGTAGTCGGTGCAAGTCATACCACAATGGGCAGTGTACGCCCCAATCAAGAAGATGTGTTAAGTGTGGTCAGTTTGGCCATGAACTAAAAGATTGCAGGTTCCCACGTAGTGTCTGTTGGAACTGCCAAAAAGAAGGGCACGGAGTGGGAGATTGCCCGGTGGGAAAGAAAGTGGGATCGGGAGTAGGGGCGGGGACAGCTGGGGGATCATCTTCAGTTGGTCAAAAGAGAAAGAATCCACCTACTACTGAAGGTAGGGATTTTAAAATGACGGTGGAGTATGCCACCACTACCGATGATGTCATAACCGGTATGTTTCTTATTAACTCTATCCCTGCAAGAGTGTTATTTGATTCTGGAGCTAACCGCTCGTTTGTGTCTGTGGAGTTTTGTGGTAGATTAAATATATTTGTTATTAAACTTGCTAGTACCCTAGAGCTAGAAGTAACAGATGGCATGATGGTTCCAGTCACGACTGCTGTGGCTGGAGCTAAAATTGATATTGATGGTGTATGTTTTCCTGTTTACTTTCTTGTCATGCCTTTATCTGGTTTTGATGTTGTATTGGGTATGGATTGGTTAAGTCTGAATCAAGAAAGTATAAAATGCCACAAGAAGTTAATCTCATTCCCATTAGCGGACGGTACAAGGGTGATAGCAAAGGGTGAGAAAGCCGGGTCCGCAATTTCAATAATTTCATGTTTAAAGGCAAAGAAAGCACTGAGTAAAGGTTGTGAATCGTTTATAGCATATGTGATTGATGGGAAGAAAGAAAAGCAAGCTATCACAGATATTCGAGTGGTAACGGAACACCCAGAGGTATTTCTAGAAGAATTACTGGGACTACCTCCAGTCCGAGAGGTAGAATTCAAGATAGATTTGATTCCGGGGTCCCGACCAGTGGCGAAAGCACCATACAGACTGGCACCTTCAGAAATTCGAGAAATGATGACACAAATTCAAGACTTGTGAGATAGAGGGTTTATCCGTCCAAGTTCATCACCGTGGGGCGCGCCAGTGTTATTTGTAAAGAAGAAAGATGGTACTTTGCGTATGTGCATTGATTATCGGGAATTGAAAAAGAGAACGATAAAGAATAAATACCCGTTACCCAGAATTGATGATTTGTTCGATCAATTACAGGGAGCTTCTTTCTTCTCGAAGATTGATTTAAGATTAGGTTACCATCAGGTAAGAGTGTCAAAGGAGGATGTGTCAAAGACAACTTTCCGTACGCGATATGGTCATTATGAGTTCCTGGTTATGCCATTCGGTCTAACCAACGCACCAGCAGTATTTATGGATCTCATGAATAGAGTCTGTCGACCATTTCTAGATAAGTTTGTTATTGTCTTCATTGATGACATTTTGATTTATTCGAAGACTGAGAAAGAGCATGAGCAGCATTTGAGACAGATCTTAGAAATTCTAAAGAAAGAACAGTTGTATGCGAAGTTCTCGAAATGTGAGTTCTGGTTAAGAGAAGTTCAGTTTTTGGGGCATATAATTTGCAAGGAAGGGGTAAAAGTAGATCCATCAAAGGTAGAGGCAGTGATGTGTTGGAATGCTCCAAGAACACCATCTGAAATAAAGAGTTTTCTGGGATTGGCTGGATACTACCGCAGATTCATCAAAGATTTTTCTAAGATTGCGGTCCATTAACCAAGTTAACTCGGAAGGATGTAAAGTTTACATGGGGTAACGAACAAGATAAGTCCTTCCAGATATTAAAAGAACTCTTGTGTCAAGCTCCAATCCTTGCTTTTCCAAGTGGATCTAAAGATTTTATAGTATATTGTGATGCATCATTGGCGGGTTTAGGGTGTGTATTAATGCAGAGAGATCGGGTAATTGCTTATGCTTCCAGACAGTTGAAACCACATGAAAAGAACTACCCGACTCACGACTTGGAGCTAGCAGCAGTAGTATTTGCGCTCAAATTGTGGAGACATTACTTGTATGGCACCAAATGTGTTATTTGTACAGATCATAAGAGCCTGCAGTATGTGTTCACTCAGAAAGAATTAAATATGAGACAGAGACGCTGGGTAGAATTAATAAAAGATTATGACTGTGAGATCAGATATCACCCGGGAAAGGCGAATGTTGTGGCAGATGCCCTGAGTCGAAAAGGGAATGGAAGCTCTATTCAATTTATGCGAATTGAGATAGTATCTGATTTGATAGATAGACTGAAGTCTGCTCAGTTGGAAGCCCTTAAAGAAGAAAATTTAAAGACTGTGTTAATGAAAAAGAGAAAAGATGAATTGAATGACGATTCTCGTGGATTAAAAACCTTTAAAGCTCGTGTATGGGTGCCTAAGCTTGGAGAATTAAGACAATTAATTTTGACAGAAGCACACAAGTCGAGATTGTCCGTACACCCAGGAAGCACTAAAATGTATAACGATCTAAAAGTGCTTTATTGGTGGCCTACGATGATAGCAGATGTGGCAAATTTTGTGGAATCGTGCCATATTTGTGCGCAATTGAAAGCGGAGCATCAGAAGCCGTATGGATCTTTGAAGCAGTTAGAGATTCCTGAGTGGAAATGGGAGCACATTACAATGGATTTTGTAACAAAATTACCACGAACTCAGAGGAATCATGATATGATATGGGTGATAGTGGATCGTTTGACAAAAAGGGCTCATTTTCTAGCCACCAGTGAGACAGCTTCATTGAGTAAACTGACACAACTATACATAGATGAAATCGTTGCGAGGCATGGTATACCGTTGTCAATTGTGTCTGACAGAGATTCAAGGTTTGTATCCAATTTCTGGAGGAGTTTGCAAAGAGAATTGGGAACCAGAGTTAATTTGAGTACAACTTACCATCCTCTGACGGACGGTCAGACTGAATGAACCATACAGACACTTGAGGATATGTTGCGAGCTTGTGTACTAGAGTATGGTGGATCTTGGGATTCACACTTTCCATTAGTAGAATTTACGTATAATAACTCTCATCACTCCAGTATTGGAATGCCTCCGTATGAAATGTTGTACGGCCGTCGCTGCCGTACTCCGACTTGTTGGTTAGAGGTAGGTGAGAAACAGTTTGCAGGTCCCGAGATAGTACAATTGACTGCTGACAAGGTTGCTATAGCTAGAGATAAGTTGAAAGCTGCCAGAGATAGACAGAGCTTGCTGGAATTCATGATACGTTTAATGTTTGTTATCTGAGGAAGTGTAAAATTGATGATGAAAGTCAGATTCTCCCAGTACATGAGTTGAAAGTTGATTCTAAGAAGAGACTGATAAAGGAACCGATTGAACTGCTAGATCGAAAGGTGACCAAGCTTTGAATGAAGCAGATACCTATGGTATTGGTCAAATGGAAACACAGTCTAGGTTTTGATCTAACCTGGGAGACTGAAGTGGAAATGAAAGAAAGGTATCCCCAGTTATTTGAGCCGGAAAAGATTCCGAGGACGGAATCCTCTTAAGGAGGGGAGATTTGTAACATCCGCAAACCTGGGCTAGTAGATTAGCGGGTTTACGGTATGTGTTTGTTTGTGATTGAATTGTTTTAATTTAATTATGTGATTATCTAAGTGAATTAATTTAATTAATTAATTGGAAATTATAGTGTATTTATGTACGTATGTATGTGTGACCGTTTGTATGTATACATGCATAGTAGGGTTTACACGTGGGGGTGCGTGTGGGTTTAGATGCCACCTAACTTTGCATGTACATTAGTAAGTGTGTGAGTTACCTGTTCTATTACCTCAATGAAAAAGTATGTGTGTGTGTGTAATTTTCTGCTAAGAAGAAAACCGAAGAAGAAGAAAGAATCGGGATTCAAATTGTGTTCTTAAATCTAGATATAAAAAGGTTGGTGTTTATACATTATCATGTTATTATCATTCTTGATTATTGATCTGATATTTAATGAAATGATTCATGTTTAATTTGAAGATTTGCATGTTGATAACATTATAATCGGTTTTTGATAGAATGTGATTTGATGATTTTGTGTGTTCATATTATATGTTATATGATGATCCTTGCTTGAAAATGTGTTTTAAAAGATTAAAATTATGATCCGATATGAATTGATGTTTATTATGAAATCTGGGTTTTATGAGTTCTTGGTGAAATTATGATGTTCTCGGATTGTAGAGATAGGAAAACCGATTGTGACTAAAACTGATTCTTATATAATCCGAAGGTAGAAATCCGATCACTTTGGAAATCCGAATCTTTAAAACCGGAAACTCATAAACCGATACTTGGATTATGGAAACCCCAAATCCGAATACTATATTTATGTAATCCTAAACTTGGAAAGTGATTTAAGTCAGAATCCGACACATAGAATCCGAGTGGTTGAAAATCCGAAACAATGAAATCCGAATGATGAAATCCGATACTTAGGATTTTGGAAATTTGAAATCCGATTAAGACAAAACAGACAAATTGGAAACCCATCGGATTCCTAAATCCGACAGTTGTGAAATCCTTATAGATAGTTGCGGATTTTGGGAAATCCGACACTGGAGTTGCGGATTTTGAGAAATCCGAGTGTAAATCCGATAGATTCAAGAATCCGATATTTTGTGTTTGGATTTTTAATTATTTATTGATTGTTGATATTATTAATGAATTATAGATATATGATGAGATATATTTATAAGATTCGGACTGATTGATTGTTATTATGTTCTCAGGAAATCAAAAGGCTCAGTAATATAAGAATTCTGAGTGTTTCGTCTGAACTTGAAAGGTGAGTGGAAGTTGGATGCGAACGGTAAAGATTGTGTTTAATATGACTAATGTGAGGCATGATTGTATGTGATGGTTTGTTATTGAACTGCTGATTGTGAATATTATTGATGTCTGTTGCATGACTATTTGTTCGATAAGCACTCTTAGTATGATTTTGAGTTGCGTTTGAGAAGTCAGCTATACGTGGAATTGGGCTGGGCTCGTTTACTGATTGGTTGAACAGTGGTAACCTTACTGTTGCATTGGTTGCTTCAGAGTGGGATTTCACTATGCCAATTCAGTAGAGGGCTATCGGTAAACCTTTGCTTTATCCGGCATTGGTTGTAGGTTCTGCGCCGAACCGCCGGTCTTCATAGTGGTTGTGATTACATGATTAGTATTGACTTAATGTTTGCTTTTGGGTTTAGCCTTTACTCACTTAGCTTTGTGCTAATTCCCCACAGTTGTTGCTTTTTGCAGGTTTGAGTTTGTGAGTGCTCGTTGAAGGAAAAGTTGACTTGACTCTGAAGACTAGATTTAAATGAAACGAGCCAGTTATTTTTGTAACACGGACTTATGAATGTTATATTTTTTAAGAACAGATATTTTGTTTATGTATATTTGTAATTACTTTAATTGGAATGAATGTTTAAAGTTAATCAAAGCTTCCGCAGCGCAATTTAAAAAAATGGCTTAGATTTTACGGTGTTACAGTTTGGTATTAGAGCCTTGGTTTGGCAATGCAGGCACGGCTAGAGTGTTGCATTCCCAAATCTTGGCTCGTGACAGGTCAAGCTTTCCTTCAGGGCGAATTAGAGTGAGTTAGAGTTGTCTGTAGCAGTTAGTATTTTTGAGTACTAACGGTTTATGCTAATAAGTTGTGAGATGATGTGATTGTAACAGATATGGCTGAAAGAGAGACCCCTATCCTCCCTCCTGCTACTCAATCATCTGTAGAGGCACCAGTAATAGAAGAATTGGATGTCACTAACCGAGCAAGAACATCCGGCCAGGAACAGGAAGAAGATCAGAGTGAATACATATTTAAACTGGAGAATGAACTGATGGATCTTAGAGCTAAGCTAAATAACCTAGAACAAAGATTGACCCAAACTGAACAACCTCCAGTATCAGCTGCGATCTTTACTCAGGTAACTGTACCACCAGTATCAATGCCCCTACCACCAGTGACACTATTGATACAACAACCGTTCTACTATCCGTATCCACAACAGGTTGCTTACCCTTTTGCGTTTCCGGGGTTTAAGCAGCCGTGCATATATAAACAATTCCTTGACTGTAAGCCTTCGGAATATAGTGGAAGTTCTGACCCTAACATAACCCTGAACTGGCTGAGGGAAATGGTAAAGGCACTAGATGCCTGTAATTGTGAAAATGAATTGAAAGTGAAATATGCATCAAGGATGCTGAAGGGTGATGCTATGGTGTGGTGGGATTCGATTACTGGTCATTTCACTGAACAGCAACAGGAAAGCATTACTTGGAGTCAATTCCAAGAGAAACTTTGTGAATAGTACTGTGGCACATTCGAGGTTGCTAAGATCAAAAAGGAATTTATGGATCTACAAATGACCGGAAACATGACAGTGGATGATCTGATTAAGCAATTTAATCAGAAAATGAGATTTGTGAAACACTGGGTACTAGACGAAGAATCCAAGATTGCTCACTTTGTTGGAGCGTTGCACCATGATCTCCGCAGCGCCACTAGGTGGGCTACTACCTTATCACAATCATTTAACTTGGCAAAGATAGCGGAAGGGGATTTAATTGCAAGGAATAAATGGAATGGGGAAAAGATTGCCCAACAAAAGTCAAAGATTGATCATTATAATTCTCAACAGAGGCAGGGTGGGCAAGGAAGTGGATATAAGCAGGGAGACCAGAGTAGGAGGTCAAATGTTGGTGGTTCAACACAGAGGGCACCGTGGTGTAGTCGGTGCAAGTCATACCACAACGGGCAGTGTACGCCCCAATCAAGAAGATGTGTTAAGTGTGGTCAGTTTGGCCATGGGCTAAAAGATTGCAGGTTCCCACGTAGTGTCTGTTGGAACTGCCAAAAAGAAGGGCACGGAGTGGGAGATTGCCCGGTGGGAAAGAAAGCGGGATTGGGAGTAGGGGCGGGGACAGCTGGGGGATCATCTTCAGCTGGTCAAAAGAGAAAGAATCCACCTACTACTGAAGGTAGGGATTTTAAAATGACGGTGGAGTATGCCACCACTACCGATGATGTCATAACCGGTATGTTTCTGAGTAACTCTATCCCTGCAAGAGTGTTATTTGATTCTGGAGCTAACCGCTCGTTTGTGTCTGTGGAGTTTTGTGGTAGATTAAATATACTTGTTATTAAACTTGCTAGTACCCTAGAGATAGAAGTAACAGATGGCATGATGGTTCCAGTCACGACTGCTGTGCTTCAAAACTATTTATGCATGTTGGATTTTTTAAATATACTTGTTATTAAACTTATGCATGTTGGATTTTTTAAGAACAGATATTTTGTTTATGTATATTTGTAATTACTTTAATTGGAATGAATGTTTAAAGTTAATCAAAACTTCCGCAGCGCAATTTAAAAAAAATGGCTTAGATTTTACGATGTTACACCTATGATGATCCTATTGAGCCACCACCCACTCAGCCAGACAAAAGGAAAGGGAAGGAGAAGGTGGTTACTCCGGATCCCAAATATACTCCTTCTACTCCATCTGTTCCTCCACCAGTGAAACCTTACCGACCTTCGATACCTTACCTGCAGCGTCTTCGGCAAGACAAGTAGGATGAGTAGTACTGAAAATTTCTCGAGCACCTAAAATCTCTTCACATCGACATCCCATTTATTGAAGCTATGGCTCAAATTCCAAACTATTCCAAATTCATGAAAGACCTTACCAACCGCAAGAAAATAGAAGAAGTGTTGAGTGTCACTCTTAATGATCAGTGCTCAGCAGCCATGATCAATAAAATCCCAAGGAAGATGACTGATCCTAGGAGTCTTACTTTGCCATGCCAGTTTGGCAATCTACCCGTTAGTCGTGCACTTGCTGACTCAGGAGTGAGCGTGAACCTGATGCCATACTCTTTCTTCGCCAAACTTGATTTGCCTGAGCCTAAACCTGTCCGCATGGCTATACATCTGGCAAACAAGTCCGTCACCTATCCACGCGGGATAGTTGAGGACTTACTAGTGAAAGTAGACAAATTCATCTTTCCTGTGGACTTTATCATTATAGATATGGAGGAGGATGATAAAGTTCTCATGGAAGATGATTCCAAACCAGTAGTCCAACCTCAACGCCGTTTGAATCCTAAAATGCAAGAGGTTGTGAAAAAGGAAATTGTCAAACTTTTAGACGCCGGTATGATATATCCAATCTCAGACAGCCTGTGGGTTAGCCCAATTCACGTGGTACCCAAAAAGGGAGGGATGATAGTGTTGGTTCTATGTGCACAAGACACAAATTAATACGATATTACTGATAATAAATAAACCCATAGGGTCACACATTTACAATCAATGGACACCAATTACATATTTGAATATGATTTAAATATGTTTCCAACTCATTATATATATATATATAAGTATATATGCATTGTTGCATATTATTATTTATGTGAAATAATAATATCACTCTTATATATTGATATAAGGTAATGCATATGAAATACATAAATATAAACATATGATTTTGTATATATGTATGAATATATATATATGTATAAATATATATTTGTTACAAGTAAATTGTTACTAGTAACAATTATATAAATGTATGTATATCCTTGTTACAAGTAAAGAGTTACTAGTAACAATCAAGTATGTATATAAAATACATGTAGATGTATTTTATACTTAGTATGACATATCTAGTATACTCTTATATATAAATTGAAAGAAAACTAGAAATTCACACATTAATCCTTCAAAGGGGCCATGTATTACTTCTTGATTGGAATTGACCAAGGCATGGACATGTACACCAAGTGAAGAAGCAAAGGAAAGAGGGGCCCTCCCCCCCTCACCATTTTCGGCCGAAAATGGCCTTGGGGAGGGGCCTCCCTCTTGGCTTTTGTTTCTTGGTGCTTTTAAGTCTCCATGCATGGTTTTGTGTTAATAGTTCATGCTACCACCTTTCCTTGTGTTCTTAGAAAAGTTCTAAGTGTTTTCATACTTGAAAACATCCTTACTTTATAGTATTGGTGTTTTTCAAGTGAGCAAAGTGTGATACTAGAATAGATACTCATATACATACATAGTAAGTTCAAGAAGAAGAACAAGAGGTTGTTGCTTGCTTGCTTGAATTTCAAGGGTTGGAGAGACTAGCATCTTGGAGGTGTTGGACTCATTGATTTCTGGATACCTTGCAGGAAGTCTCTACTTGGCTTCTCATTGATCAACCACTTCACCAACGGTTTTATCACGCTACAAAGGTTGTAGTTCTAAACACCCTATGGTTGTTTTGTTTCTTAAGGCTTGCATATCGATCATTGGTGGGGAGTTTTAAAAGTTTAAAATTGTTGTTCATGCTTTCGTTGCTAAAATATATTTTGAAAGACCGAACAAACCCTAACAGTGGTATCAGAGCCACTTATGTATAGTTTTAAGAAACTTTATTTTGAGTATGTATTGTTTAAGAAAATGGACAATTTTTCTTTTGTTAGAAAAGCTGTGGATTTTCTTGTTGGCAACTTGTATATGTTTATATATTTATTTTGGGAAACAACCAAACCACATGCATGTTTATATATATGTTTGTTTTAGTGTATGTTGTGCATAACAAGCCATAGACCTTTTGTGATGTGTTGGAAATTCGATTTGGTTGTAAAATTATTCTTTCATTTGGTATGTAATAATAATTTTAGTTTTGTTTCATCTTGTTGTATTTTGTAAGTAGTAGAATAGTTTAGACTAGTTACTTTTATAAAAATGTAACAAGATGAAGAAATGACCAAGTTGGAGTTTTCAAGTGTGGTGGAGTCAACCATGAAGGCTTGGAATCATTTGCACTACAAGGAGTTGTTTTGGCAAGTGGGAGCTTCAAATTCATCACAAGAGGAATATTTGGTCCTTAGTTATGACTTGGTATTTTTGTATGGCTCACAAAAATACCACTTAGGATAAATGGCTTGGTTATGCACTTATACATGTTATTTGTGTGTGTTTATATTTATATTATTATGCGTGGTTGAAAATAGGATTTTTGCATGCTAGATAATATTTTTGACATAATATAAATCACACAATGAGAGTTTGGTATTTTAAGTTGACATAACATAAGATATAAAATGAATTTTATATAAAAAGAGTTTTGTAAAGATTAAATTCATTATGTCAATATATATAAAATAGAGTTTTATAAAATAGAGATTTTAAAACTCAACCAAACTCCATTCAAGCTTAATAATAAAATGGTTTTATTACAAGCTAAAATTGGTCGTATTCGCGCGCTCGAAACTACACACGTTAATATAGGATATTAATACTAGTTTAAAATTTGAACGCGTTGAGAGTTCGTAAAATTTGGATTTTAAGAATACTCAAGACCAATATATATATAAAATATGATTTTATCAAAACGTGGACTTATTATTGTATGCATGCAATACTAGTCACACGACTCGTTTTGTTTTATTTAATAAATATACAAAACGGTAAAAGCCCTTTTTCAAAATGTAAGTCTATGCCATCCCATTTGAAGACACTCGCTTGTTGCAACGACACTCACGTGGAGAAAGCATTAGCCAAACGCGTGGATTGTTTTTGTAACAACCGAGGTGTTTTTCCGTGAATTCCGTGAACGTCTTGGGCCGGAAATTCACCGTCTTGAAATAGGACGACTTAATCGGAATCTTATTACGGAGAGAGCATTAACCAAACATAAGGAAGCCCAAGGCATAGATGGGATCAAACATGCCAAAATTGACAATCGTTGTCTAGGATCCCATAAAGATCTAGGAATTACATACGAAATGTAATTAGTAAACGTTACCTACCTTGTTGTTTTAACTTGATGGAGAGAGCATTAGCCAAACATTCAAGGTTAAGTTCAACTTGGATCCTAGCCATTAAAAATTAAAGAATTTTATAATTCTAAAGGGTATTAATTATTAAAGGATTAAATATCAAAAATACTAAATTGAACTTTGTTAATTTTGTAGATGGCCCCTAACTCAACTACGCCCATTAACAACTTATCTCTTCGTTCAATCTTAGAGAAAGAAAAACTCAATGGTACAAATTTCTTAGACTGGTATCGTAACTTGAGAATCGTTCTTAAGCACGAAAAGAAATTGTACGTACTTGAGGATCCCGTCCCTGAGGAACCTCCATTGACTGCGGCCAAAGCCGTTAGGGATGCTTGGGTGAAGCATTCCGACGACTCGGTCGAAGTTGCATGCCTCATGCTTGCTATCATGTCTCCAGATCTTCAAAAGAACCTTGAGGAACATGGAGCATATGAGATGCTTCGCCAGATTAAGGAAATGTTCCAAAAGAAAGCGATGCAAGAACGCTTTGAGGTCACTCGAGCCTTCTATGCATGCAAGATGGAGGAAGGTCAATCCGTTAGCGACTATGTGCTAAAGATGAAAGGATACGTTGACCAGCTTGCTAGGCATGGATCTCCCATAACCAACGAGTTTGCACAGGATATGATCCTTAACTCGTTGACCAAAGCCTATGATCAATTTGTCATGAATTATAACATGAACAACTGGGAGAAATCTGTCTCAGAGTTGCATGGGATGCTTAAAACTGCTCTGAGTAAGATTCCAAGCAAAACACCTCAAGTCTTGATGATTCAAGAAGGTAAAATCAAGAAGAAAAAGAAAAACAACTCAAAAGGGAAAGGCAAAGCGAAGGCAAAGGGAAAGGACAAAGGCAAGCAAGTTGACAAGGCTCCTACACCCAAGACGGCGGGAAAGGTTCCCAAGAATGACCTGTGCTTTGAATGCGGGGTGGTAGGACATTGGAGGCGCAATTGTCCAACCTACCTTACGGAGTTGAAAAAGAAGAAGGCTGGCGAGGCTAGCACTTCAGGTATATATATGATTGAAATGTATACTTTTTCTATTAATTCCTGGGTATTTGATACCGGTTGTGGAACTCACATTTGTAATAATGTGCAGGGGTTGAGAAAAAGTAAGCTGCTGAAGCCAGGCGATTTGGATCTCCACATGGGCAATGGAGCAAATGTTGCTGTTGAAGCCCTTGGAACTTTTGAATTATTATTACCAAATGGCCTGTACTTAATATTAAACAATTGTTGTTATGTACCTAGTTTAACTAGGAATATTATTTCAGTAGCTCGGTTAAGAGAATCTGGATTCACTTTTGGTTTCGTTGATGATGGCATTCGTGCCTTCAAAAACGACATTTTGTATTTTGAGGCTCGCCCTCTTAATGGAATATATGAAGTTAATCTTAAAAGATCTCTTGATGATAATTCTATATATACCACTAGCACCAAACGACCTAAGCATGACTTAAGTCAAACATAACTATGGCATTGTCGACTTGGTCATATAAGCAAGAAACGCATTGCAAAACTTCAAAATGATGGAATTTTAAAATCAAACGATTCTAGCTCATTTGAAGTTTGCGAATCATGTCTATATGGGAAGATGACTAAGGCTCCTTTCTCCGGTTCAAGTGAAAGAGCCAAAGATCTATTAGGAATCATACATACGGATGTATGCAGTCCTTTTAGATCAATGTCTAGGGATGGTGATAGATACTTCGTTACATTCACCGATGATTATAGTAGATTTGGTTATGTTTATTTGATGAAAGATAAACATGAAACATTTGAAATGTTCAAGTTGTTTCAAAACGAAGTACAAAATGAACTCAACAAAACAATCAAGGCCCTTCGTTCCGATCGAGGTGGCGAGTACTTAATCCAAGAGTTTATGGATCATCTTAGTAATTGTAGGATTATCTCACAACTTACTCCTCCTTGAACACCACAACATAATGGTGTATCTGAAAGGAGGAACCGAACTCTACTAGATATGGTTCGGTCTATGATGAGCCGAAGTACTCTACCCTCGTCCTTTTGGAGTTATGCTTTATTAACTGCTGCGCGCATATTGAATATGGTTCCAACCAAGAAGGTAGATAAGACACCATATGAGATGTGGTATGGAACGGTTCCAAACTTATGAGGCTCATGTACGACAAGAAGCTTCAAGCAAACTCGATCCTAGATCTATCAAATGTAATTTTCTGGGATATCCTAAAGATTCATTAGGATATTATTTCTACAACCCAGCTGAGAACAAAGTGTTTGTTTCTAGGCATGCCATATTCTTAGAAAAGGAGTTTCTTTCGAAATAGGCAAGTGGGAGCAATGTAGACCTTGGAGAAATTCAAGAACCACAAAATACAAGTCAGGTTGGCACTAGCACTCAACAAACAGTTGTTGAACCTGAACAATTGGTTGTTCAAGAACCTACTGAAACACAAAGTGTTCGTAGATCTGGTAGACCTCGTCAAGAACCCGAGAGATACGGATTTCTCGTGTCCAATGATGAGATTTTCTTGGTAGACTCTTCTGAGCCTACTAACTACCAAGATGCTATATCAGATCCGGAATCCGATAAATGGCTTGATGTCATGAACACTGAGATGCAGTCCATGTATGAAAATCAAGTATGGGACTTGGTTGATCTTCCTCCCAATAGTAAGACTGTAGGAAGCAAGTGGGTCTTCAAGAAGAAGACAGACATGGATGGAAATGTACACACATTTAAGGCAAGGCTAGTGGCGAAAGGTTTCTGTAACACCGTAAAATCTAAGCCATTTTTTTTAAATTGCGTTGCGGAAGCTTTAATTAACTATAAACATACATCCCATTCACAATCATTTAAAAACAAAATCTCTGTTCTCAAAATCCAACAAACATAATACTGTGTTACAAAATAAACTGGCTCGTTTCATTTAAATCAAAACATCAGAGTCAAGTCAACTTTTCCTTCTACGAGCACTCAACACAAACCTGCAAAAAGCGACAACTGAGGGGAATTAGCACAAAGTTAAGTGAGTAGAGGTCAAACCCAAAAGCAAATATCAAGTCAATACTACTCATATAATCACATCTCTAAGAAGACCGGCAGTTCGGCGCAGAACCTACAACCAATGCCGGCCAAAGCAAAGGTTTACCGATAGCCCTCTACCGAGTTGGCACAGTGAAATCCCACTCTGAAGCAACATATGCAATAGTAAGGCTACCACTGTTCAACCAACCAGTAAACGAGCCCAGCCCAATTCCATGTATAGCTGACTTCTCAAACGCAACTCAAAATCATACTAAGAGTGCGTATCGAACAAATAGTCATGCAACAGACTTCAATAATATCCACAATCAGCAGTTCAAAATAACAAACCATCACATACAATCATGCCTCACATCAGTAATATTAAACACAATCTTTACCATTCGCATCCAACTTCCACTCACCTTTCAATTTCAGATGAAGCACTCAGAATTCTTATATTACTGAGCCTTTGGATTTCCTAAAAACATAATAACAATCAATCAGTCCAAATCACATAAATATATCTCATCATATATCTATAATTCATTCATAACATTCAACAATTAATAAACAAAAACACAAAACATCGAATTTCAACAACTATCGTATTTACACTCAGATTTCTCAAAATCCGTAACTCCAGTGTTGGATTTTCCAAAATCCGCAACTATCTAAGGATTTCACAACTATCGGATTTAGGAATCCGATGGGTTCCAATCTGTTTGTTTTGTCTTAATCGGATTTCAAGTTTCCAAAATCATAAGTATCGGATTTTACTAAGTCCTGGATTTCAAATTCCGGATTTGAGTATCGGATTACATGTGTCGGATTTCATCATTCGGATTCTGACTTAAATCATTTTCCAATTTTAGGTTTTCGTAAATATGGTATTCGGATTTGGGGTTCCCATAATTCAAGTATCGGTATTCAAAACTTCTGAGTTTAAGGATTCGGATTTCTACCTTCGGATTTCATAAGATCCGGATTTTAGCAAAACTCGGATTTCTTCTTCTCGACAATCCGAAAGGTTCATAATATATCAAATCCGACAACTTCAATATATATAGTAATCCAACCCAGATTTCATGAACTCATAACAACATTCCAGAATATAATTTAAACACTTTTAAACACTTTTCATGTAGAGAATATCCTATTTGCATATATCCTATGAACACATGAATCAAAATCATATTCTATCAAAACCGATTATGGTGTTCTAACATGCAATCCTCAATCTAAACATAAATCATGTTTCAAAATAATAAAACACATTAAGAAAGATTACAACATGTCAATTTATGAACACCAACCTTAAAGCTTTGATAAATCACACACAAATGGGAATTCCGATTCTTTCTTCTTCTTTTCTTTTCTCTCGGTTTTCTTCTTGGCAGAGAAATAATTCACACACACACATGCACCTCTTGAATATTTGAAATAATAGAAAACAACTCACACACACACACACACAATACATGCAAAGTTAGGTGACACCTAAATCCACATGCAACCCCACGTGTACACCCCACTATGCATGTAAATATACATCATTCATACATACATACATACACCTACGGTCATACATGCATATAAGAATATACATACTTATAATAATTTCAATCAATTAATTAAATTAATTCACCTAGAATATCACATAATTAAATTAAAACAATTAAATCACAAACAAACACATACCGTAAACCCGCTAATCTACTAGCGCAGGTTTGCGGGTGTTACAGTTTCACTCAAACTCATGGTATTGACTATGATGAAACTTTCTCTCTGGTAGCCATGATTAAAACTATTAGAATACTTATTGCCATAGCTGCATATTATCACTATGAGATATGGCAAATGGATGTCAAAACGGCTTTTCTAAATAGACACTTAAGTGAAGATGTCTATATGGTTCAACCCGAAGGTTTTGTAGATCCTAAGTATCCTGACAAGGTGTGCAAGCTTAAAAGATCCATTTATGGACTAAAGCAAGCATCTGGAAGTTGGAATCTTCGATTTGATGAGAAAATCAAAGAGTTTGGTTTTATCAAATCAGAAGATGAACCGTGTGTTTACAAGAAAACTATTGGGAGCACAGTAGCATTCCTTGTCTTGTATGTTGATGACATACTACTCATTGGAAACGACATCCCGACCTTGCAAGACATCAAGTCTTGGCTTGGGAAGTGTTTCTCAATGAAAGACTTAGGAGAAGCCGCCTACATTCTTGGAATAAAGATCTATAGGGATAGATCTAGGCGTCTTATTGGCCAAAGTCAAAGTGAATATATTGACAAGATCTTGAAATGATTCAAGATGGAGAATTCTAAGAGAGGATTCTTGCCAATGGCACAAGGCACGGTTTTGAGTAAATCTCAAAGCCCTAGCACAAGAGAAGAGCTAGATAGAATGAGTGAGATCCCATATGCTTCTACAATTGGATCCATCATGTATGCCATGCTATGCACTAGGCCAGATGTCTCGTATGCTTTGAGCATGACGAGCAGATACCAGCAAAACCCAGGAGATAGCCATTGGATGACAGTCAAGAACATTTTAAAATACTCGAGAAGAACCAAAGACATGTTCTTGATCTATGGGGGTTTGGAAGATCTTTGTGTAAAGTGTTACACAAATGCTAATTTCCAAACGGATCGAGATGATTCTCGATCACAATCGGGCTATGTCTTCGTTATGAATGGAGGTGTGGTTGCTTGGAAAAGTTCTAAGCAAAGTGTAGTTGCACAATCCACTACAGAATCTGAATACATTGCTGCTTCTGAGGCTGGACAAGAAGCTGCATGGATGAAGAAGTTCATTGCTGACCTTGGGGTAGTAATAAGCATTCAAGACCCCATAGAGATATTTTGTGATAATGAAGGTGCTATTGCCCAGGCAAAAGAACCTAGATCACATCACAACACCAAAACATCCTCAAGCATTTCCACTACATACAGGATATAGTGGATAGAGGAGATGTGTGTATTCGCAAAGTTCATACAGATCAGAATCTTGCAGATCCTTTTACGAAACCTCTTGCCTCGACTAAGCATGAGTCTCATACTAGGGCAATAGGTCTTCGCTTTGCAAGGGATTGGATTTGAATTGTAATTTAGTATTTGGATATTTTGGAACATTATGACAATATCTATTTTATCTGAATGATGTATGGGATATGATCACTTCATTAATATTTCTTGTGTTCTTTATTAGCATGTTTAAATCCATGAATAATTCTTTATTCTAAAACGTCCATAGTCGGTTATAACTATGGGAATAGTTATGAATTAAGACTAATGTGAATTGGTTGGTTGACTTTCATTCGTGATGAAAGTAGGCAAAAGGGTTTGCAGCCAAATTCACTAATGTTTTGTTAGGGAACGAACATTGGACATGACCCGCTCTTAAGATTGCTTCATGGATCAGTGTCATAAGTAAATCTTGAGAAAAAGGTGGTATCTTTGTATCCTTAGACCTGAGACACATATTGGGACTCGAGTATGAGGAGTATCATGCTTTAATGTGGTTAAATGCTATCTTTAACCGGGTAGTTATAAAGGCCATTATTAGGTATGATATGAGTCTTATAAGAGACGTATGTGGTCAAGATGGAATTTGGTTCTCTCATTTAATTGGGAGTATAATATCTCTGGGCCCTAAAACAAGTTGAACATTATATGAGAATTGATGACGATCCATGTCTCATGTTCAACGAGATGTTAAAACAAAGGGATAATTGATGACTTACCTATAACAACGATTTGTAGCTAGTGAGTTAATTTCGTTGGTGAAAGTGTTGATCAACATACTTTAGTATGACATATCTAGTATACTCTTTTATATAAATTGAAAGAAAACTAGAAATTCACACATTAATCCTTCAAAGGGGCCATGTATTACTTCTTGATTGGAATTGACCAAGGCATGGACATGTACACCAAGTGAAGAAGCAAAGGAAAGAGGGGCCCTCCCCCCCTCACCATTTTCAGCCGAAAATGGCCTTGGGGAGGGGGACACTAGAATACATACTCATATATATACATAGTAAGTTCAAGAAGAAGAACAAGAGGTTGTTGCTTGCTTGCTTGAATTTCAAGAGTTGGAGAGACTAGCATCTTGGGGGTGTTGGACTCATTGATTTGTGGATACCTTGGAGGAAGTCTCTACTTGGCTTCTCATTGATCAACCACTTCACCAACGGTTTTATCACGCTACAAAGGTTGTAGTTCTAAACACCCTATGGTTGTTTTGTTTCTTAAGGCTTGCATATCGATCATTGGTGGGGAGTTTTAAAAGTTTAAAATTGTTGTTTATGATTCCCTTGCTAAAATATATTTTGAAAAACCGAATAAATCCCAGCAGATAGTGGTAACTAATGAAAAGAATGAACTCATTCCTACTAGAATTGTCACTGGTTTGCAAGTGTGCATTGATTACCGAAGATTAAATGATGCCACTCGTAAAGACCACTTTCCCATCCCATTCATAGGTTAGATGTGTTAGTCCCATGTTTAGAATAGTTAGATTTGATGAGACAAACTATAGCTATGTATAGATAATAGGTTAAGAGTTAGGAATTATGTAAGTCTGTTATAGACTGACTAGTCAGCTGAAGCTGAGTAGTCAGCGTATAAACAGATATAGAGTTTTCTATGTAAGTACTAGATAACTCAGTGACTTCTAAGCTGAGATAGGTTGTAAGAGTGAATACTTGAAGATTCAAGAACCCAAGATTCAAGGACTCAGCTTGACAAGGTCAAGACTGAGTGAGTCAGCTTAGCGTCAGAAGTCAGTTCAAGAATTTAAGTAAGTTCTAAATTCTGTTATAAACTCTCCATATCTATGACATTTAAATTAGGATATCTAAACCTAATTTAAACTATCTATTAGTTGGATAGAAATATCAAACGGAATTAATTAGATATGTTCTAATTAAGCAGTTTGTTACGGTTTTAAAGAAAAGATAAGTTCTATCTTTAAACTGCGATTTGTTCGTAGATATATCAAGTATAAGTATAAACCTTATTATGGGTTTTACATACGTTTTTACGTGAACGAACGAATATAAACAAGTATGTGATACTGTATAAGTTGCAAAATTTACGTGTGTTCATCATACTTGATACACGTGTGTTGCGATAACTTTGTAAGTTCAAAGTTCGAGAGAGTTTTTCAAGAGTTCTTGTTAATCAGTTTAACAAGAAGTTCGATCATCAATTAGTTCGTGATTCAAGAGTGTTTAGAGAGAGTTGAGGTTATAATCATTGTAATATCAAATCATTCTGTTGATTTTATTAGAGAGTGATAATAGTTATTGTTTTGTTTGATAATTGAATATACGTTTGATTAATTTGATTAATTGTTTAAAGTGTATTCAACCTCCCCTTCTACACTGTATCGGTTGCTTGTTCACCCTCTTTGGGACCAACAACTGGTATCAGAGCAAGTTTCTTCATAAGTTGAAGATCAAGATCCGCTGTCAAGAGGTTAAGATGTCTACTAGCAAGCAATCAAGTCATATACCAACAATGGCGGCAAAAGGGTGTCCTATTTTTTATGGCACTGACTATCCTATGTGGAAGTTTAGAGCTATGTTATATCTGAAGTCTGTGGATCATAGGATGAGTACCGTGATTCAAGATGGCCCAATCATACCAATGATCCATATTACTGCCACTGACAAAACTGTTCCTTCCGGAGAAACTCCCAAGCCTGAAGCATCTTGGACTGAGGAAGATCGTAAACTGTTTAACCTTGATGACAAGGCACAGAGCATTATAGCAAATGCTTTGACAAATCCTCTTCTGCATATTGTGGCTGGGTGCCAAACTGCAAAAGAGATGTGGGATACTCTCAGTGTTACATATGAAGGCACTGACTTGGTCAAGCAACATAAGAAGACAAATCTGAGTCCTTCTTATGAAACTTTCTTTGCTAAAAAGAATGAAACTCTTGCAGATCTGTTTACCAGATTTCAATTCTTGATAAATGATCTGATCTTGGTAGGTGTCAAGAAAGATGAAAATGAGTTGGTACAAGTTCTTGGATGTGTTACCAGAATAGTTCAATGAGATCACCATTGCACTTCATGCTGGAGGAACCTTAGGAAAATATGATCTCAGATCTATCTATGGTTTCCTTCTAAATCATCAACAGATCATGGAACAGAATAAAGTGGCCCTGCAACAACTAAAAGAATCTATAAATAATGCTGGATCTGCATTAATTGTAGAAAAGAAGAAGAAGGGATCTAAAAAGTCTCAAGCTGAGACTGACTCTGTATCTGAATCTAAGGAAGTAAGTCTTAACTCCGGTTCAGATGATGAAGAGATGGATGCTCTTTCTGAACAAATGGCAATGTTAGCAAGACACTTTAGAAAGTTCAGAAGAGGAAGGGGTCAATCTGACAGAAGCAAAAGTGGTAAGTCTACTTTTGATTCTAAGAAAGCAAAGTGCTATAACTGTCAGAGGATAGGACACATAGCTGTTGAGTGCAGAGTTAAGAAGGGAGAATCAGCTTCAGTAGCTGACAAGAATGCCTACAGAGCTGATAAATACAAAAAGAAATATTAAAGACTCAAAGGCAAGCCAGATGAAAACACCAAAGGTCTTCTTGCTGAGACTTGGGATACTGAATCATCTACTTCAGATGATGATGAGCCAGATAGGTGTTTGATGGCCATTGAGGATGATGAGGAACAAGTTGACTATGAGTTAGAAGACAGTTCCTTTGATGATGATCTAGCTGAAGCGGCTAAGCTGAGTAAGCAAACCAGTATCTGGGATCCTGCCTCAATGTATAAGGTAAATAACTTTAGCTCTTACACTGATGAACAAAAATGTCTAATGTTCAACTATTTGTTGAATGACTTCAAAACCTCTCTCACAGTTCAATATAGTTTGTAAACTGAAATTTCAAAATTAAAAGATGAACTTAAACACTCTGAAACTCTCTTAAATGCTGGTAAAAAGATTAAAGTGATTATGAATGTCAGCTTCATATAAACAAACTTCTAAGTGAAGAACTACAAGAATCAAAAGAACAAGCTGATAATCTAAGAAAGATCTGTGAATCTTGGTGTAAGTCATCAAGAGAAGCAGAAAAATGTATTAACCAGCAGATACCAAATCAAGTAAAAGCAGTGCTAGGGGGATATTATAGTGTTGCGGCTGATGAAATCATCGAAGATCAAGTCAGTCTTGAAAATAGGTCAAAACCAATAAGTTTGTGAGACCATCCCAAAGTCCACAGGTTATTCATACAAACCATCAAGCTGAATGTTCCAGATCCAACAGAAACTGTAAGTCAGTTTTCAAAAAGATTGGATTACAATCCTGTGAGAACAACTGTCTTTGACAGAATATCTCACGTTAACTCAAAAAGGCATAACTCTCAAGCCAAATATGAAAGGATGCCTAAGAACAGGAAGTTGTCTGTAAGTCAGACTTCACCAAATAAGGGTAACCATAAACCTGACAAAGGTAAGTCCAAAGTCAGTGAAAATCAAGTAGACAAACTGTCTAAAAGAATTGAAAGGTTATCCACATCTTATGACCCTAAAACTGAATCCAAATTTAATGTTGGAAAACTCAAAGAAATCACGCAAACACCCATATTTAGAATAAAATGCTATAAGTGTGGTGATAGAGGTCATGAGGCCAAATATTGTGTAAGTTCCAATCTTAGACCTGAAAACATAAAGGGTGATCAGTCCAAAACAGATCCAGAATCTTTTCGAGCTGATCAGTCGAACTCTAAAGGATCAGCTAAGTGCTCATCCTCAGAACCCACCAAACAGTGGGTTCCAAAAAGAAACTAATGTGTTTAGTTGATCATGTGCAGGGCTCCTACAAATGGCATCTAGACAGTGGATGCTCAAGGCACATGACAGGAAGCAAGGGAATTCTAATTGAATTCCAAAACAATGAAGGACCCAAGGTGACATTTTGTAACGTCCCAATTTTTTTTGCAAGACACACATGAAAGTAATGTCATTTCATATCAGAGTAAATTCGGGAATATCCAAAAGACATTACGAGTAAATTACAAGTTCCAAATTTAAGTCTACATCAATTCAACTAGGATAAGTTTTGAAAACAAGTTGAAATTCTTTTGGCTGTGAGCTGTCGTCACTGTCTTGGAGCTCTACCATGGTCCCGACCTGAAAGATAAGAAATTAACAACGGTAAGCGCAAAGCTCAGTGAGTAAGTTACTGCAACCTACGACAATTCACAATAATCACCATCATGCACTTTCTACCCGCCACCAAGGTGGTCGGTCATATCTACCCGATGCCGAAGCATACGGTCATGCTACCCGCCGCTGCAGCAGACGGTCATAACTACCAGTTGCCGAAGCAGACGGTCATAACTACCCGCTGCCGAAGCAGACGGTCATAACTACCCGCTGCCGAAGCAGACGGTCATAACTACCCGCTGCCGAAGCAGACGGTCATAACACATTCACATTCTCCACTGGTTTGGTGTGCAAGTAAGAATACTCACCTGGCAGCTGTCACTGGTTCTTACTGAACTTTACTTGGTTCCTCTAACTTTAACTGTCACCTGGTCCAAGTCTGACAAATTAGTACCGGGCAATAACCCAGATTTACTAACACAACTTCTACAAGTCTGACAGGCATAACACAAGTTCTCATAGTCTCGTAACAATACAGAATGCAATCATCGAGGTTCACAAAACCGGGGACGCGTCAAGCCGACGCGTCGCGTCGAGTCTAAGTGTCGGATTTCACAATCCGGGTTCCAAACTATCGGATTTCCTAAGTCCGGGCCTCAATTATCGGATTTCAAGAATCCGGGCCTAGACTATCGGATTTGGGGCCTAGCGTGGCATGAAAATAGAAGTCGCATGGGCTCAAGACTATAAGTCGGATGGGCTTACTATCCGAAGGTCGCATGAATCATCATAAAAGTCGCATGGACAACTGTAAGTGCATGACATACTGTCCGACAGTCGCATGAGCAATTTGAAAGTCGCATGAAATACTATAAGTCGCATGGCAATCATAAAAGTCACATGAATATCAAAGAGTCGCATGAAACATAACAAGTCGCATGAATCTCAAAGAGTCGCATGAACCATAACAAAAGTCGCATGACAAGTTCTAAAGTCGCATGAAGATGTAATCCGACAGTCGCATGGACCTAGTCTCTACGTATGAAAGTCGCATGAGTCTCAAAACATATAAGTCACATGGCACATTTAAGCAAAAGTCGCATGAAGCTATGCAGGCATCAAAAGTCGCATGAACATTGTAAAAGGTCGCATGAGTGTCATGAAAGTCGCATGCAGTAACATGTAAGTCGCATGGGGTATCATCTTCTTCATCAGTTCATTGTTTTCTAAAACCCAGACTCCATAGCCAAATCCAACTCTTTCAAAACATAACCAAATCATTTTGTTTTTGTTCCAAGACATTTCTCTATTCATTTAGTTACTTCTTTCAAGATTTAACTAAATTTCATCAAGTAACAAGGATCATATCATAAATTCTCTCTCTAGTTCTTCGTAAACCCATAACTTCAAAAACCCAGCACAAAACTTAAGCTAGCATCATTTAAACAAGGTAAAACTTATAGCTACATTACTACAATGAGATAGGAATCATTACCTGATGATTTCCTTGCAAATTCCTTGAGTTCCCAACAATCCTTGATGGCTCGTTCTTCCTTTCCTCGTGGGTTTAAACACACACACAAACACAGAGAAATTCTCTTGGTTTGAATGGATGGAACAGTAGAATGTTGGGGGCTGTGCCCTAATTGGCCTTATATGCTATCCCTCAAAAAGGCCTAAGCCCAAAATTAGACAATTAAGCCCATAGTTCCAATAACCCAATCACATACACATATCTAGTCCATAATCCACTTTATTTGTCCATTCAAGCCCATAGTACCTAAAATATTTCATAACTAAGTGCACAAATCAACACAACTTATATTTCCCAATAAAATATACTTTTTATTTATTTACAAGAATTCGGGTATTACACATTTGGGGATAATTCTCAAGGAAGTACTAAAGGTTATGGAAAAATAACTGCTAGAAAAGTCACTTTCAAAAAGGTAGCATATGTTGAAGGCCTTAAACACAATCTGATAAGTATCAGTCAACTGTGTGGTGAGGATTATGGAGTCACCTTCAGAAAACATGCATGAACAATTTATGATAAGAAGGGGAAACCAATATTAATGGCAAAAAGAGAAAGATATCTATTTGTAAGATCTCAGCTTCGCAGATCCTTCAACTGAAACCTGCTTGTATTCTGACTTAACTCCCAAGCTGAGTTGGTTATGGCACAAGAGACTATCACATTTAAATTTCAAATATATTAACAAATTGTCTAGAAAAGAGTTAGTCTCTAGTCTACCTAAGATCACATTTGCTAAAGACAAACTCTACTCAGCTTGTGAAATGGGAAAACATCATAAAGGATCCTTTAAGTCCAAACAGAATTTTTCA
Organism: Dittrichia graveolens; assembly: GCA_038502395.1. NCBI lineage: Eukaryota > Viridiplantae > Streptophyta > Magnoliopsida > Asterales > Asteraceae > Dittrichia > Dittrichia graveolens. The sequence continues at coordinate 31,604,224 of JARJIL010000006.1, forward strand.
TTTAAAGAACCATTGCATATGTTGCACTTGGACCTATTTGGACCTATTAGCACCCTAAGCCTAAGTGGCAAAAAGTATACTCTAGTGATTGTTGACGAGTTCACAAGATTCACTTGGGTAGTCTTCTTAAAAGCCAAAAGTGAAGCTGCATATGAGTTAATCAGCTTCATTAGTCAAGAAGAGTTGGAAAAGGGTAAGTCTCTTAAACAACTCAGAAGTGATCATGGGACTGAGTTCAGAAACTCAACCCTTGAAGGCTTTTGTGAAGAGAAAGAAATTATCCAGAATTTTTCATCTGTAAGAACTCCACAACAAAATGGAGTTGCTGAAAGGAGAAATAGAACCTTAATTGAAGCTGCCAGAACCATGCTATGTGAGGCAAAGCTCAAGCTGAGCTTCTGGGCAGAAGCTGTAAGTACAGCCTGCTATACCCAGAATAGATCAATAATAGTTAAAAGACATGGTAAAACACCTTATGAGATGTATCATGGCAGAAAACCCAACATTGGATATTTCCACATTTTTGGTTCAACATGCTATGTGCTAAACCAAAGAGATCAGCTACATAAGTTGGAACCCAAAGCTAAATCAAGGGATATTTGTTGGATATTCTTCAATCTCCAAAGCTTATAGAGTTTTTAATCTTAAAAGAAAAGTAATTGAAGAATCAGTACATGTTACATTTGATGAAACAAGTATTGACGAATCCGACAGAGCTCAAGCTGACCCAGTTAGTCTGAGTGAGCTTGAGAGGAACAAAGAAGAACTCACATCAATTCCCATGTATGTTATGGATGATTCTGATGATGATGATGGTGATAAATCTGAAAAATGTGTATCATCGAAAGAAACTATAAATATTGAAGATAATCAACCTGAGAGTCTCGGCGAATCATCAGGTGCATGTCAGATTGAAGATCTAAGTGATCTTTCGATTCCTACTCAGACTGAAGAAGTAAGTCCTATTCAGCCTGAGAGACACTGCTCAGACTCAGACCCAGAACCTCAGTCTCCCACTACAACCTTCAGAGTATTAAAAGATCATCCTCTTGATGATGTCATTGGCAACATTGAAGATGGTGTGTTAACTAGATCTAAGGCAAATGCAAACTATGCTGCCTACTTTAGTTTTCTGTCTCAAATGGAACCAAAGAAGACTGAAGAGGCTCTAAAAGATGAAGATTGGATTGAGGCTATGCAAGAGGAGCTGACATAATTCCAAAGAAATAAGGTCTGGACCCTTGTCCTTGCCCCCAAAGGAAAAACAATTATAGGCACTAAGTGGGTCTATATAAAAGGATGGACAAGGATGGAGTAGTGATCAGAAACAAGGAAAGGCTAGTAGCTCAGGGGTATCGACAAGAATAAGGTATTGATTATGATGAGACCTTTGCCCCTGTTGCAAGGATTAAAGCTATAAGGTTGTTTCTAGCCTATGCAGCCTTTAAAAACTTTAAAGTGTATCAAATGGATGTTAAAAGTGAATTCCTAAATGGAGCACTACAGGAGGAGGTCTATGTGAAACAACCCCCTGGTTTTATTGATTCTAAACATCCAGATTATGTCTGTAAGTTAGACAAGGCTTTGTATGGACTCAAGCAAGCTCCAAGAGCCTAGTATGATACACTGTCCACCTATTTGCTCTCAAATAACTTTGTTAGAGGAAGTATTGACAAAACTCTTTTCATAAGAAAGAGCAGAGGACATGTCATTCTGGTTCAAATCTATGTGGATGACATTATTATTGGCTCAACAAACCAAGATCTGTGTGATTGGTTCTCCAAGATAATGTCTAATCAATACAGAATGAGCATGATGGGTGAGATGACATACTTTTTGGGACTTCAAATCTATCAGAAAGACGATGGTATATTTATTAATCAGAGCAAGTATGTCTTTGATTTGATTAAGAAATATGGATTAGACTCAAGCCATCCCGCAAAGTCTTCAATGCTACACAATGTCAAGCTACACAAGGACATTGATGGATAATCTGTATGTCAGACTACATATAGAGGAATGATAGGTTCATTACTCTATTTAACAGCAAGCAGACCTGATATAATGTTTGCTACATGTGTTTGTGCACGATATCAGGCTGATCCAAAGGAATCACACTTGATAGCTGTTAAAAGAATCCTCAAATATCTGAAGGGAACACCAAATTTAGGTTTGTGGTATCCAAAAGGATCAGGATTTGAGCTGAGAGGGTACTCAGATTCAGACTTCGCAGGATGTGGTCTTGATAGAAAGAGTACTACTGGAGGATGTCAACTTTTGGGTGGAAAACTAGTTAGCTGAAAAAGCAAGAAACAAAACTCAGTGGCTATTTCAACAGCTGAAGCTGAATATGTAGCTGCAGGGAGCTGTTATGCTCAAATACTGTGGATGCAACATCAGCTTAAAGACTTTGATCTATATTATTCAAAGACTCCCATATTTTGTGACAATCAAAGTGCTATTGTCATTACACACAACCCAGTGTTTCACTCAAGAACCAAACATATTGAAATAAGACATCACTTAATCAGAGATATTGTAGAAAAGGGAAAGATAGAGTTAGTCTTCATTGCAATTTAAGATCAGCTTGCAGATATCTTCACTAAACCAATTGAAGGCACAAGATTTACAACTCTACTCGGCAAGCTTGGCATGCTCAACCCTTAATCGGTATGTTCCACTCTTTATCTCTGTTAAATTTGTGCTAAGTGCTATATTTGACTAAGTGTCATTCTGAGTTGAGTGCTCAATCTGAAGCTGAGTGTTCCATCTATAGCTGAACACTCAGGATCAGCTGAACACTCCGTTCCAAAGTGTGGTCAGTTCCACATGTCTAGGTTAGTCCTAACAAATGGTATGTCCAATAATGTGGTAAGTCCAACATATTTACGGTGTGTCCTGTAAATAAACGTCAGTCGTTTAGAGATTATTTTTTCTGATATATTCTTCTGTTAGAATCCGGTTCAATATAACAGTGTGCGTTTGGGTAACTTACAATAAATTTAGCCGTTGTAACAAACTGCATAGAAGTTTTTACGATAACGGTCACATTTATTACCCTCCGATAACAGTAACTTTTCTCTACCATTGAAAGGATATAAATAAGAGAGACTTTTCATCATATTTTGCTTACTCTTCTATACTCTCTTAAACCCTAATCTTGCTGTGTGCAGAGTTCATTGCTCAGTGCTAAACCCTACTACTGCTACGTGCAATCCAATACGATAAGTTTGATTTCAATGGAGGGTTGTACTCTTAATCTGACTGAACAAATTATCCGTGGTGGAAATTTCAAGAACAACGCACTCCCCATCTACAAATAAAACAATGTCATCGCTTGTATTGAAATTCCAAAGTCCAAACTTGGCAGGGGATATGAGGAGTGGGTCTCCTACATTCGCAAGGGACCCCTGGCACATGCATTTCTTCGTGGTCCGGCTATGCTCATCCCTCAACTTCTCACGGAATTCTGGTATACGTGTAAACTGGATGCAACTCAACCGGTTATACGGGGTACAGTCCTAAGTGGACAAGTGGCGATAGAAGTCGATGCAAATTTTCTCCGCCGAATTCTTCATCTCCCGGTTCATAATCAGTATGAAGCGACTACTGAGTCAAGTGAAGCTGAGACAGAGAGGGAAGCTGCGAAAGAAGTAGGTGACGATGCTGGTTCTGATGCTGAATCCTCTCAAGCTGATGAACCTAGGACTCAGCTCAGACCCCGTGCTAAAATAATTTCATCCACCACTTCGAGTTCTGAGCAAAGGAGTTTGTTTCCTAGCTCTGAGTCTCCACTACTAGGTGCAGCAGGTATACTTTCGCATCCCTTATCTCCTTCTCTCTCTTTTACTTCTCCATCTCCAGATTCGGGAGATAAGACTGAGTCAAGCCCAACTCAATCTAACCCCTCTCCTCCTCCTCACACATCTCCATCTATCTTACAATCTACAGCCAACCTTGGTCAGCCCACTGCTACCAAGGATATATCCTACACCTATACTAGAAAGTATGCCAAAGGTGGTCCTTCACCTCTTAAGGACTCTGGAGCTGATATCACATTGATACCTCCACCGCCAGGAGCTGAGGGGGAGACACCTTCTCTTAAGGTGCCAACCTCAAGGCTTAGTTCAACCCTTAAGCCGAAACCGGGTATGGTGTCTACTCAGCCCATACTTACTAGTGCCATGGGAGAGCCTACTTCTGTGCCTTCACAGCCCCATGAAGGTAACATTGAAATACTGACCAATCCCCAGGGTCAAATACCCCCTCCTCACCACTAAGCTTAGCTCACCCCACTACCATACCTCACGACATTGGTCATTCTTCTCTTCCATTCTTACACACTCTCACACGACCTGTCAATGAACCTTTCATACACCAGGAAGGTTTACAGGGTCCGCATTCTGGCCCCCTTGATTCCATAGGTCAGCACCAACCTTTGGATATGGGACCTACATCCTTACCTATTGAGGAACACTCAACAGTCACTCCTACCGTGGAAATACACTCCTCCATTGGACAGGAGGGCGTTGAGGTAAGTAAAAGACCTGAGGAGCCCAAGCTGATGACCACAGATGCTCAAGTTCTTATCGAATTTCTACAATCTCTATTTGAGCTCCTACACAAGAAGAGGAGAAATGATAAAGCCAAGTTGATGCGAAAACTTCATGCTCTTTGGACTTCAGTAGCCAACTTGGAAAGCTTCGGGCTCACATTCAGACCCTCCCCTATTGATGATGACAAAAAGGGGGAGGAAGAATCAAAGAAATGTGATGATATGGTTGAGGGGGAGCGTATAGAAGAAGTACAATTTGAGGAACAAGCTCATAATTAGTTTTTGAGTACTGTAGATCAGCTTTCACAACAACAGGCTTCAATAGTCCAAATTACCACAACTTCACAAGCTCAACCAGAAACTCCACATGAAGAAACATCTCAAGCTGCTAACACCAACCTTCTTCAAGCTAATTTGCCAAAATTTGTTGAAGCTGAGTCCGTTCCAACTTTACAAATAGATTAAGGGAAGAGTAAGGTGTTTGAGATGGTAAAAAAAGAAACGAAGTATTATGCCTCTATCAAAGAAGAGAAAGGTCATCATTGCTGAGCCAGAGTCAGAGCAAAAGAGTAAGTCTCAACTAGTTGCATATGAATCTGACTCAAGCGATGAAGCTAATGCAGCACAGAAAGCCAGTGACATGCTTGCTGAGCAAATGTTGCAAGAGATGGTTAAAGAACTAGGCATAACAGTGGAGGAAATAAAAGAGCAGCAATGACAAGCTGAAATTCAACGAGAAAAGGCTAAAGCTGAGGCTGCTAGAGCTGAAGCTGAAGCTGACTATTCTGGACCTAAAGCTGCTCTAATTCCCTACTCAGATGTGGATCTAAGGCATTGTTATAAAAGAACACATTTTAATCACAAGATTGAATCAATCACACTGAGTAGAAAAGGAGAATCGGTAATTATCAACTTTGTACTAGACAACAAACAAGAAATTGGTTTAGATATGAGATGTCTATACAAGTTAGGGTTCTCAGAATTAAAATTCCTAGCCACAACTATCAAACAGATGAAAAAGAGTCAATTCAGACAAGAGATAGTTGATGTGCTGAAGACACTCTTCATAATAATTTATCAGTTAGGTGAGATTCCTGCTGATGAAATTGATACATTCCTTAATCGAGGCAAAGCTGCAAGAGTTAGAGCAGCAAGCCAGCGAGCTAAAAGAGACATCGATTTACACGTTCCAAAGGGAGTTGAATTCAGAGAAAATACTTATATCTCTCAACCTTTGGAAGGATTCTTGTATCTTGATGTGGAAGGTAATCAATGTTTCTTAAGAGTAGCAGATCTTCATTTGGCAAATCTGGAAGTGATTTTGTACTTGAGAATTCTATTTGATGACTCAACTCAGAACTCAGTATTCAGATATCATCACAACAAAGAAATCAGATCAAGAAAAACTGAGATGAGAGAGCTGCCAGAAGGTGAAGAGATTGTGAATGATGCTATCAAGAAAGCTGCAATATGGGAACTTAAATGTTATGATATGTGGTTAGAAGTTGGAGATCCTATTGATTAAATAGATTAGTTCTATGATTTTGTAAGCACTAAATGTGCATAAGCTAATCGTATTGATTAAGCTACAATGTAAATGATGTGTTCATTAATACAAACTCAAGTTTGATATGTTCAACTTTTTATTATTTGATATGTTCAAAATTATGTTTGATATGTTCAAACAGACAGCTTTGTAAGTTTAAGCTCATAATTGATATGTTCAATTATAAACTGATATGTTCAATTATAAACTGATATGTTCAGTTGTATAAGTTTTGTAAGTTCAGAACTTAAATTAATTCTGATAAGTTCAGTGTCTAAGTAGTTGTATATTTAAATACTTAGAATACAAGTCTTATAATAGATTTGTAATATAAACATCTTGTAAGTTCAAGATATGATGAGTAAGTATGGATCAGTTCAATACTTATTTCAAGAACTAACTTTGGTTAGTTCCAGAGTGGTTCAACATAATTCTGTTAAACTATACCTACTTTGATTCAATATTTTGTCATCATCAAATAGGGGGAGATTGTTAGTCCCATGTTTAGAATAGTTAGATTTGATGAGACAAACTATAGCTATGTATAGATAATAGGTTAAGAGTTAGGAATTATGTAAGTCTGTTATAGACTGACTAGTCAGCTGAAGCTGAGTAGTCAGCGTATAAACAGATATATTGCTACAAACGAGGCACCGGAGAAACGGTTTCATCATAGTCTACACCATGAGTTTGAGTGAAACCCTTTGCTACCAGTCGGGGTTTGAAGTTGTCTACTTTTCCATCTATGTTAGTCTTCTTCCTGAAGACCCACTTGCACCCTACTGGCTTATGTCCGGGTACTGGATCAACCAAGTCCCAGACTTGATTATCCTCCATGGATTGCATCTCACTGTCCATTGCCTCCTTCCACCTAGCAGACTTAGGGCCCGCTACGGCTTCCCGGTAGTTGGTCGGTTCACTATGATCCACCAATAGTTCGTCGCCCTCGGATATGAGAAACCCGTATCTTTCCGGCTCACTACGAACTCTACCAGATCTACGGAGCTCTAATGGTTGTGTATCAGGTACCTCATCCACCATTGGTTGAGGTTCCACTTCTTGCGGTACGCCGACCTCAGAAGCGGTACTAGTGCCAACATCAGGTTGATCATTGATATCATCTAGAATTTCTTCTAGATCGACTTGCCTCCCACTGGCTTCCGCAGATATCAGCTCCCTTTCAAGGAAGACCGCCCTTCGAGCAACAAACACCTTGTTCTCCCAAGGCTTGTAAAACAAATATCCCATAGAACCAGCTGGGTAGGCAATGAAAATACACTTCTCCGCTCTTAGTTCAAGTTTGTCTTGAGCTTCACGTCTCACGTAAGCTTCACAACCCCAGACCTTGAGATACGCTACCGAAGGATAACCCCAAAAACTTGTGGGTAGCTTTGTACGACTCATCATAGGGCGAACCATATCTAATAAAGTTCGGTTCCTCCTTTCAGCGACCCCATTTAATTTAGGTGTCCTGGGTGGACTAAGTTGTGAAATAATTCCACAACCCTTAATGATCAAGAAACTCGGTACTAAGATACTCACCACCCATATCGGATCTGAGAATCTTAATCCCTTGCCTAATTGATTCTGCACTTCGTTTTGGTATGTCTTAAACACCTCAAAGGTTTCGGACTTATGCTTAATCAAATAAACATAACCATACCTACTGTAATCATCATTAAAAGTAACGAAGTACCTACAGTTGTTTCTTGTAGCAGACCTGAACGGACCACACACATCCGTGTGAACAATGTCCAACAAGTCTTTGCCCCTTTCACTAACGCCGGTGAAGGGCGCTTTAGTCATTTTGCCTAACAAACAAGAATCGTATACTTCGCTTGACCCGTGATCAAACGATTCCAAAATCCCATCAACTTGGAGTTTGGCGATACGTTTCTTGTTTATATGGCTAAGACGACTATGCCACAAAGACAACTTGTCCAATACACCTTTGGACTTAGAATCAATGTTCATGATTGATTTATTACCATCCAAACACACACTTGTTTCATAAATCCCACGACACGGATAAGCTTCAAAGTAATGAACATCATATCTCAAACAAAAAATAATTCCACTATCAAAATTAAACTTATAACCATCGTCAAACAAAGCGTGAAAGGAAATAATGTTTGGTGCCACGCAGGGCGAAAAACAAACATTTAACAAGGTAATAGCAAGTCCTGAAGGAAAGGCGAGATCAACACTCCCTATCCGCTCCACGGGAACCACATCCTTGTTTCCCATGATCAGGTCAAGCTCTCCAGCACCCAGCGCCCTACTTCTTTTTAGCACATGCACATGATTACAAATATGAGTGCCACAATAGGTATCAAGTACCCAGCCGTGAGAAGTAGAGGTATTGTGGAGTTCAATCATAAACGTACCTGAGTTACCCGTTCCCTTCGGTTTTACCCGCGTGAGCTCCTCGAGGTACCATCATGGCTTTCCCCTTGCCCTTCGGGGCCGGACTCGGGTTAGGATTTGCAACCTTCCCCTTACCCTTTCCCTTGGAGGGGGGAGCGCCTTTCCTGTTGGTTCCGCCTCCCTAGATAGCTAGGACGGGTTTGGACGAGGAGGGCTTCTTGGACATGTCAGACTCGACGGACTTTAAAATTCCGTGAAGCTCCATTAGGAACTTGTCTATGCCATGGACATGATAGTTGCACACAAATTGTGAAAAGGAACTAGGAACAGACTGGAGGATCACATCCACCGCTAACTCCCTCCCCAACGAGAATCCTAACCTCTCTAAGCATCAACCAATGCCTTCATCTTAAGCACGTGAACGCTCACATTTCCGCCCTCCTGTATATGGCAGTCGAAAAGGGACTTTAGGCACTCGAAGCGCTCTAGCTTAGCCTGCTGTTGGAACATTTCCTTCAGCTGGTTAAGCATGTCATATGCCCCTAAAAGTTCCATTTGCTTTTGAAGCTCAGGAATCATTGATGAGAGCATAATGCAAGCCACTTCGTTTGTTTCCTTGACGCGCGCTTATCATACGCGTCTCGGACCGCCCTAGTCGCACTAGCCGCAGGTGCTTCTGGCAAAGGCTCCTCGATGGCCCACAACTTTTGTTCATACCTAAGGGCTATCCTTGGTTGCATGAACCAATCCATAAAGTTTTGGCCATCGAGTTTGCCTTTTTCGAGGAACAATTTTAGGGAAATTGAGTTCGATGATGATGTAGAAGCGTTGTTGGATGCCATCTACAAAATTAGAGTACCAATTTTAGTTGTCAAATCCTTGTAGAAATAATTACCCAATAGTTATGAAAACTAAATTATTTGAACAAGGCTAGGAACCGTATTTCACTCTATCTCGTGACGGGTTTACCGCGGATCACGGAATAAATTATTTAGGCCGGTAGACAATTTACTGATTGCAACCATTGCAACTCTTAGATCCTTGCGGGATCCCATTGCAACTCTTCGTGGTCTAAAATCACATCGGAAGAAAAACGAGTAGAAAATGAGTTTCAAAATTTGACCACGAATGTGCCCACCACATGGACCAAAACTCTAAACATGGATAAGCAACAAAATAAAGATACAAAGAAACAGTGTCATACTCTTGAAGCTATCTTCTTTGTATGAGTGGGTTTGGAGTTTCGAAGTTGCATGTACTAATGTGTACACCTCTATCGTAGACCACACCAAGACTTGATCGTCTCCCACTTGCTAGAGTGTTAGGTATGCCAACCTAAACACCATAAAAGGTCTAACACAAGAACACCAATGCCTTAGTACTTCTAGTGCTTTGAGAGAGATGTATATATACAAATTATATATATTCTAGTAAACCAATTCTTGGAACATGACCACATTAGCTTCATGACACTTATATAGAACTCAAAAATTAGTTCAAATTCGTGCACACTAATGTCATATTCAGTTACTAGATTAATGGCAATAAACACCACTTTTAACTAGCTTTGAAAGCCTAGTTAAGTGGCTGTTACTTCACAAGGCACGACCGTGCCTCACAAGGCACGGGTGTGCTAGCCCAAAAGGCCACGCCCAAGTCACACCTGACTTGGGCTCGTGCCTGACCATTGGGCACAGGGCACAAGCGTGCCTCCCAGAGGCACGGGCGTACCTAGCCATAGGCCACGCCCAAGTCACGCCTAACTTGGGCTCGTGCCCTTGGCCCACCAGAACCAGTTTCTGGTTTTATCTCTCATTAGATCATCCGTGATGCTGGAATCGATACTTGGCGTGTGACCCAATAGGCCCTTGCTTCATCAGCCATGATACCAACTCGTGTGTGTGTTAGTGGGCATAATCCATCAATACATGCATACATACATACATGCATACATACATACATACATACATACCTACATACATACCTACATACATACATACATACATACATACATAAATACATACATACATACCTACCTACCTACCTACATACATACATACATACATACATACATACATACATACATACATATATACATACATACGTACATACATATGTGACTATCAACTTAGCTGCAAAATTTCTTGCTGTAATTTTTAGTGAAGAATCAGTAGTATCAAGATGCTATCATAATCATCTTCAACTTAGAATCAACAAGGTATGATTGTTTTTATGGTTTTCAAGGTTTAAATGGGTCAAAAATGGATTTAAAGATCAAAGGTTGTTATTTATTTGTTTAATTATTGTTTATGGTAGATTGGGTTGTAAGAATATAGCCATTTACAGTTTGAATGATCAAAAATGGTGTTTTTGTCAAGTTTGGCCGAAGAAACTAGTAAATCAGATGACCAAACTGGCGATGGAGGCACGGGTGTGCCTAGTAGCCTTGAACGCCATAAGTTCATAAGGTCCGGGCGTACCCGGGTACGGGCGTGCCATGGGGGACAACAGGCGTGCCTACAAGTCGTACGATTCAGTATGTGTAAGTCGGACCCATATGTCATATCTATAAGTCGGATGAAGAAGTTACACCAATACTTAGGCACGGGCGTGCCTATAGTAGGGCAAAGACGTGCCCCTATCTTATTAAGTTTGATAGTATTTAGTTTCATCATGTGTTTAATATATTATTGGTATTATTTCATGTAGAGACTTTTCATTGTGTGTTCACTTTATTATTGTCAATTGTGGACTGTTATACAACATTACTAATTATAAGGTGAGTCTTCTAGACTACTCTTCTATCTACAACATGTGTGTTATCGTATCAGAATACTCTCCATGTATTATTATTATTCATATGTGTTGTTCAGCTTGCTGCTATCTGCAGTAAGGCTCATATGTGATACAATACTGTGGCTCAGTTTGCTGTTCTGAGTTTAGAACTAGAGTCTAGCATTTATTACCTTATATGATCTTTATATATGATCTTATATGTGTGTTTATATGATTGATTACCTTACATACATGTGATACAGTACTCGCAGCTTGTCAGATATTATTTTAAAATGTTTTGCAGGTTACGGCAAAGACAAGGGCAAAGCTCCGGTTTAACTACATTCTTATTAACTTTTTGAAATACGTAACGCCTTGTTTGTAAACATCATGTTTTTGGTACTAAACTTGTGGTTGTTTTTTTATCTGCGTATCTTTGGATACAACCGCTTTTCAAACAATTTACGCTTCCGCTTTTGTGTAAAACTTTCAGATGTGAATACTCATATGTGGTTTTATTTCAAATATTTAGAATTTGATGAGTTATAGTAGGTGGAGCCGTTGGAGTTTTGTTATTTTGAAATAGAAGAAGATTTTGTTTGAGAGATAAGTGTGTGAGAATTAGAATAGTAAAATTTTGAAAAAGGAAGATGATTTTGTTTGAGATTTTATAGTTGGGAAGAAGTAATATGTATATGAGTGTATGTGTAAAGATATCTACCTATCTATCTATTAAACACAAACACCCCATTCCCTTCCTAATGCACATGTATACATGCTCTTTGCGTTCCACGCACTTGCTTCCCTTCCCCATTGCTTTCTTTTTCTTTATCGGTTCTCTTGGTTGTTTTCCACTTCTCCACCAGATTCATTACGCTAGCTTTCTATATTTTTTATCTGGAAAAATGCGCGAAAATACAAAAAAACTTTGCCAATATTACTATGTTATGCAATTAACTTTATTTTCTACCTAAAAATACATACAACTTACAAATTTTGTTCATTGTATACAACGACCCAAATTTTCTTTCTTTTACTTTTAGGTACCAAAGTTCTTTTATTTTTGGCCATATTACCGGTAAGTTACTTATCGTCATAGGCAACTTGCATACAATGAACCAAATTTGCAAGTTGTGTGCATTTTTAGATACAAAATAAAGTTGGTTGCATATAATAACAATATTGACATAATTTGTTATATTTTCTTGCGATTTGCCGTTATTTATCCCTCACATCTGCACACCGATATGCCCGCTTGGCCTCAAGAGACGATGCTTATCTACCACCTCTACTCTTGCCTCTGAACCACCATTACACAAGCATTACACACTGCTTCCGGTTATCGCATGTGCCAAGGCTTCTCACTATCGCTCTGTTCCTTAAGTCATAGCCTCTCTCTACTATGTAAGGGTTTCCTTTATAAATCTAAAGTTTTGATTATCAACTATTGATTTTGTTGGATGCTGCTTCAAATCCGTGACTTTATGTGGATTCTGGTTCGAACAGGAGAGCCACCCAACCCAATACATGTTCTCATTTATGTTGATTAATCATCCACCTTTGTATATGATAAGTTCCGTTTATGAATTTTATAAATTTTCAATTACTCTATTCACAACCATTCCATTACCATTAATGAATTAATCTGTACACACCGCCCGTCACACCCTGGGAATAAAGATTTGACAAAATTGTTTCTTTTTGTTATCGATTCATCATTTTGAGGGATTGGTTGTCTGTGAAATCAATATTTGTTGAACAATCAGGCCTTTAAAGTAAAAAAGTTGACACAGAGGTGACATGCTACTATGCACACCACATGTTTGATAAAAATGTACAAACCAAAAATACATACTTTTAACTACTTAGAACATGCTTCGTGATTTTTTTATTTTCCCAAGTGTAAGTTTCTTTGTTAAATTTTAGGAAACAAATTTAGATTACAGGGTGTTGAAATTTATAGTTTGAAGAATTCTGCTGTTTTCTTTATGTTGTAGCTTTAGTAGTAGACTTATCTTAATAAAATGATAATCTTTTTCTTTCTGTTTTTGTTATTTTTTTCAAATTAGTTGAGATTTTTTAAGGCTTACAACCACCAAGAACATTGAACATAAAGTGTTTCAATGTGGTAATGTTTCTTTGATAGGTAGGCTTTTTTTGTGATAATAGCATGCCATTGTGTTAAATCAAGATACAAAATAGAAAATACTAAAAATATTTGGACTGATTTAAGGTTATTGCATGTATGGAGAATGCATAAATGAGTTTTTTAGGTGGTTACATGACTATATTATCTTATACATTAGAAAAAAATTTACATGACCGGAAGATATGATAATAAATTTTATATGGAGAATGCTAAAATGAGTTTAATGTGATAATAAATATGCAAGCTAAGACCTTCATCAAATAGTTGGAAGGGCATTATAGTTCACACAATTAATACTTGTTGTGCATGGGAAAGATTTGTTTTTATCTCTCACTCATATATCATCCGATTCATCGTTAACATTAACCAGGAAACCAAGTAAAATAAGAAATAGCTATTACAATGCTAAATATATGGAAGGGCCCTAGATTAAAACGGATTAATCAACACACATATAGATAACACCCCTCCTTAAACTCAAAGTGGTCGATTTGATGCTAAATTGAATTTGGTCAATAGAAGATTAAAGCGACAAAGTTTAAGGGCTTTGGTGAAGATGTCAATAGTCTTATGATTAGTGGACAAAATAACTGTCAATCTCTATGTGTTTAGTGCGCTCATGAAATACATATTATGAGCTATTTGAATAGCACTTAAGTTGTCACACCATAGAATCATATGTGATGAACGAGCAACACTTGTATCCGAGATAAGCCATTAAAATTTAAAGCCATATTACTTCTTGGGTGGTGTCCGCTAGAGCACGATATTCAACTTCAATTGAAGAGCGGGCTCTGAGGGATTGTTTCTTACTATGCCATGAAATAAGATCGGTGGTGTTGGTTCCAAGGAGGAAAGACATGAACACCATTGCCCCTTCTTCCCACGCTGGTTGTGCTTCAGCTGGTCTTGAGTCCCCCTCCCTCTCCCCCTCTTTGTTTCTCTTTATTCTCTCCGTCTTTCTCATCTCTCCACTTTCTACCTTTATTTATTTTCTCTATCTCTCTCCTCTCTAATCTATTTATTTATTATTAAATAAGAATAGCTTGTGTGGGATGGATGTGAGCATTACACTACAAATGTTGATTGGAGACATAGGTTCACGTGAACTAGAACTTAGTTAAGAGTTGTGGTACCACAAATGTTGGTCCACCAAGGAATGCAGTGAGAGTCATTCCGAATTTAGTCAGTCCAGTCCTCATACCCTTCTTTCTTTTTCTTTATTATGGATATATCCACACAGACTTTAAGATTGTTGTCTTTGAAGATGGGTAGACAACTATCCTTAAAGGTTGCACAATGAAAAAGAATTTTGAGGTAAGAATTATAGAATATATATATAGGTACTTAAGTATAATTGAATAACTTTTTAAAGACGGTTGGAGTCGTAATTAAATAATAATAAGTGTTTGTGACTTAAAGGTTATATTTTTGAAGGGAACAAAAGAATAGGGGACTTAAGGGTTATTAAGGGGATACTTTGAGGGTTAATTAGTGAACTAAGGACCAAGATTAATTACGGTTAGTTCCCTATTTGGCAGCCTCAATATCTTCACCGCAGTTTTTTTGAGGCTTTCGTTTCTCTCAATCGGTTGATAAGAACACAAGGATTCTTGGCGAATTGGTGAAGAAAATTAAGCTATCAATTAAGTACCTTTAACCTTTACTAATGTTTCCTATGTGATTTGTATTAAGAGGTTTGATGGTTGTTTTTACGGCTGTTACGATGGATGATAAAAGTCGAATTCGAGAGGGCTAATCTCCTAAATAACACACTAGAATTTGGAAGGATTATCTGCATATCCATAATCAAAACATTGCAATACTTAAATAGGAAATACTTATCTGAAAAAGTGGACATGATACCCCACTTTCTCCAAGAGTGACTCAGCTAACAATACCACTAAGGCAGGGGAACGTTGCCTACTAACTTGCTAAAGTTAAGGAAGAAACCAACAAACTTAACTAATTGACTCGGTAAAATAAAATGCATGAAGGAACTAAACATGCATGGAATATGCATGGAGAACCGGTAATAGTCTACGTGAAACCATGGGCCTCCAATTAATTACCTAATGGACCAAATGAATCACATGAATGGTACGAATAACTGGCGAATGGATTTGTTGTGACGGTGAATGGTACGAGTGTCGAGTATTGCAACCGGTGATAGAACTGGTTTGTCATCATCTGCAAACAAGCGTGGAACAAAAACCGGTTGATCAGGTGGGTCACCGAAATATGGACGCAGCATCGAAACGAGAAAAACTGGATGAATCCGACTGGCGTAAGGAAGATCCACTTTATAAGCCACTTCACCGATGCGAGCCGTTATCTAAAAAGGACCAAAGAAACATTTGGCAATCTTGTGAGAGGCGCGCCGTGCAACTGAAACCTATCGATAAACCCACAAACGAACAAAAACCCAATCGCCAACAGTAAACTGTTTGTCTAGGCGATGTTTGTTAGCATAAAAAACCATTAGTTGATTAGAACGGATGAGAGCGACCTTGAGTTGTAATAGCAACCGGTTATGAGTGACTAGTGTGTCATCGATGGATGCAATTGAAGAAGAGCCCATTGTGTACGATGGAACTGTGGGAGGTGGCCGTCCATATAAAGCTTGAAAAGGAGTCATTAAGATGGAGCTATGAAATGTAGAATTGTACCGGAATTCAGCCAGATAGAGGTACCGGGACCAAGTGGTAGGTTCATCACTCGCAAAACAACGCAAGTAGGACTCAAGACACCGATTAACTACCTCCATTTGGCCATCGGTTTGAGGGTGGTAGGCACTTGAGTGACGGAGCATGGTTCCAAGTTGCTTGAAAAGTTCCTTCCAAAAACAACTCAGAAAAAGGGGGTCATGGTCCATGACGATGCTTTTAGGTAAGCCGTGCAGGCGATAAATGGTGGTTAAAAACACGTTTGCAAGTGTGGCTGCTGTGTAATTGGTGGGCAAGGCAATAAAGTGGACGAATTTAGAGAGTCGGTCCACGATGACCCAGATGGACGTCTTGCCGGATGGTGGTGGAAGGTGGGTAATAAAATCCATGGAAAGATCTTCCCACACTTGGTTAGGGATTGTCAGGGGTTGAAGAAGACCAAATGGCTTGTGGGTTGGATATTTGGTTTGCTGACAAGTGGTACAGGAACGAATGAAAGAGGCTACCATATCTTTCATCTTCGGCCAAGAAAACGAACTACACAGCCGTTTGAGTGTGGGGCGTAGTCCAAAATGGCCCCCAGCAGGGGTGGCATGGAACTCCTGAATTACTCTTTGGCGAAGGTCAGCGATAGCTGGAATGACCAAGCGACCACGATGGTATATCAATCCATCATGAGCACGATGGTGAGGGTGCTGCTGGGACGTAGAAGTAACGGCAGTCCAAAACTTTTTGCCAGCTGGATCATCACGATAGTAAGCCCGAACCACGTCAAGCCACGGAAATGTTGGCCCTGTAATGGCCATTATGGTCTCATCGCTTACACGACTAAGTGCACCTGCCACCTTATTATCTTTACCGGGCTTGTAGAAGATCTCAAATTCATAACCGAGTAGCTTGGCAGCCCACTGTGTTGGTCAGGAGTTTGAATTGTCTGGGTAAGAAAATGACGAAGGCTATGTTGGTCCGTATAAATACGGAACCGGCGTCCTAGCAAGTAGTGACGCCACTTTTGGACGGCCTCGGTAACGGCGTATAGCTCACGGTTGTAAGCGGATGACGACTGCATGCGGGAGCTCATTTTTTTGCTGAAAAAAGCTATCGGACGGTCATTCTGGGATAGAACCGCTCCTATCCTGGTCCCCGAAGTGTCGGTGGTCACATCAAAAGGTTTCGAGAAGTCGGGCATGGCGAGAATTGGTAGCAATGTCATGGCTTGTTTGAGGTGGTTGAAGGCAGTTGTTGCTTCGTGGAAACGGGATCCTTGTAGGAGGTCAGTGAGGGGTAAAGCAGTTCGAGCGTAATTCTGGACGAAACATCGATAATAGCCGGTAAGGCCTAAGAAACCCCGTAGCTTGGAAATGTTGGTGGGAACGGGCCACAGGAGGATGGCTTGAATCTTAGTATTGTCAAAGAAACCCCTTGACCTGAGATCACATGTCCAAGATATTCGATGTTCTTGGCAGCAAAGACACACTTGGAAATTTTTGCAGTCTCAAAAATAGAAGTGAGGTGAGCAATATGAGTGTCTCGAGTGGGGCTATATACGAGGATATCATCGAAGAAAAGTCGGACGAAACGACGTAAACGATCACGAAATAAATCGTTCATTGCAGCTTGGAAGGTGGATGGAGCATTGGAAAGACCGAAGGGCATTACGAGGAATTCGTAATGGCCGTCAACGGTTTAAAAAGCAGTCTTATGTGTGTCTGGTTAAGCTACCCGGATCTGATGATAACCTGCTCGGAGGTCGATTTTGGAGAAGAATTGGGAACCATGCAACTCATCGAGAAGCTCATCTACGGTCGGAATGGGAAACCGATCGCGTATAGTGATCGCATTAAGAGCCCGATAGTCGACACAAAACTGCCATGTGCCATGTTTTTTTCGAACAAGGAGAACGGGTGATGAGTAGGGGCTGGTACTTGGTTTTATAATACCATCCTTGAGCATTTCAACAATCAATTCTGTCATAATCTATTTTTGGAAGTGAGGGTAACGGTAAGGTCGGACATTTACGGGTGGGGTGTTAGGTAACAAGGTAATATGGTGGTCATGTGAATGGGATGGAAGTAGACCTGATGGAGAGGAAAACACCTCCTTGTACTGGTGGAGTAGCTGTTGGAGATCGATGTCAAGGTGGTTAAGGTCTGGTGGTAGATCGATTGCAGGAATAGGGTAAAAAACCACCGAGAAGAATGCGGATACTGAGTGTTTTTGTAGAAAATGTCCTATCGCAGCTGAGGATACCGGCGTGGCAGTGGGTTCTCCTTTCAAGGTGACTGTATGGTTCAGGTGTTTAAATGTGATTTGGGGTATGGAAAAATCGGCTAGAACGGGACCAAGGGAGCTTAACCATGACATTCCAAGGACGGCATCAGCTCCCTCAATTGGCAAAACATAGAGCGAAACTGAAAAGTTTGAGTCGGACAACTTTAATAGGATGTCAGAACAACGGCCCGTGCATTGCAAATACTCTCCATTTCCGATCATAACGGAGAAGGACGGGTGGTTATCGATAGGAAGCTTGAGAAATGAAGTGACACGAGGTTGGACAATATTGTGGGTGCCTCCCGAATCAATCAACACCGTTACTGGTTTGCCCGATAACGATCCTGTGATTCAAATGGATTTTGGGGAGGAAAAGCCATGTATGGCAGCGGGGGAGAGGGCTAAAAAGTGATCATGAGGATTGGAGTAGTTTTCGTCAGCATGTGGGGCAGGAATATCGAGATTATGGTATGGTGACAGCTTCCATGGAATTAAGTTCTAGGATGCTGTGAGTTTGGGATGGGTCGGTTTCAGGTGTGAATGGTAGGGAGGAGGGAATTTCTTCATTGATTTCAAGTAGCAAAAACTGTGGAGGGTTGCACTTATGACCGGGCTGGAATTTTTCTAGGCATCGGAAGCAAAGACCCTGAGCCCGGCATGCTTGGACCTCTTCAGTGGTCAGTCGGTGCACTGGTAAGGTCGTTAGGTGTTTTGGATTAGCAACGGATGATACTGAGGGTGCTGGGAATACGGGAGTTGAGATGTTAGAAGGGTTTCTGGATGAAGATGATGCGGTGACGGTGATTGCTTTAGAGAAAGGGTTTAGGTGTGGACGGGTTGCTGCTAACTTGTCTTCAATGAGTTTAGCAAGGGATGATGCATGGTGAATGGTTGAGGGCGTGTGTAGGACTAGTTCTTGTTGGATTTCCATTTTGAGCCCAGAAATGAAGCAATTGAGTAGAGCTTCAGTAGGCAATCCGACTACACAATTGGCAATCCTTTCAAAAGAGGTTTGGTATTCAGAGACTAACCCGGTTTGGCGAAGTTTGAAAAGAGTAGATTGATGGTTATCAAAGGTGGACGGGCCAAACCGTAACTCGAGAGCCCGTGTAAACGCCTCCCAAGTGGTCAACAGACGGTTGTTATGGAGATATTGATCCCAAGAAAGGGTGTCACCTTTGAAATAGAAGACGGCAATAGACAATCGATTGGATGGTACAATACGGTGGAGCTGAAAGTACTGTTCAGCTTGGAACAGCCAACCAAGCGGGTCCGAGCCATCAAAGGTGGGAAGATGTATTTTTGGGGTTCTAAGGGTTGGAAACGGGTCGTTATTATGGGGTGGAGGTGGTGAAGGGTTCCCGTGGAGAGGCGGAGGGGGGTGTGGATGAGGGGGTGGCGGGTTTCTGTGGGGGGGAGGAGGGTGGGCAACGCGGATAACTGGTGGTGGGGTGTTTCGAGCATGGAAGGCTGAGGTGGAACCGGCGTCTGAGGAGGGTCGGAGGATGGCAGTGACAAGATTAGTTGTGGTTTCTGATTGTTTGGCTATCAGGTCGGTTTGTTTGGCTAGTTGGTATCAGATTGTTGGGCTATGGTGGTGGTCAAGGTTTCAAGGTGAGAAGAGTTTCCGTTAGTGGCAGTAAGGATTTTCTAGAGTTGTTCAGCAACGGTGGCGAGGGAGTCCTCGATAGGAGGTGGTTCCTTTTGAGGGGGCATGACTCTCAATGAAAGCACCAATGATAAAAGCCGAATTAAAGAGGGCTAATCTCCTAAATAACACACTAGAATTTGGAACGATTTTCTGCATATCCATAATCAAAACATTACAATACTTAAATAGGAAATACTTATCTGAAAAAGTGGACATGATACCCCACTTTCTCCAAGACTGACTCAACTAACAATACCACTAAGGCAGGGGAACGT
This sequence comes from Dittrichia graveolens, assembly GCA_038502395.1. NCBI lineage: Eukaryota > Viridiplantae > Streptophyta > Magnoliopsida > Asterales > Asteraceae > Dittrichia > Dittrichia graveolens. The sequence goes on from JARJIL010000006.1 coordinate 31,624,479, forward strand.
TTCCCACTAACTTGCTAAAGTTAAGGAAGAAACCAACAAACTTAACTAATTGACTCAGTAAAATAAAATGCATGAAGGAACTAAACATGCATGGAATATGCATGGAGAACTGGTAAAAGTCTACGTGAAACCATGGGCCTCCAATTAATTAACTAATGGACCAAATGAATCACATGAATAATTGGGCCCATTAATCCAGAAGCATAATTGGGCTCATTAATCCAACAGGCGGCGAGGAATAGTGGGAGTTCGAACAGGCCGGCCCAACAGCGTACCCGGATTCGTATGAGTGCACTGATGGTAAAGGATTACTCCTTGATGTTAATTTTGAATGAATGTTAATTTTTATGTTTTTATGAAGAATTAATTTACATGATTTGATTTGTGGGGCTGTCATCGTCGACTAGTTCATGTTAACTGATGACCATTAAATTACGATTGGAGCATTGGGATAATTACGATTATGTTAGGTGAAGTGAATTGCAATTGGTTACAAATGTTCAATTACAATTCTTTTGAGGGTATGTAAGAGAATTACCATTGATCTATGAACGGTTGGATTATGAATTGCGATTGGCTTCAAGGTTCAAATATGTTTTCTTTGTGTGTGGTAACATGAAATACGATTGAATTCCTCACTTTGGTTGAATTACGATTTGTGTTATGTGAGCTATGACCGAGCATATGAAGCAATTACGATTAGGGTTTAATGGGAAAGGGAACTACGATTGAAGATAAGGAAATGAATTGTGATTAGTATTTAGGATTAAATTACGATTGGATTGATGGCTTGAATTACAATTGTGTTTATGTGGGAATATGTGAATTACAATTGTGTTTATGTGGGAATATGAAATTCCAATTCATTGACAGGACCAATTACGATTTGCCTTGTTTAGGAGGAGATTACAATTCACGGGTGGTGTTGAAATACAATTCTTCTTGGCGGCCTTGATTTTGCAATTGTCATTAAATTGCAATTGTATTGGATAGCAATTGTAATTGAATTGCGATTCTAGTGTTTTGAAGAATTACGTTTTCTCTTCGCTAGATAGAATTTACAATCCATATTTCATGTTACCATTTGTTTTGATGTTCGTTACTCGGTTACTTATTAGGATTTATTTATCCTATAGGTTGCTCGGTAATCCTCTCGGTGATTTGTTCGGCTAATTCTTTGTCATTAGTTTTATAAAACCGAGTACATAGACAAAAACTTATATTTTCTAATGGTTTAAACGAAAATGAATTTAACGGTTTAATGTGCTAAGTGTATTACTTGCATTTAAATGATTCATCTGTGCTTACAAGGTTGTGATTTGATTAATATGGTTATTCACGATTTGAAGGTTTATACGGTTGATCTTGTATTATATACTTATACATGGCTTGATGGGCGGGGGTAGTAACCTTGCATGCTCACTTACGGTTTAAGGGCCTAGTAGGTTTTATTGGCCTTCTAGAAATAAATGCTAGCCACATCCGGAGTTGCGGGGTTTCTAGATAACATTTGCAACGCATGGTACAAGAGTACGATTGATTGCTCCAGTCAGAGTGATGTATGACAACAGGTGTAGTCATATGCATAGAATCACGTGAGTTTTAAGGGGGGTTTGATAGCGGTTGCCCCCGTTTGTATTTATACTTGAACGACAATGCGGTATTTGTACTTGCATAGTCGGAGTTCTGAAAGCATCGTTTAATGTGCAATCATACATGGATTAGGAGTAGCTAACCCAATCTATGCATAGTTTGCTTAGCGTGTGAGTAGTGAACGGGTTACCTAGCTGGTCGGGGCCCTATGGGCTATGGCTATGGAAAACTTAGCGGGTAGATATACGGACTACGGTATGCGGTATTTGTTTGATATGCGGTATGTGGTTGATATGCGGTACGTGTTTGATATGAGGTATGTCTTTGATATACGGTATGTGTTTGATCTGCAGTTTGTGAACGGTTTGACGTGTTATGTTAATTGAAACGGTTATTTGACCCCTTTATATGATATATGTTATGCGGATTTACGGACGGGTCAAATATACATATGGGTCGGGTATGGTTATTTGATAACTTCATTGATGCTTATTTTTAGTACCTTTATACGGATTTTGCAACATAACCCTATTGACTCACGAGGGTAAGCTGACACTCGTTCTTTTGAAATGTGTCTTGTACTCGTGATTTAGAGCTTGGCTTTGTAAGCTGTGTGCAGTTTGGATAGATAGCTTTTAGACATTTGATACTAATGTATACTTAGTATTTCAATTATTTTTGGAATGGTAACGGCTTTATGATTTCGGTCATGGTGTGGCACTGTGGTCTTATTGGTTTTCATTTATTGTACATATGGTTTTAGACTTCCGTTGCAAGTGATTAATGATTATTTTAAAAATTTTGTTAAATGGCATTTTTGAAAATCATGGTGTTACATTTGATAACTAGATCAAGGTGATAACCCTCCGTTTTAACATTAAGTGAATTCAGAATTTGCACGAAGCAATTAAGAAAAAAATGCACTTATTAAATTTATAGTTTTTCTTTAAAAGGGGCTTTAATGGTTTTTAGAGTTAAAAAGGATAAATTATAGGCGTAACACTTTGAAAGTTATTTATGGCTAATGTTTATACTTTTTCTGATTACAGAGAAAAGTTACCATTATAAAATTTAATTATCTTTTATAGTGAAATATGATTGGTGACTAGAATTAGATGAAGGGTAAAAATAGCTTACAATGGATATTTTCTTATTAATTATTTTGAGTTACAAAAATAACATACCAGTATTACATTGATTCTAAACTAACAAACTTAAATTGGAACCGACCCATAATATGGAACTGACCACTCAGCTCAAGCTGATTACTCAGTTCACCCTATGACACTTACACAAAAAATGAGACAAACTCAAAAATCAAGTTTTATTATACTTAATAATAAAAAGAATAGTTGGAACTAAGCACAAGTTGTGAAACTTATCACTCAACTTGATAAATTTCTCAAATGATATGAAACTTACTATTCAGCTATGAACATAGCTTATGTTACTTAGTTAATTCCCATTGTTGCTCAAAATTTTAATAAAGATTTTGGATTTAGAATTCCTAGTTCACTTAGCAGATATGTGAAACTTTTATCAGCAAGAGGTTTTATAAAGATATCTACTTAATGGTTATTTGTGGAAATAAACTTGATTTTTACCATACATTTTGATGGTATGCCCCTCGTGATGTCCTACAACTAGAAGGCACACAACACAGGAGTTCCTAAAGGGTATGTAATTGTGACAGGGAATCCTACCTCATGAGCACATAAGCAGGACATAACCCTTGCATGGGGCATCCCATGAAAAAGAACTAGGTTACACTGTCAAAGTTAACTTGAAAATCTGTACTATCGCATTAAATGATACTGACACCAAGTATGATTATGGAGATCCTCGAGATCTTTAAGGATGTCTAACATTTATGGCGTCACATAAAGGAGCATATCTCCATCATTATCCTAGGTATGGCCAACCTAGGACCTAGGCAAACGGCTCCATTATTGGGCAAGCTTGAGTAAGGCACCCAATAAATACAAGTGTCTTGTCTCAAACAGGTATGCACATACTCACTTAGAAAATACTCCTTATCCTTTCATACACATGGCTAACTTGATCATTGGAGTGTCCTCCGGGAATCACCCCTTTTATAGTAATTCCCCCTTGAAGTTTAAGGATCGGATCTTGCGCTCGTGTATCCACTCACATGCACGATCAAATGGTGCCATCCATAGGACCTGGTCTTTATAAAAACCTACCTTGAATTTTCCTATGTGAATGACGAGGCTAGCACCAACAGTAACAACCATTTGCTCTCCTTTTTTCTTCTTTCACCACTAACATGACTTCAAGCGGAGATGTTCCGGATGTTATTTCACCCACCAGTGTGGCAGTTTCCAACAGTATAGTAACCATATTGGACTTCACAAGCATCGAGGGTCCGCCAGTCATGCCTTGGCAAAGACATCCCCTTCCCCTTAGGCTCATCCTTTCATAACAAGGTAGAGGATTGGGATATCTCACTCCCCCAGGGTCCGAAGTAGGTTTACCACCCATTACGACACCTTCCACCCCATTACAGAGCCTTCCCCAAGAACAAAAAGCAAAAATATACAAAGTGCGAGTACAGTAAGATTACTGGCATCATAGATGATAGCTGTTACTACCTAGGGGTTCATAAAAGGTCAGAGTGGGGGTACCCAGTATCTCATGTGCTTGGAACAGATGGCAAGGACATCAATCCCGGGGTAGGCGCCAATAGGGCATGGCGCTCGTGTTAGGTTTATTAATTGTATAGAATAGAAGATTACATTTTGAGTGAAGTTTGTATTAATTACAAACTAGAGGGTCTTAATTGTAAATATACTGATGGAGTATATAAGCCTATAATTAAGGCTAATAATGTATCAATTGCCATAATCAATGATATGAACTATGTGTTAATCAAGGTGTAATTAGTATTTTCTCATAGTTCTACACATGCAATTGAAGATTAGCTTGATACTTGAAGAATTAAGGGATTATTAATTGGTATCAAAGCCTAAGGAGTGATTTGATTGAAGATTGGATCAAGAATTGCAAGAAATTTGAAGAAATTTTGAAGATTTTTTGAAAATTTTGGATTATTTTTGGGCAGAAACTTTGAAAAATTCTAAAAAATTCATACGATCTTCATTTGATCTAATTTTTGGATATGTTGTTGTATATGATTGCAGGAACCTACAGTAAAATGTTCAAGTGCAAAATCCATTCCATGTGAGAGAAATCTAAGAATTACGAATCTGGGTTTTTGGAAGATGTTCTTGAGACTTGAATTTTGAAATTCGTGATTTAGTTGTAATTAATTTCTCATTTTTTGAACAAGTGTTAGTAATCATATCACGAATCAATCTGCAAAGTTTCATATCAATTCATCAATCACACATGGAGTAATTTGAAAATTAAGTTTGTTGTGTTCTTGATGTTCTTGGTTAATTTTGGTTAAATTGGTGATTCTTGATTCAAATTAGTACAAAAGGAGTGTTTTAAAAGTGTTTGTAAAGGTGGAGATTGAAAATTTTGAAAAGAAAATCCGATTTTGGTGAATTTCTAAAATTCAAGATTGATGATGTTCTTGATGTTCTTAAGTAGAAGAAGATGAAAGGAGGATTTTGATCCAAAAATTTTAAGTAAAAAAAAGTGTTTTTGCAGTTTGTGTGTCAAAAAGTATCGGATTTACGGATTTTGTAAGTATCGGATTTTAGTATTATCGGATTTACACATCGGATTTCCAAGATTATCGGATTTTTGAAAGTATCGGATTTACAAGACTCGGATTTGGTTGAAAGTATCGGATTTCCAAGACTCAGATTTGGTTGAAAGTGTCGGATTTTTGAAATTGTCGGATTTTTGAAATGTCGGATTTGGTTGAAAGTGTCGGATTTTGAAAGTGTCGGATTTGGACGTATTTGAAAGTGTCGGATTTCCTTTTTTCATAGCAATTTTAAATGGCTCAAAATCAGCTCGACCCCAGCCAGGGGCTCTGCCCCTTGACCCTGCCAGGGATTGCCACCCTTTGGACCCCGCTATCAGGGGCGCTGCCCCCGAACCCCCGTCGTCGTTGTAACTGAATTAGAATCAATCTTTCTCAACTCATAGTCACTCTAATTGATTCTCATACCACACTTTCAAATCGTTATTATTGATTAAATTTTTGATCAAATCAAATCATTCCTAAACGATCGTATAGTTTTCAGGTATGAAGATAAAATATCAAGATCTCAACGAAGATTCCACAAGTTGAAGTAAATTTTGAGAAAAAGAAGGCAGAAGGGATTGGTTAATGAAAATATCCAGCTCAAAGAGAAGATTTTTTCACTGAACAAAGAGATTCACACATTGACACGGAGAAATACAATTCATGATGTAAGGATTGAACGTATATCAGATGATTTAATCAAAAATGAGAAACAGATGCAAATTCTCAGTGGAGAAAGTTCATTACTAAAAGAACAAGTTGAATTTGAAAAGAAAAGAGCAAGTGAATTACAAGTTGAAAAAGTTGAATTGCAAGATAAGTTGAAACAATTTGAGCAACAACTTCTTGTCGAAAAAGTTGAGTTACAGAAAGAAACAAAGGTATTAGACCTAGAAAAGAGTTTGGAAAGTGAAAAGAAAATGTTTGAATAAGAAAGAAGCAAGTTTGTGGAGAAAATCTCACAACTTGAAGTACATTCTAAAGAGGAGAAAAAGAAAGCAGAGATTTTGTCAGAAGAGAATGCCAAGTTTAAAGACCTCATATCTGAATTTTCTTTTGAACGTCAAGATTTTCAAAGGATGTTGCAGAATGATGATAAGTTGATAGCGAGTTTAGGTATTAAAAATGATGAATTGCAAAGAAAAGTCACAGAACTTGAGCAACAGCTTCTTGCTTCTTCTAAATTATATATTCCCAGCTCAGTTCTGAAAAACAAAATATCTGAGCTTCAGAAGACTCTGGACACGAGAAGAAAACATTGGAGAAAGAGAGACTACAGTTTTTGGCTAAACTCAAGTTCGCAATGCTTCTTGCTGAAAAAGCTTCTGAATCTACCAAGACTTCCGCTGACAATATCGTTTTTTGATTCAGAAACACATTGTGGTAGCGATACTGACTCTTATTTTTCTGTTGCAGATGCTGAAAGTAGAAAATCAGACGATTTCATTGATGCTTCTACTCCCAAAGCAACTAGTTCTTCTCAAAAGCCAAAAGAAACTGAATTCAGAAGTCAACAGAATGCACCTTATTCAAGTTATATTAATTCTGAATTTTCAGTAAGCTCAAATGATTCTTTACCAAAGACTAAACAAGCTTGGATTCCAAAGAAGAATCTAGGTGACATGTTTGTAAAGATATCATCATTCTGGACTGAAAAGAAGAAAACCACAAAAACCTCAATATTTAATTCACCATGTGGTTTAATCAATCATGTGCATTCAAATGCATGTTTTTCATCATCAGAATTTCGTATAAAAATGTCATAATTGATGAATTCTCATCCAACGCAATACCTACCAGGACATCTTCAGAAACTAAACCTAAAGTATCTGAGTTTCGATTGAAAAATGTTATAAATGATGGTTTTAAGTCCAATGTTGTACCACAAAGAAGAATGCATAGACAACATCATTCTGGTAAGGACAATCATGCTAATATGCAATATCATTCGTTTAAACATCTAAATACCAAATTCTTTTCTAAAGCAAAGCATAATGGAAATTTTATGCTCAAAACTGATGTCAAATATCCTTTTGTGGTATACTCAGTCAAGCACTTAGTCAGACTTTCAAAAGAGAAGATTTGTAAAACTTCAAGAACAAATCATAAATTTGTTGTTCAAAATAGTATTCCCCAATGGCACACAGGCCCAATGCATAGAAAGGTTCATAAACCTAACATAGATGGACCCAACTTCAAGTGGGTACCAAAGTGTGCTTAATCTGTTTTGCAGATTAGTCAGAGACATTGTTGGAACACAATGAAGATAATTCAGAATGCGTTGAAAAGCACATTGTGTTCAGTATGCTAACAAGTTCAACATCCCGACTTGAAGAAAGAAGAGTGTTCCCTGCATTCCATTTCACATGTCATTATGTTCACATTAGCCCGAGTCTAATGATCTGAAAAACTTAACGTTTGTAGTTTATCATTCCTTGATATAACTTTTGTGATAATGTTTCATTATTTGTAGGGGGAGCAAGAATGAAATAGATTCTTTGATGAAAAATCATTTTCGAATTTCAATGCATCAACATAGGAAGAGTTTATTTTTTTTCTTTCAAATCATTTTATAAATGAAAATTTCAAAAACAATACAAAATTTTAAAATTCAAAAACATTTTCAATTTTCAAGTTTTATCGTTTTTCCCATCGAGACATTCATTCGTCGATTCATTCTGATGTCTTTCTTGATTCATTTGATTGTTGATCTTCTGAACGCTCATCTTTCATTTCTTGAATTCTATCCTGATAATAATTCTGGAAATCCATTCTCTATTGTTGAATATTTCATTCTTTATGGAAAACCGTTCATTCTTGTGTCAATCATTTTTTATGTGACACATACTTTTCAAGTGATCAGTAAGGCACCAAAGAGTGAGGGAGTGTAGGATAATTCTACTCCTATGGTCAATATAGAACCGGAAGGACCTACCCAAGGAGTTCACCTTATGCTTAAAAAAACAAAGTATGGGTTTAATAGGTCAAATAGGTGAGCAGTATCAGTTATCACGTGATACTGATTGGTGGGCAGAGATAAAATGAAAATGAGAGGGGTGGAACAGGAGATGGGGGTGCATATGATCAACAAATCACTTTGAGCATACATGTCAAATAATTTTGTCATTTCCTGCTTCAAAATTCTTTGATTGTTCATATTCTTTGATTGCTCAAATCATTCTTGACATTCTTTCTGAATTGAATATTGTGTGAAAATCATTCTTGTTGACATCAATATGATTGTTCCTAATCATTTGAACACATAACCAGTGTCCATTTGTATCCAACGGAGATACAAATATTCTTTTTGGAAAGAGAGTTTGAGGGAGAAGTTGAAAAATATTTAGAGAGATAGGATCAAAATAAAAGAAAGATCCTCTCAAAACAGTGTTAATCTGGCTAACCACATATACTACTAGATTTCATGTGTTGAAATTTGGTATTGAAGAAGACATCATGGACCCAGTGATGCAATGCACTAACCCCACCCAGCTACTTAATTATCTCTTAAAAGATGATTGTTTCAACTTCACACGGAGAATTAGCACATCTCTATTGACATCTCACTCGGAGATTGTTAATATTGAAACAAGGAGGACATGCTGCTCCGGTCCCCGACTTCTTTCATGCACTTATAGAGTCTAGAGCTTATTGCTATATAACTTTATTTCTTAGGACACATGATGGAAATGTCACAAGTATCTAGTTTTCGTAACTGATACTGGAACATCTTGAGTGTTATCTTTGTGATATTCAAGATGATAGATGGAAATCCTACCAGTGCTATCATTATTCCAACACTGAATGTGGGTCACACAGTTTATTCAAACTGTTGTGTTAACGAGCAATCTATGTGATCTTGGTGTAAACATTTCCCAACGGGAACTTTGACACATATCAAAGAAATACATATTTGATAAATTCAACTGAATGTCACGAGGAGGATTCTAAGCTATAAATGTTGAAGTATTCATGCACAAATCAAGCTGAATGTCAATTACAATTACATGATGTTCATGAAGAATCCTGATCATCAAGAGGGGGAGAAAGTTTAATGAAATTGAAATTCAGTTGATCTTGAAAGAAGGAAACAAAAATATTAGTTGATTCTTACTGAGTTGAAGATGATGATGAGTTCTTATTCTCAATGCTATTCTTAAAGCTCATCAAAATTGTGCAGCTAAAGAAAACCAAATTCATATGTTAAGAGAGAGACAAAGAAAAGTTTAATTCTGAAAAATCAATATATGTCAAGTTAAGGGGGAGCAAAGAAAAGAGATATCTATCAAATTTGAAAATGATCAAGAGATTCAAAAGAAAAGATAATTTTATGATCAAGACATTATGATCAGGATAAGCAAGATCAAGAGCTACATTCAAGGGGGAGAGAACAAAATATTCCTCATGCAAAAGCAAAGCTTATTTTAAGACATGAGTGCTCAAGATCAAAAAGAAAACGTTTGAAGATTCCCCAAAGCTTCAAAAGAATATTAACTGAAAAAGAATATCTGCATGATTCAAAAGGGGAGTTTGTTAAAGTTTGCGTCAGATGCCAAAAAGACATAACATCTTCTATTTCTATACAAAGGGAGAGATTGTTAGGTTTATCAATTGTATAGAATAGAAGATTACATTTTGAGTGAAGTTTGTATTAATTACAAACTAGAGGGTCTTAATTGTAAATATACTCATGGAGTATATAAGCCTATGATTAAGGCTAATCACGTAACAATTGCCATAATCAATGATATGAACTATGTGTTAATCAAGGTGTAATTAGTATTCTCTCATAGTTCTACACATGCAATTGAAGATTAGCTTGATACTTGAAGAATTGAGGGATTATCAGCTCGAAAGGGTCAACCAAACCCTTGTTACAACCCGGAGCAGATGAAACTCTTGCAAGAGCACGTGCAGGCACAAGAAGCATGATAGCAGATGGAGACAAGACTATAGAGGATTAGCAGTAGCACTCCCTTATATCTTGTACTCTCCAGCAACACCTTGGGATCGGTGCAGGGCGTAAGCTTTCAGCCCTACCCCATGCTCCCAAGTGGTATTCTCTTAGCAAAGTTCATAAAGTATGCTCCCTACTGGATAACATAAAGTCCCCTTGATAATTGGAATATATGATGGCTTAGGGTCTTTATAACCACATCAACATGTTCTAAGGGCTATAAAATTAAGAAATGGTCCCTACGGTGTCTTGTCATGTGTTTCCCATGACCTATAAGAGAGAAGGGCAACAGAGTGGTTTGTTGGATTACCAAGGAGTAGTGTAACATCTTTTCAATTTAAAACTTTAGTATGTTTTTACTAAAACATAGTAACTTATATATAAACTTTATTTTAATTTGGCTAGTTAAAATAACTCGATTAAACAGTATATATATATATATATATATATATATATCTTACTCCTTTTCCCTCCTAATTAATTTTAATACTTTAAAATTAATGTCATTTTTAACCCGAAAAACCTTGGTTATTGTTTTGCTAGGTTAAAACCATCAATGAAAGCCGAATACCACACGTGCCGTGGCCTGTTCTTAGATCACCCTTTACTTATGCCGATAAGCCTATGTCGCACAAGAATTCTTGGGCCGTAGAAACCGGGGCCGAGAGTGAAGTGGGCCGAGGCACGATTTCGCGTGGTGATGCCTTGACTCGAGCCGTAGCCCTTCACAGTGACATGATTCAGGCCGCAACCCTTCGCCACCCGTAATTAGACTTGGGCAAAAGCGTGTACCTAATAATTCTACTAATCGAGTCTCTAATCCGTTAAACGGGCTAAATCCAAAAACTAAAAATAAAGTAAACCTAAAATCAATTACTAAATAATTTAAAATTTAGAAATTTTAATGTTTTAAACAAACTGTTTAAAATTATCGATTAAAAATCTAATTTATTTGGAAAGGATAAACAAAAACTTGTTTCTCCCTTACCTATGATTTTCGACCATCCTGTAAAAGAAAAAGAAAAAAATAATCAACTAAACTTTAAACATATAACGGATCTAAATTAAAAACTTGAGATTAGCGAGTCGTGGCTCGAATACCAGGGTTGGGTTTTAACCGTCAAAACAACCTCGTGAATCACTAACTGGACCATGCGAAACAAAATACAATCTTTATTTGGTAAATTTTTATAAAAATGAAAACTTTATATATAAAAACACAACAAAAACGGATTTAAAACTAAATAAAGATTTAAACTTTAAAACCCTAAAAGCTATAATCTTTATTAATCTCTAACAAGAGAGTTGGAATAGTTACCTTAGGTTGCTCAAGTTTAATCCACCCGTAATGATGCGAAATGAGATCCTTTTAGACGGAAGCCACCAACACGAACAAACCACGAACTTGACTTGTATGTATTTAACTCGACAATCAAAACCCGAAATCCTATGTGTAGGGTTCGGCCAATCCATAAGAGAGAGAGGAGAGAAAATTTTCTATTAATTTTTCTTAACCTTTATTTATGAGGATTAATCCTACATATACTAATTAGATATTTTATGTAATATATATATATATATATATATATATATATATATATATATATTCTATCTATAATAAATAAAATATAGCTTGATCACTAAGTTTTGAATTTGAGATTCATCTTTTGATTTTTTATTTATTACTTCCTATTATATATATATATATGTATATATAAAATTTTCAACTAATATATATATTTTTGTCTATAATAACAATATTTAATCTGAAAAACTAAATGATTTTTACTAAAACATTAAACTATTTTTCAAGTTTCTTAATACATTCTCTGTGTAACAAAAATTACTTTTATGATCTTATTTATAATAACTATTATAAATCTTCTCTCCTAGTTAGGTTGCAATACTACTCGAATTACATACATTCACATGTATGACCCTTGAGTGTCATGTGACGTTGGATGTGGTATTACTAATTTGCTGACTGTGCATATTTATCTAATATAAGTGCGGTACTCCTATTTGCTGATTGGAATCGCGAGAAAAGAAGTTTGTTTAGATAGTACAAATGACAATAGATAAGGTTGAAGTTGCTCGTGACCGACTACGAGTAGCCTGACAAAGGGTATCATACGGTTTGGAAAGTGCACTAAGAAGTCTAGACCGAAGACTTTTGAAGTCGGCAAGAAGGTGGTGCTTAAAGTCTCTCCATGTAAGGGTATCATACGGTTGGGAAAGTGCGGTAAATTAAGGTGTGAGTTTATTGGTCCGTTCATAGTGCTCGGAAGAATTGGGGATCAAGCCTATAGGTTAGCGTATCCAACAAACGAGCCAGGTATTTTATCTATGGAAGAGCTCAAGGTAAATGAGCATAAGCATGATCGACAAACAAAACAACTGAGGAAGAACTGGGTCAAGTTAGTTAAAGTATAGTTGAAAAAAACATGGCTCGAACGTGATTTGGGAAATCGGATAAGATGTGAAGCTTGTTATCCCCCGTTCATTTTAGCGCTTGTTCATCTTCTTAAGAGGGGGATGATTGTAATGATTACATTTTTTTGTTGGTCCCTAAGGTAATCAACAAACTAATATAGATGTGTTGCAGGGAGGATTGAATACATAGTTTATTAAGAACAAATCAAAATAAAGTCAAATGCTTTTATTAATCAATCAAGCTTTATGAAACCTTAATTCAACTCATTAATTAAAATTTAACTCCCTCTCAATCAATCTCACAAACTAATTGATAGGTCTTGTTTTGATCAATATGCACACTTAGTGCTTACAAAATTAGAACTAATCTATTACATCAAATATCTTGATTTTTAAAATACCGAGGATGATTTACCTACCAATCTGCTATTTCTTGAATAATTTATTCCATCAGCTTATCATAGTTTGGTAGGGGTTTCAATTCATCCTTCCTTGATGACTTTATTGGCTTTGTATCTAAACAGACTATTCTGCTTAGATTTATCACACATCATTCTTAAACCCAATACTTGGGATATACCAATGTATTTGTGAGAGCTTCTGGAAGTATTGGTTGCCTTGTATATCTAAATACATGAATCCTTGAATGGGTTTATCAATATAAGTGCTTTCTTTGAACTCCATCCCTTGTGGAATCTCGAATTCATTTTTGGCATCTCGTAGTCCAGCTTGTCTTGCTCTTCCTTTCTTTTAAGACCTATGGAAGGAAGTGAGTAGTGTCCTGATTTTATCTCGGGGAATTTCTTTCAATTGATCATTCAGTGTCTCGGCTTTGGCAAACAATCTTAATAGTTCATCTTTAGTCTGAATTCTTGCTCTTGACCTTTCCATATCCTTTATTAAGATGTCTATAAACTTCCACTCATGATATCCAAGCTTATGCATCAAATTTAGATCAAGTGAAGTTGTAGCACCATTCCTTAGAGTAAATTTCAGAATCACAATTCCTTGAACGTTGCTTAGCTCTAGATTTTTAATCCTTGAGAAAAAGTAGTTTTGGATATAAGTAAGTCTTTTGGATAAAGCACTTACTTATAACATCAACTTGTACTTTTGGTATTTTAGCATCTTAAATTTTAGGTTCAATGTATTTCTTTTGAAGCTTAACCAACTCATGTTCTTGCTCTCGTATTTGTTCTCTCCAAGCTTGCTCTCTTTGCTCTTTCTCTATTCTCTGTTTTTCAAACATAGCTAAACTATTTTCTTTTTCACAATTCTTTAATAGATATATGTAGTATTATGTAGCCTCTTGCATTTATAACCTTTAAATAGATAATTTTGTAGCTTTTTCTTGGACAGTTAGATGATCTTTAGATTTAGAGTCTAATTGTCCACCTAAGATATCTTTTCTTACTTTTCTTCTTTCCGAAGGTTTTGTTTCTTCTGACAACTTTTCCTTTTCTTTTATTAGTCTTAAGTTTGTTTAGCTTGAGAAACTCTTTCTTTCTTAGTCTCCCTCTTAGCCGGATCGTTTTATCTTTTCGATGGACCGATTTGACCTTAAACATTGTAATGCCCCAATTTAAAATTGTTTTTTAAAATTAAAGCTTTAAAAAAAGCTATTTGGCTAAAACAGAATTTTATAAGCTGGTGGAAACAAACCAAGTATTTTTTTAACCCTTTAGTTCATACAAACAACCACAACTTATGTCAAAAAGGGTTTCCAACAAGCTTGCTATCAGCGGAAGCAAATAAAACATATCGTATAAAACCCTCGGGTTTGTATAAAAGTTATGCACCCATTTAAATCGAAAGTAATTCCATTTCCCAACTAGGAGCATTATCGTTACAAAATACGTTTTAAGCAGCCAATCATCAACGGTCAAACTGGGGCTTTGCCTTGGTGCTAACACAACCTGCAGAACAACAACAAGTAGTATCTTCTAAGCTACAAGAGCTTAGTGAGAAAGCTAAACTGTAAATCATATAAACATGTGCATAAATATATACGAATGCCACAAAAGGTCTTATGGATACAGTACTACACCATCTTAGCATCCGCCAAGAAGGCTAAAACGCTGTTTGTAGCTATTATTGCATAAAGCAGCATGCTACAGCTCTCTCTCTATGATCCTCTGATCAATAATATAACACATTTCAATGCAATACACATATCACAGATATGAATCAGAGTTTAGAAAACTCACCTCCGCAATTAATACCACCCAGAGTTATGCCAGATATACTCAGAACACGTTAAACAGTAATTCCTACAGATATATAATCATGGTATTAACCACATAATCAAACACAACTCTTAACAAACTGAATAGGGCAGGGCACCCCCTAGGCACACCCTAGGCATGGGTGTGCCTTCCTCCAGGCATGGCTATGCCTGTCCTAGGCATGGGTGTGCCTTTCCCTCAGGCAAGCCTATGCATTTCTCAGGCACGCCCGTGCCTCAGTCAAAAAGCACGGGAAGTACCATATGAACTAGTCTTTTCCACGGAGCGTTAGGCATGCCTATACCCTCCACAGGCATGGCCGTGCCTCCCCTTGTCTACACCAGAATGTCGGCCAGAACACTGTTTTTCCGACCAAAACACCAAAATACTCACTTTTAATTCATAAAAAACTACTAGGGTGTTTTCCTACACCCCAAACAACTTCTAAACCAAAAACAATAACCATAACATCATCAAATCTTGATTCACCATGAATCATTCTAAAAACCCATAAGAACTTCAAAAACATGATACAAGATCTTACCTCAAACTTGAATCTATGCTAGGCTAAGTTATATGCACTTGTTTCTACAGTTCTTTCTCCAAAAACTCACAGGAATTCTTGTGCTCTAGAACTTAGGTGAAGTCGGTTGAAGAAAATGAGAACTTTGACTCTCCATTAGTCAAAGATGGCTATATATAAATACATCTTTGAGAATTGACACAAATGGTCCCTCAACTTCTCTTGTTTCATTTTGACAACTTTAACCCCTCAAGTTTCTAAACACCTCCTAATCTTAATTAGGAAATCACCAAAATTGTAATACTTGATTATTTATTAAATTACGAAATTTCGAACTTCGGGTGTTACAACTCTCTCCCACTTGAAATATATTTCGTCCTCGAAATCAACTGTTGGTGTTCCGGATAACTACATGTTATCTCTTTCTCAGGTTTCTCTTTCAAAACCACCTTGTTATTTCCATTGGACCTTATATTTTCCAATATGTTTACCGTCATAACTCGTATTTCTAATAGTATTAACACATATGCAGACTTGTCTACTCAACACTCTCTGAGATATAACTCGTGACAAATACTCTGGTGGTTCTCAGCCTACATGTAACCTTTTCCATATAAGCAATAACTCTAAATGGTCCAATCAACATCGGACCTAATTTCCACCTCATTCTAAATCTATTATTGCTCTTTTATAGTGACCTATTAATGTAACATAGTTTTCCCACTTGTTACTCATCAACGATATACGATTATTTGTATAGTTCATTTATCAATTTGGGTTGTTAACAACATTCTTCTCATTTTATAAATTGTTCTGTTATTCACTGTATCACCTCATTGTTACTCATTTCTTTCTGATCTTGAGGTTTGACCTCTCTTACCACATAATATGCCGTACGGCGACAACCCGATACTAAAATAATAATTTGTATAATATATAAAAATTTGGCTATCACCGGTTAAAAACTCCAGTTTATTTCAAATTTACAACATACGTACACCACTTACTTTCAATCGATTGAATTGTTCTCTCACTTTACTCATATAATAAAACATGTTTCTCATCTCTTCATAAAATCCTTTTCAAAATTTGAACTAAATCGGTTTTTCTGACATAACGAAAACAAAACAGGGACACGTAACCAAAAATAATTTCTTTATATAAACCTCAACTAACGTTAGAGAAATAAAATTTTCTTGATGGCACCGAAATGTACATTTTTAAATAGTATGCTTACAACCACTCGTATCATTTTAAAATCCAAGCAGGTTGGAACTTCTCATATGTTTTGATATACATCCTTCATGTTCAAACTTTGCAACACGTTTGCCACATACTTGGTTATCTCTGGCTTCATCTCTAGACATCAATATTTCACTTAACTCTTTATACCTCTTAATTGTTTTAGATAAATCAAAATTTTAATTACGTGTTTTCTGCTCAAAAAGCTTTATCTTGATTTCTACCACTAGGTGCTTGTATTCAATTATAGTAATTTAATAATTCATAATCATTCCTAATAGGGCTAATTGCATGTTACTCGATCCGCTTTTGTCGTGGTTTTCCTCTTTACTGTTTCAATTGTGTATTTCATATTTTAATAGTTAAGGATATAATTTTGATCTTCCTCAAGGGTTCATTTCTTCAATTTAACTCTGCTAAGTAGAAATTACATTTTCAAGAATAATTATGTTTTAACTGTTCCCGTTCTTTCTCGAGCAACAAATTTTACTCTCATGATAATAATCGATAATACAGTTATCATGCTCAATTATCTGTCAGGTCAACACCCGACCTTTTGTTCAAACTCATATACTCCACCTCATACCTAGGCCAAGGCCCATAAATTTTAAAACATCCACATCACTTCTATCATGTTCTCTTTTGGTATTATTATTGAATTATTTCTAATAATCAACATATACATAACTCATCGTTATACTTTACTTCAATCAGTATAATTCATTAATCAACATTTTATCTATTAGTCGCTCAAAATTTTCCCTGTAATAATATAAGTCACTTCCACACCTTTTTAATTAATCAGAGACAGTAATCTCTTTTATTTACTCTTTACTTATTTTACCAATCATTCAACATTACATATTATGGCTTTAAATTTCTTTTCCAACTCAATGTTATGCAATTTCTTCGTTTAATTCTGTAACTTTTATCAATACTCCTTTCTACCACCATCATGGTTGTCAATATGAATTGTTTTAATATATTTAATCATTAGAAATCTTTTCACACTACTCTCCCACTTGAGTCAGCTCATTATATAGATACAAAATACTCATTACCCGTAATTCAACCAATAACACAAAATCTTCCTTGATTTTGCCTCCTTCGACATTTTATTATCTAAGAAAATTACATACCGGTTGTACATAATTTACATACATTTTAAAAGAAACCTTACACTGTATCTACTTATTTATTTAATATCTCGACTAACAAATTTCAACTAGTTAGGACATTCTCAGTTCTCATGCCCGTACTGAGCACATTAATAAAAAACTTTCCTAAGGATTAACAATCCTTATAATTATGTCCTACTTCTCCACACGTATAACAACCTTTAGTTTTATGTTTACATTGACCCGTATGATTCTTACCACAAGTTTCGCATCTTGATCTTCTACGGGATCCCTCAACTTTAACCTCTATTTTATCATACTTCATCACATTAATCATTTCATCCTTCAATAAATGAAATTCTTCTCGAACTACACTTCTTATCTCATTCTTCATTTCTGTCATAATAGACGGCATAACCGTTTTAATACATTTTCCAAACTCATCCTCCATGACACCCCTAAGGTGTCTGGTAGGTATGACTCCACGCCTTTCCCCATAAAGAGAAATATAATCTTCAACCTCTCTTATGGTAATCATGTCAGGGCATTCTTCGCTCCTTACTTCATTCTCTGTCCTAGGATTCACATTAGGATCCATTACACTGAAACAAAACAATTCTTGGTCATTCATAATATTAATTACACCTCTCATCATTTAATCTTGTCTTTGTTTCACAAACGCTATATTATTTTACCATATTTTGGATAATATTATAGATTCATACCAACGTGTATCTCTTTCCATTTATGTTAACTTGCTTCTCATAATTCTCATAATAATTTCACATACATGTCATGTGTACACTTGGCTTTATTATCCCTCTTACCAACACATCATATATTACATTATCTTTTGAAACATAAAGTTTCCGTATTCATAATACCTTTACGAACTTTACCAATCATCTTTGTCTTTAAAATGTCACACATCATTACCTGCATTTGGCCAATCCATTGAGACTGGTATATTATATTATACATGCTCACACTCTCACGTTTTTATGTTCTTCTCAATTTCATACCCGTTTCTCCTTATACATAATATTCTCGATATTATAGTACTCATATTATAACTCATTTCGTCTTTATTTCATAACCATCCTTCATCTCGTTTATATTTATAATATTAGGCCACTTACTCTTTTAAAAGAGTTTATTAAATCATAATCATTTTATTATCATTTGCATGTTAAAGCATAACCTCTTTCTCAATTAAACATACTTTATATTTTCTCGTTAAATACCTTCTTGCTGGTATTAATTTAATTTTGACCATCGCAGTCATTACATATTTAATTGTTTTTTCTCTATCATCATCTTTTCTCATAATCATCATCTCTTGTTCTCTTTATATAATACTTTCCACAACAATATAATCTATAAAACCACATGGTTTATAGTATCTCATACTATTTTATTCATACTCAAATATAGGCTTAGTCAAGCCCCGTATTATTAGCATCTCCTTCTGACATTATCTCATTATCTGATTCAATATTCACCTTTCTTTAATAAGTTATACTTTTATTAGGACTTCTTACCAATCACACTGGTTCTATCCTCTCTGGTTTATTATTAGGACCATCTCTTAGAATATTACTTCCTGAAGAATTTCTTATATTCATCACACTAGAACTTATGTCAAACATTACTCTTATAACAAGAAACTACTCAGGTTTCCTTTTAACTCATTTTGGTTTCTCCTCGTATTCACTAGAAATATAGATAAAGCATTAAAACGTAAGGTAGCTGTAACACCGCTTCCGAAAACAACCACTTTAATGACGAATCAGGTTTAGCAGTGGAAATTTTTCTTTTTAAAATAGTAACAACTAAGGGGCATCTACATCAAAAGTCACCCGCCTCACCAGGCCATCTAGTCTTTACCTGAAAAGGGAAATCATAGCACCATTAGCTAACACTTAGCTAGTGAGTACATACTTAGCACAAGCATCAATACAGTGAGTCATGCAACATATACATCATACCTATCATATCATACATATCATATCATACATATCGTATCATACATATCGTATCATACATATCGTACTTAAGAAAGCATTGCTAGCTTAACACATAGCGGTGTGCTGACAAGATCAGTAAGAGTCATATCTTGCAGAGGAGTCTGTCCTTCTCAATAACTCAGACCGGGGAATCAGACACAACCATCCGCGCTGGTGGTAGAGCATAAAGCAGTTCTGCAAAACCTTGATCCGGGATGCACCCCGAATCACCATTAAATCCCGAATTATGACCGAAGTCCTTTTGGGATCCAGCTAACCGGCTGACCTTAACCATGCGTCAGATATCAGATGGTCTGCAGACCGTGCACATACACATATACGTACATTTGATCCCACAGGGATCCATTATCATCATATATCGTACATAGGATCCCATAGGGATCCATCATACAATCATTCATTCATAGTTTCACATGCATCATCATACAGTTCATCATTCATGCACATCATCAGATATTAACTAAGCGGTTTCAATCTGGACCTGCTGGCATGCACCTATTACACATCTTAAAGGCAATTACAACATCATTACATAGTCATCTTAGCATGCAAGCCTTACTCTACCGAGTCTCATGAAAGTAGGCACTCACCTGAGTAGTTTACTACGTACAGGTATCTGGCTTTGACTCCACTAACACGACAAGTTTACCTAGAAACATCATTACTTACATTAATCATTCGCATAAGCGAGACACGACAAGATCAGGAACTCCTTAAAGGAACCTTAGACCAATAAACAAATACTTAACAATCTTTGAGTCGTTTACAGAAAGACACCCATTGCGGCCGCAAGCACCAATGCTTGCGCCCGTAAAGGCATGCTTGCGCCCACAAACAGCTCTTTCATTTATTATACCATCTTACATAAGATTTGGGATCAAAATCAACCATTTGACCCACTTGCATCAACTTTCAAGAAATTCATCAAAATCATCATTTTAATGTTGGAATCTGCCCACTAACACACGTATGCCGGTATCACTTCTAATGAAGCACGGGCCTCTTGGGTCACACGCCAAGGATTGATCCCGACAGCTTAATGTGGAAGGAGAATGTCAAAGAATCAAAAGTGTTTTGATTCGGGGCTTCACGACCGTGAAGGATGCTCCACGGGTCGTGAAGCATGCTACCCTAACGATTGTTCAACGGCCGCCACGTGTCGTGATGCCTTTGGGCTTCACGGCCCATGATGAGGTCGTGAGGGAGATGCCCTCACGTGTCTCGACCGGGCGGCACGGCTCATGGAGTTCTAAGTCCCCTCGTGGCGCACTTAGGCTTCACAGCCCGTGAGAGTCCGTGAGGGGTCGTGAAGAGGGTAGCTACAGTGACACTTGTGTTTTATTGGACCATTTAATGGTCCAATTAAAGGACATGCAATTTGGCCGAGTTTCTGGTGTCAATAGGCATGGTTTGAGGCTATAGAACACAAGCAACCATATACAACTTAGCTCTACTCCATTTTCTCTCTTGGTACTAAATGGGTTTCATGCTACAACACTAAGATGGTGATCTTGAGTGTTCATATGAAGATCATTGGTGCAAGAGGAGAACATCTTTGGGCTGTTCCAAATGGTGAAGTCTTGGTAGACGTTCACCTAATGGATTGCTTGTACAATGGGATCAAACTCTTCTTGGTGTGGACTAGCAATGGAGGAGGAAGCCATTTTGTTTCCTCAAATTCATCCCCACACATGGAGCTCGATTTCCAGCTGGAAGAAGGTATACTTTCTTCCTCCTTCTTCTTGTTTTGAGTTGCAATTTGCTTTGTAGTGTGTTCCACCATTGGAACTAGTTGTGGGCTTTGTGTGTGTTTTCTTTTGATGTCTTGCATGCTACTTTCTTGTTTGCTTCCGCTGCGTTTGTGCCCACCACGAGTTCCAACAGTGGTATCAGAGCCATCTCTACAAAGAAATTGCACTTTGATGGCTTGAAAACCGAAAATGGACATTCTATCCAGAAGAGCTTCACGGGCTGTGGAGCTTTTGGCTTCACGGGTCGTGAAGCCTACACGAGTGGCTTCATGGGGTGTTGCTCGTGAAAGGTTTTGACTGTGTCAGAGTCGTGGAGCTCATGGGCTTCATGGGCCGTGAGGGCCCGTGAAGGCTTCTGGGCCGTGAAGGTCTCGTAAACAGTGTTTTTATTCTTTTTTATAAAAGAAATAAATTTTCGGTTTTAGCACCTTTCGATTCTGTTTTTCCAGAATCTGTCCTTTTGTTTGGACATTTGAAAAGCCCCGTTTATGTGTCTTGATTCATATATTTCTATGTATTGGGTGGTTTTGGCATAAAATGCACACATGCATATACTTATATTGTGTATATATGAATATGTGTTCTCAAAGTGTTTGGGATACTAATGCATATGTACAAGGATTGTTCCTTTTGTGCCTTGAGTGCTTTGCTTGTTTCAACAATCTTAATCGAGATACATTTTGCATGGTTTTGTTGTGGTACACAATGTTTTGTTTGTGGTTGTTGTTGTGTCCGGTAACGCCTTGCCCGTTAGACCTATGTGTTGGTTGTTTGGTTGTTTATTTATGTATTCATTCATTTGGTGGCTTTTAGTCACAATGGTTTGTAATAATGTTTAATTTGGTTTGTAAATTTGTAAATTTATTATGGCTTGCATGCCATTGCTTTCCTTTGTACTTGTTGTAAGTAGCTTAGAATAGCAATCGCGGTTTGCATGCCGTTTCTTTTCAAATTGTTTATAATTGTTAAAAGAAGACCGAAGACAACAATTGAGAGTCGTGGAGGAGATGTCTTGGCTACCTTGGATCCGCTGGAGATGACGGATTCAGTGGGAGCACTTCCGGCGAGGCCATTTGGTTGTGTCCTTAGTTTGGCCTTGCTCTCTCCGTTTGGCTCACGGGGAGGGCGCATAGGGTTTAGGGGCGTGTTACCGGATATTTGCTTTGTGCGTGGTTGTGATTTATTTTGTTATTTTCTTGCGTAGTTGTTTAGGATCTTCGCATGCTAGAAAACTTTTCAAAATAATAAAATCACAAGAGTTGTTAAATTGTTTAACAAACCCCGCACGCTCATGATTAACAAATAAATATAAATTGGTTTATATTAAAGTGAAAAATGCGTTTTGTCACTTGTTTGTTAATCAACTTGAAAAGAGGTTTTTTAAACCGGAAAGACAAAAGTCCCGTTTTTCTCAAACGTAAATCACACGCCACCCGTAAGATGACACCACCCGAATCTAGTGAGGCATGGGATGATTGTCGAGCTAAGCACGAGTTGTTCGATGCGGATCTGTGTGGAAGGTGAGTGTGGCGACTTGAAATTATTGGTTGTCGAGCTTAGCATGAGCCAATGATTGTCAAGGGTGTCATGGTGTATCTTGACGGACGATTTACAATTCCAACTTAATACGCATTGGTAATTGTTGTGCCTATACCGAGTTGCCAAATTGGCTTTACGAGGAATTGGTGTGAGAAGGGATCAAACATGCCAAACTGACGCTATGAGTGTTGATGGATCCCGCAAGTGTCTAAGAGTTGTAATCTCAGATTGCAATTGGTAAAGCGTTTACCGGCCTAAATATCTTCATGAAGTGATCCGCGGCAAACCCGTCATGTAGTGAAGTGAAATAAGGTTCTTAGCCCTTGTTAAGATAATTGGTTTTCTTAAAAACTGAATGGGTAATTATCGTAACGAGGATTGTATCAAAACTAACTAAAACGTGTATTCTTATATCTTTAATTGGCAAACGTTAACGACACCGCTTCAACTTAAAACTCCGTTCGTTCCTAAAGAAGGAGATACTCATTAGTGTGGACTTCGTTGACTAGGATTGGTCGTTGAGGCTTGTCCTCCACCATGAGTCAAAGTTGCACATTTTAGAGAAATCCCTTCTAGAGCCAAAATGTTACCAACACGACCTAGACCTCTAAATGCATGTAAAAGTGCATTGTGGCCTTGATCGGTTGAAGGATGCATGAAGGCGGGAATATTAGTGTCCATATCCTTGAGATGAAGGCGTATGTGGACCTAAAGGAGAGGCATGGATTCTCCATAGGGAGGGAGCTTGTGGTGAATGTATATTCTCCAAAGTCCCTGTCCAAGTGATGTAAATGGTTCATTGTGAACTATCACATGCACAATATGGAGAAGTCCTTGATAAAGCATCATGGCATGTTGTGGACTGCTAAGTCTTGCATGGCCAAAGTATGGCTCGCCTCACCAACTCCCCCTAACATTATAAAGGAACAAGAAACCGAGAAGAAGAAATTGACCTCAAGTGGAAAGTTTGGTTTTACCAAACCTACCATATATGTGAAGTCAGAGGGCAATGAGATTGTGCCTCAAGATATGACTCCACAAGGGGTAATTTGCTACTTCTGCGAAAAGTTTGGAAAATTGGCGCCACCACGCCTGCCCTATGAGCCTGAAAGAGCTAAAATCACTTATGAGTAAGAGAAATTAGCTCCTTGACTTCAGGAACATTCATGATCAAACTCCATTGCTCTTCTACTTCTAAAGGCTAGGTTTTGAACGCTAGCAATAACGCTCACGTTTGTCACAAATTTGTTTGTTACAAAGTGAAAGTGTTAAAAGAGAAGTAGGCGGATGAGGCATGGAGAGTTGGAATTCGAAAAGGGAAACATAGTTGTTGTCCCTATTGAGAGGATTTGAAGTTTGTATCTTGCCTTTCCTTCCAACTATTCTATTACTTTATTAGATGTATGTTTATGCCATGTATGGCTAGAAACATTATATCTAAACGCCTTTGTTGACGATGGATATTACTTTGACTTTTGAAATTAGTGGTGATTTATTTCAAATTTTATCCATGTCGTGGCATTTAAAATAAGTTTATGCTCAAGGAGTAATAGAACGATCATAAATGTATTGATAAGTTATCCTATTGTGAAAGTTGATTAAGCTATATAAACAAGACTGGCATCACCAAGATCCGTGAGGTTTAGGAACTTGGAACCCTTTGACCATGCGTCAAATGTTGAATGCATATCTTGTTTGTTATGCTAGATGACTTAAAAATCCTTCACTTGAGTATGTGAGAGGATTCAAAGCTTGTTGGATTTCGTTCACACTTTTAGTGTGTTGACCGTTCAAGCAAACATTAAGGAGTAACTTTAGATACCTTGTTACCTTTACCGGTGATGGTAGAAGGGATGGTATGTCTATTTTAATGGACTAGTTTTTGAAACCTTAGAAGTGTTCAAAACTCACCATAACGAGGTACATGATAGAGAGGGCAATGCAACTATGATACTCGAATCTAGTTAAGATGTTGAGTACCTTAGTTTTATATAATGCGACTATCATAGGAATTATGGGATTGTCTCACAATTCATTCCTCTTAAGACACATTGTTACATGTGGTCGTCTAAAGGAGGAACCGGACATTTTGATATGGTCCGACAAGTGATAGGTTACACTTTTATGTCCAAAATTGTTTTGGGTCATTCTCCAAATGGTGGGCATGAGTTCTAAATTTTATGAACAACAAAGATGGTCATATAAATGCCTTAGAGGATATGACGGAAAGGAGAATCCTTATTTGTCTATTCCAAAGTCTGGATTGTCTAGCCTACGTTTAGACGTGAGGTGGAGGAACCCAGGATCTAGAGGTATTTACTCCATTAGGTACTCCACTAAGACCATGGGATATTTGTCTTGACAAACCTTGTGAGAACTTATAAGTCGCTTAAAGGTAAAGTCTCTAAAGAAATTAATATCCATGGATGCCAGTGAGAGTAAAGTATACCTTGAATGGAAGAACCTGATGTTGACACTAGAATCCAATCAGAGATGACTGAAACTCAGCATGGCAATGTTGGAGAACCTGGCATAAAATCATTACCTCTTGGTAGAAGTTGTCATAAGACCAGAAAGATATAACTCGTTATATCTGAGGAAGACAACTTAATGATGATTCATGATGGATGCGTCAACTACCGGTAAGCGTAGTGGAAGAACCTGATGTTGACACTAGAATCCAATCAGAGATGACTGAAACTCAGCATGGCAATGTTGGAGAACCTGGCATAAAATCATTACCTCTTGGTAGAAGTTGTCATAAGACCAGAAAGATATAACTCGTTATATCTGAGGAAGACAACTTAATGATGATTCATGATGGATGCGTCAACTACCGGTAAGCGTAGTGGGCTTGGAGTCCGCTAAGTGGAAGGAGGTTATGAAATATGAGATGCTATCCATGTCGGGTATCCAAGTTTTCGACTTGGTTGATCCTACACCTGGGTGTAAACCTGCAAGGTGTGATAGGTTCCTTAAGGAGATAGACCAACATGGATAAGTTTGTAGACTACTTCAAATACCGGCTGGTAGGAATGGTTTCACGATGATTGACCATGAGGAAGGTATCATATAGAAATAGTCTCCCAGTGGTTATGTTGAAGTCCACAAGGGTACTTATTTTATAAGTGCCTTTTAGGCTATATTAGATGGAAGTGAAGACCACATTCCTTAATAGGAATTTTCTGAGGAAATGCTCACAACATTTTCGAGGGTCATTCACTATCATAAGTATCCTAATGAAATCTACAAACCCTAAGTAGTCTACTTGTGGACTTATGTTGCCATCTCAATGTTATAATCTTTGCGTTGATATGAAAATCATTTGTTTGAGTTTTCAAAAGGCAATGATAAAACATGGATGAATGCAAGAGCTAGTGGGAGCATTTTGTAATCCTATTCTAAATTTGTCTACCACATACAACGTATTGGAGATAATGTCCTGATCTTACTTCGAAAAGCTTAGATCATGAATTATGCATCCAGAATGATTATAGGATATACAAGACCTATGAAAGGAGTAAAGAAATATTGAAATATGTTCTTGTTGATCTATAGTGTAACATCCTCAAATATGGCCTATTCGCGTGCTCCATTTGGTATGTCAATTTATTTAAAAGTATTAAATGAATATATATGTTAAGTATTAATAGAAAATATGTAATTGGCTAGTTAAATCTGAAATCAAAAATATTATTAAAAATAGAAAAGAATTATAAAATATTAACTTGTTTCAAACGAGGTTTCCAAAAATATCTTCGTTAGTTGAAACGGTTATTTGGGTGTTGTGTTGTATGTTAAAAAGGGGAACAAAATACCCCTTGTGGATATTTGTTGACCATAAGTCGGTCCACATAAGGTGAGTCAGCCAACTCACCTTCAACACACACACACATACGACAAACACACACACACCTCTTACTCTCTTCTCTTGTTCTTCTACCTTGTTCTTGAAGGAGGAATCACACCAAGATCATTCAAGAGCTAGAATTGAAGCCTAATCAAGTTACAAATCTGTTCTTGTTCTTTTATTCTTCATCATCTTGTCCATAGTAAGCTTTCCTCTTTCCTTGTTCTTGATTTTAGGTTTTAGGTTAAAATTGGAAAAAACGAAATTAGCTATTAAAGTTTGAATTTATGAGTTTCAATCTGTTTTAGAATCACCTACAAGTAGTTTAGGATTGATTTTATGAATTAAAGATACCTTCTTGATTGTAATTCTTGAAATTGACCAAATGGGTCAAATATGGTGAATTCATGGATTAATCATGAATTTGATGTTATAGTAGGTTATGTTTATGTTTATGGACTCTCTTTGATGCCCCAAAGCTTGTACATAACTTGGACTTAATTAAAAACATGTAAAACTTGAGTTGGAATGGCTGAAATCTGGGGAGAAACACTCTTCTCGTGGCCTGGATGAATGTCGCGGCGCGACCCTTAAGGGTGTCGCGGCGCGACCAGTGCAGCAGAAAACAGAAACTTGTTTTTTCAATGTACATGGTATAAGGGTTATAGTTGGATCATTTTGGCACTTTAAGGGGTATCATTGGGGGTTAGGACTAGTGTAAGAATACATGTACTTGATGTGTGGTAATCTAAATGAATTATATATATATAAAATAGATAATGGTTGAATCACTTTTGACCATTTTAGAGGCATTTAGTATGGTTTAGACATTTTTACTGAATTAAACACATAAGTAGGAATATAACACTAGTAATAGTATATGTGTTTATATGTGATAATCTAAGTGGACTTAAATGTGTACTAATAGGTAATTAAGCTATCAAGGAGAGCCGAGTTCATATTGTGTTGTTGATAAACACACGAGGTGAGTAATGACTCTTATGACTTCAATTAAGGAAGTTTTAAATGCAAGAAAAGTTATATGATTACGACATGCTACAACTTGTATTATGAAAGCCATATGTATGCTAGTATGGTATATGTTTATAATGATAATGAACGAACACATGATATATGATATGTATGTTTGTTGATGGATCTGGATTGGATCCATCTCGTTAAAGTTGTTAGTTATTACAGAGTGCATGCCAGCGGATCCAAATTGGAGCCGTCTAGTTGAACTTGTTATTATGTATGCTACATTATGTAACTGTAAAAGCTATATGTATGCAAGTAAGATTAAGAATTAAGATGCCTTGATAAATGATGTGCAAGACATGTATTTAAGTACATGTGCACATATTGATGATCATATGTTATCTGTTTATGCATGCATGCACTTGTCCCTGAAAAGGGTGAATGATGAAATTATCTGTATGTCCGGACTAATATGTAATTAAGGTCAGCTTCGGCTGGGTCCTAGGCCTACGGGCATAATGTTCTGGACTAACGGTACTCGAGTACCGTTCCTTTCAGCAAGTGAGGTGAGTGCCTTAAGTGGCTAAGCCTAATGAGCCTTGGCTCCTTAACGAGCACGGTGATTCACTTATGTGATGAAACCAGCACGGATGGTAGTGTTTGATTCCCCCGGTGGTAGTGGTTTGAGCTGGACTTGCAACCCGGAAATATAATTCACTCGCTGGACATGTCAGAACTCCGCTATGTGATAGGATAGCATTGTTTGCTTATTCCTGCTATATGACTTGCTTTGTTGCTATATGACTTGCTTAGTTGCTAATGACTTGCCTTATTGTTATGCATGATTGTTAGTATTCACTAGCTATTTTTAAATAGCTAATGTTGTTGATGTTAACCCTTTTACAGATAAAGAATAGGCAGGCTTGGTGAGTTGGGGACAGTCGTGGCACATGTATATGCCTTTTTGAAGGAACACTGCTTTTGGTATTATAATGCAATGGTCGGTTTAGTTTAATGTAACACCGGTTGGCATGTTTGGCAATTTTTGTATTGTATATTTATATACACGCCAAACATGTGTTTTTAAAAACTGTAATAACTACTTGGGTTTGTTTGTTTGCTATTTAAAATTACGCTGCAATGTTTTTGAAATTCTGTTAAGTTAACAAACAGGTAAATATTCAAATTACAAACGGACCCATGCAGTTTGAAAACTCGAAGTTTATACTGATTTTAATATAGCAAAGGCGGTGTTACAAGTTAGGTATTAGAGCCTAAGTTTGAGGGAATTGGGTACTTGAAAGAGTATTCAATCTCAAACTCGGGCCCGACCATTATGAAGTGTTCCTTATTAGGTAAAGGGGATTGAGTGTGAGACTAATAAGTATATAAAACTTAAGATAAGTTCCTTAACGATACAAATTGGTAGGGTTATGCAAGATAACTCATAATGATAACGGTAAAAGTTTAAAATACGACTACCAATATATTTATTGGTTACATAATAAAGTGATGTATAGATCAATCTGATGTAATCAGATTGAAAATGAGAGATTAAGAGTGATATCAAATGAATAGCTGAAATAATAGTAGTCTTGTGGACTACTAGTAGTATGATAAACAGGAGAACTGTCTTCAGTTCCTATGAAATGTAACAAATAGTAAATGATGAAGTCTAGTCACGGATTCTATATGAATCCTGAAGTATGAGGAAGAATTTTGATGAATAGCTATGCTAAGATAAAGGTCGATTAGAGTTGAATTTGGAATACAGAGATATTAAAGAAATATACTTTTGATATGAGGTGGTACCTCAACGATACATGATGTCTTATGATAGATGAAACTCTAAATGACATGTGAAACGCTATAAGCGTATTGGTGAAATCTAAGTGATTAATAAAGAAGAATTGTGGGTTCACGACTAGTTAACCTAAAAATGTTGAATGAGATTGAACATAAGTAAGATTAACTCTATTGAGTTAGTAGTTTCCCTTGGTACTAGAGAGAAAGTCGTAAGATGTTCGGGTGAAAATGTGTAAGTGTAATTAACACTTTACAGTTGAACCGTTTGTAAGATCAAACGAAAGAACAAATAGTAGTCTTAAAAATTGTTGTTAAGATTTAAAGTATTGAGCCAAAAAAAAACTCAATTGTTGATTTTGTGTCTAACTAATCAAACGTGTATAATTTCCAAAAGTATAAGTAATAATATGTCATGGTTCAAGTGAACAATGACATAAGGACATAACTGTCCAAATGTATAAGTAAAGCGACGATAAATTCTAAAAGTTAAAAGTGAAATGAATATGAAGGCAACCCTGAATAATCGGTGGTTACAAGTAAACAAGTGAAGTGAGTGATTGAGACAAAAATGGGCACACATAGTCCCATTTGGTAGTAAAAGAAATCTAAGATTATGAGGTATATAAAGGAATACATGTGTGTAAGATTACAATGGTACATGGCAATTCATTATGGTATGAATTTCCAGAAATGATAAGTTCACCTACGAGTGTAACTGTGATCATAAGAGTAGAAACCCTTATGAGGTAAGTTAAGAAAGGTTAAGTGTGTTTGAAAATAAGTGATAAACTCACAAGTGGTGATTTACTAAAGTGAAGTATATGTATACGAATAAAATTTAGTTAATGTTATGAATGAGTAGTGTTTTAATAGACACCATTCTTAACATAAGATGAAATATGAGAAATTGTTTAGAAAGACATAATGTGAAAGTAAGTAATGCGAGAACCAACGATGTTTAAGGTTGTATTAAGTGAAGTGAATATGTAATAAAAGAATATTTGGAGGCGTTTCAAGTGTAACGTGACTTTCAAGTGGGTTAAGAATTACCTTACAAGTGTAAGTGATTATGATAATAGTAAGATGTTTGAGCGACTCAAAAGAATTAAGGTTGACCTGGTGAAAAAAACGCGTAAATAACATTAAATATATGTGAAAGATGACTGTTAGGTAAAGTGTGTAATAGACAACAGGTTTGTGAACACTGCCTCAGATGGAAGATGTAAAGTAGTCATAAGTATAATGTAAGTGTTATTGATGCAAATATGATAATGAAGTGTTTAAGTACTAAATGTGTGACTGATGTTACATAATTCATTGTAAGGTTGTGTGATATACAGATGTTGTAAGTATTGAGTGTGATAAAAGATGAATAAATTGACTGTAAGTTTATGGATTTATTGATAAAAAGGGAATGAGTAAAAAGTAATGTGAGTAATGGATTTGCTAGAATCTATTAACTCAACTAAGATAATACGTGTCTAAGGATATGTACTTAAACAAGAGTGTACTTGTGAATAGGATTTAACCTCTTGAGGTAAAATGGTTATGTAAAAATGATTGAAGATGTTAACTAAAGATCCATAAGTGAAACTGATGTTAAGCATCAGTAATCAGAGTATAGAAATGTATGTAAAGTAATGAGGTAAAACCATGAGAGTATGTATTTGTACATGTACGGATTAGAGAAATAAGTGTTTAAAATCTAGTTAAGTTGTTAATGATGACTACAAACGGGAACATTTGTATTGTGATAGAAGAAGTAGATATCGTGTAAAATTTGAATATAAGATGAATCAGATGTCAGATGGTCTGCAGACCGTGCACATACACATATACGTACATTTGATCCCACAGGGATCCATTATCATCATATATCGTACATAGGATCCCATAGGGATCCATCATACAATCATTCATTCATAGTTTCACATGCATCATCATACAGTTCATCATTCATGCACATCATCAGATATTAACTAAGCGGTTCCAATCTGGACCCGCTGGCATGCACCTATTACACATCTTACAGGCAATTACAACATCATTCAAAACTTACATTCACCTTCTTGAGCATACCTGAAAAAACAGGTTAGACATACACAAAACATTCACATAGTCATCTTAGCATACAAGCCTTACTCTACTGAGTCTCATGAAAGTAGGCACTCACCGGAATAGTTTACTACGTACAGGTATATGGTTTTGACTCCAATAACACGACAAGTTTACCTAGAAACGTCATTACTTACATTAATCATTCGCATAGGCCAGATACGACAAGATCAGGAACCCCTTAAAGGAACCAAAGACCAATAAACAAAGACTTAACAAAGACTCCAATAGCACTAATGCTTGCGCCCGCAAGCAATTCCGCTTGCGCCTGTAAGCACAACAAATCCGATAAAACTATCGGATTCAGACACTTCTAGCGGATTCCGACACTTTCAATCGGATTCCGACACTTCCAATCGGATTCCGACACTTCCTATCGGATTTCCACATTTCTATCGGATTTCAATAGGTCGGCTACAACATCCCTGTTCCGACTGTTTCGTTTTCAAACCTCAAAAATCAAGTTACTAAATTATTTTCAACATTAGTACATCTTAGGGAACATTCATATGATCCCAAAAACAGGTCTTTCATTTATTATAACATCTTAAATATGATTTGGGATCAAAATCAACCATTAGACCCACTTGAATCAACTTTCAAGAATTTCATCAAAATCATTATTTTAATTCATCAATTGAGTTCTAATCATCTGGTAACTGATATCGAGATCAGTTAAAGTCAATTTCAAAACTCAATTTGAGGTTCAATTTATTAATATCAAAAACCCACTTAATCAAGAACACTCACCCAAGAAGAAGAGCAAGGTGAGGAAGATGAAGATGATGAAAGTCTTGGCTTGCTACTGGGAATCAGATTTGTCAATATAAACCTTCAATAATTTCTTCAAGATCAAGAGAGCAAGTAGAGAGAGAGTTTCTTCCTGTTGTTTGTGTTTGTGTTTGAACACAAACACACAGACGTTGGTTTACATAGTTTAGACCGACTTTGGATATAAGCCTATCAACAAGGGGGTATTTTGTTCCCCCTTTTCAACTTACGACTTGACCTACGATTACCCGTTTCAACTAACAGGGATATTTCTGGAATCCTTACTTAAAACCATTCATATATTAATCATCTTATTTACACGTCTACTACTTTTATATTCTAACATATAATTACTTAAAAGATATAACAATTAAACACATAATAATAGGCATGCATATTTTATTACTATTTTACTCGACTATCATACACGCATACACTTAATTACAACTAGGCCAAAATCGAGGAAGTTACAGTAATTTTACCATACTATCCTCTATATCAAAAAGTCCATATTCAATCAACATATCCGTACATCTATCCTCATATCCGAAGTAGCCCTGCTCATACTAAGGCACTCCTATGTTACAGGTGTACTATCTCCTACAAGTACCCCTCACCCGATTCACAAGATTCCCCATGATTTCATCAAGTTCCAACATATATCGCGTGTCAATAATAATATGGGCCCTTATATTACTTCGAACACACTATACACATCCGATCTTGACTTTACCACAAGAAGTCCCGATTCACAGGCTTAGGCCATGTATCACATTGTTAATTATAATACAACATATTACGTATAACAAACACCTCCTTTACCAGTCTAGTCTCATGCATTTCCTATAAGCATTCAGCACTAGCCACATAAATCATAGGATAATATCCCCTATCGAATCTTATATATTAACTCGATGCAAAACATTTACTCATATACCATGTCAAAGCACTTAAAAGTGCATCAATCAACAATATCTCAGGTATTACAATACCAATCATAACAATATGCATAGTTAGCACAATCTCTGTAGAATACATAATATACTCGCCAAGCTGCAAGCCTCTAGGTTGACAAAAATCTGAAGAACCATGTTTTAAGTCCAGACGATGCATAACACACCTCCAAATCCCTCAAACTTTGGCTCGGATACCAAGTTGTAACGCCCCAATTTCAAAAAAAATATTTTAAACAAAGCTTAAAAAAAGGCCATTTGGCTAAAACAGAATTTGATAAGCTGATGAAAACAAACCATGTATTTTTGAACCCTCTAGTTCATACAAACAACCACAACTTATGTCAAAAACGGTTTCCAACAAGCTTGCTATCAACGAAAACAAATAAAACATATCGTATAAAACCCTCGGGTTTGTATAAAAGATATGCGCACATTTAAATTGAAAGTAATTCCATTTCACAACTAGGAGTGTTATGGTTACAAAATAGGTTTTAAGCAGTCAATCATCAACAGTCAAACCGGGGCTTTGCCTTGGTGCTAACAACAACAAGCAGTATTGTAATGCACCAAATTTCCAAATACAAATAAAGCACTAAAATAGTGTTGTTTTAGGATCAAAAGAGTTTTCATATAAAAGCGGAAGCCACAAAAGTTATCCTAAACCCTCTGGTTCATACAAAAGAGTGATATTCGATATTTACAACAAAAGATTCGTTTTCAAAGTACCGCCAGGCGTTAAGTTCAAAATACAGTTTTCTTCATCAAACAACCTCTGTCAAACTGGGGCCTTGCCTTTAGAGAAATCACGCCCTGCAAAACAACAGTAAGCAGTATCTAATAAGCTACGAGAGCTTAGTGAGAAATCTAAACTGTAAATCATATAAGCATGCGCATACACATATACGAATGTTGTAACAGTTCTTATGGACATAGTACTGCACCATCTTAGCATCCGCCAAGAAGGCTAAAACGCTATCCATAGCACTACTGCACAAAGCAGCATGCTACAGTTCTCTCTCAGTGATCCTTTCATCAATAATATATCACATTGCAATGTATCACAAACATATCACAGATATGAATTAGAGTTTAGAAAACTCACCTCAGCAACTAGTATCACACATATATATGCCAGATAACTCAGTACACGTCAAATAGTAACCCCTACAATCATATAATCAAAACATGTACCAAATAAACACTTAACAAATGAATAAGGTAAGGGATCTACACGGTCCGTGTACTCCTACACGAGCCGTGTCCTATGCACTCTACACGACCATACATCACCACATGGCCAGTGTTGTCCACGTCACCTACACGGGCCGTGTACCTCAATCTCTACACGACCATGTATACCAACATGGCCCTGTGACCGCCTTCAACTCTACACGGGCCGTGTACCCCTACACGGGACATGTACCCCTACACGGGCCGTGTACCTTACAGACAATCTGACAGTTCATCCTTCAAGTAGCAGATTTCGACCAAAAATCCGTAAAACTCATAAAAATCATGCTTTGTGGTGTTTTCCTACACCCCTAACAGTAAGTAAACAATACAAACTCACTAGGATCATTTCTAACTTGTTAAACCATAAATCAAACTCTAAAAACCCATAAAACCTTCAAGAACTTAATCAAGAATTCTCACCTTTAGCTTGTCATAAGGTAATATCAATAGAAACCACTTGCTCTTGCTTGTACTAGCTTCAAAACTCAAGAAAACTCTGTTCTTAGTTACTCTCGTGGATGTGCAGGTGAAGAGAAATGGTTTTGCCAACTTTGACTCAATCAAAGTCAAATTTCTCCATATATATAAAATAACTTTGCAAATTGGCACAAATGGTCCATGAACTTTTCTAGTTCCAAAATTACAACATAAGTCCCCCAAGTTTCTAAACACCTCCTAATCTCAATTAGGCAATACTAAAACACGTTAAATATAAAAGTTACTAACTACGGAAATTTCTGAAACTTGGGTGTTACAAGTATCTGCTAAGCTACAAGAGCTTTGTGAGAAAGCTAATCTATAAATCATATAAGCATGCAAATAAACATATACGAATGCCACAACAGGTCTCATGGATACAGTACCGCACCATCTTAGCATCCGCCAAGAAGGCTAAAACGTTGTCAGTAGCTATTACTCCACAAAGCAGCATGCTACAACTCTATCTCTATGATCCTCCGATCAATAATATAACACATTGCAATGCAATACACGTATCTCATATATGAATTAGAGTTTAGAAAACTCACCTCCACAATTAATACCACCCAGAGTTATGCCAGATATACATAGAACAAGTCCAACAGTATTTCCTACAAATATATAATCATTGTATTAATCACATAACTAAACTCAGCTCTTAATAAACTGAACAGGGCAAGGCATACCCTAGGCATGGTTGTGCCTTCCCCTCAAGCACACCCATGCCTCAGTCAAAAAGCACGGGAAGTACCGTATGAACTAGTTTTTGCCACGGAGCGTTAGGCACGCCCGTACCCTCCATAGGCACGACCGTGCCTCCCCTGATCTGCACCAGAAATTCGGCCAGAACACTGTTTTCCCGACCAAAACACCAAAATACTCACTTTTAATTCATAAAAACACTAATAGGGTATTTTCCTACACCCTAAACAACTTCTAAACAACAATAACCATGACATCATCAAATCTTGATTCACCATGAATCATTCTAAAAACCCATAAGAACTTCAAACACATTATACAAGATCTTACCTCAAGCTTGAATCTATGCTAGGCTGAGTTATGTGCACTTGTTTCTACTGTTCTTTCTCCAAAAACTCAAAGGAATTCTTGTACTCCAGAACTTACGTGAACTCGGTTGAAGAAAATGAGAACTTTGACTCTCCATTAGTCAAAGATGGCTATATAGAAATACATTTTTGAGAATTGACACAAATGGTCCCTCAAATTCTCTTGTTTCATTTTGACAACTTTAACCCCTCAAGTTTCTAAACACCTCCTAATCTTAATTAGGAAATCACCAAAACTGTAATACTTGATTATTTATTAAATTACGAAATTTTGAACTTCGGGTGTTACAAACATTTTCGGTAATCTTTTCCCCCTTTTGTCATCATTAATAAGGATTGAAGGAACTAGCCTGTGTTCTTGAGATTAGAGAATAGTAGACTTCAATAGTTTCACATTCTTCACCAAGTCATCAATTTTCTTGTAAATTTTCTACTTGTTCTTCTTTCTTTTGTGATTGAGTAACTTAAATTAGGTGCCTATATACCTCATCATCAACTCAAAGTTAGATAACTATGATTAATAAGTTATGTCTGAATTTGCGTTAGCAGAACTCCTTTGCTGAAACTCAATGCCATTTGAGGATACACTTGGTATAACGTCAGTAGGAGTGACTTGAGTATGAAAAGATGGTAAGGTTAGGGCCACCATATGTAATGGTTGGTTTCTACCTTTATAATCTAGGGTAGAAATAGTTGGACCTTGTAAGTTTTCTTGGTCGTGGAATGACTCATTGACATGTCATAAAGGGTCATTGAATGTGAATAACTTTTTAATGTTTGTGAGTTGGCTATTAAAAGGTCCGAATTACCTCAAGTAAGATGTAGAAAGATTATGAGTAGAGACAATAACACACACTACACCTTGGCTAATGCTTTGATATATTGAATATTGGAATGCAAAAGCTTACAAGGCCCTTCGCCATATGCCTATTTATAGGCAAAGCCTAAGGAGAGGGTTTTTCTACATTTTAACAAAAATAACAATCTCCCCCTAGATGGAGAGAAAGCCTATTACATTGAAAGATAGAATGAAATATATTACAGTAAGGGGGTGTTTGGTAGAGAGAAAAGAAATGGGGAGAATTGATTTCTCTTGTTTGGGAGAAATGGTTATAGTTTTGGGAGGAGAAATGGTTTCTCCACTCATTTCCATTTCTCCCTTTCCTTTGTATTTTCATTTCTCTTCAAATTATGGAGAAATGATAGCCAATGTCCACTCATGATTGTCGATGTCCCTTTGCGATGTGTTTCTAGCATTCTAATCATCATCGTGGACGTCCGGCAACGTGACTTAAGCCACCATTTCTCTGTTTCATTTCTTTCATGATATCAAACAAGGATGAGACACGTGAAAGGTATTGTGTATCTTAGATAACTCAACTTATCATCAACGCATACATCCTCCAGTGGCACAAATGAAGACTTGTCTACTAAACATTTCCTAAGATGAGACACGTGAAACGGATTGTGTATCTTAGATAACTCTTCTGGAAGTTCCAGTTTGTAAGCAACTTTCCCCACACGAGCACTAACTCTGAATGGTCCAATAAACCTCAGACCCAGTTTACCTCTCTTTCTAAATCTAATTACTCCCTTCCACGGTGACACCTTTAATAACACATAATCACCCACTTGGAACTCTAGTGGTGATCTTCTTTTATCCGCATAACTCTTTTGTCTGTTCTAAGCTGCTAGCAATCTATCTCTTATCTGCTGAATCTGCTCTGTTGTACGCTGTACCAGCTTAGTACTTTCCAACTCTCTCTGACCCACTTCACCCTAACAGACCGGAGTCCGACACTTTCTACCATAAAACATTTCATAAGGCGGCATCCCCAAACTGGAATGATAACTATTATTGTAAGAAAACTCTGCAAGTGGTAGATAAGAATCCCAACACCCTCGAAAATCAATAATACAAGTGTGTAACATATCCTCCAGGGTTTGAATCGTCCTCTCACTTTGGCCATCAGTCTGCGGATGAAATGCGGTACTAAGATGAAGCTTAGTCCCTATTTATCCATGAAATTTATTCCAAAACCTGGAAGTAAATCGAGTATCTCTATCTAACACAATAAACACCGGCACACCATGACGAGATACTATTTCTTTCATATACACCTCTGATAGTTTCTCTGAAGAGTAAGTCTCTTTAATGGGAATAAAATGTGCGCTTTTGGTTAATCTATCCACAATCACCCAAATAGCATCGTAACCTCTAGCGGTTTTAGGTAATTTAGTGATTAGATCCATTGTAATATTCTCCCACTTCCAAACACGTAAGACATCTCT
Source organism: Dittrichia graveolens (assembly GCA_038502395.1). Taxonomy (NCBI): domain Eukaryota; kingdom Viridiplantae; phylum Streptophyta; class Magnoliopsida; order Asterales; family Asteraceae; genus Dittrichia; species Dittrichia graveolens. Next base: position 31,663,120 of record JARJIL010000006.1, read on the forward strand.
TCACATACTTAGCCACATCTTGCTTCATACCTGGCCACCAATAACCCACTTTTAGATCTTTATACATTTTAGTCACCCCGGAGTAAATAGAGAATTTAGATTTGTGAACGTCACTGAAAAGAGTTTGTCTGACTTCTCCATGATTAGGTACCCACACTCGTCCACAACATAAGAATAGATCACGACTATCCTTAGCAAAATTAGTTACTTGCCCTTTAATTCGTTCTTTATTGTAGTTTTCTTATTTAATTGCTTCCAACTGAGCATCTCTTATAACATCCAACAATGGCGTAGTCACTATCATCTGTAACGACTCATTCTTCAAAAGTACCGACCCCAACTTCCTGCTCAAAGCATCTGCCACAATATTGGCTTTTCCCAGGTGATAAAGTATTTCGCAATCATAATCCTTTAGAAGCTCTAACCACCTTCTCTGCCTCATATTAAGATTCTTCTGAGCTACAAAATATTTCAAACTTTTGTGATCAGTATAAATAGTACACTTCACTCCATACAAATAATGTCTCCAAATTTTCAATGCAAAAACCACTGCTGCTAACTCCAAATCATGAGTTGGGTAGTTAATTTCATTTGGCTTAAGCTGTCGAAAAGCATAAGCAATAACTCTACCTCTCTGCATCAAAACACACCCCAACCCCTGATAAGAATCATCACAAAATACTATCATATCTTCCATTCCTTCTGGCAAAGCAAGAACAGGTGCCTCACACAATCTTTGCTTAAGAATTGAAAACGCAGCCTCTTGTTCATCTCCCCAAACGAACTGTACATTCTTCTTGGTTAGCTTGGTTAATGAAACTGCAGTCTTTGAAAAGTTTTGAATAAATCGTCTTTAATAACCCGCTAACCCTAAAAAGCTTCTGATTTCGGTAGGGTTCCTCGGAGGTTCCCACTTCATTACTGCATCAAACTTTGCAGGATCAACTTTGATTCATTGTTTATTAATCAGATGACCCAAGAATTTCACCTCTTGAATCCAAAATTCACACTTTGAGAATTTAGCATACAGCTTCTCTCTCCGCAGCGTCTCCAATACTTCTTTCAGATGGCTTTCATGTTCTGTCGGGTTCTTTGAGTAAATGAGAATACCATCGATAAACACAATCACAGATTTGTCCAAAATTGGACGGCAAACTCTATTCATAAGATCCATAAATGCTGCAGGCGCATTTGTAAGACGAAATGGCATAACCACAAACTCAAAATGCCCGTACTGCGTCCTAAACGCAGTTTTAGGAATATCTTCCTCCCGAACCTTTAATTGATGATAACCCGATCATAAACCAATTTTCGAAAACCACGACGCCCCTTGCAATTGATCAAAGAAATCGTCTATTCTGGGCAAATGATACTTATTCTTCACAGTCACCTTATTAAGTTCACGATAATCAATACACATTCGGAATGTGCCATCTTTCTTCTTTACAAACAAGATGGGAGCGCCCCATGGTGAACTGCTAGGTCTAATAAAACCTTTATTTAACAACTCTTGCAACTGTTTCATCAATTCCTGCATCTCTGGCGGTGCAAGTCTATACGGAGCTCTCGCAATCGGTGCAGCCCCCTGTACTAACTCAATTCTGAACTCTACTTGCCTATCAGGCGGTATACAAGGCAGATCATCTGGAAAAACATTGGGATACTCTCGTACCATTGCCACATCATCCACACTCTACTGTCTCTTTTCTAATTTTGTATCAATACCATGAGCCAAAAAGGCTGTGCACCCACGCTGAAGGTATTTCCAAGCTCTAGTCACTGAACACATACACATTTTCTCACATTTTCTATTACCAAAAATTGATAGTTCTTCCACACTTGGGGCTTGAACCCGAATCAATTTTTGCCCATACAAAATGGTTGCTTGGTAATGCATAAGTCAATCCATTCCCAGTACCACTTGAAACTCTCTCATAGGCATAGGTATAAGCTTAATAGGAAATCTAACAGAGTCTATCTCTAGCACATTACATCTATACACATCAGTCACGAGTACAGACTTATCATCCGCTATTTCTACCTCGAGAGGGGGATTCATTTTACCACATACTTGCTCGAAATTTTTACAGAAAGAAACATATACAAACGATTTGCTAGCACCCGAATCAAATAATATTAGAGCAGGCAGATAATTTACAAGATATGTACCTGCAACCACATCGGGTCTCCTCTATGCTTCCTCTGCAGTTAATTGAAAGGCCCTCCCCTTGCTCTTTGAAGTATCCTCCTTCTTTACTTCTTTATTCTCAGTGATACGTAGTGGAGGTAGAGATGGAGTATTTCTTGAACCAATTGAACGGTTGGATGCAGCCAGTTGGGGACAGTTGGTTTTCTGGTGGCCTGGCCGATAACAATTAAAACATACGCTCAATGAACTGCGACAATCTTTACCCATTTGGCCCGACTTGCCACATTTAAAACAGTGAACTATGTTTGTCTGGCAGTTCCCGTGGTGACTCTTCTTACACCTCTGGCACACCCTCGGTGCTTCCATCCTCTCTCCATACTCTACCCTCGGCTTCTTCTTCGGTGGTGTTGACCCTTCCACTGGCTTCTTTTCTTTCACCTATCTTTCCAACTCTAACTCTCTGGCTCACGCAGCGTCCATCATGGACTTCAAGGTTTGATGTTTGCTCGAATCAATGAACTCTCTGATACTCGGCTTCAAAACCATCATGTAGCGATACATTTTCATTTTCTCGTTAGCTACATAATCAGGACAGAACCGTGCCTTCTCGTGAAACTTGGCATTAATCTCTAGAACGGTTTCTGTAGTTTGTTTCAACTTGTGAAACTCATCAACTATTCGATCTATCTCAGATTGCGGAAGGAACTGCTCCGTAGTAATCTCTTTAAACTCTGCCCAGGTCATGACCTCAATCTGCGTCTCACCCCTCATTTTCTTTTCTAGGTCCCACCAATCTTTGGCAGCACCCCTTAGCTGATTGGAAGCAAATCTCACCTTGTTTTCTGGAGCACACGAACATGTATGAAATTTTCCTTCCAACTCTGATATCCACCTCTTACTAACAATCGGGTCAGTGGATCCCTCAAACAACGGTGGGTGACACGCCGCAAAATCTCTGAAAGTACACCCATTCGGTGCGTCTCTAATAATCACCTGTGGCTGGGGATTAACTCTTTCTTCCCTCCCTGCTAACGCAGCTGCCACTTCTTGTCGTACAGTCTCTCCTGTATGCTCTTTTAAATGATCTACCACTTGGGGTAATAATAAACGGTATAGCCTTTTACAAAGCTTTACCAATTTCCTCTACTATCGTCACTCTGGGTTCAGCCTCAGCAAACCCCTGATTCAGTTCTGGAGTCTCGTCTGCTTAAGTATTACGGGCCACAGGTGGCCTCCTCCTACCACTTGCACTGGTATCTACCCCCTCTCGTCTATTGCTTGGACCACCCTCATGACAATCCGTAGCTCGAGAACATCTAGTATTCACCATCCTGGTAACATAGATAAAGCATTAAGACAAAAGGTAGATTTACCACGCCATCCTCTATATCAAACAATCTCAAATATATACAATATCTCAGTACACTTATTCGCAGATCCAAAGTAATTCTATACATACTAAGGCATCTAAAATCTCAAGTGCACTACCTCTTACAAGTACTACTCACCCGATTCACAAGATTCCTCATGATTCCATCAAGTTCTAACATGTATCATGTGTCTGTAATAATATGGGCCCTTATATTATTCATAACACACTACACACGTTCAATTTTAACTTTATCACCAAAAGTCCCGATTCACAGGCTTAGGCCAAGTATCACAAGCATATCATGTCATATAACACATCACATATCTGGCATCAATATCATTAACATCTCAGGTATCTCAATACCAATCATAGTAACTTAAACAGTTAGCATGTTCTCAATACAATACTCAGTATGTCCACCAAGCTGCAAGCCTCCAGTTTGACTCAAAATCCTTAGAACCATGGTTTAAGTCCAGATGATGCATAACACACCTCCAGATCTCACAAACCTTGGCTTTGATACCAAGTTGTAACGCCCCAAATTTCTAAATACAAATAAAGCTCTAAAATAGAGTTATTTTACGATCAAAAGAGTTTTCATATAAAAGCGGAAGCCACAAAAGTTATCCTGAACCCTCTGGTTCATACAAAAGAGTGATATTCGATATTTACAACAAAAAGATTCGTTCTCAAAGTACAACCAGGCGTTAAGTTAAAAATACAGTTTTCTTCATAAAACAAACTCTGTCAAACTGGGGCCTGGCCTTTGGAGGAATCACGCGCTGCAAAACAACAGTAAGCAGTATCTGATAAGCTACGAGAGCTTAGTGATAAATCTAAACTGTAAATCATATAAGCATGCACATACACATATATGAATGCTGTAATAGTTCTTATGGACACAGTACTGCACCATCTTAGTATCCGCCAAGAAGGCTAAAACGCTATCCATAGCACTACTGCACAAAGCAGCATGCTACAGCTTTCATCAATAATATATCACATTGTAATGTATCACACACATATCACATATATGAATCAGAGTTTAGAAAACTCACCTCAGCAACTAGTATCACACAGATATATGCCAGATTACTCAGTACCGTCAAATAGTAACCTCCTAATCTCAATTAGGCAATACTAAAACATGTTAAATAGAAAAGTTACTAATTACGGAAATTTTTGAAACTTGGGTGTTACAAGTATCTGCTAAGCTACAAGAGCTTAGTGAGAAAGCTAATATGTAAATCATATAAGCATGCACATAAACATATACGAATGCCACAACAGGTCTTATGGATACAGTACCGCACCATCTTAGCATTCGCCAAGAAGGCTAAAATATAACACATTGCAATGAAATACACGTATCTCATATATGAATTAGAGTTTAGAAAACTCACCTCCGCAATTAATAGCACCCAGAGTTATGCCAGATATACACAGAACACGTAAAACAGTAATTACTACAGATATATAATCATGGTATTAATCACATAAATAAACTCAACTCTTAACAAACTGAACAGGGCAGGGCACACCCTAGGCATGGCTGTGCCTGTCCTAGGCATTGTTGTGCCTTCCCCTCAATCACGCCCATGCCTTTCTCAGGCATGCCCGTGCCTCAGTCAAAAAGCATGGGAAGTACCGTATGAACTAGTTTTTGCCACGGGGCGTTAGGAACACCCGTACCCTCCACAGGCACGACCGTGCCTCCCCTAGTCTGCACCAGAAAGTTGGCCAGAATACTGTTTTCCCAACCAAAAGACCAAAATACTCACTTTTAGTTCATAGAAACACTACTAGGGTGTTTTCCTACACCCCAAACAACTTCTAAACAACAATAACCATGACATCATCAAATCTTGATTCACCATGAATCATTCTAAAAACCTATAAGAACTTCAAAAACATGATACAAGATCTTACCATAAGCTTGAATATATGCTAGGCTTAGTTATGTGCACGTGTTTCTAATGTTCTTTCTCAAAAACTCAAAGGAATTCTTGTGCTCCAGAACTTACATGAAGTCGTTTGAAGAAAATGAGAACTTTCACTCTCCATTAGTCAAAGATGGCTATATAGAAATACATCTTTGAGAATTGACACAAATGGTACCTCAAATTCTCTTGTTTCATTTTGACAACTTTAACCCCTCAAGTTTCTAAACACCTCCTAATCTTAATTAGGAAATCACCAAAACTGTAATACTTGATTATTTATTAAATTACGAAATTTTGAACTTCGGGTGTTACAAACATTTTCGGTAATATTTTTCCCCTTTTGTCATCATTAATAAGGATTGAAGGAACTAGCCTTTGTTCTTGAGGTTAGAGAATAGCAGACTTCAATAGTTTCACATCATTCACCAAGTCATCAATTTTCTTGTAAAGTTTCTGCTTGTTCTTCTTTGTCTTGTGATTGAGTAACTTAAATTAGGTGCCTATATACCTTATAATCAACTCAAAGTTAGATAACTATGATTAATGAGTTAAGTCTGAATTTGCGTTAGCTGAACTCCTTTGCTGAAACTCAAAGCCATTTGAGTATACACATGGTATAACGTCAGTAGGAGTGACTTGAGTATGAAAAGATGGTTTCGTTAGGGCCACCATATGTAATGGTTGGTTTCTACCTTTATAATCAAGGGTAGAAATAGTTGGACCTTGTAAGTTTTCTTGGTCGTGGATGACTCATTGACATGTCATAAAAGGTCATTGAATGTGAATAACTTTTTAATGTTTGTGACTTGGCTATTAAAAGGTCCGAATTACCTCAAGTAAGATGTAGAAAGATTATGAGTAGAGAGAATAACACACACTACACCTTGGCTAATGCTTTGATATATTGAATTTTGGAATGTAATAGCTTACAAGGCCCTTGGCCATATGCCTATTTATAGGCAATGCCTAAGGAGAGGCTTTTTCTTCATTTTAACAAAAATAAAAATCTCCCCCTAAATGGAGAGAAAGCCTATTACATTGAAAGATAGAAAGAAATATATTACAATAAGGGGTGTTTGGTAGAGAGAAAAGAAATCGGGAGAATTGGTTTCTCTTGTTTGGGAGAAATGGTTATAATTTTGGGAGGAGAAATGGTTTCTCCACCCATTTCCATTTCTCCCCTTCCTTGGTATTTTCATTTCTCTTCAAATTATGAAGAAATGATAGCCTATGTCTACTCATCATTGTCGATGTCCCTTTGCGATCTGTTTCTAGCATTCTAATCATCCTCGTGGATGTCCGGCAAGGCGGCCAACGCCGCACCGGCCGTCCGGCGACTTAAGCCACCATTTCTCTGTTTCATTTCTTTCATGATATCAAACAAGGAAATCAATTCCAATTCTCCACACATTTATATTATTTCCATTTTCCAAATTTCTTTTCTCTCTACCATCCACTCCCTAACGATCTATTGCGAATGCCAAACATGACTTGCCACCTCCAGATAATCCGTCTACTATCCAATGTCCTTTTTATAACATCCATTGTCTTGACCAATCTAGCCTTCTCCAATTCATTTAAAGATGTTTGCTCTTTTTCAGCCTTTTCCCGGAGTCCGTGGTAAACTATCTTGAGAGTACCATCCGAGTATGCCATCATATCCACCATTCTGATAAAGATCTTTCGTCTGTGTTGATTTGTGAAGATGACACCTCTTTGACCTGAGAAGTTTGGATGATGTTCGTCGATTATGGTCAATTCTTCAAGGGCTTGAAGATTTGGATAACTCTGTACAGGTCTGAGCAGATTAACCTCGAGTTGATTACACTCGGCTCCAAGTTGTAGATCATGCTCCTGTATGAACTGGATAAACTTTCTCATATATTTCATCAGGGCACTTCTTCCCTGTCGTTCCTCATATGATTTGTTCAACTATTTGGAGATCTCCTCATAGATAAACTCAATATCATGAAGCTTGACATGGCGGAAATCAGCTTCATTCAATGAGATCTTTTAACCATCAATCCTTGAACATCATACAACACAAATCTGTACCTTAATGATTTTTGCATGATAACTTTGAGTACTTTACTAATTGGGTATTCTGAAATGATCTGCTTTCTTTGCATTTTGTATTCATTGAAGATGTGCTCGTATTGTCTCCTTTGTATTTCATCAAGACCCCTTAGCTTTAGAGGAATCTTGCCTCTGATTTGACTGGCAAAGAATGTAAGAATACGATCTTCAAGAAAAGCAGCATTAACCCCATATTTACCCCATAATGGATTTTTCCTTGTGTTGAATCATCCTCATGTGAGATTTCAGAATGTAAAGATACTATGAACACAAAGTCAAAGGATGTGAGTAAAGGAAAGGAATCATTAGTTGAGACCATAGAGACATTATGTTGTCAAACCTTGAAAACAGATGACCTAAATCTTAGTATTTCACAAATTGAAGAATCATTAGCTAATTCTACTTTATCAACTGACATGTTAGTAGATGGTAAATGCTCAGCTGATAGTCTGTCAGCTGATCATAGCTCATCTTCTAAACAATCAGTTGATCCAGAAGTAATCAACTCTCTTTCAATAGAAGAAACTATGAGTAAAAAGAATTATGTTCACATTGTTCCCATTCTGCTACTCCAAAGATTGGTCAAAAACTTTCTAAATCCAAAGATCAATCCAAGGTGCCTGTGAATAAAGACCTAAGAAATTTACAGGATAAGCTTCATAAGCTGAATGGTCAAGTTAGTCAAATGATAACTGATAATTGTCAGAAGACTAATAAGAAAACTCATAGGCATTCAAATAATGTTGTTCAATGCTCGAAGGCCACAAAATCTCAAAAATGTTATAAATGTGGAAGTAAAGAGCATAAGGCATTTGAATGTTCTTTAGAAGGGAATTCAAGACAGCGGACTTGTAAGGATGACATAGTAATTCCTTTTATACATAAAAAACCTGAAATGAAGTGGAAAGCTAGGTGCATTCCACAGGGATCCACTAAATAGTGCATTCCATAGGGATCCACTAAATAGTGGATTCCTACTTTTGTCACTAACTCTTCTTTAATTCAATCTGTGCAGGGTGTTGGTTAATGGTTTCTTGACAGTGGATGTTCAAGAACTATGACAGGCAACAAGGTTTTGCTCAGTAACTATAAGCAAGAGAATGGTCCAAGGATGACTTTTGGTGAAAACAATCATGGGCAAACAAAAGGCTATGGTGAACTTCATAATGGGAACCTTAAACTGTCCAAAGTATCATATGTCAAAGGGTTGAAATACAATCTCATAAGCATAAGTCAATTGTGTGATGGTGATAATGAAGTCCACTACACAAAGACAGGAGGCTCCATAATAAATAAGGAAGGTAATACAGTATTAAGTGCCAAGAGAACCAAGGATGTGTACACTCTTGACATGTCCTTGTTGGAACTCTTGGTGGGCACAAACGCAGCAGAAGCAAACAAGAAAGAAGCATGCAAGACATAAAAAGAAAGCACACACAAAGCCCACACGAAGTTCCAATGGTGGAATACACTACAAAGCAAATTGCAACTCAAAACAAGGAGGAAGAAAGTATACCTTCTTCCAGCTGGAAATCGAGCTCCATGTGTGGGGATGAACTTGAGGAAACAAAATGGCTTCCTCCTCCATTGCTAGTCCACACCAAGAAGAGTTTGATCCCATTGTACTAGCAATCCATTAGGTGAACGTCCACCAAGACTTCACCAACTGGAACAGCCCAAAGATGTTCTCCTCTTGCACCAATGATCTTCATATGAACACTCAAGATCACCATCTTAGTGTTGTATCATGAAACCCATTTTGTACCAAGAGTGAAAAATGGAGTAGAGATAAGTTGTCTATGGTTGCTTGTGTTCTCCAGCCTCAAACCAGGACTATTGACACCAGAAACTCGGCCAAATTGCATGTCGTTTGATTGGACCATCAAATGGTCCAATAAAACACAAGTGTCACTGCAGCTACCCTCTTCACGACCCCTTACGGTCTCTCACGGGACGTGAAGCCTAAGTGCGCCACGAGGGGACTTAGAACTCCACGAGCCGTGCCGCCCGGTCGAGACTCATGAGGGCATCTCCTTCACGACCCCTCACGACCTCGTCACGGGCCGTGAAGCCCAAAGGCATCACGACGCGTGGCGGCCGTCGAACAATTGTTAGGGTAGCCTGCTTCACGACCCGTGGAGCATCCTTCACCGTTGTGAAGCCCCAAATCAAAACACTTTTGATTCTTTGACATTCTCCTTCCACATTAAGCTGTCGGGGTCAATCCTTGGCGTGTGACCCAATAGGCCCACGCTTCATTAGTAGTGATACCGGCATACGTGTGTCAGTGGGTAGATTCCAACAAACTCCCACTTGCACATTACACACCGTACCCATATGCATTACAGACGGGGAGCGGCCTCTAGTAAGACATCCCTGCCCCCAAATCAACGCGAGGTATGTCATCCCTGACAAGTACCTAATCACAATCCAAACGGGTTTGAAAAGGTCCTACAGAAAAGTGATCAATCATCCTATTGTTCGCGATATCCGGGTGAACACGAGACATGGTACAAAGTCATTCTCCGATCGTTCACGATTATGTTTCTCGATCAAGATTGGTGGTGACCAAAATATGCAAGTTTGCAACTGATAAACTATCATTGCAAGCATGAGCACGGCCGTGCATTTTGGTGTCAGCGCCCAATCATCGAGGGACCCAGGGATATCTCTCTAAGCAGAGGAACAAATTCCTTCGACTACATTGCCCCATTACATAGGTAATACCTTCCCCAAAAGCTTCCTTTATAACAACCAGTTACGGACTGCGTTTGAAAGCAATCAGAACAAGGCAGACCAATGTCGTGGAAACACATGTATCTCCGGTCTAAGGACGAAATGATATTATCATCCTGAGTTACTCTTGACATGTACCATGAAGTAAACTCAAGTGTGGGTCGTCCAATCACTTGAAACTCTTTTCAAGTATAGGTAAAGTATTGTGTCTCTCGTATCCAATCCCCATTGAATACACGACCAACGCTTTTCGCTCAGTCTTCGTTCAAACTTCCTTCCTATAAAGAGTGACTGACTATGGACATTTAGAATGCAAAAAACATTTAGGGAAGTGGTAAATATGCTAAGATGGAACACAATAAAGGCAACTGAGAGTACCCGCTACACCCGTATTAACAAATCCCCGTTTGATAATCGATACTAGAAGATGCACAATGTTGCTTAACGTTCCCATAATCAGCATATCAAAAATTCAACTAAAACAAACTCAAGCCAAGTCTTTGCAAGCATTAGTATGTCAATCATTACTATCTTGCAACTACGGCTTTAGCAAAACGGATCCGCCACCATGCTATCCGTGTGTATTCGTAAGATGACCATATCTCTACCTCAACTAGTCACTCAAAAGTGTGCGTTGGTGAGATAACGGTCTTTTGTCAAGCTATCGCACCTTCATTGATTCATCAGAACTCAATAAGATCAAGAATGCTTGAGATAAAGGTTATCTTTCATAAGCCATCGTACTCTCATTATCTCATAAGATCCCAATAGAGTCAGCGATGCTTTGAGAAGCATACTTATTAACACCATATTTAGTAGGATCACGAACCCCGATAAAGATCGGAAGTTATCCTAAGAAGTATATAAGCATTTGAATAACAACTTATTCTATGTTGCTTCTTACTATAGATCAACAAGAACATACTTCAATATTTCTTTAACTCCTTCCAAATGTTTTGTATATCCTATAATCGTTATGGATGCATAATTCTTGATTTAAGCTTTTCCAAGCAAGATCAGGACATTATCTCCAATACGTTGTATGTCTTAGACATATTTAGAATAGGACTACAAAATGCTCACACTAGCTCTGGCATTCTTCCATGTTTCATCATTGCTATTTGAAAACTCAAACAAATGATTTTCATATCAACGCAAAGATTCTAACATTGAGATGGCAACGTAAGTCCATAAGTTGACTACTTAGAGTTTGTAGACATTATAAGGATACATATGATAGTAAAAGACCCTCGGAAAATGTTGTGAGCATTTCCTCAGAAAAATTCCTATTAAGGAATGTGGTCTTTACTTCTATCTTTCATAGCCTGAAAGGCACTTATAGATATAAGTGTCCGTGTATACTTCAACATGACCACCGGGAGAATGTTTCTAGATGATACCTTCCTCATGGTCAATTATCTTGAAACCATTCCTACTAGTCGGTATTTGAAGTTGTCTATAAACTTATCAATGTTGGTCTATCTCCTCAAATAACCAATCACACCTTGCGGGTTCACTCCCAGGTATAGGATCAACCAAGTTGAAACCTTGGATATCCTTCATGGATAGTATCTCATCTTATCATAACCTCTTTCCTCCTAGCGGACTCCAAGCCCACTATGCTTTTTGGTAGTTGACGCATTTATCATGAATCATCATAAAGTTGTCTTCCTCAGATATAACGAGTTATATCTTTCTGGTCTTATGACAACTTCTACCAAGAGGTAACGATTTTATGCCAGGTTCTCCAGCATTGCCATGCTGAGTTTCAATCATTTCTGATTGGGTGCTAGTGTCAACATCAGGTTCTTCCATTCAAGGTATACTTTACTCTCACTGGCATCCATGGATATTAATTTCTTAAGAGACTCTACCTTTGAGCAACTTACAAGTTCTCACAAGGTTTGTCAAGACAAATATCCCATGGTCTTAGTAGAGTACCTAATGGAGTAAATACCTCTAGATCCTGGGTTCCTCCACCTCACGTCTAAACGTAGGCCAGACAATCCAGAATTTGGAATAGACAAACAAGGATCCTCCTTTTTGTCATATCCTCTAAGGCGTTTACATGACCATCTTTGTTGTTCATAAAATTTAGAACTCATGCCCACCATTTGGAGAATGACCCAAAACAATTTTGGACATAAAAGTGTAACCTATCACTTGTCGGACCATATCAAAATGTCCGGTTCCTCCTTTAGACGACCACATGTAACAATGTGTCTTAAGAGGAATGAATTATGAGACAATCCCATAATTCTTATGATAGTCACATAATATATAAAACTAAGGTACTCACCATCTTAACTAGATCCAACTATCATAGTTGCATTGCCCTTTCTATCATGTACCTCGTTATGGTGAGTTTTGAACACCTCTAAAGTTTCAAAAACTAGTCCATTAAAATAGACATACCATCCCTTCTACCATCACTGGTAAAGGTTACAAGGTATCTAAAGTTACTCCTCAATGTTTCCTTGAACGGTCAACACACTAAAAGTGTGAACGAAATCCAACAAGCTTTCAATCCTCTCACATACTCAAGTGAAGGATGTTTAAGTCATCTAGCATAACAAACAAGATATGCATTCAACATTTGACCCATGGTCAAAGGGTTCCAAGTTCCTAAACCTCACGGATCTTGGTGATGCAAGTCTTGTTTATATAGCTTAATCGACTTTCACAATAGGATAACTTATCAGTACATTTATGATCGCTCTATTACTCCTTAAGCAAAAGCTTACTTTAAATGCCACGACATGGATAAACTTTGAAATAAATCACCACTAATTTCAAAAGTCAAAGTAATATCTATCGTCAACAAAGGTGTTTAGATATAATGTTTCTAGACATAAACATACATCCAATAAAGTAATAGAATAGCTGGAAGGAAAGGCAAGATACAAACTTCCAATCCTCTCAATAGGGACAACAACTATGTTTCCCACTTTTTAATTCCAGTTCTCCATGCCTCATCCGCCTACTTCTCTTTTAACACCTTCACTTTGTAATAAACAAATTTGTGACAAACGTGAGCGTTATTGCTAGCGTTTAAAGCCTAGACTTTAGAAGTAGAAGAGCAATGGAGTTTGATCATGAATGTTCCTGAATTCAAGGAGCTAATTTCTCTTACTTATAAGTGATTTTAGCTCTTTCAGGCTCATAGGGCAGGCGTAGTGGCGCCAATTTTCCAATCTTTCTGCAGAAATAGCAAATTACCCCTTGTGGAGTCATATCTTGAGGCACAATCTCATTGCCCTCTGACTTCACATATATGGTAGGTTTGGTAAAACCAAACTTTCCGTTTGAGGTCAATTTCTTCTTCTCGGTTTCTTGTTCCTTTATCGGGAGTCGGTGAGGGGAGCCATACTTTGGCCATGCAAGACTTAGCAGTCCACAACATGCCATAATGCTTTATCAAGGACTTCTCCATATTGTGCATGTGATAGTTCACAATGAACTATTTACATCACGTGGGCAGGGACTTTGGAGAATTTCCATTCACCACAAGCTCTCTTCCTATGGTAAATCCATGCCTCACCTTTAGGTCCACGTACCTCTCTAACTCAAGGATATGGACACTAATTTTCCCGCCTTAATGCATCCTTCAACCGATCAAGGCCACGATGCATTTTTACATGAATTTAGAGGTCTAGGTCGCATTGGTAGCATTTTGGCTCTAGAAGGGATTTCTCTAAAATGTGCAACTTTGAGTCATGGTGGAGGACAATCCTCAACAACCAATCCTAGTCCACGAAGTCCACACTAATGAGTATCTCCTTCTTCAGGAACGAACAGAGTTTAAGTTGAAGCGGTGTCGATAACGTTTGCCAATTAAAGATATAAGAATACACGTTTTAGTTAGTTTTGATACAATCCTCGTTACGATAATTACCCATTTAGTTTTAAGAAAACCAATTATCTTAACAAGGGCTAAGAACCTTATTTCACTTCACTACATTACGGGTTTGCCGCGGATCACTTCATGAAGTTATTTAGGCCGGTAAACGCTTAACCAATTGCAATCCAAGAGTACAACTCTTAGACACTTGCGGGATCCATCAACACTCATAGCGTCGGTTTGGCATGTTTGATCCCTTCTCACACCAATTCCTCATTAAGCCGCTTTGGAAACTCGGTATAGGCATGACAATTACCAAGGCATATTAAGTTGGAATTGTAAATCGTCCGTCAAGATACACGGTGATACCCTTGACAATCATTGGCTCGTGCTTAGCTCGACAACCAATAATTTCTAGTCGCCACACTCACCTTCCACACAGATCCACATGGAACAACTCGTGCTTAGCTCGACAATCATCCCATGCATCACTAGATTCGGGTGGTGTCATCTTACGGGTGGCGTGTGATTTACATTTGAGAAAAACGGGACTTTTGTCTTTCCAGTTTTAAAAAACCTCTTTTCAAGTTGATTAACAAACAAGTGACAAAACGCATTTTTCACTTTAATATAAACCAAATTTATATTTATTTGTTAATCGTGAGCGCGCGGGGTTTGTTAAACAATTTAACAACTCTTGTGATTTTATTATTTTGAAAAGTTTTCTAGCAAGCGAAGATCCTAAACAACCACACAAGAAAATAAAAAAATAAATCACAACCACGCAGAAAGCAAATATCCGGTAACACGCCCCTAAACCTATGCGCCCTCCCCGTGAGCCAAACGGAGAGAGCAAGGCCAAACTAAGGACACAACCAAATGGCCTCGCTGGAAGTGCTCCCACTGAATCCGTCATCTCCACCGGATCCAAGGTAGCCAAGACGTCTCCTCCACGACTCTTGATGGTTGTCTTCGGTCTTCTTTTCACAATTACAAACAATTTGAAAAGAAACGGCATGCAAACCGCGATTGCTATTCTAAGCTACTTACAACAAGTACAAAGGAAAGCAATGGCATGCAAGCCATTGTAAATTTACAAATTTACAAACCGAAATAACTATTATTACAAACCAATGTGACTAAAAGTCACCAAATGAATGAATACATAAATGAACAACCAAACAACCAACACATAGTTCTAACGGGCAAGGCGTTACCGGACACAACAACAACCACAAACAAAAACATGGTGTGCCACAACAAAACCATGCAAAATGTATCTCAATTAAGATTGTTCAAACAAGCAAGTACTCAAGGCACAACAAGGAACAATCCTTGTACATATGCATTAGTATCCCAAACACTTTGAGAACACATATTCATATATACACAATCTAAGTATATGCATGTGTGCATTTTATGCCAAAACCACCCAATACATATAAATATATGAATCAAGACACATAAACGGGCCTTTTCAAGTGTCCAAACAACAAGGACAGATTCTGGAAAAACAGAATCGAAAGGTGCTAAAACCAAAAATTTATTTCTTTTAATAAACATGGATAAAAACACTGTTCACGAGACCTTCATGGCCCAGAAGCCTTCACGGGCCCTCACGGCCCGTGAAGCCCATGAGCTCCACGATTCTGACACAGTCAAAACCTTTCACGAGCAACACCCCATGAAGCCACTCGTGTAGGCTTCACGACCCGTGAAGCCAAAACCTCCACGGCCCGTGAAGCCCTTCTGGACAGAATGTCCATTTTCGGTTTTCAAGCCATCAAAGTGCAATTTCTTTGTAGAGATGGCTCTGATACCACTGTTGGAACTCTTGGTGGGCACAAATGCAGCGGAAGCAAACATGCAAGAAGCATGCAAGACATAAAAAGAAAGCACACACAAAGTCCACACGAAGTTCCAATGGTGGAATACACTACAAAGAAAATTGCAACTCAAAACAAGAAGAAGGAGGAAGAAAGTATACCTTCTTCCAGCTGGAAATCGAGCTCCATGTGTGGGGATGAACTTGAAGAAACAAAATGGCTTCCTCCTCCATTGCTAGTCCACACCAAGAAGAGTTTGATCCCATTGTACTAGCAATCCATTAGGTGAACGTCCACCAAGACTTCAACATCTGGAACAGCCCAAAGATGTTCTCCTCTTGCACCAATGATCTTCATATGAACACTCAAGATCACCATCTTAGTGTTATATCATGAAACCCATTTTGTACCAAGAGAGAAAAATGGAGTAGAGATAAGTTGTATATGCTTACTTGTGTTCTCCAGCCTCAAACCATGCCTATTGACACCAGAAACTCGGCCAAATTGCATGTCATTTGATTGGACCATCAAATGGTCCAATAAAACACAAGTGTCACTGCAGCTACCCTCTGCATGACCCCTCACGGGCTCTCACGGGTCGTGAAGCCTAAGTGCGCCATGAGGGGACTTAGAACTCCACGAGCCATGCTGCCCGGTCGAGACTCGTGAGGGCATCTCCTTTACGACCCCTCATGACCTCGTCACGGGCCGTGAAGCCCAAAGGCATCACGACGCGTGGCGGTCGTCGAACAATCGTTAGGGTAGCCTGCTTCACGATCCGTGGAGCATCCTTCACGGTCGTGAAGCCCCGAATCAAAACACTTTTGATTCTTTGACATTCTCCTTCCACATTAAGTGATCGGGATCAATCCTTGGCGTGTGACCCAATAGGCCCGCACTTCATTAGTAGTGATACCGGCATACGTGTGTCAGTGGGCAGATTACAACAGTCCTCTGGTGACCCTTCAAAAGAAACATGTTTGTACTCCAAAAATAATGAGGATACAAACTGGCTATGGCATAAGAGGCTTTCTCACCTTAATTTCAAAAATATCAACAAGTTGTGCAAGGGTGAACTAGTGTCAGAATTAACTTCTTTGACTTATCTTAAGCCTAAACCTTTCACTGCTTGTGAGAAGGGAAAGCAGCATAAGACATCATTTCCATCCAAGAAAGCCTTCTCAATTACAGAACCTTTCTATATGTTGCACATGGAACTCTTTGGTCATGTTACAACTCGTAGTATTGGTGGAAGTAAGTATGCTCTTGTATTACTTGATGAATTCTCAAGATACACTTGGGTTTTATTTCTTAAAGCAAAGAGTGAGGCTACTGAAGTAATCATATACTTTATCAAAAATATGGACGTGTTGAATGGCAATCTGGTGATAAGTCTTAGAAGTGATCATGGAACTGAATTCAGAAATCAAACTCTGGAATCTTTCTGTGATGAGAAAGGGATATCTCAAAACTTCTTTGCTCCAAGAACCCCACAACAGAATGGTGTAGCTAAAAGAAGAAATAGAACATTGATTGAAGCTGCCATAACCATGTTGTGTGAAAGTAGGTTATCTTTTAATTTCCGGGCTGAGGCTGTAAGTTGTGCATGTTTCACATAGAACAGATCCCTTATTATCAAGAGGCACAACAAAACTCCATATGAAGTGTTCAAGGGATGGAAGCCAAGCATGTTGATCTCTCTACACCAACTACTCATGATGTAGATGAACCTGTTCCTATCCAAATCTTTAACCATGTGCAACCAACCTCATCCAGTCCTATACCTCTATTGAATAATGTGGAAAATGACTCAACATCATTGGATTCTAATTCCATATCACACATTCCCTCTTCAGTAGAGACACCCACAGATTGTGATAATGAAGTTATATCAGCCACCCAAAATGAACTCATCTCTACTGCTGATAGTCAACACATAACTTCATCTCCCCAAATCCAAATGAATCTCAATTCCCAAGAAATCCAAAAATCCTTCAAAGACCACAAGTATCATCCTCATGATCTGGTGATTGGCAATATAGAGGATCCAGTTAGAACAAGATCAAAAGCTTGCAACATCTGTTTTTACTCTGGATTTGTCTCAATGATTGAACCAAAGAAGGTTGATGAAGCCCTTAATGATCCCCACTGGGTGACTGCCATGCAAGAAGAGCTGGCAGAATTCAAAAGAAATAATGTATGGACTTTGGTACCTAAACCAAAGGATAAAACCATCATTGGATCAAAGTGGGTGTTCAGAAACAAGCTATATGAAAATGGGCAAATCATCAGAAACAAAGCAAGGCTAGTGGCACAGGGGTATTTTCAAGAAAAAGGTATTGATTTTGATGAAACCTTTGCCCCTGTTGCAAGATTGGAAGCTATTAGATTGTTCCTTGCCAATGCTACCTTCAATAAATTCAAAGTATTCCAAATGGATGTGAAGAGTGCATTTCTAAATGGAGATCTGAAACAAGATGTGTATGTAAAACAACTTCCTGGTTTTGAGGAGTCAAGCTTACCTGATCATGTATTATTTCTAATCAAAGCTTTATATGGTCTTAAGCAAGATCCAAGAGCCTGGTATGATACCCTTGTTGGATATATGCCCAATGATACACGTATATTGGATCACTGCTGATGAGGCACGGGCCTATTGGGTCACACGCCAAGCGTTGAATCTGACAGCACATGTCAAGAGAGAAAATTAGGGTTTTTGTCAACCTTCACGGTCCCTCACGGGTCGTGAAGAGATCGTGACGTGAAGAGGTTCATGAGGCTTCATGGACCAGTCGGGGATCGTGGGGGTGATGCTTTCACGACTTCCTCACGGGCCGTGAGAGCCCGTGAAGGTAGAAGTCTAAGTGACACTCTGATATTATTGGACCTTTTGTTTGGTTCAATGAGGGTGCCATTATGGCCGACCCTGGTGCCAATTAAACTTCCCTCCTGCTTATAAAAACCACACAATTCTCTCTTGGAAGAACCTTTTGTCAATTTTGTAAACCTACACACTAAAGAGAGCTTGTGAGTTGCATTAGAAGCATTGAGTGTTTGTGGGTGATTGCAAGAGTTGTCCTGCTATTCTTGAGCCACTATTCACGTGGGTGCAAGTATTGTGGTTCAAGCTTTAGCAAAGGTGATTCACCAAGAGCTTGGTGTGGATATCAATAGAGGAACTCGTCTTGGAGTTCAAGTATTGCACTACATGCATACACATATCATATTTTAGTACCACTATGGGTATGCATGGTATGGTCATGGCATTAGATGCATACATGCATACACATATGTGTGTGTATATATGAATATAGGTTTTAAAATTTGGTTTTATGCCTTAATGCATATGTACAAGAGTTTCCATTGTGCCTTAAGTGTTTGTTTGGAAATTCTTATCAAAACATTTGCTTGTTGCGGTTTTTGGCACACCGCTTGTTTTGTGGATTTAGGTCCACCGGATTTTGGGGTTCATCGGATTTTGGTATCGGTTTACAAGGTACCGGATATCACCATCTTCTTCCTCACTGAATTCCGCCAACATCATCATCACCATAGATTAAACCTAGAAGTTATAAAACTCATCAAAACTTACCAAAAACATGTTTAATCATATACATACATGTATTCATGTATCACAGACGCTTTCTAATTACATGAATCATTTAGAACACGTAAAACCCAATTAACCAAATAAACTTCAATCATGGTGTTCTTAGCATACAAAGTCCAAACTCAATAAAAATCATATCTAGATAAATCAATATTATGTTATAAACACAATCTAACCTTTACTTGTAATTATTAATCACCAAATCTTCAATTCAAGTTTTTCTTCTTTTCATGTTCTTTTCTTTCTTCGGCAGAGAACAAAACACACACTTTTCTCTTTGAAAGAAATTAGCAGATGGTTTCTTTTTCAAAATTTGCCAAATACCCACACACGTATACATGCAAATTGATGATATCTGAATAGGAGGTGTCATCTTCTAATCCATTTACTTCCCACATGGTTAACAACTAATTTACATGCATATATATATATCCATAAATACATACATGCCATTTAAATATCTCTAGTAACTTAATATGTATTAACATATATTTCTAAAGTAGTTAATTACTTAATCAATTAATTCAAACTATCACATAATATAATTTAAAACACAATTAATCACATACCGCCAACCCGCTAACGACTAGCTCAGGTTTGCGGGTGTTACAAATCTCCCCTCCTTACGAGGATTCCGTCCTCGGAATCCCTTCTCATTCAAACAACTGAGGGTATATGTCCCTCATATATGTCTCAGTCTCCCAAGTTAAGTCAGAACCTAAATTGTGCTTCCACGGAGCTTGGTCACCTTACGATCCAACAGTTCGTTAGGTTCCTCTATCAATCTTTTCTACGAAACAACTTTAAATCATGTACCGGGAGAATCTGACTTTCATCTTCAATCTTACATTTTCTCAGATAACAAATGTTGAATGTATCATGAATACTTGTAAGCTCTGCTGGAAGATCCAGTGTAACTGTCTAATCATTCACTATCTGAACAATGCGGAAAAGAGCTATAAAACGGGCAGCCAACTTCCCGCGTTTGCCGAAACGAATCACACATTTCCATGGAGAGACTTTTAGATACACCAAATCTCCCTCATCAAACGTTACTGGACGACGTCGTGGATCTGCATACATTTTCTGTCTATCTCCGGCAGCTTTCAATTTCTCTCTTGCAATAGCAACTTTATCCGCTGTAAACTGAACAATCTTAGGTCCTGCAAACTGTTTCTCACCAACTTCTAACCAACAAGTCGGAGTATGGCAACGACGACCGTACAACATTTCAAACGGAGGCATTCCAATACTGGAGTGGTAAGAATTGTTATACGCAAATTCTATCAACGGCAGGTGCGAATCCCAAGATCCACTATACTCAATTACACAGTCACGTAATATATCTTCAAGTGTTTGTATGGTTCGTTCAGTCTGACCATGTGTCTGGGGATGAAAAGAAGTACTCAAGTTAATCCTCGTCCCCAATTCTCTCTATAACTCCTCCAGAGGTTAGAAACAAACCTGGAGTCTCTGTCAGATACAATAGACAACGGTATACCATGCCTTGCAACAATCTCATCAATGTATAGTTGAGCCAAATTACTCAAAGAATCTGTCTCACAAGTAGCCAGAAAGTGAGCACTCTTCGTCAATCGATCCACGATTACCCATATCATATTATGATCCTTTTGAGTACGCGGAAGTTTTGTTACAAAATCCATCGTTATGTGTTCCCACTTCCACTCAGGAATCTCTAACTGTTTCAAGGATTTGTATGGTTTCTGATGTTATGCCTTCACTTGCGCACATATATGACACGATTCCACAAAATGTGCCACATCCGTTTTCATCGTAGGCCACCAGTAACGCACTTTCAAGTCGTTATACATTTTAGTGCTTCCTGGGTGAACTGACTGTCTCGACTTGTGTGCTTCAGTTAAAATCAACTTTCTCAACTCTCCAAGCATAGGCACCCAAACACGGGTTTTGAATACCTTCAATCCACGAGAATTGTCAGTAAGTTCATCCTTATGTTTCCTCATTAGTTCAGTCTTCAAATTTTCTTCCTTTAGAGTTATTATCTGGGCAGACTTCAGTCTATCCACTAAGTCAAATACTATCTCCATACGCATAAACTGAACAGGACTTCTAGTTCCCTTGCGACTTAGGACATCTGCCACTACATTCGCTTTTCCAGGGTGATATCTAACCTCGCAATCATAATCCTTTATCAACTCCAGCCATCGCCTCTGTCTCATATTCAATTCTTTCTGGGTAAAAACATACTGTATGCTCTTGTGATCTGTGCAGATTACACATTTAGTACCATACAAGTAGTTCCTCCACAGTTTGAGCGCAAATACCACAGCTGCTAGCTCCAAATCGTGAGTCGGGTAATTCTTTTCATGAGATTTCAACTGTCTTGAAGTATACGCAATCACCCGATCCCTCTACATCAACACACATCTCAATCCAGCAAACGACGCATCACAATATACGATAAAATCATCTGATCCACTTGGCAAAGCAATGATAGGAGCCTGACACAACAACTACTTTAAGGTCTGAAAAGTTTTATCTTGTTCATTACCCCATACAAACTTCACGTCTTTCCGAGTCAACTTAGTCAACGGACCCGCAATCTTGGAGAAATCCTTGATAAATTTGCGGTATTATCCGTCCAATCAAAGAAAACTCTTTATCTCTGACGGTGTCTTTGGAGCGTTCCAGTTCATCACTGCTTCCACTTTCAAAGGATCCACTTTTACTCCCTCGTTACAGATAACATGCCCCAAGAACTGAACCTCTCTCAACCAGAATTCGCACTCTGAGAATTTTTCATATAAACGTTCTTTTTTCAGAGTCTCTAAAACTTGTCTCAAATGTTGTTCATGTTCCATCTCAGTCTTTGAATAAATCAGGATATCATCGATAAAAACTATTACAAAATTATCCAGAAATGGTCGACAAACTCTGTTCATAAGATCCATTAATATCGCAGGTCCATTGGTTAAGCCGAACGACATAACCAAGAACTCGTAGTGACCATAACGCGTATGAAAGGCTGTCTTTGACACATCTTCCTCAGAAACACGTACTTGATGATAACTCGGTCTCAAGTCAATCTTAGAAAAGAACGAAGCTCCCTGTAACTGATCAAACAAGTCATCAATTCTGGGCAACGGATACTTATTCTTTGTCGTTCTCTTGTTCAATTCATAATAGTCAATACAGATACGTATCGTACCGTCTTTCTTCTTCACAAATAATACCGGCGCACCCCATGGAGACGAGCTTGGTCGAATGAAGCCTTTGTCTAACAGATCCTGAATCTGCGTCATCATCTCTCGAATCTCTGAAGGTGCCAATCTGTACGAAGCCTTTGCCACTGGTCGAGAACCAGGGATCAAATCAATCTTGAACCCTACCTCGCGAACTGGAGTCAACCCTGGAAATTCCTCAGGAAACACGTCCGGATATTCCGTTACAACCCGAATATCCGTCATAGTTTGCTTTTCTTTCTTTCCGTTAATGACATACACCATGTACGATTTGCATCCTCTATCCAATGATTTCTTAGCCTTTAAACATGAAATAATTGGGATAACAGACCCAACTTTCTAACCCCTTGCTACCACTCGCGTGCCATTAGCCAACGGAAAGGAAATCAACTTCTTGTGGCATTTAATACTCGCTTAATTCAAACTCAGCCAATCCATTCCGAGCACCACATGAAAACCAGAAAGAGGCATAACAAGAAAATAAACAGGAAAACACACACCATCTATATCAATTTTAGCTCCAACCACAGCAGTCGTGACCGGAACCATCATGCCATCAACTACTTCTATCTCTAAAGTACTAGCAAGCTTAATAACATGCACATTTAATCTACCATAGAACTCCGCAGAAACAAATGAGTGATTAGCTCCAGAATCAAATAATACTCTAGCGGGAGTAGAGTTTATCAGAAACATACCCGTGATGACATCGTCTATGGTAGTGGCATCATCCACCGTCATTCTAAACACCCGACCCTCAGCAATGGGTGGGTTCTTTCTTTTCTGACCAGCTGAAGATGATCCCCCAGCCGTACTCACTCCTGACCAAGACCCTGATCTCTTATTCAATGGGCAATCACCTACTCTGTGCCCCTCTTTTTGACAATTCCAACAAACACTTCGTGGGAACCTGCAGTTCTTTAGATCATGACCAAACTGGCCACATTTCACGCATCTCATAGTTTGGGGCGTACACTGCCCGTTGTGGTAATACTTACACCTACCACACCATGGTGCCCGCTGAGTGGATCCACTCAAAGTATACCTCCTACTCTGATCTCCCTGTCTATAACCACTACTCTGTTGGGTATTGTAATGTTCAAACCTAGATTTTTGCTGGGAAATCCTCTCCCTGCCCAAACTTTCCTTCGCAAGTTTATCCCCTTTAGCCGACTTGGTCAAAGTGAAAGCCTGGGATAAAGTGGTAGCCCACCTAGTGGCGTTGCATTAATCCGGGTGCAAAGCTCCTAAAAATGAGCAATCTTCGATTCTTCATCCGGCACCTAGTGTTTCACAAATCTCATCTTCTCGTTAAACTGTTTGATCAGGTCATCTACTGGCATATTCCCTGTCATTTGTAAATCCATGAACTCTTTCTTGATCTTGGCAATTTCGAAGGAACTGCAATACTATTCGCACAACTTTTCCTGGAACTGACTCCTGGTGATGGTCTTCTGTTGCTACTCGGTGAAATGGCCGGTAATCGAGTCCCACTAGACCATAGCATCTCCTTTTAACATCCTCGTTGCGTATTTTACTTTCAATTCATTCTCGCAATTACATGTGTCTAACGCCTTCACCATCTCTCTCAACTAGTTCAAAGTAATATTGGGAACAGAACTCCCTCGATACTCTGAAGGCTTACAATCCGGGAATTGTTTATATGTGCATGGTTGTTTGTATCCTGGGAACGCAAAAGGACAAGCTCCTGGTTGTGCATATGGATAATAAAAAGGTGGTTGCGTCATCTGAGTTACTAACTCTGGTGGTAGGGGTGTCGTTACTAGTGATGTAGTTGCCTGAATAAGAATCGTAGTTGGTTCAGGTTGGGTTTGTCTCTGTTGTTCCAAGCTATGAACCTTATTTCTAAGATCCAACAGTTCATTCTCAAGTTTGAAAATATATTCACTTTGATCTTCTTCCTGATCCTAGCCAGACGTTCCTACTTATTTCGTAGTATCCAAATCATCTATCACTGGTGCCTGTGCTGATGTTTGGGTCACATGAGGAAGGATGGGGGTTTCTCTGTCAGCCATATCTGTTACAATCACATCACCTCACAGCTCATTAGCATAAACCGTTAGTACACAAAATACTAACTACTACAAAACATCTCTAACTCACCCTAATTCCCCCGAAGGAAAGCTTGACCCGTCACAAGCCAAGATTTGGGAATGCAACACTCTAGCCGTGCATGCATCGCAAAACATAGGCTCTGATACCAAACTATAACACCGGAAAACTCAAGCCATTTTTATAAATACGTGTTGCGGAAGTTTAATTACATCAAATAACCGTACATACATAACTAATATTTCCAAAGTACAAATATCTGTTCTTAAACATCAAAACATCTATTTAGGTGTTACTATACAAACTGGCTCATTTCATTTTAAACAAAATACATATCAGAGCGGGGTCAACTTCTCCTTCTACAACACCACCAATCACAAACCTGCAAAAACAACAACTGATGGAAATTAGCACAAAGCTAAGTGAGTAGAGGCTAGAGACAAACGGAAACATCATCGGTCAATATCAAAGCATGTAATCACATATCCAAGAAGACCGGCGGTTCGGCGCAGAACCTACAACCAATGTCTACCAAAGCAAAGGTTTGCCAATAGCCCTCTACTGAATTGGCACAGTGAAATTCTCCTCTGATGCAACGTATGCACCAGTAAGACTACCACTGTTCAACCAACCAGTAGACGAGCCTAGCCCAATTCCACATGTAGCTGACTTCTCAAACGCAATTCAATATCATCCAAAGAGCGCGTATCGGCCAAATAGTCATGCAACAGATATAATCAACAATCACAATCAACAATCAATCAATCAATCTTCCAATCACAATCACATGCATCACATCAATAATATTAACCATAATCTTTACCATCCGCGATTAATGTCCACTCACCTTGTATTCAACACGAACTCAGATATCTAATATCACTTACTCTTTGGATTGCCTGAAAATACAGCAACAATCAAATCACTCTCAAATTCATAAATATATCTATCCACATATATTTATAAGTCAATCATTCATAAATACAAAACTAAATCCTCATAAAATGGAACAAACAACAAACAACTTAAAAATAAATCTCAAATGTCGGATTTGGGCTCCTCGGATTTAGAAAATCCGCCAATAACAAGTACCGGATTTCAGGGGTCGGATTTTGAGAATCCGCCGGACTCAGTCTGTCGGATTCAGGGTCTCCACACTTGGTCCCGGATTCTAAAATATCGGATTCACCACTATCGAATTTCAATATACCGGATTCATGTAACACCGTATTTTCACCAATAAAATTTTCATTTAAATTAACACTGCGGAAGCGTTTGCCAAACCATAAGAGTATTTAAAACTGAAGTTAAACTACTGTTTAACAAAACCAATCAGTTCAAAATACAGTATTACAAACACTATGGCTCGTCACAATTCCAATCAGAGTGCCTGTCAATTATTCCCCAGGCTACACCCCCTCACGACTAAACCACAGAACTCACCAGCCACCTGTAAAAGTAGTGAGAGGTGGGGGATTAGCACAAAGCTAAGTGAATGGAAGTAAACCACCACAGATATACTAGCAAATAACCGCATGATATCAACAACAGTAAACACATAATCACCCTTTGCTTCACGAGAAGACCGGTGGTTCTGCAGGAACCTATAACCAATGCCGGCCAAGCAAAGGTTTACCGATAGTTTATTTGCTATTCTCACACAGTATTATCTTAAGTTGCAACGAATGCATCAAAAGACCACAATACTGATTAGCCGATAGCAAACAAACCCTGCCCAATATGCCCAGCCGATAGCTGACTTCACAATAGGCGCAACAATCAATTAACATATCACAGTTAATCAATTAATAGACATCAGTCTATCTATGCATCAATCCGATAACAGTTGCAACCCAAGCCAGTTATAACTAATAACACCCGTGAGTAAACATCCACTCACCTCGAGTTCTCGAACTCCCACTCAGTGGTCTAATATTACTGAGCCTTGTTTGTTCCTGAGAACACAACAAACCAAACATCAGTATCCAACTCATAAATATGTATATCAACATATATTTATATCATCTTTAAATCAAACAAAAACATGTTAGATTCACATATGCATAAACACTCAGCATATAACACAAAATAATCACAAACACCCAAAACTATCGGATTTCAAAACAAATCCCATACTACCATCGGGTTTAAGCCACAATCCGCCAAAACCATCGGAATCTGCCAAAACTGTCGGATTTCAAGGGAAATCCGATACCCCTGTCGGATTTGAAGAAAATCTTTAACTTCCATCGGATTTCAAGAAATCCCATACATCTGTCGGATTTCCACACTTGTCGGATTTGATTCATGGAACCACCTTCGGATTTCATATTTGAAATTCATCAATCGGATTTCAATCATCAGATTTCCAAAGTACCAGATTTCGCCACTCTCGGATTTCCCAAGTCTTCGGATTTCGTCATCTTCTCCAACCATCAATCCGACAACTTCAAACATAGTAGAACTCCAAATATCCAGTTTCTATATTTCACATAAAAACTTACCAAAACATAAATAAACATGATTAAACACCCAATCATGCATCATAACACCTTTCAAAATCACATAAACACTTAGAACACACAAAACCCACTAGCAAAGGTTTCTAACATGTTCATATACGGTATTTATAAACAACACCCAACAGATTATGACAAAACCGTAGCATGTTATAAAGATTCGATATAACAAAGGAATCATACAAACCTTTTAATCTTGAACTCACAAATTCAATAATACCCAAATCCGATTGTTCTTCTTCTTTTGCTTCTCTCTCGGTTTCTCACAATTCACACACACACAAGAAACTTGAAAGTGAAGAAATGCTTAGTTGAACCCACGTATATGTATATCGAAAGAATAAGCAGGAGGTGTCACTCCTCAAACTCGCAATTGCATGCTCACACACACATAAAAATAACCGCGCATATATATACATAAACCAATATATATTTAAACCAACATATAATAAAATTAGTTACTCATTTGATTAAACACCAATTAAACAATTAATCAAATACTAATCATGTGTTTAAACATACCTTGGCCTACGTAACCACTAGGCCCAAAATCAGGATGTTACAATTCATACAAGGTCGGATTTTGGGTTCCGGATTTTATAAGTAGGATTTTGTAATATCGGATTTCAAGTGTCAGAATTTGGATTATCGGTTTTTATATTGCCTGGATTTAGGTCCACCGGATTTTCGGGTTCATCGGATTTTGGTATCGGTTTATAAGGGACCGGATTTCATCATCTTCTTCCTCACTTAATTCCGCCAACATCATCATCACCATAGATTAAACCCAGAAGTTATAAAACTCATCAAAACTTACCAAAAACATGTTTAATCATATACATACATGTATTCATGTATCACAAACACTTTCTAATCACATGAATCATTTAGAACACGTAAAACCCAATTAACCAAATAAACTTCAATCATGGTGTTCTTAGCATACAAAGTCCAAACTCAATAATAATCATATGTAGATAAATCAATATTATGATATAAACACAATCTAACCTTTACTTGTAATTATTAATCACCAAATCTCCAATTCAAGTTTTTCTTCTTTTCCTGTTCTTTTCTTTCTTCGGCAGAGAACAAAACACACACTTTTCTCTTTGAAAGAAATTAGCAGATGGTTTCTTTTTCTAAATTTGCCAAATACCCACACACGTATACATGCAAATTGATGATATCTAAATAGGAGGTATCATCTTCTAATCCATTTACTTCCCACGTGGTTAACCACTAATTTACATGCATACATACATACATATATATATATATCCATAAATACATACATGCCATTTAAATATTTCTAGTAACTTAATATGTATTAACATATATTTCTAAATTAGTTAATTAATTAATCAATTAATTCAAACTATCACATAATATAATTTAAAACACAATTAATCACGTACCGCCAACCCGCTAACGACTAGCTCAGGTTTGCGGGTGTTACACCCGCCGTGGCCATCACCTGAGAAGAACGTTAAGCAACAACCATAAGCACAAAGCTTAGCGAGTACTTTACATACAACAAACCAAATCGTCACATCATCAACTTGTTTCATGTATGGTGCATCAATCATTCCCACTACCATAGTAGGCGGTCCCAACATTCCTGTTACCGAAGTAAACGGTCTCATCATTCCCGTCACCGAAGTGAACGGTCGCATCATTTCCGTCACTGAAGTAAACGGTCTTATCATTCTCGTCAACGAAGTGAACGGTCTAATCATTCCCGTCACCGATGTCAACGGTATCATCATTAAATAAACCATATCGTGTCATATAACTCATAACACATGTCATAATCACATACATCATTAGTTAGGTTGTAAGTAAGAGTACTCACCTGTCTGCAGTCTTAGTTCACAGTTATCAGCTATTAACGAATTGCTTGGCTACGATTACAAAGTACAACCTATAGTACATGTAGTCATATCAAGCTTCAAATATTCAAGGTTGGGTCAAACACCTTGACTAAAGTCTAATCTCGCGTTCTAACTATAAGTCCGACCACTACAAGTGTTCCAAAGGTCGGACAAGCTATTATTCATTTTAAGTCGCATGGGCAATCTATGTGTATGCGTATAAGTCGCATCGATGTACAACTATATATGTTGCATGAACTGTAGGTGTGTAAGTCGTATGAGGTTACATACAAGTCATCAGAAGGTCGCATGAACATCCCATGCGAAAGTCGCATGGACTTCACATGCGAAAGTCGCATGAACCTTCTCCCAAGTAGCATGAATGTTCACATATGAAAGTCGCATAGAGGAGATCATATGTCGCATGAATGCATACAAGTCATCAAAAGTCGCATAGCGTATCAAAAGTCGCATGAGGTTCATATGATAGCTGAAAGTTGCATGAAACCATATACATGTCAACTGAAAGTCGCATGGATTCACATATATTAATTTGAAATTCGCATGGTATCATATATATTTCAACTGAAAGTCGCATGAACCTTCATCTTAGTCGCGTGAAGGCTCCAAAGGTCGCATGGGGTATTGTCATCCCTATCAGGACATCATTTTCATTTCTCAGACTCCATGGCCAAAAATCAAGTTCTTTAAAAACTCAACCAATTCATTTCATTTTTATTACAAAACATTTCTCCACTTATTTAAACACTTCTTTCAAGATTTAAATACATTTCATCAAGTATTAAGAGATCACATCTCGCATTCTTTCCCTGGTTCCTTCATAAACCTAGAACCTTAAAACCTACATTCTAACTTGTTCTATAATCATTCAAATAAGAGAAGATATATATCTACAATGCCATATTGAGATAGGAAACATTACCTGATAATCCTTTTAACAATTCCTTCGGGTCACAAATGATTCTTGGTGCCTTCCTCCTCTGCTTCTCGAGAGAGTTTTTACACACACTGGTTTTCTTTTGAAAGAATGGAACAGTAACCAAGTGTTGGGGGTTGTGCCCTAAACCCCTTTATATACTTTCTTATAAAGGCCTAAGCCTATCTTCCAATTGATTAAGCCCAATAGTGCTTAACCTAATAAATTACCTACATTAGTCCATTAAGCGAATTATATATATATATATATATTTATATATATATATATATATTTATATATATATATATATATATATATATATTTATATATATATATATATATCCAAGCCCACATAAATCAACTAGTCCACCATTAAGTCCATAACCTAACACAATATTATTTTCTCAATCAGAACCGTACATGATATTTTCACTTCATACGGCTCCTCATTCAATTCTTTCGAATAAAATATTCTCTTATTTATTTTTGAAGGTTCAGGTATTACACGAAGAAACACTGTTACATGCCCATAATGCTAACCTGGCTGTTGCTATCGCTAACCCTTTCTCTCACTCCTCCTGAAGGCTCTCCAGTGTCTATTAATATTTTCCTTTTAATGCATCTATGTCCCTTGCTTATTCATTATTAACAAAGGGCATTGATCTCAGTAAGTTCTTTCTCACCAACCCTACCTCTCAAACGGATGACAGTTATTCTGATGACATCGATGATTCCTTTCTTTCTTCACCCTCCACATAAATAAATTATCCTTCTCTCTCTGAGGATCATATAGATATCCATGCCACTCTCAACCATATTTCTAAAACCTTCAATTCCATTTTTATTATTGTAAAGAAAAATTCTTTTGCTCTCTCTTCTAATAAACATGCTCAGCAGCTCTTTCGGTTTGAATTTAACACGCTTGCTGAAACCCTTGTAGAGTATTGCACCACTCTCTCCTTAAAAGTTTGAATTTCTGATGATAAACCTTCAAGTAACCATGTAGAGATATAAGATGAAAATAGAGAGAAACACACACTACACCTTTTGCTTTGAAAAATCAATATGTCATATATGATCCAAAAGCGTTACAAGGCCAAGGGGCCTAATACCTATTTATAGGCAACGCCTATAAAGTAGGCTTTCCTACATTTTCTAAACATAAAAATCTCCCCCTAAATGGAGAGAAAGCCAATTACAAGGAAAGAGATGCAGAAAGTATTTAATTACTTTAAAGACCTATTCCTTATTCCAAACATCATCTGCCATCTCCGAATTATCCGATGGCTGTCCAGCGTCCTTTTGATCTGTTCGATTGTTCATATCAGCCCAGCCCTTTCAGTCTCACTTAATATAGATTGATCTTTTTCAGCCTTTTCTTGTAGACGGTGAAATAACAATTTTAGAGTCCCATCGGAGTATGCCATAAACTCCACCATCTGAACCAAGATCTTTAGGTGACGTTGGTTGACAAAGACGACACCTCTTTGACCCGCAAAGCTTGGATGATTTTCATCAATAATAGATAGCTCTTCTACGGTTTGTAGATCAGTATGATGTTGTAGTGGTCTGAGCAGATTCACCTCGAGTTGATTACTCTCGGCGCCTAGTTGTAGATCGTGCTCTTGGACAAACTCTATGAACCTCCTCATATATTTCATCAGAGCTGATCGTCCTTGTTGTTCCTCGTAGGACTTGTTGATCTTTGTGGACAGCTCCTCGTATATGAACTCAATGTCGTGAAACATGACATGTCTGAAGTCAGCTTCATTGAGAGAGATTTTCTGACCATCCGCTCTTTGAACATCATAAACAGCAAACCTGTACCTTAGAGATTTTTGCATTCTGACATGAAGTACTTTGCTGATGGGTACTCTTACACAATCTGCTCCCTCGGTGTTTTGTATTCATTGAAGATATGAGTGTATCATATCCTTTGAGCATTATCAAGACCTCTCAGTTCAGGAGGAGTCTTGTCTCTGATTTGAGAAACACAGATAGTAGAGATCCGATCCTCGAGGTAAGCAGCATTCACACCATATTTGCCCTATACAGGGTTTTTCATTGCTTTCCTTGTGAACATGTTGTGTCGATCAAGGCTTGGGTTTGACAATTTTGGAATTGGACGAGATGGTTGGATATTCGGAGGGATAGACCATTCACATGATGATTGTTGGAGTTGTTGTGCCTGCTCAGCTTCTAGATTTTTCCTCAGGATGTTGGTAGCTGACACCTGGAATATCTTTGATTCAGGAGGAAATAGTTGATGAACCTCCTCAGATATGCCGTGGAGAACCCTTGTAAGATCTACCTTTCTAATGGTTTCCTCCATCTGCTTTTTGGTGACCAACTCCCTTGCAGGCATTGCAACCCTTGAAGAAGCTGGCTTTTGAACAGTAGGCACCGGCATATCCTCAAACATGTCCACTATCTGAATTTCCTCAGTTCTTTCAGGCATTTTTCCAAATGAGAACTCCTCAATTTGTTTTATTAGTTCATCTGACTCATCCCTCTCACCCATGTCTGCAGTTTCAGTTTCAAATTCAAATATTGGGATGTCATGTTCGGGTTCAGTTTGAGCTTGTAGTTGTTGTGGTTGTAGTAGTAGTTGTTGTTACTTTTGTTGTTGCTGTTGCGATTGTTGAGTTTGTTGTTGAGATTTTGCCCCTATCCCCATTGCGGTTGCTAGTCTTTCTGTCAAAAGAATAAAGGTCAAAATGTGCGGTCTTTTCTCTCCCCCGTGACGATCATGATCGGGATCATCGTCATCACGCCTGCGCTTTGACCCGCCAGCTTGGGATTTGCATGTAGATTCAAGAATTGTCATCCTGTTTTCCACCGAATCTAACTTTTGGAAGGCCACATTTCCCAGATCCTCCATCGAATTGATAATTGTTTCTTTAAACTCATTTAGATTGCTACCCTTGTAGGTTTGTTCATTTTGAAGGGTTTGAAGGAGATCTAGATTATGTTCACGGTCTGAGGCTTTCTCCGAAAAGCGTGCGTACAGCATGAATTTCAATGTATCTGTAGATAATCCCGAGCCATCATCAACTTTGGATTTTAAAGAAGCAAAAGTCTTTTTGATGTCTACTAGGCTCTCGGTGATTAAGGTTAGGGCCTCCTACAATTCTTCCTTGGTGACAAACCGAGACTCACTAAGAATACTCGTTGAAGTCTCTGCCACAGAGGCAGAGCTACTCGCGTACAGAGCTGCAATGGTGTACACTCCGCCGAGATTTCCACCTGATCCTCGAATGGCACTTTCAGTAGTGCCACCTACAGGTGTTATGGACTGTTGTCTGTTAAACAACGTCGTTATCTGTGCAAGGGTGTATTGGTGTCTAGAAAGAAATATATATATCTGCGGTATATCAATGTGCATAGAAGAAATGGTCGAGGTCGGGAGAGGCAGACCTCTTCTTTCCATACCAGCCATCTCCGAATGAGAGGCCAGTAGAGCATGAGCAAATTCTCCGTGAAATGAAACAAGAGTCCGTTGAGAGACACTTGAGTGGCTGGTGGAGTGAATGTGCACTGTTGGGATAACAGTGACTATTTCAACATCAGAGCTGACAGTATCAGCCCCGATGGCAGATGGCTTCCCGGCTTTTTGGGCTTGGGGGTCCCTCAGCACTCATTTTTTCTTGTCTTAACTCTCTCTTTTCTAATTCTATCTCTTCCTCTTCCTCTTCGCTTTCATATTCATCATAGAAATCCATTTTAGGATCAAATTCTTGGCTAGCACTTGCACTGTCAAGAGGACCGGGTTTGTAGCCATAGATAAATTCAGTTTCATCCTAAGAAGGCTCATGTAAATCTGGAAATAAATCAAAGAAGCTCAAATCCTCTTCTACAGTCACCACATGCATTTTAGCCTTTTGTTGTGAAGTGTTGTCGAAGACCTATGGTGCTGCTCCTAGGGTATACTTGGTCAGAGTAAATGTGTCGGTTTCAAATTCAGGGGCTACTGAACCAGCATGTAAGTCAGGCAAAGGAGATTCCGGCAGTTGTTCAGGTAGTACATCAAAAAATGAAGCAATCATAGCTTGAAACTGTGTAGGGTCATACTCCGCCCCTCCATCACTATGTGTTTCACCTTCATCCCTTTCACCACCCCTCTCTGGGCTTTTCTCACTCTGCACTCCCCTCTCAACTTCCCCCGTGGAAGACTGAGACCTATGCACTATATCCTCACTTGGTGCTACTGGCCCTAGGGTAGG
Organism: Dittrichia graveolens; assembly: GCA_038502395.1. Classification (NCBI taxonomy): domain Eukaryota; kingdom Viridiplantae; phylum Streptophyta; class Magnoliopsida; order Asterales; family Asteraceae; genus Dittrichia; species Dittrichia graveolens. The sequence goes on from JARJIL010000006.1 coordinate 31,697,523, forward strand.
TGCAACTGGCTCTGGTTGCTCCATAGGGCCTAGTCCTACACTCTGCCTATAAAACCTCACAACATCATTTTGAGCACAAAGATCCAGCAGAGAAACCGGGAATGGCTGTGGTTGAATAGGATGATCAACTGTAAGAACTTTCACATACATGAATTGTTTTGGCCGGATAGCATCATGATTTGGCCTCTAACGTATCTCCTCGTTTCTGTCCATGGCAAATTGGACCATCATAGGTAAAAATCATTGATATGGCAGAAATCTGCCCTTTGCTCTTTTAAGATCAGAAAGTTTGCCTTCCACCTGCTGCATAAGATCAAGAAAAGTTAAGGTGGCATAATCGACATGCAGGTTATTATCCACAACATTTATGAGTTTTATTTGGTTGGAGTAGGGGTATTCGTTGCCAGTGTGTTTGGGGGTTAGGCAACGTTAGAGAATGGTTAGGAAAGTATAATATATGGGGTGAAGGTCGGATCGTTTGAAGTGGGAACGAAGTGGTAGGTTCCCAATGTAACCCATGGCTCGAATGCCCGCAAGGGCAGTAGTTTCATCAGGCATCTCCTGAAAGTCAATGAGAGGAGGCCTGCTTCTTGCAGTAGGGAGCCGAAGGATTTCCCTTAGTCGGCTAGCAGTAATGTTAAAAGTGAAGTGGTCTACATCACCACGAATCGAATCGCGACCGGAGTCGGGATTTGTATGAGTGTGGGTTGTGTGCCAGAACTTTTGGACATACAATTCAGGAACATGAGTTCCAGAAGTGGATGGATCAAATGTGAGAGCATGGTTCAATGGGTGGACACAAAGTATTTCAATTATAATTGGAAAGTTAGGGTCTCAGAAGTTATCAAGGTAGACAAAATGGTTGTTGTCATGAGTGACAACGGAAAGGAATTGATTTCTGGGAAGGAGTTGATCATTAGTATTATGGGATTGGCTAGATATTGAAGAACGAAATAAGACAGATTCATCTTCCATATCCATGATTAATCCAGTAAGAATAGCCAATAGGTTAGATAGCTGTACCTTGAAGAATAACTCATTGAAATGTATTGACTTGTCAGGTCAAAACATTCAAGTGTGAGGCACTTTGACTTTTGTTGACTTCAAAACATTCATTCCGAATCAAACTTTGAAAAAGTGATCAACTTCGTTGAAAAATTGTATAACACCTAAAAGTCCTTCATTGATGAAGTAGTATTTTTGATGAGCAAAAATGTGTTTTGACACATTTTTTACAATGAAAACATGTATCTAAACAATTTTGTAACACTGAAAATTTTCCTATTTGATTCATAACATGAAGATCTAGGCCAAAAATGAAATCAAGCCCAATCTTCAACCACTCAAAGAACACGAAGAACACTTTTCAAATTTGTGAGTTTTTCTTTGATAAAAACATTGTTCTAGGTGTCTTATGCCCCATCGCAAACCACACTTTTGTTAACATCATCATTTGATTGTCGAACAAAACATTTGAAGTTCGAAAAGGTGACTTCCGAGTTGTACAGTGCAAACTTCGTTTTTGTGCTTTTAAACATGATATAAACATGATTTGTTACATATTTGATGTATACCTTGAGTAAGTATGCAAGTTTATCACAAAAGAATCGTAATTTTGGCAGCAACTTGAGTAAGATTTACAAAACATGTAAACGGTAATTCTCGTAAGTTTGGTAAAATAGGAAGCGTAAAGAATACTCTAAAAAGAAGGCCGCCTATTTAAAGAAAATAATTGCAACAGTAACTTTTCGAAAATTAAACGCTCGAAGTCCAAAGGATTCGAGAGGTAAAAACGCGCTCGAAGTGGTCTTGACAACCACTGATGGCTTCGAAGTCCTAGAGGCTTCGAGTTCGAAGTGTGAAGGCTTTGAACTCGAAGTGATTTTATTTTGGTTTCGTTCAATGAACTATTCATGTGCGCTCGAAGTGTATTGGAAATACACTGTTTCGAATTTGAAGTCTACTAGCTTCGAATTGATGCTAGTAGGCGCGCTCGTAGTGAACTATGAATTGATGATTCCGCATTCGAAGTCAACTAACTTCTAATTGAATCCTGAGCACTCGAAGTGAACTTCATTTGGTTCGCTTTGCATACGAAGTCTTATGACTTCGAATTGAATCACATAAATGAGCTCGAAGTGAACTTTCCTTGGTATACTTCGCATGCGAAGTCCATTGACAATGCGAAGTCTATTAGACAAATGCACTTTGAATTCGAAGACTAAGAGTTCGAATTCGAAGTGAATAAGAGGATAGAAATCTTTGTGTTCCTTTTATTTTTATATACCAAAAATAAAATATTTTTGTATTTTTCAATTTGAATGAAATGACCACACATATTTTTGACATTTTCTTGAATTTTGCAAATGTTTTTGGTATTTTCTATGTTTTGTGTATGTTTTTGGTATTTTCTTTATTTTGTGAATGTTTTAAGTATTTACTCCCCCTACAAGCATGCGTAACTTGTACGGATGACTACACTCCCCCTCAGATAGTGCTTGGTTTATCTGCAACATGAACAAAAAATGTGAACTACCCACTCAAAACAAATGACTGATAGTTAGAATTTATAATTGAACATGCCCAATTTGGATACTAACTCACTAAAACGAGATTCGTCTAATGGTTTAGTAAACAGATTAGCCAGTTGATCATCAGTCTTAACATATTGAAGTTCTATCAGACCTTTTTCCACATTATCTTTAATAAAATAATACCGGATATCAATGTGTTTGGTCTTTGAGTGGTGGACTGGATTGCATGAGATAGCTATGGCAGACTGTGAATCACACAGGAGTGGGATCTTTTCATAGTGAAGGCCAAAGTCAGAGAGTTGAGCCCTAACCCATAAACTCTAAGAGCAGCACATTGCAGCAACAATATATTCAGCCTCAGTAGTTGAAGTAGAGACACAATTCTGTTTCTTAGATGCCCAACACACTAATCTATCACCCAAAAAGTGTGCACTGCCAGATGTGCTCTTTCTATCAAGCATGCAACCAGCATAATCTGCATCTGAATAGGCATATAACTGTAGACTTGAATCTCTTGGATACCACATACCTAGATTAGGAGTACCCATGAGATACTTGAATATCCTTTTTACTGCCAGCAGATGTGATTCCTTTGGATTAGCCTGAAATCTAGCACATAAGCACGTAGAGAACATTATATCTGGCCTACTAGCAGTAAAATACAGTAATGGGCCTATCATACCCCGATATGTTTTTAAATCAGCTGCTTTGCACTCAAGGCCAGCAGACAGTTTTGTTTTTGAAGACATAGGGGTAGATAAAGATTAACAACTGAGCATGTCATATTTCTTCAACAAGTCTTTAATGTACTTGGATTGACTTATGAAAATGCCATGACTCAACTGTTTCACTTGTAATCCGAGAAAGAAGTTCATCTCTCCCATCATACTCATTTGAAAACGATTTTGCATAGCATGTGCAAACTCTTCACTGTACTTGGGGTTTGTAGAACCAAAGATGATGCCATCCACATAAATTTGTACTAAGATTAAATCCTTTCCTTTGGCTTTGGTGAATAAAGTGGTGTCGGTTTTTCCTTTACTGTATTCCTCACCCAGCAAATACTCAGACAGTACATCATACCAAGCTCTCGGGGCTTGTTTTAGTCCATATAAAGCTTTGTCTAGAATATAAATATGTTGTGGGAATTTGGGATTGACGAAGCCTTCTGGCGGAGACACATAAACCTCCTCCTTGAGGATACCATTTAAGAATGTTGTCTTGACGTCCATTTGGAAAATCTTAAAACTTTTATAGGTAGCAAAGGCTAAGAATAGTCTTATGGATTCTATCCTAACTACAGGAGCAAATGTTTCATTATAGTCTATTCCCTCCTGTTGATTGTAACCCTTAGCTACCAGCCTAGCTTTATTTCTAACCACTATTCAAAGAGTTGTCAACCTCCGTTGCAGTTGTAGTAGGAGACACTGCATCATTCCTGTCACCAGCATTCGGAACATTAGATTCAGACGGTAAGAAATCAAATAAGAAATCTAATTTGTGTTCTGATGAAGTAGGATTTGTATTTGTTTCTTTTCTTTGACGTACTGGTCCTGAACTGACTTGTCCAAAAGCAACTTCCTTTTCTTTTTGAAAAGTGTTAACATCCAACATATCGTCGAATGTAACATTTATACTTTCAATAACACAGTTGGTTCTTTTATTTAACACCCTATAGGCTTTAGACTCATGTGAATAACCTAGGAAAATTGCTTCATCTGACTTGGCCTCAAATTTTCCTAGATTATCCTTTTCATTGAGGACAAAACACCTATTACCAAATATATGAAGATATTTGATATTAGGTACAATGTCATTTGCCAATTCATATGGACTTTTATTGAAACGCTTATGGATGAAAGAACGATTGTGTGTGTAACTACTTCAGCCCAATAGGAAGGTGGGAGACCGGAATATGAGAGCATAGTACGAGCAGCCTCAACCAGAGTTCGGTTGCGTTGTTCCACCACTCCATTCTATTGTGGAGTGTATGTTGCAGAGAATTGATGCGAGATCCCCACTAGGACAAGGTAGTAAGACAAGATTTTGTTCTTGCACTCAGTTCCATTATCAGTTTGAATGGAAGCAACACTATGTTCAAACTTGTTATGCTATTGTTTGATGAAGCTGATGATAGTAGGAGTTGCTTCATCTTTCGACCTTAAGAAATTGACCCAAGTATACCTAGAGTAATCATCGACAATGACTAGGATATACTTCTTTCCATTGTGTGTTTGGACTCTCATCAGACCGCAAAGATCCATGTGCAGAAGCTCCATTGTTTTCTTTGTACTGGAGATTTGCTTGGCTTTGTTAGACGAACGTTTCATCTTCCCTTTTTCAGAGTCTGCACACAGATGGTCTTTGGTGAATTTTAACTTAGGTAGACCTCTCACCAGATCTCCAGTAACCAGTTTGTTGATGTTGTAGAAGTTGAGATGTGAGAGTTTCCTGTGCCACTGCCAAGTTAAGTCCGATGAGGCCTTACTGAGTAGACAAACAGAGTTCTTTGTGTTGTAGTTGTTTAGATCAATGGAATACAAGTTAGACTTCCGTGTACCTACTATAACCACATCACCTGTTTCTGTTTTCACTAAACATGAGTTCTTTTTAAAAGTGGCCTCCAAGTCTTTGTCATAGAACTGGCCAATGCTAAACAAATTATGACCCAGTCCTTCTACAAAGGAAACCTTCTTTATTTTGATACTTTCCTTTACTATATCTCCGTACCCCATAATTGTTGCTACATTGTCATTCCCAAAACGAACATTCCCAGTACCAGAGATTAGGTTCCTGCACACAGAAAAGAATGAAGGTTTAGGTCCCCATGTTGTAATGGGTCCTTACGTGTTAGATGATACATTGGTGTCAACAACCTTTTGAAAAATGCAATGTATTCTTTTCTTGGTTTTCCATTGATCCCAACAAAAATACAACGAAAGAAAATGCACACAAGGAAAGGGATGAAAAGAAAAGGAAGAGGAGTAGAAAGCCAGCCGCAGCTTTGAGATCACCTTACTAAAACCGGGAAGTAAGCATTGATACAATCACAACAGAATCTGAAAAAAAACTAAGAGGGTGGCTGTTCTCGGGGACTAGAGGAGAACAGTAAGTAGACTTATGATTTACAAATGAAAAAAATTACTTAAACTAAATTCTAAACAAAGTTTCATCATTTTCAGAGATGTCATATTCGAAACAACCCATGAACTGGAACTACCAAGGGCATTAGCAAAAAGTTTAGTACCCAGTTCTGATGTGCATGCTAGTGTGGTGGAGGCATGGGAATGCGTGCTAAACAATGAGGAAAATTACAGAGACGACAACACACCGAAATGTTTGTTTCGTTTCCTCACACAAATAGTATGTCGGTGTTAAAAATGAAAATGCATAAAAGGAAATGAATTGTCAAAAATTCTATTTATAATATATGTATACAAAAAACAGGTCCAATACAAGCAAACCCAAAAAGATAAAAAGGCAATGACTGTGCAAGAAAGGGAAAAAGAAGAGAAAGAAATACATATACGGAGATACCCGATATTCCGCGACATGATGAACACCAGCCTGGTTACGAGACCTTACTGTATGATAGCAATTGATCTGGTAATACTTCAAAAACAACATTGAATCCATAAATAAAAGTTAAAATGTTATCTATTGATTATGAAAATGCTATTTTTGTGAAAATGATCATTCTTTGAAAATGATAAATTTATTTCTTGATGATTATTATAGGTGTTTTGCCTGATAATTGACGGGAGTCATTTCTTTCTATATGTATTTGATCTCAAGAAAGGAGATATACATTTAATTGATAACATTTCACAACAAGGGAACTCAATTAAAAGATATGAGGAGATAACAAAAGCCATGGTAAACATATTTGAAAAATAATTTATAAATTTATGCAAATTTGATTCCTGACATTGAAATTATTGCATGTTAACACAAACACGACATGGAAAAGTTTACCCGAGATGAGGATGTTCCTTGCAACAAATCAATGTTCATCAAAGAACCACGACTCCTAAATATATCCTCGAAGACAAAGGAACACTACACAAATTGTGGTGTTTTCCTCATGAGGCACATGGAAACATTCAAAGGGGTAACAACGAGTCAGTGGAAAGCAGGTTTTAAGCTGGAAAAAAATGACCAAAGCCAGCAGATTGTGTGGTTAATGGAGAAATATGCTGCTAAAATACTGCTATCAGATGTTAACCACTTGAGAGACATCGTTGTCAAAGAGATCGATGCATATGAAAAGCTTAATAGCAAGGAAAAGCTTTTGATAAGTGAAGATGTAGATGAACGGATCAAAGAGAGGATCGAAAGATTGGGTTGAACATTTCAATTGGTGACATATATGATGGTCACTTTAAAAAAAATTATTGTGTTGTTCATAACACTTAGAATTTATATTTCTCTGGTTATTTTATTGGTATTTTAGATGATACCTTTTGGTGGTTCTCTGGTGTTCAAACATTGAATTGTGTAGTTCCTGAAACATGAATTTTTTGTTTCTCGAGTTATTGTTTTAAGATTTAGATAATATATATATAATGGTTTGATTACACACTTAGAAATGTTCATCATCGTTTGACCATACATACAGCAAACACATCATTTTCAACATTGTAAAAACAAAAAAAATATGATAATAAGAAGTGAATTATACCAACAAAAATTAAAAATTGTAAATGGTAAATCTTATTGTCATTAGCATGAAAAAACTACAACAAAAAATATATCGTAATAACATACTGAATCAGGAAATTCTCATCATTTTCAATCACTACAAAAACCATCATTTTCAGACTATATAACAAACACATCATTTTCCGCATTAAAAAATGATCATTTTCAATCACTAAAAAACTATCATTTTCAGACTATATAACAAAAACTTACAAATGTTCAACCTTTTTTCGCCATACCTACAACAACACATCATTTTCAGCATTGTGGAATGAAAATGATAATCTTTTTTTGTCATTGGTAGAAAAAGCAACAACAATAAATATGATATAAATACTAAATTAAACAACCCTCGTTATTTTCAATCCTTTGAAAAACATCATTTCCAGAAAAAAATAAAGAACACATGAATGATACAAATGGTAAGAATGATAAGAAGTAAAAAAAAACCAATATCAAAAAAAATAAAAATAGATTAGACTTCAAAAAATTTTGTACAAAAAAACTTATTGAGAAGGCACTTCACAACCATCAACGTGCTGATCCTTCTTTTGCTTTTCAGCTTTGAGTCTCTCAGGACAAGTACGAATGTTATGAGGATCATAACTTCCACAGTATCTGCATTTTCGTCCATTCTTCGACTGATTAGCTATAGCCCGCTCAGGTGAACTCGTAATCCTTCGTCTAGTACCACCTTCTTTATTACGAATGTCTGTTGGATTTTGAATATCAAGACTCGAGGGACGATCAACACCTAACACCTCCCTTACGAATTCTCTATATACCATCTCATCATCTTCAACAAACTCCTCATCACATTGTTTGGACAGCTTCTCTTGCGCTTTCATAAACTTTACCAACTTCTCCTTGTTGAAAATGACCTTGTCCAAAAAATTTTCAACATGCAAATACACTTGACGTACCAAATCAACCAACCCAACATGCTCAAGTACTTCAGGATTATGATTTTGGTAGTTAAAAATAAACTTTACGAGGCACAACATCCTTTGTCCACCTTTTGCATATATACTTTCATGGAAACTGATTGACCTTGAAAACACGAAAAGCATATAAAATATGCGTACACAGAATCCAAAATCTCTCAAAATGTTTGCATGAACATGTGAGCTCATCTATTGATGAATCAAATAGAATCTACAACAAAAATTAAAGGGTAGAAAATACATGAATACCCACAAAAAGATGACTGCTATTGTTTTCGAAAATGATGACTTTAAAAAACACCTAAGGTACATGAAAATGACGATTTTGAAAACATATCCTCGAAAAACAGTATACAAAAAACAAGATCACAAACCTCGCTTTGCTTAGGGAAGTACTCATCATGCATTTTTTTGAAGCCCAACGTATCTCACCAGAAATATCATTGAAAACATGCCTTGTGAAAATCCTAGAAGTCTCCTCTTTCAAATCCCATTCACTAGTGAATATAGGAGTAGTATATGAACTTTGATGATCATTATGAGATTGATTAAACCTCTGTTCATGCATCGAAGTGTCGAAATGCATTAAAAACTCTACGAGAGTGTTACTAGAACGCATTAGGTGGTTAAACATATGGTTCTCATATTCAGATCTTGATGAGGTACGCATAATACCAGAAAACTCCCATATACAAAAGTAAGTTGGAATCCAATACTTTCTCAACCCAAACATATCAGACAGCCATGTGTTATCTTCAACATCAAACTCTTGGATTAAAGATTCGCATAGGAAATAATACACCTCGGTTTTAAGTTTGTCTGCTCACACAATTCTACATAATTTAGCTTTAAATCCATTGTTACAAATATCAATAGGAACCTAAATTTATCCAATACGAAGAATATTGTATTATACTAATTAGGTAACCAAATAAAAATAAGGGTCATGTTATAGTCTGCTGTAAAACAAGAACAATGGAAACTGATAACTAAGCTAATTAGGTGGGTAACCATAATTATCCTAGCTACAGGAGCAAATGTTTCATTATAGTCTATTCCCTCCTGTTGATTGTAACCCTTAGCTACCAGCCTAGCTTTATTTCTAACCACTATTCAACGAGTTGTCAACCTCCGTTGCAGTTGTAGTAGGAGACACTGCATCATTCCTGTCACCAGCATTCGGAACATTAGATTCAGACGGTTAGAAATCAAATAAGAAATCTAATTTGTGTTCTGATGAAGTAGGATTTGTATTTGTTTCTTTTCTTTGACGTACTGGTCCTGAACTGACTTGTCCAAAAGCAACTTCCTTTTCTTTTTGAAAAGTGTTAACATCCAACATATCGTCGAATGTAACATTTATACTTTCAATAACACAGTTGGTTCTTTTATTTAACACCCTATAGGCTTTAGACTCATGTGAATAACCTAGGAAAATTGCTTCATCTGACTTGGCCTCAAATTTTCCTAGATTATCCTTTTCATTGAGGACAAAACACCTATTACCAAATATATGAAGATATTTGATATTAGGTACAATGTCATTTGCCAATTCATATGGAGTTTTATTGAAACGCTTATGGATGAAAGAACGATTGTGTGTGTAACTACTTTAGCCCAATAGGAAGGTCGGAGACCGGAATATGAGAGCATAGTACGAGCAGCCTCAACCAGAGTTCGGTTGCGTTGTTCCACCACTCCATTCTATTGTGGAGTGTATGTTGCAGAGAATTGATGCGAGATCCCCACTAGGACAAGGTAGTAAGACAAGATTTTGTTCTTGCACTCAGTTCCATTATCAGTTTGAATGGAAGCAACACTATGTTCAAACTTGTTATGCTATTGTTTGATGAAGCTGATGATAGTAGGAGTTGCTTCATCTTTCGACCTTAAGAAATTGACCCAAGTATACCTAGAGTAATCATCGACAATGACTAGGATATACTTCTTTCCATTGTGTGTTTGGACTCTCATCAGACCGCAAAGATCCATGTGCAGAAGCTCCATTGTTTTCTTTGTACTGGAGACTTGCTTGGCTTTGTGAGACGAACGTTTCATCTTCCCTTTTTCAGAGTCTGCACACAGATGGTCTTTGGTGAATTTTAACTTAGGTAGACCTCTCACCAGATCTCCAGTAACCAGTTTGTTGATGTTGTGGAAGTTGAGATGTGAGAGTTTCCTGTGCCACTGCCAAGTTAAGTCCGATGAGGCCTTACTGAGTAGACAAACAGAGGCCTTTGTGTTTTAGTTGTTTAGATCAATGGAATACAAGTTAGACTTCCGTGTACCTACTATAACCACATCACCTGTTTCTGTTTTCACTAAACATGAGTTCTTTTTAAAAGTGGCCTCCAAGTCTTTGTCATAGAACTGGCCAATGCTAAACAAATTATGACCTAGTCCTTCTACAAAGGAAACCTTCTTTATTTTGATACTTTTCTTTACTATATCTCCGTACCCCATAATTGTTGCTACATTGTCATTCCCAAAACGAACATTCCTAATACCAGAGATTAGGTTCCTGCACACAGAAAAGAATGAAGGTTTAGGTCCCCATGTTGTAATGGGTCCTTGCGTGTTAGATGATACATTGGTGTCAACAACCTTTTGAAAAATGCAATGTATTCTTTTCTTGGTTTTCCATTGATCCCAACAAAAATACAACGAAAGAAAATGCAGACAAGGAAAGGGATGAAAAGAAAAGGAAGAGGAGTAGAAAGCCAGCCGCAGCTTTGAGATCACCTTACTAAAACCGGGAAGTAAGCATTGGTACAATCACAACTGAATCAGAAAAAAGACTAAGAGGGTGTCTGTTCTCGGGGACTAGAGGAGAACAGTAAGTAGACTTATGATTTACAAATGAAAAAAATTACTTAAACTAAATTCTAAACAAAGTTTCATCATTTTCAGAGATGTCATATTCGAAACAACCCATGAACTGGAACTACCAAGGGCATTAGCAAAAAGTTTAGTACCCAGTTCTGATGTGCATGCTAGTGTGGTGGAGGCATGGGCATGCGTGCTAAACAGTGAGGAAAATTACAGAGACGACAACACACCGAAATGTTTGTTTCGTTTCCTCACACAAATGGTATGTCGGTGTTAAAAATGAAAATGCATAAAAAGAAATGAATTGTCAAAAATTCTATCTATAATATATGTATACAAAAAACAGGTCTAATACAGGCAAACCCAAAAAGATAAAAAGGCAATGACTGTGCAAGAAAGGGAAAAAGAAGAGAAAGAAATACATATGCGGAGATACCCGATATTCCGCGACATGATGAACACCAGCCTGGTTACGAGACCTTACAGTATGATAGAAATTGATCTGGTAATACTTCAAAAACACCATTGAATCCATAAATAAAAGTTAAAATGTGATCTATTGATTATGAAAATGCTATTTTTGTGAAAATGATCATTCTTTGAAAATGATAAATTTATTTCCTGATGATTATTATAGGTGTTTTGCCTGATAATTGACGGGAGTCATTTCTTTCTATATGTATTTGATCTCAAGAAAGGAGATATACATTTAATTGATAACATTTCACAACAAAGGAACTCAATTAAAAGATATGAGGAGATAACAAAAGCCATGGTAAACATATTTGAAAAATAATTTATAAATTTATGCAAATTTGATTCCTGACATTGAAATTATTGCATGTTAACACAAACACGACATGGAAAAATTTACCCGAGATGAGGATGTTCCTTGCAACAAATAAATGTTCATCAAAGAACCACGACTCCTAAATATATCCTAGAAGACAAAGGAACACTACACAGATTGTGGTGTTTTCCTCATGAGGCACATGGAAACATTCAAAGGGGTAACAACGAGTCAGTGGAAAGCAGGGTTTAAGCTGGAAAAAAATGACCAAAGCCAGCAGATTGTGTGGTTAATGGAGAAATATGCTGCTAAAATACTGCTATCAGATGTTAACCACTTGAGAGACATCGTTGTCAAAGAGATCGATGCATATGAAAAGCTTAAGAGCAAGGAAAAGCTTTTGATAAGTGAAGATGTAGATGAACGGATCAAAGAGAGGATCGAAAGATTGGGTTGAACATTTCAATTGGTGACATATATGATGGTCACTTTAAAAAAAATTATTGAGTTGTTCATAACACTTAGAATTTTTATTTCTCTGGTTATTTTATTGGTATTTTAGATGATACCTTTTGGTGGTTCTCTGGTGTTCAAACATTGAATTGTGTAGTTCCTGAAACATGAATTTTTTGTTTCTCGAGTTATTGTTTTAAAATTTAGATAATATATATATAATGGTGTGATTACACACTTAGAAATGTTCATCATCGTTTGACCATACATACAGCAAACACATCATTTTCAACATTGTAAAAACAAAAAAATATGATAATAAGAACTGAATTATACCAACAAAAATTAAAAATTGTAAATGGTAAATCTTATTGTCATTAGCATGAAAAAACTACAACAAAAAATATATCGTAATAACATACTGAATCAGGAAATTCTCATCATTTTCAATCACTACAAAAACCATCATTTTCAGACTATATAACAAACACATAATTTTCCGCATTATAAAATGATCATTTTCAATCACTAAAAAACTATCATTTTCAGACTATATAACAAAAACTTACACATGTTCAACCTTTTTTCGCCATACCTACAACAACACATCATTTTCAGCATTGTGGAATGAAAATGATAATCTTTTTTTGTCATTGGTAGAAAAAGAAACAATAAATATGATATAAATACTAAATTCAACAACCCTCGTTATTTTCAATCCTTTGAAAAACATCATTTCCAGAAAAAAATAAAGAACACATGAATGATACAAATGGTAAGAATGATAAGAAGTAAAAAAAAACCAATATCAAAAAAAATAAAAATACATTTGACTTCAAAAAATTTTGTACAAAAAAACTTATTGAGAAGGCACTTCACAACCATCGACGTGCTGATCCTTCTTTTGCTTTTCAGCTTTGAGTCTCTCAGGACAAGTACGAATGTTATGAGGATCATAACTTCCACAGTATCTGCATTTTCGTCCATTCTTCGATTGATTAGCTATAGCCCGCTCAGGTGAACTCGTAATCCTTCGTCTAGTACCACCTTCTTTATTACGAATGTTTGTTGGATTTTGAATATCAAGACTCGAGGGACGATCAACACCTAACACCTCCCTTACGAATTCTCTATATACCATCTCATCATCTTCAACAAACTCCTTATCACATTGTTTGGACAGCTTCTCTTGCGCTTTCAGAAACTTTACCAACTTCTCCTTGTTGACAATGACCTTTTCCAAAGCATTTTCAACATGCAAATACACTTGACGTACCAAATCAACCAACCCAACATGCTCAAGTACTTCAGGATTATGATTTTGGTAGTTAAAATAAACTTTAGGAGGCACAACATCCTTTGTCCACCTTTTGCATATATACTTTCATGGAAACTGATTGACCTTGAAAACACGAAGAGCATAGAAAATATGCCTACACAGAATCCAAAATCTCTCAAAATGTTTGCATGAACATGTGAGCTCATCTATTGATGAATCAAATAGAATCTACAACAAAAATTAAAGGGTAGAAAATACATGAATACCCACAAAAAGATGACTGCTATTGTTTTCGAAAATGATGACTTTAAAAAACACCTAAGGTACATGAAAATGACGATTTTGAAAACATATCCTCGAAAAACAGTATACAAAAAACAAGATCACAAACCTCGCTTTGCTTAGGGAAGTACTCATCATGCATTTTTTTGAAGCCCAACGTATCTCACCAGAAATATCATTGAAAACATGCCTTGTGAAAATCCTAGAAGCGTCCTCTTTCAAATCCCATTCACTAGTGAATATAGGAGTAGTATATGAACTTTGATGATCATTGTGAGATTGATTAAACCTCTGTTCATGCATCGAAGTGTCAAAATGCATTAAAAACTCTACCAGAGTGTTACTAGAACGCATTAGTTGGTTAAACATATGGTTCTCAGATTCAAATCTTGATGAGGTACGCATAATACCAGAAAACTCCCATATACAAAAGAAAGTTGGAATCCAATACTTTCTCAACCCAAACATATCAGACAGCCATGTGTTATCTTCAACATTAAACTCTTGGATTAAAGATTCCCATAGGAAATAAAACACCTCGGTTTTAAGTTTGTCTGTTCACACAATTCTACATAATTTAGCTTTAAATCCATTGTTACAAATATCAAGAGGAACCTAAATTTATCCAATACGAAGAATATTGTATTATGCTAATTAGGTAACCAAATAAAAATAAGGGTCATGTTATAGTCTGCTGTAAAACAAGATTCAATGGAAACTGATAACTATGCTAATTAGGTGGGTAACCATAATTAACCCCCATAATTAAAATGAGGAAAAATTTAACATAATCTTAAAATGCAAATAAATATGAGAAGTTAAACATGTCATACCTTAGAAGAAACCTTCTCAATTATATGCCACATACACAAACGATGCCTTGAACATCAACATGATCGCCTACCCCATGAACACGATGCCATGAACATCAACCTTTTCCAACTCTGGTTCGTACCTCCTCTCGCACAAGTAAACACCTTGGTCCTAACAATGCCACAAAAACGGACGATCTACCAGCTGGAGGCTTCGATATCGATTTAATAGGTTCCAACCCATCAACCCTAGCATATTCTTTATAGAACAACCAAGAATGAGACAATGAATCAAAAGACATATTCAAAATAGCCTTTGCCACTATCTAACTCCCATGGCATTAACCTCTTCAATACAAATTTGAAGAGACACAGGAACAGAGTCCAAACCTAAAAAAATGATGATTATATCAAAATGATGATAAGTATCAAAATGATCTGCTATAAAAAATGATGATAAAATGAATGAAAATGATGAATTGAATGATTCCTTCTTAGGTAATTTCAAAAACAGTTATACAGGGGAATTGATGAGTCAAATTATAAATTGCATGAAAATGATGACTTTTGAAAATGATGAATTGGATGATAAAACGCATCAAAACTAAGGAATTGGCGATCTGAATTATTAATATCAAAATGATAAGTATAATACCAATGTGCTAGCAACAGTGAGAATGCAACACTGATTAATAAGTACGTCGACTACATTATGGAAGGTACGGAAATGATGATTTTGAAAATGATGATCTATAAAATACCAACTGAAAATCGGGAAATACGTAATACAATTAGAAAAGAAATTATAGTTGATGTTTAATGAAAATCATTTGCATATGAATTTCATCATTTTCGAAACCCTCTGCAAACATTGAAACTAATAGAAACTAAGATACATCACACAAAAAACACATAACAAAAAGAGGATGTATAAGGTCAAACATAAAATGCGAATGAAATACACTGCAAAATGACGTTAGTGAACATCAATTGCAAATAAACAACATACAAAAAGAGCATCGAAAAAAATACCATCGTATATATCATCATCGTCGCTGATCATAGACGAAGAATAGAAGGCCATCGCGAAAAACTGAAAAATAAGCGACTAAACAAAACTGAATGACGGCTGAAACGTTAAAAGAACGTGGAGAAGAAGACATAGAACAAACGAATGTTGACATACTAGAAAATGGAAAACAAACGTGAAATAAGGAAACTGTTACGTGAATGGTAACTGCCATATGGAACAAACCTTGAAAAGTCGATCCTACCCTTATTCGATCTAACTAAATCAATGGCTGAAAATGGGACTTTAAGGGATGGATAAGGATGAGGACTATATTGATCCATATATATATATATTTCAAATATACCCTTTCGGCCAATCAGAGAGTCTGTGTCCTATCAGCTTGCATCACACAATTTTAAACGTCAAATGTGATTGATTGTGACTTCATTGTAGGGGAACATTGAATTTACAAGACTAACTTTAAAATCTAGTATAACACTTTAGTTTTAGGCATATAAACCAGAAGGCCTTTGTTACTAGATGTAATTTATAGTTATAATTTAATAAAAGTGTGGTATTATTATTAAAAACAATTCTCGGGGTTTCTTGTTTGGTTGTTAGGTATTAAGAAAGGAATAAGAGTTTAGGGGGTGTTTGGACTTCGAATAGTGCAAGAGGAGAGTATAAACACTTTAGCCGCAATTGAGTGTTTAGAGGAGATGTGCGTGTGTGTGCTCTTGTTGCCGAGAAGAAAAGGGAGAGAGTATCTTCATCTTTTTAACACATAATCCTTTGTTAGTAGTTTTTTATTGTTTCTATTGCATTCAATCAAGATTTGCTGCTGTGTTGATTGGATTTATCACTGCTCGAAGGTTAGTTCATGGCCAAAACATAAAATGGATTTTAGAGGAATAGATAGCCGGTAGAATCGAAATTAATTAATAAGGATTTTCTAAAATAGTGTTAGGAAGAATCTTTAGGGTTAAGAATCAATCAAAAAAGGTATTGTATTGATGGAGATTGAAATTGGAAAGTATGGGTTGTATGCATTCAATCGTAGTTATTCTTGAGGAGGGTGTGCAAAATTGCAAATCAATATACGAATCATAAATCAAAAACTGAACTCAATCGTAATTTAACACATGGGAGGGAGTCACAAATTGGGTTGAGTCTTTAAGCGAGATTCCCAAGTCGTATTTGACAATCACAAATTAAGTTGTAAAGAGGAATCACAAATTAGCTTGTGTGAGTAGAATCACAAATAGAAAAACAGTGGGTTTGAACGAATCACAAAACAGATAGAATGGTCGAATTGCAAATTATTGTTACATAGTGAATCGCTGATCTATTTTAAAATATTTATCACAAATTGGAGTGATATGTCTGGAATCGCAAACCTTACATCATTAATGATATATATATATATACACACACACACACACGGTAAACTAATACAAAGTGTTTAATTAAGTAGAACACTACTAACAAACTTGAAATCACTCAATTTTTGATGTATTACTCTCACTACTCTAAGTCGCGGATTAGTTGAGCTTTTACAAACTTATATTTTATGTTGTGATATCTTTTCTTGTGTGATTATGTGATGTTACCTGAGTAGATGGCTCGATTGGGGACACCCCACCTTTGTGGCATTTGAGTAGATAGCTCGTTTGGTAGATGGCCATCCCTCTTGTGTGGCATAATTGATGTGATGTGCACATTATACGTGGATGAATATTGTATATAATGTATGAGTGTAGTGTACTCTCTAAGCTTTATGTTTAACCGTATTTGTTAAAAAAAATTTAGGACTGTCTCGAGTTGACAGAGGGAAGGCCCTTGCACGACAGCTACACTCTCGTATAATTTTTTACAAACTCTAGATTTTTAAGAATATTTATATTAAACAATTTGGTTTTGATTTGTACTGTAATTCTAGTGTGTATGGCATGTGATTATTAACGGTTGATATTTAGTATTAAACTCATTTGGATTGTTTATGGAAATTATAAAAAAATTTAGGGCATTATACTTAGGCACACAGTCAGTTTTGATGGTAGAACTTTATCATTCATTGACGAATCATGAATAACTTCTTCTATGATTTTCATGCTGATCTATTGTAAACAAATCATGAATTATCTCCTATTTGTTTATAACATGTCTTTATTACAAAAAATAAACAAATAGACTATACAAGCCAAAGGAAATGAAACTGAATAACTATATTGTTGGGTCTAAATACTACTAAATTTACATAGTACTACAACTTTGAACTTAGTATTAATAGTACTGAAGTTACTACTCATGATAAAAGTTAATACTGTTAGTAGAAATTTGAACTACGGAAGTTGATACTGGTTGAAGAAGTTATTACTGTTCTACAAAGTTAATACTATTAGACCAATATTGATATTGTGAGTTCAAAGTTGATTTAGTTTGAAGATTTTGAAGACTAATCAAGATTAGGATCAAGGAGAATTTGAATTACAAAAAGATAAAGATTCGATTGAAGGTAAAGTTTATTTTTAATGTTTATCTTTTAATTCTAGGTATACATGGATGTAAATATAGGTTAGAAAAAAACCTACGAAGACAGAGAGAGTCTGTAATTTTACATTCATAGAGTTTGAGCCTCAAGGTTGTTTTCTGATCCTTACATTAGATAAGTTTTGTACATTTGTCATAAAATACAGATTGGGGCTTTGTATATAACAATTTAATTGTAATCGTCTGATTAAAGTAATTAATACAAGCGGTGTTTTATATTAAATTTTTTTAAGTATTAAAGTGTAATTCCGCGGCTTCCCTGACATATCTTGGTTGAAATAGTTTGTTAATCTGATAATGGCAAGTAGTACTAGAGCTATCACATCTTGTGGTTTCTCTTGATTCAATATAAAACAAGAAGGCAACTTCGTGGTCTTTCTTTGTTGTTACTTTCATCAATGGAGAACATGAGTACTGCTATGAAGGAGTTTTGGTGTCTAAGGTTCTGTTGGGAGATAATCATTTTAGCCCGTAATCAAATATGTTTACTGAAATATGTAGGATTGGATGTTAATGAAACTTAGTTTTAGAAAGACTGAAATTAAACATGTGTTGTTTAATTTCTAGCACAAAGTTACAAGCAAAAAAGTAACAACAAGGACTCGTCCAAGTAATGAGTTTCGGTGGAAGACAATGACAAAAGACTTTGAAACATTTCAAATGCGTAAAAGGCTTTGAAGTATTTTAGATGGATATATATCAAAGCATCAGCTGAATAGCTTTGGAATCAGCTGCAGCATTAGTGTAGAACAACTTGTCAATTGGACCTCCTAAACACTAGTTGTTTGAGAGAAGCTTGTCTATGTGTTAGACATGTTAGTTGCCACTTTTTATTGTATTTAGATTTTTCGCTTCCTCATACATGTAAATCTTGATTCATAATCAATAAGATTTATATTAAAAGTACAAGTGTGTTCAATTAATTTAAAAAACTTAAGTTTGTATTCAACCCCCTTCTACAAACATTTGTTGTTGCGTACTCAATATGAGACTAACAACTAGTATCAGAGCAGGCCAACTATTCCATATCTTGATCTGTTTTTCTTACTCTGCAACTGCTTCTACCCTTTACCAAATGGCCTATTCATCTAATTAAGTTAATCTACCAAACACTAGATCACTTACTAGGCGTCCTATGTTTGACGCTGAAAACTTCTCCATGTGGAAAAGTAGAGTTCTTCTATTCCTATCAACTCTAGATATACAAATGTTAGACATTATAAGGAATGGTCCATATGTCCCTACATCTATCTTAAGTGTTACCACTAAATTTGACAATCAAGCCTCTCATGGCAATCGGGTTATTTTCAAACCTATTCACCAATAGTCAGATGAAGATAGGAGACTAGTGAATCTAGATGTCAAAGCTAGATCAGACATTGTCTTTGCTCTTCTAAACAAAATTTATCATCAAGTATTAAACTGTTCTAATTCCAAAGAGATGATAGATACCCTGATTGTGGCTTATGAAGGCATAGAAGAAGTTAAAGAAAATAAAAAGTTACTTCTCAACCGTAAATATGAATTTTCTTTGCTCATAAAAGTAAAAGTCTTACTCATACCTACACCCGGTTTAACTACCTTGTGAATGACCTTAAAAAGGCAGAATTAACCAAGAGCAACTTTTTCTCGTAAATAAGTTTCAGGACTCTCTCCTAGAATCTTGAGATTACTTTGTTACCATTTTTCGACATAGTGAAAGATTGAAGTGAATGACCCTTGTAGAACTCTATGGTAACTTACTTAACCATGGGTAGCAGATAAAGAAAATTGCCTACATAAGAGATGAAGGAAGTGGTTAAAGTTCCATCCACCGCTCTTGTCTCAAAAGATAACCGGATGAGAAGTTTCTCTGCTAGATGAAGATTTCCGTGAGGATGAAAGGGAAGTGGAGAGTGAAGCTGAAGAAGAAGGTAGTGAACAAGAAAAAGACTTAGAGAGTCTTGAGGCAGTCTTTGAACAAGCTGCTATGCTACTGAGAAAGTTCAAACCCTTCAAGAAGGGAGAGAATATTAAAAGATTCAGCAAGAGATTCCCAAAGGATGCCAAAGTCAAATACAAATCATCCTTCGATGTCTCCACAGCCGAGTGTTACTCTTATGGCAAAATTGGTTACTTAGCCACTAACTGTAGAGTCAAGAATATCACTGGAACAAATATCAAAGCAAGAAGGCAAAATAGACAATGAAGCCAAGTACAAAAAGCTTCTCACTGTTGTTTTTGAGAAGAAGAAGAAGAAGAAGAAAGTCCAAGGAAAAGTGTTGATAGCTGAAGAGGAGGATTGGGCCGAAGAGGATATATCTTTAGATGAAGATGAGCAGATCTCTGCCAAGTTCTTCTTAATGGCCAATACTGGTGGAAATAGTTTCATTGATGAAGACATGAAACATGTTGCCAAAGCTTGCACTGTGATATGCGTGTAACGTACCAGTTTTAAATTTATAAAATCCGAATTATTTAGCATGACTACAACACAAATAGGCAAGAGAACCTAATCGTATCGTAGTATAGTAAATAAGTACGGGTGTCGAACACAAGGGGAACGGGTATGATTTTGAATATAACTATACTAATCAAATATTAAACTAATTAAAACAACTAAAAAGGGGGAATTTAAAATCTTATCAATAAAGATTCAAACTTTATTATCTAAAATCACTCCTAACACTAGCAAACACACAAAAGCAAACCAAAGAAAGCAAAAGCAAAGATTTTTATGGATTTAAACTTATCAAATTAAAGCTTTCCCTCCCTAGATTCGATTTCTACTTTTTCAAAACATTTAATTTGCAATTAATCGTGCAATGAACATTTGTTTTATTTCATACCGATTTCTATAATGGATAAACTCTTGGTCCAAAGTCTAACCCTAAAATCATGCATTTATTCAACTCTATGGTCAAGAAATCGTTTAAATGCATAATTAGACGTGTTTAATTTCGTGTCAAACAAGACTCCACCTTTAACAAATGTTTTGGATATTAAATTATTAAATTGACAAATAAAGGTCATTACATGCCAAGCATACACATTAAAGTTCTATTCTTGATCATCTAAGCCTAGGATATGATCAATCACTAGTCAAGATTAATTATTGATCCTAATTAATCATGATAAAAGCTATAAAAATAGATTGGTCCTCTAATTTTTATAAACTCAGAATATAAACAATAAAAAAACAGATCTTTAACACGTATGAATCATTGGTGAGCTTATAAGACAAATTATGAGATGAAAACATGTTCTAATCAATGGAAATCAAACATCTTTACAAAGTATCATCTCCTCTAGGGAGAAAAACAGAAATACTAGCCAATCACAGTCATATTCAAGCTCTGGAAAACATAAATAAACATGAGAACAAAGAAAAGAATGATAAAACCGTAATAAGCAAGCCTCCTAGCCACTTTAATCATCAAAATAAGCTCCAATCCTTCAAATTAAGCTCCACAGCTCCTGGAATGACTTTTAGACGTGTTTTGGAAGTATTTTGGTAGTATAAGTTGGGTGGTTCACCCCAAAACCGATCAGGATGTTCGTTTATATAGAAAACTGAAAACAGGGGCGTTGCGCCGCGACGGGTAAGTGTCGCGTCGCGACGGGTGAGTTTGACGCGATCCAAAACTCTTTTAAAATTTGAAATTCTGATCAGGTCGCGCCGCGACATCGCTTTTTTTAGACTTTGACCATAAAAATGATTTTGTAGCCCTGTGAGTCTAGTTTCCGTGGCCTTTTGAATCACCTCAATCCGAGTTCGTATGAGTGAGATATGATCAAAACAGTGGAGGTGTGTCGGCGCGGACAACTTTTCTTATTTCTTCGTTTTTTCCGGTTTTTGCTCAAAACTTTTCATATTCCGCCTTTTTAACCTGTAATTCAATAAATGAAGATAATTAAGTGTCTTTTACTTATTTACGAACAATAACAAACTAAAATAAAACAGATATCGCTTGAAATATATATCTAAATTGGACGATATCAAAATACCCCACACTTGAACTTTGCTTGTCCCCAAGCAAACTACAACTCTATCCAGGCTATAAATCTTAAATAATCAATACCACTCTTTGAAAAATTAAATATCACTTACAAATGTCAAAAAAGTTGATTAAAAACAAAACATTTGATATACTTAGAATTATGCACATACTCACGATTTGATCCATATTTACTTTTCAACCATCCCAAATAATTTTTTCATTTATACATGTCCAAACCTTAACTTAAGAATTGCATTTATATTTAATTTGGTTAATTTACCTCTTAAAAATCCCCTGACCTCAAGACTTATTGCAGATTTCCAACTTTATTTTCACATATGTTTTTATCTTTTCAGCTCTTTTTTTATAAGTCTATGACTTTCTATGGAACCCATGTAGCGAATCCTCAACTCAACCAATCCCAAACCAGTTGGCTTTAGGTGGCTAGTGTAGAACACCCCTCAGAGTTTACTAATTCGAGTTCCAAAGGCCAAGTATTTGACTTATATATTTTTCTAGCACTTTTAGATATATTTTTTCCATTTTTGCACATTGGCTTTTTTCACTTTTTTTCTTTTTTAAACATATGTTTATAAAAATTGAAAATTCATACTCAGTCTATTTTTGTCAAGCTTAGACTCAAGAAGGGCTTAACCTCATAATTTATTGCAGCAATTTAAAAATTAAAGTTTGATTTCTATAAACTCAAATTTCTAAGGAATTGACGAAAAGCCACAAGTACTATATATAAAAGCTAGATATAACTATGAATTTTTTAAAAGTCAACAACCTTGACATTCTAAAATAATATCCAACTCATATTAAAAAATTTAAATTTAACGCCCAAATAAAATGATAATTTAACACGAGGACAAATGAAGTTTAAGCGAGGAAATATTTTCTAACCCCCTACCCCACACTTAAATTGTACAATGTCCCCATTGTACATAAAATAAAGATATCACAAGGTAGAAAAAGGTTAGAAAAACTCCCTGGGTATTATTAGGCGAACGGAGCAGATAGATGTCAGCATATACGCGCGTACTCCACAACTTAAAAACCATAACAGAAATATAAATCACTCAAAGCAAGTCGTCAGACACAGAAAAATATAAATAGTAAATGATAGTAATGTCTGAATGTGATTTTATATGAAGGATTCCAGAAGCATATATGAAGAATATCTAGGCTAGGACTCCCTAAAACAAAAAACAAAAACAAAAAACCTAACTCACTTTCGTAGGAATCACGGTTGCATTTAGCGTATGCAACAAGCCTTTAAACCCCTCGGTAGCCCAAGTGGATGAGTTATAGTCTCGTGAGGGTTTTTAGGCAACACACTCACAAAGTTGGAACATAAAGGAAATGATATAGAAAAATAAAGAAGAAAGAAAAACCTAAACTAACCACGGGTTGCCTCCTAAGAAGCGCTTGTTTTTGTCTAAGTCTCTAGCTTCACTCCGGATTTATTTATTGTGACTTAAAACGAATGACCCCACACTCGCAATCAAGTGAGGGTGGTAATATTTATACCTACCTGCCAATGCATATTTGTTCCCTATTCCGAATGCTGCTACTAATGCTGCGTTCCACTTCACCTCCTTGGTTTCCACAAACATCTCTCTCGCGTTCTGAATCTTGGTTACTCCCCATTATGAACTCAATTGTGACTCAAGCAAAGACTCCAGCTGGCTCCAGATGTTGTCTAAGTTATCCTCCTAATCCTTCTCCGGACATGAAGTACCCCAAAGAATTCCCGACGCCAAAGGGATTCCATAATGCGACTTCAACTCCTCACTCGATTCCGTGGTTACCTCCTTTTCTGATTTCGGAGCGTCCTCCTCGAAGAGTAGAAATTCCAGATAGTCCAAGATTTCATCTGAACAATTCTCCACGTCTTCTCTCTCAAGAAGGGAGGGTCCCCATGCGGGTTTTGGTTCTAAACCTAATGTGGGTGTTGGTTGGACGAGGGTTGACGGTTCATCCTCTCAATATTCTTCCGGCTCCTCAAGCAGGTCAGCGAGACACACCAGAATATTTCCATCAGACTGAGCATCTTCTCTCGACTTCACCTCCACACAAGGCTCAAAATGTATACTGTCATCCGAGTCGGAGTCGTCTGAATAGTACGGTTTAGGACTAACATGTGGTTCATCAGGAGAGCCAATCGGGTGGTCATTCTCATCATCTTTTGGGATAAAATCGTAATCATCACGTTCGATGCCATCGTCGTAAAATTCATTCAACAAATATTTAAGGAAGGACTCCCAACAGATCGGATGATCCTCGGGCCAATACATAATCACAAAAGAGACATTGAAAAAAAACCCAAAATAACGCGCGAAACAAAGAACTATGAACTAAATACAAAAAAAAAAAGCCAAACTCGCGGGAAGGATCGTTTAATAAATAATTAGTAAAGTTACACCAAAATAAAACTGTTCCCCGGCAACGGCGCCAAAAACTTGGTATGCGTGTAGCGTACCAGTTTTAAATTTATAAAATCCGAATTATTTAGCACGACTACAACACAAATTGGCAAGAGAATCTAATCGTATCATAGTATAGTAAATAAGTACGGGTGTCGAACACAAGGGGAACGGGTATGATTTTCAATATAACTATACTAATCAAATATTAAACTAATTAAAACAACTAAAAAGGAGGAATTTAGAATCTTATCAATAAAGATTCAAACTTTATTATCTAAAATTACTCCTAACACTAGCAAACACACATAAGCAAACCAAAGAGAGCAAAAGCAAAGATTTTTATGGATTTAAACTTACCAAATTAAAGCTTTCCCTCCCTGGATTCGATTTCTAATTTTCAAAACATTTAATTTCCAATTAATCGTGCAATGAACATTTGTTTCATCTCATACTGATTTCTAAAATGGATAAACTCTTGGTCCAAAGTCTAACCCTAAAATCATGCATTTATTTAATTCTATGGTCAAGAAATCGTTTAAATGCATAATTAGACGTGTTTAATTTCGTGTCAAACAAGACTCCACCTTTAACAATTGTTTTGGATATTAAATTATTAAATTGACAAATAAAGGTCGTTACATGCCAAGCATACACATTAAACTTCCATTCTTGATCATCTAAGCCTAGGATATGATCAATCACTAGTCAAGATTAATTATTGATCCTAATTAATCATGATAAAAGCTATAAAAATAGATTAGTCCTCTAATTTTTATAAACTCAGAATATAAACAATCAAAAAAACAGATCTTTAACACGTATGGATCATTGGTGAGCTTATAAGACAAATTATGAGATGAAAACATGTTCTAATCAATGGAAATCAAACATCTTTACAAAGTATCATCTCCTCTAGGGAGGAAAAACAGAAATACTAGTCAATCACAGTCATATTCATGCTCTGGAAATCATAAATAAACATGAGAACAAAGAAAAGAATGATAAAACCGTAATAAGTAAGCCTCCTAGCCACTTTATCATCAAAATAAGCCCTAATCCTTCAAATTAAGCTTCACAGCTCCTGGAATGACTTTTAGACGTGTTTTGGAAGTATTTGGGTAGTATAAGTTGGGTGGTTCACCCCAAAACTAATCTGGATGTTCGTTTATATAGAAAACTGAAAACAGGGGCGTCGCGCCGTGACGGTTAAGTGTCGCGTCGCGATGGGTGAGTTTGACGCGATCCAAAACTCTATTAAAATTTGAAATTCTGATCAGGTCGCGTCGCGCCGCGATTAACTTAACTGTCGCGCCGCGACATCACTTTTTTTTGACTTTTACTGTAAAAATGATTTTGTAGCCCTCTGAGTCTAGTTTCCATGTCCTTTTGAATCACCTTAATCTGAGTTCGTATGAGTGAGATATGATCAAAACAGTGGAGGTGTGTCGGCGCGGACAGCTTTTCTTATTTATTCGTTTTTTTCCGGTTTTTGCTCAAAGCTTTTCATATTCTGCCTTTTTAACCTTTAATTCAATAAATGAAGATAATTAAATGTCTTTTACTTATTTACGAACAATAACAGACTAAAATAAAACAGATATCGCTTAAAAGATTAAGGATGTGAGTAAAATTAAGGAATCATGTGTTCATACCAAAAAGACATTATGTTGTCAATCTTTGGAAACTGATATCTTAAACTCACATATTAAACAGACTGAAAATTTATTAACCGGAGCTTCTATATTTATTATTTTGGTAAACAGATGATAAATGTTCAGCTGAAAGTCTACCAGATGATCATAAATCCTCTATTTACTATTCAACTGATATTGAAGTTCTAATATCTCTTTTGTTAGGAAAAACTATGAGCATAGGAAATTCTAATACTAAACCTTCCGCATCAAGGACTGATCAAAAAGTTTTTAAATCTAAAGATCGATCCAAAATGCTTGTTAGTAAAGAACTCAAGAACTTACAGGATCAAGTTCAAAAGTTAAGTGGACAAGTAAGTCAGCTGATGATTAAATAATCATCACTCCTGAACTCATAGACATTCTAAATTAGTTGTTCAAAACTCCAAGGCCACAAAAAGTCAAAAATGATATCAATGTTATAGTAAAGAACATAAAGCACTAGAATGTTTTCAAGAAAGGAAATCAAAATAGCGGACCTGTACTAACGATGTGGATTTTTCTTTCATACATAAGAAACCTAAAATTATGTGGAAAGTTAAGTGCAATCCATAGGGATCCATTGAATAGTGAAAGCCCAAAGTGTTACTAATCCTTCTTTTATTCATATCTAAACAGAGCAACAACACTGGGTACCTAGACAACGGCTGTTCAAGGACCATGACATGCCATAAAGCTTTGCTCAGTAATTACAAGAAGGAGAAAGGTCCTAAACTAACATTTGGTGTAAACAACTTTGGCCAGACTAAGGGCTATGGAGAACTTCATAATGGGAACCTCAAATTGTCCAAAGTTTCTTATGTTAAATGACTGAAATATAATCTCATAAGCATAAATCAATTGTGTGATGGAGATAATGAAGTTCATTTCAATAAGACATGGGGTTCCATAAAAAATAAAGAAGGTAAAGAAGTGTTGAGTGCCAAAAGAACCAAATATGTATACATTTTAGACATGTCTTCTCGTGATCCATCAAAAGAAACCTGTTTATACTCCAAAAGCATAACTGATAAAGACTGGTTATGACAAAAGAGACTATCTCATCTAAACTTCAAGAATATCGATAAGGTTAGCAAGGGTGAATTAGTGCGAGGACTACTTTCACTGACATACTATAAACCTAAACCTTGCCTTGCCTATGAGAAAGGAAAACAACACAAGACATCATTTGCATCTAAGCAAGCCTTCTCCATTACTGAACCATTCTACATGTTACACATGGATCTATTTAATCCTATTGCAACTACTTGTTTTGGTGGAAGTAACTATGCACTTGGGTATTTTTCTTGAATAATAAGAGTGAGGCTGAAGAAGAAATCATTTAATGTATGAGAAAGATGGAACTGATGAATGGTAACTTGGTGAGGATGTTGTTAAGTGATCAGGGAACAAACTTCAGAAATCAAACTCTGGAATCATTTTGTGACGAGAAAGGTGTATTTCAAAACATCTCTACTCCAAGAATCGCATAACAAAATTGTGTAGTTGAACGACGAAATAGAACTCTCATTGAAGCATCTAGAACCATGTTGTGTGAAAGTGGATTAAGTTTTAAATTCTTGGCAGAAGCTGTGAGTTGTGCTTGTTTTACTCAAACTATATCCCTGATAATCAAAAGGTACAAGAAAACTTGTAACAGCCGTGGTTTCCAGAAAATTGAGATTTACAAAAACTTTTTCTACTCAATCATATTCATCGCAACGGAAGACTTTTTAAACATCATATTGATTAAAATAGAATAACCATTTTAAACATTCATCAAACAAAACAACCGTTACGTCATAGACACATCATTGTTTTAAACTTTGTTCATTACACAACCACAAGTTGATACTGAGTATCATTATAACAAAAGAAAACTACCCATAAGCCCCCATCTCACAAGGCCACGCACCTAAGCAACCTGCACGAGCACAAGACGTATTTCAAAGAAACAAGTGTCAGCTTTCTCCTCATGAGTCAGCTTAGTTTACAACACAAAATCATCATTTAAAAACATTCACAAACATATTTAGGTTAAGGCATTAAATCCCAAACCGTAACTTCACCCACCCGCATAGCATCGTAAATCCCCACCTGGTCAAATATCATCATAAAACATCATATAACACCTTTTAAATCATCATGACATCTTTTAACTTCAATAACATCTTAAGCATCACAAATCATCCTATTGGGGTCTATCAAGAGTATCATTAACATCGCTACCCCAAACATCGCATGCGTGCCTGGCGACCGCTAAGGGTCTAAGATCCGTCCGCAAAGATACCATATGCGTGCCTAGCAACTACTAAGTCCAAGGTCCGTCCGCATTGGCACAAGTTCACTAAGTGTGACCAGCAAGTATGGTACAAGGAAGGGCGCGACTCCCACTTGTACACACACTCCCGTAATCCGTCCGCTATAGTTACTCCGATACATGTCATTCAGGAAAAAGTACAAACGGTGCCCCCAACCACTGGGCCCACCTCTCACCCACGTGACGTTTTGCACATGACCCTATCTCTGCGGTCATTACATCACTCCAGTGTATAAATACACCATGTGTTGCCAAAGTCATATAGAAACCCGGCAACCAAACATCTCATTGCTAGCATATCCTAGAAGGCACACTTTTCCTACTAGGCGTCAACATTACATCTCTGAGTGTAACTACCCCTTCCCAAATCGTCATGTCCATCACAAACATCATATCATATATCTATAAGCATATATGCATGAGTCATATCCATCGCATAAATCTATCGCATATCATCACTTAATAAACGAGCATGCATTAGGAATATCATTATTCAACGATAAACAGTTATACAGATATATCATCTTAAAACCCGTTAATAATATCAAAACAGATTTTGTCTACGTGCTCGGTTTTGTAAAACAACTGAACTCACCTCAGTCTGGACAACGAAACGTACGATCTCAAAACGACAAACAACGCTCACAAGCAACAGGACCGCGAACCGAAACACCACGAACAACCTACGAAGGTTAATACATCAGAAACACGATCTCATAATCTTAAACAAGTCGGATCTAGCCCAAAACACCACAACACGCCAAGGAATAAATCCCGACTAAATATTTACGCGTTACGACCTCAGAAACTTCATAAAATTGCTTATAAACGACATGCATGCGGTCCAAAATGCTAAATAACCGAAATGGAAGCATAAGATTAGAGAAATATACCTCTCGGATTCACCCACGCGAAACTACGGTTAAACCAACGTTCGAAATCGAATCTCCGGTCTTCTCGAACCTTAGATACAAGCCCCAAACGAAACCCGACACTCCTACACGACCACACACTCGGGTTTTCTCCAAAAATTGGTAGAGTAACGACTCTTGAAGTTGGTGTGTGAAAAATGGCAGCCAAACACCCATATTTATAGAACAGCCGAGAACGCGTCGCGTTGCAACTCACCGACGCGTCGCGTCGCGACTCCCCGTACACGCCAAATCTGCCACACGCAAAGTCTGACACACGTAAAGTCTGACACACGCAACCGGCTGACGCATGCATCAGACAACGCAATATTCCTTAATTATCATTATAATTAAATAAATTTCATTCAATATTATTTATCTCTCCATAAAATAATATTACAATATTTCTTAAAATTTCGGTCGTTACAATTCTCCCTTCCTTAAAAAGATTCCGTCCTCGGAATCTGCTGAACAAAAAGCTGGGGATATCTAATCTTCATTTCTTCTTCGGTCTCCCACGTCATATCCCCTCCATGTTTGTTCCTCCATTGAACCTTCACGAGCTTGACTCGTTTCTTTCTTAACTGCTTGACCTTGCGTTCCAAGATTGCCACGGGTTCTTCAATCAACCTGTTGCTATTGTCTACTCGTAACTCCTCTAACGGCAAAACGCTTGGTTCTTAAGCTAAACACTTACGTAGATAACATACGTGAAACACATCATGAATTCCCTCCAATGTCGGCGG
Organism: Dittrichia graveolens; assembly: GCA_038502395.1. Lineage (NCBI taxonomy): Eukaryota > Viridiplantae > Streptophyta > Magnoliopsida > Asterales > Asteraceae > Dittrichia > Dittrichia graveolens. Next base: position 31,727,768 of record JARJIL010000006.1, read on the forward strand.
TAACTCCAACTTGTGGGGTTGATCTCCAACTTTATCCACAATCGTCAACGGACCAATGAACCGTGGACTAAGCTTGCCTCGCGTACCAAAACGTATGATCCCTTTCCATGGCGAGACTTTTAGCATCACCTTCTCACCAACCTCAAACACTTTCGGTCGGTGCTTTCGATCCAAATACTTCTTTTGTCTTTCTCTCGCTATTCGGAGTCGATCTCGTGCTACCGCCACTTTCTCTGCTGTTAACTGCACAGTCTCTGAATCCGCGGATTGTTTCTCTCCGGCTTCTAACCAACAAGTCGCCGTGCAACACTTCCTTCCATATAACATCTCATACGGCGCCATGTCGATACTTGAGTGATACGTATTGTTATACGCGAACTCCGCCAATGGAAGGTGAGCATCCCAACTCCCACCGTATTCAATCACACATGCTCTGAACATGTCTTCGAGCGTCTGAATAGTTCTCTCACTTTGCCCATTTGTCTGCGGGTGATAGGCTGTGCTCAAATGCACTTTCGTTCCTAATTCCCCTTGCAACTTCTTCCAGAATCTTGAAACAAATCGACTATCACGGTCCGAAACAATGGATTATGGAAATCCATGTCTCGTAACCACCTCACGCACATACAACTTTGCTAGGTTTTCTCGCTTTTCCGTCTCTTTGGTTGCAAGGAAATGTGCACTCTTGGTCAGACGATCAACAATAACCCAAATCATATCATTGCCCTTCGCAGTCTTGGGCAATTTCGTAACAAAATCCATTGTGATCTTATCCCATTTCCACTCAGGTATCTCCAATTGTTGCAATTCTCTGTAGGGCTTTTTGATGTTCCGCCTTAACTTGCGAACAAGTGACACACTACGACACATAAGTGGCCACATCCGTCTTCATACCGGGCCACCAATAATCGGTTTTAGGTCCAAGTACATCTTTGTACTCACAGGGTGTATAGAATACTTTGATCTATGAGCCTCTCGAAGCAACACCTCACGGACTCCCCCAACTTTGGGAACCCAAATACGTCCTTGGAAAGTCTTGAGATCATGGCTATTCTCACCAAGACTTGCTTGTTGCTTCACCATCACTTCACCCTTTAAGTTTTCCTCTTTCAAACCCTTGATTTGAGCCGCCCGAATCTCATCAACCCAATTCGGTACAACTACCATACTCATAGATTTCAATCGGTAAGCAGATCTAGATTCCTTCCGACTCAAGGCATCGGCCACTACATTGGCCTTTCCCAGATGATAACTGATTTCATAGTCATAGTCGGTCAACAACTCCATCCATCGTCGCTGTCTCATATTCAATTACTTTTGATCTCGAATATCTTGCAAGCTCATGTGATCGGTAAAGATCGTACAATGAGTACCATACAATTAATGCCGCCACAACTTAAGAGCGAAGATAACCGCTGCTAGCTCTAAGTCGTGTATGGGATAATTCTTTTCCGCATGCTTTAGCTGTCTAGAGGCATACGCAATAACCTTCCCTCGTTGCATGAGAACACATCGTAAACTAGAGTAAGACGCATCGCTGTATACCACAAAATCCTCGTTGCCCTCTTATAAGGAGAGTATTGGCGCTTCACACAGACACTTCTTCAGAGTTTGAAAAGCACTCTCTTGCTTTTCCATCCACACAAACGATTCCGTCTTTCGAGTCAACCTCGTCATTGGTGATGCTATCCTAGAGAAATCCTTTATGAATCTTCTATAATAACCTGCCAAGCAAAGAAAACTACGAATCTCGGTTAGGGTTTTAGGAATTTCCCACTTCTTTATTGACTCGATCTTTGCTGCTTCTACCTTTATCCCATCAATTCCCACAATGTGACCTAAAAATTATACATCTTTTAGCCAAAACTCACACTTTGCAAAGTCTCCAATACCTCTTTCAAATGTCGTCTATGGTCATCCGCACTCTTAGAGTATACCAAGATATCATCAATAAACACTATCACAGATTTCTCAGGATACGGCCTACACACCCGATTCATCAAATCCATGAAAACTGCTGGTGCATTCGCCAAACCGAACGGCATGACTAAAAATTCGCAGTGACCATAACGAGTACGAAAAGCCGTCTTTGGTACATAACCTTCCTTCACTTGCACTTGGTGATAACCCGAATGCAAATCTATCTTTGAAAAGTGACTTTCACCCTGCAGTTGATCGAACAAGTCATCTATTCTTGGAAGTAGGTACTTGTTCTTCACCGTCAACTTATTCTATTCTCCTTAGTCGATACACATCCTCATCGACCCATCCTTCTTCTTTACAAATAGGACCGGAGCTCCCCAAGGTGAAGAACTCGGCCTAATGAATCCCTTTTCGAGCAACTCTTTCAATTGCGTCATTATCTCTTTCATCTCAGAGGGAGTCAATCGATATGGTGCTTTAGCAACTGGTGCAGCACCTGGAACCAAATCAATTTGAAATTCAACCTCTCTTGGCGGCGGTAATCCCGGAAGATCATCTGGAAAGACATCAGGATATTCGTTCACCACCTCTACCTCCGCCAGCACACTCTTTTTCTTCGCCGAATCCACCACATGAGCTAAGAACGTAGCGCACCCCTTCGCTAGACACTTTCGTGCCTTAAGGACTGATATCATCGCTATGTTCCCCGTACATCGTTCTCCATAGGCGATAGCATGACTACCTAATGGAAGAGGAACTCGGACCAACTTCTTTGAGCACACGATTTCAGCTCCATGCGCGGACATCCAATCCATTCCAATCACTACATCAAATCCCTCGAATCATAACGGAATAAGCGTCAAAGGGAAAGTAGTGCCATCAGTATCAATCGTACAATTGTCGTATTTCTCACTCACCGTAATCTTTTCCCCGACCGCTATTTCGATCTCTAAAGCATGTTCTAAAGAACTACGAGGCACATTCAACTGATCACAGAATCTAGAGGACACTACAGACCTACTAGCACCCGAATCGAATAATACAACTACAGGTAAAGAGTTAATCATAAAAGTTCCGAAAACCACCTCATCAACTCGGCGTGCCTCTTTTGTTGTCATTTGATAAGCACGACCGGTTGCTTTCGGGGTTGGCTTCTTTCCTGCTTCCTTGATCTTCTTCTTTGGGTTTGGGCATTGTGTACTGATAAGCCCCATTTCCCTACAGTTGTAGCACATAGGCTTCTCGCTTTTGCAGTTCACTGCCTTATGCCCCATCTTTCCGCATCGACGGCAACTCATCGTCTCTGCAGTGCACGGACCACTGTGGCTTAAGTGGCATGTTGTACAATACCCTGTCTTTCCTTGTTTCTCCCCTTTCTTATTGTTGCCGCTCGAAAACTTTTTCTTGTTGGAGGACCCAGATGGCCCTTCCCACTTTCTCTTTTCTCCGACCACGCCATCACTCTTCTCTCTCAGTTTCAAATCATGCTCGATCCTTTCTGCCTCAGCCATCGCATCACCCAAATTAGATCTCAATCTCACCGTCCTGCGGTATTCATATGGCAAACCCTCCACATACTGGTTTACCATTGAAGCGTCATCATAGCAGTACCTCTTGGCGAATTGCATCCTTTCCGAAAAAGTAGAGTTATACTTGGCAATCGTCAAGTTGCAATTTTTCAGATCGAGAAATTCCCTCTCAACGCGTTGTCTAGCCCACAGATTACAGAAACGGTTCTGTAACTTCTCCTTGAACATATCCCAGGTAAGGTTCCTCCTCGTTACTGTTGATAGTGAGCCTTCAATAGAATCCCACCATTCTACATGTTACACATGGATCTATTTCGTCCTATTGCAACTACTTGTTTTGGTGGAAGTAAGTATGCACTAGTTATGGTGGAAGAATTCTCATTCTTCTTGAATAATAAGAGTGAGGCTGCAGAAGAAATCATTTATTGTATCAGAAAGATGGAACTGAAGAATGGTAACTTGGTGAGGATGTTGTTAAGTGATCAAGGAACAAACTTCAGAAATCAAACTCTGGAATCATTTTGTGATGAGAAAGGTATATTTCAAAACTTCTCTACTCCAAGAAGCGCATAAAAAAATTGTGTAGTTGAATGACGAAATAGAACTCTCATTGAAGTATCTAGAACCATGTTGTGTGAAAGTGGATTAAGTTTTAACTTCTTGGCAGAAGCTGTGAGTTGTGCTTGTTTTACTCAAACTATATCCCTGATAATCAAAAGGTACAACAAAACTTGTAACAGCCGTGGTTTCCAGAAAATTGAGATTTACAAAAACTTTTTCTACTTAATCAGATTCATCGCAACGGAAGACTTTTTAAACATCATATTGATTAGAATAGAATAACCATTTTAAACATTCATCAAACAAAACTAACTTTACATCAAAGAAACATCATTGTTTTAAACTTTGTTCATTACATAACCACAAGCTGATACTGAGTATCATTATAACAAAAGAAAACTACCCATAAGCCCCTATCTCACAAGGCCACGCACCTAAACAACCTGCACGAGCACAAGACGTATTTCAAAGAAACAAGTGTCAGCTTTCGCCTCATGAGTCAGCTTAGTTAACAACACAAAATCATCATTTAAAAACATTCGCAAACATATTTGGGTTAAGGCATTAAATCCCAAACCGTAAGTTGACCCACCCGCATAACATTGTAAATCCGCACCTGGTCAAGTATCATCATAAAACATCATATAAAACCTTTTAAATCATCATGATCATCTTTTAACTTCAATAACATCTTAAGCATCACAAATCATCCTATTGGGGTCTATCAAGACTATCATTAACATCGCTACCCCAAACATCGCATGCGTGCCTCGCGACCGCTAAGGGTCCAAGATCCGTCCGCAAAGATACCATATGCGTGCCTAGCAACTACTAAGTCCAAGGTCTGTCCGCATTGGCACAAGTTCACTAAGCGTGTCCTGCAAGTATGGTACAAGGAAGGGGGCGACTCCCACTTGTACACACACTCCCGTAATCCGTCCGCTATAGTTACTCCGACAAAAGTCATTCAGGAAAAGGTACAAACGGTGCCCCTAACCACTGGGCCCTCCTCTCACCCACGTGATGTTTTGCACATGACCCTATCTCTGTGGTCAATACATCACTCATTGTATAAATACACCATGTATTGCCAAAGTTATCTAGAAACCCGGCAACCAAACATCTCATTGCTAGCATATCCTAGAAGGCACACTTTTCCTACTAGGCATCAACATTTCATGTCTGAGTATAACTACCCCTTCCCAAATCGTAATGTCCATCATGTCCATCATATCATATATCTATAAGCATATATGAATGCGTCATATCCATCGCATAAATCTATCGCATATCATCAGTTAATAAACGAGCATGCATTAGGAAAATCATTAGTCTACGATAAACATTTATACAGATATATCATCTTAACACCCGTTAATAATATCAAAACAGATTTTGACGTGCTCGGTTTTGTAAAACAACTGAACTCACCTCAGTCTGGACAACGAAACGTATGATCTCAAAACGACAAACAACGCTCATAATCAACCGGACCGTGAACCGAAACACCGCGAACAACCTACGAAGGTTACTACATCGGAAACACGATCTCATAATCTTAAACAAGTCGGATCTAGCCCAAAACACCAAAACACGCCAAGGAATAAATCCAGACTAAAGATTTACGCGTTACGAGCTCAGAAACTTGAGAAAAAATGCATATAAATGACATGCATGCGGTCCAAAACGCTAAATAACTGAAATGGAAGCATAAGATTAGAGAAATATACCTCTCGAGTTCACCCACGTGAAACTACAATTAAAACAACGTCCGAAATCGAATCTCCGATCTTCCCGAACCTTAGATACGAGCCCCAAACGAAACCCGGCACTCCTACACGAACACACACTCGGGTTTTCTCCGAAAATTGGCAGAGTAACGACTCTTAAAGTTGGTGTGTGAAAAATTGCAGCCAAACACCCATATTTATAAAACAGCCGAGAACGCGTCGCGTCGCGACTCCACGTACACGCCAAGTCTGCCACACACAAAGTCTGACACACGCAACCGGCTGACGCATGCATCTGACAACGCGTCGCGCCGCGACCTTTAACGCGTCGCGTCGCGACGTATGCAGAATTTCATATATTTATATTTTTTTTGTTTTCTTTTCTTTTCCAACTTTAACATTTTATTTAACTAATAATAATAATATTCCTTAATTATCATTATAATTAAATACACTTCATGCAATATTATTTATTTCTCCATAAAATAATGTTACCATTTCATAAAATTTCGGTCGTTACAAAACTCCATATGAAGTGATGAAGGGAAGGAAGCCAAACATCAACTTCGTGCATATCTTTGGTTGTCAATCTTTATTCTCAATCAGAAAGATCAGTTGTAGAAATTTGCACACAAAGCTGATGAAGGAGTGTTCATTGGATACTCTATGATCTCTAAAGCTTACAGAGTTTACAATTTGAGAACCAAAGTCATTAAAGAATCTATGAATGTAAGTTTTAATGAAAATGAATTTACTACTTCTTGATCTACGAATCATGTTTCTAGTGTAGAATTTAATGACCTAATGCACACCGGAGAGATTCTTTCAGAACAACACGATCCTCCTTCACTAGTCACCGAAGATGATTCAGATGAACCTATTCTTGACCAAATTCCCAATTACCCACACTCACCTTTAACCAAATCCATTCTTCTTCTGAATGATGTGATAATGACTCAACATCATTGGACTCTAATTCCATTTTAGAAATTCCATCTTCTGTAGAAATATCAACTGAAAGTACCACTGAAGTAAGTTCAGCTGGAAAAAAAGCAAATCAACTGATCCCCAATCTACTTTAGCTCCACAACCCAAATCCAAAAAATCTTTACTCCCTCAAATATCCAACATGCCTTTAAGGATCACATATATCATTCACGTGACTTGGTCATAGGCAACATAGAAGATCTAGTAAGAATAAGATAAAAAGTTTGAAAATTTTGTTTGTTCTACTGATTTGTTTCTATGATTCAACCAAAGAAGATAGATGAAGCCTTAAAAAGATCCCCACTTGATTAATGCCATGCAAGAGGAGCTTGCCGAATTTACTAGAAACAATGTTGGCACTCTTGTACCTAGACCCAAGGACAAGTCCATGTTTGGAACAAGGTGGGTATTCATTCATAAACAAAATGGATGAACAAGGCTTAGTCATTCAAAACAAGGCAAGATTAGTTGCATAAGGGTATTGTTTAGAAGAAGCTATTAATTTTGATGAAACCTTTGCCCCAGTTGCAAGACTAGAAGCAATTAGGCTATTCCTAGACTATGGTGCCGTCAAAGGATTCAAAGTATTTCCAATGGATGTGAAAAGTGCATTTCTGAATGGAGATTTAAAGAAGAGGTGTATGTCAAACAACCTCTAGGGTTTTGAAGATTCAAAACTTTCTGATCATGTTTACTTGTTAAATAAAGCTTTATATGGTCTGAAACAAGCTCCAAGAGCCTAGTACGATACCCTCTCTTCATTTCTTATCGCAAAAGGTTTTACAAGAGGTTGCATTGATAGCACTTTATTTATTTGGAAGTACAAAAATGATGTGATACATTGCTGCTTATCGTGGCATGATAGGGTCACTTTTATATCTGACTGCTAGTAGACCGGTTATCATGTATTCGACATCTGTTAGATATTTATTAGTTTCTTAGCCTTGTGTTCTTTTATTGTATTTAATTTATCTTAACTAGACTAGCCATTGTAATGGGCTTAGCCCACATTCATATTCTAATTGTTAGTTTAGTCTAGGTTGGGGCCATGTGGCTTTAGGCCCATGAGGCTTTAGTTTAAATACCTTGCAAACCTAGTTTTCAAGGTATCCTTTGCCAATTGTAAACTCTCTGCTTGTATCAACGTCCAGAGCAATATGAAAGAGAATATTCAAGTTGCATGCAAAGTGTTCATACTTGTTCTTACTAAACTTCTTCATCTTGTGTTCAAGTATTCTTAAGTAACTCATCTTTCTTCACAACAAAGGACTTTCAATTGGTATTAGAGCCAACTCCTTGCTGGATTAGTTCAACATTACCTGAAAGTAACATCTTTATGTGAGAAACAAAACCCAGAAGAACTATCTGTTCTTGGTACATGAAAGCATTTCGAAGTCAAAAACCCATTTTCTAAAATCTTCTTTTTTTCAAGTTCTTTATTGTCTTTTAGAAGTATTTGAGTAAGATAAAACCTTTACTAGTGGTTTTAGGACAAACAAACAACATCTGGGTCTTTATTTTGAATTTTTCTTGTTCTTCAAGTTCTTGAGTTTCTTCACTGTTCCATCAATTTCTTTAAGAATATGTTGTTTTTTTGGGTTGAAACTAGTTTAGGAAAGTGTTTTTATTGATAAGGAAGGTCAAAGCAAAAGTTAAGTGAATTTTTAGTGTGTTTTAGGCAAAATCAGAACTCTGCTCGATAACAGAGGTCAGACCTGTAAGTTTTTGGATTATTATCATCATCCGACTTTCTGGTCATCCGACCTTATCTCATCCGACTCTTGATAGTGGTGTATGCGACTCTTGGTTCATCCGACAGTTGCCTAAAAGTGTTCATATGACTTTTCATTTAAGTCATCCGACACTTGACTCATCCGACAGTCGTGTAACTTAAGACTCATCCGATTGTTACACTTTAAATTCATCTGACCTTTGGTTCATCCGACAGTCGCCTTGAAGTCATCCGACTCTTGAACCATCCGACTTTTGAGACATCCGACTCTTGAAGTCATCCGACTTTTGAGCCATCCGACTCTTGAAGTCATCCGACTTTTGAGCCATCCGACTCTTTGGTCCATCCGACTGTCACCTAAAACGTTCATCCGATAGTCGCATAAGACCATCCGACTTTCAAACACTTTCATCTGACTTTCAAAGTTTCTCACAAACAAACTAACCAATCCACTTCAGGGAGAAAGATCCAAGTAAAAAGATGAGTTTTAGCAATGAGATTCTTGTCATTGGCACAGACACTAAACCTCCTGTACTTTTCAGAAACGAATAGAATGTATAGAAAGGAAGGTTTATGGACTTCATAGAACACAACGAGAAGTATGGCAATATGATGAAAGATAGCATACTGAATGGTGATGCCATCATTGAGAAGATTATCGAGAATGTTCCCGATAACAATCCACCCATAGCCGCTGAAAGAAGACGCAAACTCCCTTCAGAATTAACTGTTGAAGAAGAGACCGAGCACGAGCTGACAAAGACGTAAAATATTATTTGAAACAAGGGCTATGTGCAGAAATCTATTGAAAAATAGATAGTTTGACTTCTGCCAAAGAATTTGGGATGAAGTTAAACAACAGATGCGGGGAACTGAACAGGGGTCTTTTATTAGAGAAACTCAGCTGGTTAACACATTCAGGGAATTCAAAGCCAGGAAAGGAGAGCTATTGCACGATACATATAGTCGTTTTTGCAGACTATTAAATGAAATGAGAAACCACGGTGTGACGAGATCCGATCTGGACATAAATGTCAACTGGATCAATGCTCTTGGTCCAGAATGGAGTGAACATGGTCGTCTGTATAAACATGTAAATCGGAATCTTAAGGCGGTATCCCACCACTCAATCTACAAGGACCTGAATCAGTTTCAGGACGAGGTCCTTACTAAACCCTCAATGAAGGAACCATCTGATCTGGTTGCATTGGTGGTTGATATAAGACTGTGAGAACCATCAAGCTTAAGCATGGGAAAGCAAGTAGTGATTGATTCCAACTCATCGGGAGGGGAACTAGAAATATCGGAGAAGGAGGCAGTGCTGAAAGCCATGTCACTCATCACAAGGGCTTTCCAAAACAAGTATGGAAAGACAAACAACAAGCAACGATACACCTCCGTCCTGAGAAAAGGTGAGGGAAGCCTACCTAAAGAGAAGAGAAGGTTTGATAAACCCGTAGAGCCTCATGATAAGGAGAAGAAATGTTACAACTATGGTAAAACAGGACATTTTATCAAAGATTGTAGGAAACCGAAAAAGAAGAATGACGAATACTACAGGAACAAGCTGCGGTTAAGCAAGAAGAAAAAAAGTGGTAGAGCTATGGTGGTCGAAGAGGACCAATTCTTGACTGATACACATGATTCAGATGATGATGGATCAGATCAAGCATATTTTTGTTTAATGGGTCAAGGAGAGGGTTCCTCACATGATGATGGTGATGATGTAGCTAATGGTGATGATGAGTTTGAGGAAACTCAGACTGAAGATGCAGGTGTTCATGGAAAGGTATCTAGCCGGTGGTACTTGGACTCCGGTTGTTCAAAACATATGACAGGCGAAAAGGGTCTTCTCACGAACTTAGTCCCACATTACTCGGGAAATGTTCATTTTGGGAATGACCATGTTGCACGGGAACTGGGGACATAATAAAAGAAAATATAAAAATTAGTAAAGTGTCATATGTGGAAGGCTTGGGTCACAACCTATTTAGTATTATGCAGTTTTGTGATAAGGGGCTAGAAGTCAACCTCAAAGCCAAGACCCGCTCATTCAAAATAGAGAATGGTAATGTAATACTGACGGTCTCCAGAAAATCAAAGCTGTATACCATTGATCTAGCCAACCTGGAGGGAAAACAGTCAGTATGTCTTCTGTCAAAGGCCTCATCGGAACTCACATGGATGTGGCATTGCAAACTATCTCATCTAAATTTCAAAAACATCAACAAGTTGGTAAAAGGTGATTTAGTTCGTGGTTTGCCGAAACTCAAGTTTGAAAAAGAACACCTATGTGAACATTGTAAGAGAGGAAAAATGAAAAAGGCATCACACAAAGTTAAACAGGTGTCCGGCACAGAAGAACCTCTCCAACTGCTGCACATGGACTTATCTGGTCTGATGAGAGTTCAATCGAGGAATGGGAAGAAGTATATCCTTGTGATAGTTGATGACTACTCAAGGTATACGTGGGTGAAGTTTATGAGAATGAAGGATGAAGCTTCATCAACAATCATCTCGTTTCTCAAATAGGTGCAGAACCAATCACAAGGAAGAGTTGGTACAATACGAACCGACAACGGCACCGAATTCAAGAACAAAGTCTTGGATTCCTATCTTGACTCTGTGGGAATCATGCATCAGTTCTCAACGGCTTACATTCCTGAACAGAATAGGGTTGTTGAACAAAGAAATAGAACGCTTGTTGAAGCAGCTCGAACAATGCTGTCCCATGCTGATTTACCACCTTCCTACTGGGCAGAAGCAGTCGACACGACTTGCTATACTCAAAACCAAACAATCTTACACCCCCACTTTATTAAAACTCCTTATGAACTAGGTAATGGAAGAGTTCATAATATCAAACATTTTCATGTGTTTGGTAATAGGTGCTTTGTCCTTAATGAAAAGGCTAATCTAGGGAAATTCGACCCCAAAGTAGATGAGGGAGTTTTCCTGGGTTACTCTTCTGAGTCTAAAGCATTTCGCTTGTTAAATAAACAACCCAATACTATGATTGAAAGTATTAATGTGACTTTTGATGATACACTAACCACAACATCTTTATCTCACGAGTCACCAGCAATCGTTTCTAAACACATCAGTTCAGGACCGGCACTTTATCTAAAAGAAACAAATATATCTCACGTGAATGAACCCTCAGATCTAAAATATATATTTGATTTCTTAGATGATGATTCTGGCACTAATTGTGTACCTGTCGACAGGCCTGCAGAAGTTGTTCAGGAATCTCTTGAACTTACACAACAAAGGACTACTGCTTCTACACCAAGACCTGTTGATTCAGCTGTAGACCCATCCTTTGTTTTGGGTGAACGGTATACTGCATCGAACTCAAGTGTTAACACTACAGATGATGCTGATACTGAGAAGCAAGGAAACACTAAACCTTAGTACAATCCACATTCATCAACTCCTAAGGCTGAAACATCCACACAACAACGGCTGGATGAATTCTTTCCTCAGGATACCGATGAGGAATTTACCGAATGCCCCAACCCCCATGTGACTAAATGGATTGCTGCACACCTTGAAACACATATCATTAGAGACAAAGATGTTGGCGTTCAAACTCGATCCGCCACAACAAATGAGTGTCAATTCTCCAGCTTTCTTAGTATCACAGAACCTACACGCACTATAAATGCACTGCAAGACGCTGATTGGATCCTCGCAATGCAAGATGAATTGGATCAATTCATGCGTCTAAAAGTTTGGAGACTTGTTCCTCGACCCAACAACATGACTATTGTTAGTACCAAGTGGGTCTTCAAACACAAGAAAGATTCAGACGGAGTCGTGATTCGAAACAAAGCTCCACTGGTAGCCAAAGGATATAATCAGCAGGAGGGCATTGATTATGATGAATCCTTCGCTCCTATTTCCCGTATAAAAGCTATTCAGGTCTTCCTAGCATATGCTGCCTACAGGGATTTCAAGGTCTATCAAATGGATGTCAAAAACTCATTTCTAAATGGAATCCTTAAAGAGGAGGTTTACGTATCCCAACCGGAAGGGTTTGTTGATCCTAAGAGACCAAACGATGTCTATATGTGGCAAGGCTTTATATGGACTCAAACAAACTTCACGTGCTTGGTACGATGTCCTATCAGCCTATCTTGTAAATGAAGGTTACTCCAAGGGACGAATCGACACTACATTGTTCACCAAGAAGATTGGGGACAACTATATCGTAGTCTAGATATATGTAGATGATATTATCTTCGGTTCTATGAATCCACAATACAGTCTCGAGTTTTCAAAACTAATGGCAAGCAAGTTTAAAATGAGCATGATGGGAGAAAGGAAATTCTTCCTTGGCTTACAAGTCAAACAACTTTCCGATGACATTTTCATAAATCAGTCTAAATACATTAATGATTTACTAAGAAAATATGAAATGTCCGATTTCTCGTCCAAATCCACCCCATGTCTTCCAAAACCAAGTTTTCTACTGATCTTGACAGAAAGGCAGTCGACTTGAAAACCTATCGGGGGATGATTGGCTCTTTACTGTACCTTACGGCTAGTAGACCTGACATAATGTTATCTACGTGTCTTTGTGCTCGTTTCCAAGCAAATCCAAAAAATATCATCTTCTTGTTGTCAAACGCATCCTCAAATACTTGAAAGGTAACTCTGACCTTGGTCTTTGGTATCCCCGCGACTCGTGATTCGAATTGCTTGCGTACTCCGATTCGGATTACGCCTGATGCATGTTGGATAGGAAAATCACATCCGGGAGTGCACACTTCTTGGGAAATCAGTTGGTCTGCTGGATTTCAAGAAACAAAATTGTGTGTCTACATGAACTGCTAAAGCTGAATTTGTAGTTGCTGCCAGTTGCTGTTCACAGAGTTTGTGGATGCGAACTCAATTGCGGGACTTTGGTCTCACTTACTCTAAGATTCCTCTGTTGTGCGATTCTCAAAATGCAATTGCTATCTCTTGTAATCTGTCCATCACTACAAAACCAAGCACATCGACATCAAGTATCACTTCTTGAAAGACAATGTCAAAAAAGGTCTAATTGAATTATAGTACGTTCCCACCGACAATCAACTGGCTGATCTATTCACCAAACGACTAGATGAAGCACTGTTTACATTTTTGGTTTCTAAGGTTGGTATCCTGAATCTAAAACTGTAATTCATTACTTTCTTATCTTTCTTGAACATAATTACGCTTGGTTCTGTTATTTGTGCAGATATACAATCTGGGGAGCAAAATGGCTCACTTGTTGACACGAATGCATTTCCGTGCATTCGTGTAGGGGAGAAATTCAAGAATTCATCTCAAATTAGACAAATACTCGCAGTTTCTGATTTTCAGATTTTTATTTCATGTCTATTGATAACTTCTAGGGGAGTTAATTTTTTATTTTGGGCATAAATAGTTTTAATTTCTAAGTTTTTCGGCTAAAATAGGATGAACAGGGCCAACCAGCAATTCCTATATAAATTTTGGGCTTAAATAAGATGAACTGGGCCAACCATCAAATCTGGGCCAAACTAGGTTGATCTGACAGTCGAATAGCCCCGACCCACCATGATCCGAAAGTCGGATAGTCTATAGATATAGCTATCCGACCTTTCTTCTCCTTCATGCTTTCAGAATTTTAAAAACAGAAACACTGTTCATCTTCTTCTTTCTCTCCCAACTATCCTCGATCAAAGCTTTTCCTAAAGTGATATTTGTGTGTTGTTTCGACCTTAACTTCAAAGGTAACAACAGTTGATCAAGTAATGTCGAAGGATTTTTCTCTTTTATGTGTTCAAAATCATGTTTTATGTGGTGTTTTAACCCCTGTTACCGAACAGTTGGGTTTCTCTGAAAACTTGAACATTATACATCTCAAATGATGTTGGTTGTGGGATTAGATTAGGGTAAAGTATGTTTATGATGATTGCGCATGTTTTGAAACAAATATGGGGTTCAGATTCATATGAAAATGAGGATTAAAGAAATGGGTTTGAAAGAAAAAGTTACTGTTCATGTTTCTTCGATGAATAGGTGTAACAACGCTTCTGAAAATAGTGAATTTAGTGATAATACGAATTTTAATTATGAGTAGATTTATTCAACCAACTCAAGATATTAGATTTAGCAGCGGAATTTTCTTTTCAAAAGGTTTCATCAAATATTTACATCATTATCATCTCAAAACAACCGATGGAGTTACCTAATACGGGAACCGACCATAAACAACAATATTTACATCATGCAAAAATAGTGTTCCATCCCACAAGGTATATGTACATCTGAAAGTAACCCACCTCACCAGGCCTTCTAATCTTTACCTGAAAAGGCAACATAGCACCATTAGCTAAACAACATAGCTAGTGAGTACTTACTTGTCAAAAGCATCAATAAAGTAAGTTATACAACATATAGATAACCAATCATTGCTATCTTATCACATTGTGGTGTGCTCACAAGATCAGTAAGAGTCATATCTTGTAGGGTAATCAATCCCGCTCAACAACTCAGACCGGGGAATCAGACACAACCAACCGCGCTGGTGGGGGAGCATAAAACAGTCCACCAAACATCGTTTCAGAGCCAATGGCTCCTTGGAAATCTAGCTACAACCGGCTGATTTCTACTCACGTTAAGGCACGGCGGTTCTACAGAACCTACGATCCGGAATGCCTCCCGAATCACCGTTAAATCCCGAATTATGACCGAAGTCCTCATGGGATCCAGTTACAACCAACTGACCTTAACCATGTATCAGATAGTCTGCAGACAGTACATATACATACATACATACATATGATCCCATAGGGATCCATCCTGTTACATACAACATCATTCGGTTAGTCATTCATGCATATCATCATATATTAACTAAGCGGTTCCTATCTGGACCCGCTGGCATGCACCTAACACATACTCTATAGATATTATGTATAGCCCATTGACATCATATAAAACTTACCCTTACATTCTTGAGCATTCCTGCAATAACAAGTTAGACATATATAATACAATCATGTATAATTAATCAGATAGTCACCTAGCAAACAAATGTTACTCTATTGAGTCTCATAAAAGCAGGTACTCACCTGAGTAACTTACGACACACAGATATTCTGTTTTGGCTTTATTAATGCAACAAGTTCACCTAGAACATTATTACTTACATCAATCATCTATACATACAAAGTAAGACTACTAAAACAAAC
The DNA here is from genome assembly GCA_038502395.1 of Dittrichia graveolens. NCBI lineage: Eukaryota > Viridiplantae > Streptophyta > Magnoliopsida > Asterales > Asteraceae > Dittrichia > Dittrichia graveolens. Next base: position 31,743,438 of record JARJIL010000006.1, read on the forward strand.
ATAGGAACTCAAATCCGGACTTAGCATAAATCCGACAAAACTTGCGGATTTTGGGCAATCCGATAGCCCTTGCGGATTTTAAGAAATCTGACACACATGCGGAATCTGACACTCGCCTTGCGGATTCCGACGCATAGAAGAAAATCCGACAGACATACGGAATCTGACACTCTTGCGGATTTCGACAACCCAGCGGATTCCGACACATTCATAGGTCTCAGAATCCGACACCTTGCAATTTTGGAATTTAAACAACTTCGTGAATCAATCTTATTAATTGTATACTTGTTGGTTTTACACTTAGAACACTCTAGAGCTTCATGTTCTACCCATACAACCTTCATAAACGCATCAAATCCAAATAAGAACACCAAACATGCAAAACCCACTTTCAAAGTAAGCTTTAATGTTCTTCAATGGTGTTCTTACATGAGTTTGAGTTTCTAGCTATTACACAATAGATATCTAACTTCAAATATGCTTAAACACAGCTGACTAATCTTTTGTAATTCAATAACAAGCTTCTTCTTCAAGCCTTTCTTCAAACCCAGAAAGAAAGTGTGTGTACGTTTGTGTGTGTGTTCTTTCTTGCCAATCTTTGACTTTGTAAGTCAATTAAAACATATACATACCTTTATATATACACTCTATCTAGAGGTGGTTTGCCTCTGGACAAATTCTTTTCTTTCTTTTTATTTAATTAGTACATATATATATTACACTTAATATATACATACATATTCATTAACAACTTAACACAAATATATATATATATATATATATATCAATCGACCTTTACATATAAACCACATATCCTCCTATCATATTAATTACGTACATGTACACACTATTTACAACTAGGCCCAAGTCGAGGATGTTACAAATCTACCCCTTAAGAGGATTCCGTCCTCGGAATCCGCTCAGTGATAAATAGGTGAGGGTATCTTACTTCATCTCGTCCTCAATTTCCCATGTGAGGTTTGCACCTAAGTTGTGTTTCCATTTCACAAGGACTAGCTTGATCATCTTCTTGCATAGTTTCTTGACTTTCGTGTCAAGAATTTAAACAGGTTCTTCAACGAGTCGTTTAGAAGAGTCAACCTTGAGTTCTTGCTATGAAATAACCTGCTCCTCTTCAATGTGGCATTTACGTAAGTAACACACGTTAAAGGTGTTATGAATACCGGCTAGCTTAGGCGGCAGCTCTAGAGTTACCGTCTGATCATTCACCTTACGTACAACTTTGAATGGGCCAATGAAACGTGGACTTAACTTCCCCTTGCGCCCAAAACGAATAATGCCTTTTCAAGGAGAAACCTTCAAGAACACGCGATCACCAATTTCAAATATAGCGGGGCGCCTCTTAGGATCCGCATACATCTTTTGTCGGTCACGAGCTGCTTTCAGTTTTTCAAGAGCCACATTCACTTTATCAGAAGTTATCTGGACAATCTCAGGTCCAGCAAACTGCTTCTCACCAGGTTCTAACCAGCAAGTTGGAGTACGACAGCGTCTTCCGTAAAGCATCTCGTATGGTGGCATTCCAATGCTGGAATGGTATGAATTATTATAAGCAAATTCAATCAATGGGAGATGAGAATCCCACGATCCATCAAACTCGAGCACACACGCACGAAGCATATCTTCCAACGTTTGGATCGTTCGTTTAGATTGGCCATCAGTTTGCGGATGATAGGAAGTGCTCAGATGAACACGGGTGCCAAGTTCACGCTGCAAACTTTGCTAGAAATTCGAGACAAATCAAGAGTCACGATCAAAAATAATTGAACAAGGAAGACCGTGACGTGACACAATCTCATCGATATACAGTTGAGCCAAACGACTCAACAAAGCAGACTCGTTCGTTGCTAAGAAATGAGCACTTTTCGTCAACCGGTCAATAATGACCCATATCATATCGTGCCCTCTAAACGTCTTCGGTAGCTTTGTCATGAAATCCATCATGATATGATCCAACTTCGATTCTGGAATATCCAGTTCCTGCAGATTACCATATGGTCTCTCATGGTCCGTCTTCACTTGCGCGTATATCTGACATCTCTCCACAAATGAAGCGATGTCCTTCTTGAGAGTCGGCCACCAGTATAACATCGTCAGGTCATGGTACATCTTTGTAATTCCTGGATGGACGGACAACTTGGAGTTATGAGCTTCTTGCACAATCAGCTCCCGGTTACCTTCAATAAGACGTACCCAAATCCTGGATTGAAAAGTTTTCAACCCACGATTATCTTCACCTAGCTGATCTTTTAATTTCTTCATCATCTCAGCTTTAAGATTATTTCTTTGAAGTGCTATCTGTTGAACTTCATTCAACTTAGAAATTAAATCTGGCACCACTACTATCTTCATAAACTTTGCTTCTACTGTCGGTCCTTTACGGCTCAAAGCATCTGCTACAACATTGGCTTTACTAGGATGGTAACGGATCTCGCAATCGTAGTCTTTAATTAACTCCAACCAATGGCGCTGCCGCATGTTGAGTTTTTTATGGGAAAAGACATAATGCAGACTTTTGTGATCAGTGCATATCACACACTTCGTGCCATAAAGGTAATGCCTCCACAACTTCAATGCAAATACAACAGCAACAAGCTCAAGATCATGGGTTGGGTAGTTCCTTTCGTGTGATTTCAACTACCTAGAAGCATAGGCAATCACTATATCATGCTGCATTAGGACGCAACCTAAACCTGCATATGAGGCATCACAATATACTGTGAAGTCTTCCGAACCCTCAGGCAAAGTAAGGACCGGAGCTTCACATAACAATCGTTTCAAGGTCTGAAAGGCTCCCTCTTGAGCTTCCGACCATACAAACGCCACATCTTGAGCTTCCAAACGCCGATAGTAACCAGCCAAGCCAAGGAAACTTTTAATCTCGGAAGGAGTTTGAGGAACCCCCCAATTCATCACAGCCTCCACCTTAGTTGCATCTACTTTGACACCATCTTTACAAATGACATGGCCGAGGAAATGAACTTCCTTAAGCCAGAATTCACATTTGGAGAACTTTGCGTACAATTGTTCTCGTTTGAGAGTTTCGAGAACCTGACAAAGATGGAGCTCATGATCAGCCTCAGTCTTCGAGTAGACAAGAACATCATCGATAAAAACAATCATGGATCTATCAAGAAATTGACGACAAACACGATTCAATAGATCCATGAAAATGGAAGGGGCATTGGTTAAGCCGAATGGCATAACCAGAAATTTGTAATGACCGTAACTAGTCCGGAAAGCAGTCTTCGGGATATCTTCTTCAAGAACTTGTACTTGATGGTACCCCGACCGAAGATCAATCTTAGAGAAACATATAGCTCCATGCAATTGATCAAAGAGATCATCGATTTGAGGAAGAGGATACTTATTCTGTACAATTCGCTTGTTAAGCTCCCTGTAATCTATAGACATACGCATCGTTCCATCCTTCTTATTCACAAACAATACAGGAGCTCCCCACAGTGAGGAACTCGAACGAAAAAAACCTTTGTCAAGCAACTCCTGAATTTGAGTCATCATCTCACGAATTTTAGAAGGAGCAAGACGATACAGAGATCGAGCCACAGGCGTAGCTCCTAGAATAAGCTCAATCTTATATTCAACATCTCTAATCAGAGGTAAACCCGGAAGTTCTTCAGGGAACACCTCAGGATAATCAGACACTACCCTTATATCTCGGACTAGTCGTTTCTCCATTGTAGCATCAATAACATATGCTAAATAAGACTAACAACCTTTGGAAATAGATTTATGAGCTTTAATAATGAAGACAATGGGAATATCAGAATCCCGTCGTTCTCCTCGAGCTACAGCAAAAGATCCATCAGAAAGAGGAATCTTAATCATCTTTTTGGAACAGAGAATCTCAGCATCACGACTGCTGAGCCAATCCACCCCGATCACTATATCGAAGCCCGCAATAGGCATAATAAAGAACGAAATAGGGATACTACTCCCATCATTGTAAATAACAGCGATAGGAACTTTTTCTGTGACAAAGACTACTTTACCATCAGCAACCTCTACTTTAAGTGGCTCAGTTAATGGGACAACAGGTAATTGCAATCTATTACGAAACGCCATAGAAAACAAAGGAGTAAGTAGCTCCAGAGTCTAACAATACACAGGCAGGGATATAATTAATAAGGAATGTACCCGTGATGACATCCCGCACTGCTGTGGCCTCTTCTGCCGTCATCTGGAATGCCCTCCCTTTTGCGTGAGACACATCATCTCTCTTCTGGCCCCTAGAAGACCCTTTAGTCCCAGCACTCTGCCTCTCCGGGCAATCAGTCATCTTGTGCCCAGGCTTGTGGCACCGATAACATACATCCTCTTTAAAACCACACTCAGTACTAGCACGGCCCTTCTGCCCGCACCTTCAACACCTTCTGGTAGCATTTGAACACTCACCAGAATGATATGTACGGCATTGAGAGCACCAACGAGTTCCAGATTTAGGCTTCTTGGAAGTGTCAGTCTTCCCACCTGCTAAAGATTGTCCTTTGGAAAGACCCGATTTTCCAGACGGCTGAAACTTCCTCTTTAAACTACCACTGGCATATTCGCCCTTACAATGGATACGATCTCCCTCCATTTGTCGGGCTACTTCAAATGCCCGATCAAGATTTACTGCTTCTCGTATATGGGGACGGGATTCCAATGGCAAGGTCGCCACAAATCTTCTTATCTTAGTGGTTTCATCAGGGATTAGATGTGAAACAAACCTCACCTTGTCAGTGAAAGCAGTAATGAGTTCCTCTATTGTCTTATCCCCTTTCTGGAGATTATTAAATTCTCTTTCCATCCTCTCCATGCCGTACTCGGTGTAGTACTTTTTCAACAACTTCTTAGAGAATTGCTCCCAAGACAGAGCACTCAGCACCTCCTTATTAACAGAAGCTTTTACCGTATCCCACTAGAAGATGGCACGGTCCTTCAGCATACGTATTGCATATTTCACGCAATACTCCGGTTCACAATCACACGACTCAAACACCTGCTCCATTTCCCAGAGCCACTTTATGGTAACTGTGGGGTTATCACTCCCCTCGAACGTCGGAGGCTTGCAAGACAAAAACTTCTTGTAAGAACAAGTCTTGCGGGGCTTGTTCAACGTGGCCTACAACAAGAGCTCTTTAGCTATTCGCAGCTCTTCTTCCAGACGCTTTATGTAGGCAGCCTGATCTGGCTCAGGTCTACCACTTCCAGCATTGTGCTGAGAATGCTCATCCTCAGCTTGATGAGGCATATGAGAAGCCTCATCTTTCATCTCTTTTAGGGCTTGTTCAGTGTTATCACGTCCAGCAGACATCTTTTCAACTTTCTATAGAACAGAGAAAGAGCATTTAACACTCTACCTTACTTACTTATCTTACTAACAAGTCATCGTACAATAAATAACATTCATACAACACTCTCACTCAACCCCCCATAGGAACACTTATTTATGGTCGGGCCCGTGTTTGAGATCGAATACTCATACAAGTATCCAATTCACTCAAGCTTAGGCTCTAATACCTAATTGTAACATCGCTTCTGAAAACAGTGAATTTAGTGATAATTCGAATTTTAATTATGAGTAGATTTATTCAACCAACTCAAGATATCAGATTTAACAGCGGAATTTTCTTTTCAAAAGTTTTCATCAAATATTTACATCATTGTCATCACAAAAACAACCAATGGTGCTACCTAATACAACCGACCATAAACAACAACATTTACATCATGCAAAAATAGTGTTCCATCCCACAAGGTATATGTACATCTGAAAGTAACCCACCTCACCAGGCCTTCTAATCTTTGCCTGAAAAGGGCAACGTAGCACCATTAGCTAAACAACATAGCTAATGAGTACTTACTTATCATAAGCATCAATAAAGAAAGTTATGCAACATATAGATAACCAATCATTGCTATCTTATCAAATTGTGGTGTGCTGACAAGATCAGTAAGAGTCATATCTTGCAGGGTAATCAATCCCGCTCAACAACTAAGACCGGGAAATCGACACAACTAACTGCGCTGGTGGGGGAGCATAAAGCAGTCCACCAAATATCGTTTCAGAGACAATGGCTCCTTGGAAATCCAGCTACAACCGGCTGATTTCTACTCACGTTAAGGCACGGCGGTTCTGCAGAACCTACGATCCGGAATGCCTCCCGAATCACTGTTAAATCCCAAATTATGACCGAAGTCCTCATGGGATCTAGTTACAATTGACTGACCTTAAGCATGTTACATATGATCCCATAGGGATCCATAATCTTACATGCAACATCATTCGGTTAGTCATTCTTGCATATCATCATATACTAACTAAGCGGTTCCAATATGGACCCATGCACCTATTACATACTCTATAGATATCAAGCATAGCCCATTGACATCATATAAAACTTACCCTTACATTCTTGAACATACCTGTAATAACAAGTTAGACATACATAATACAATCATGTATAATTAATCATATAGTCACCTAGCAAACAAATCTTACTCTATTGAGTCTCATTAAAGCAGGTACTCACCTGAGTAATTTACGACACACATATATTCTGTTTTGGCTTTACTAATGCAACAAGTTCACCTAGAACATTATTACTTACATCAATCATCTATACATACAAAGTAAGACTACTAAAACACACATAGGAACTCAAATATGGACTTAGCATAAATCCGACAAAACTTGCGGATTTTGGGAATCCGATAGCCCTTGCGGACTTTAAGAAATCCGACACACACACATGCGGAATCCGACACTTGCCTTGCGGATTCCGACATGAGGGACTCCAATATGCATACCGAATCTGACATTCATGCGGATTCCGACACATAGGAGAAAATCCGACAGACATACGGAATCCAACACTCTTGCAGATTCCGACACATGCAGATTTCGACAACCCAGCGGATTCCGACACATTCATAGGTCTCGGAATCCGACACCTTGCAATTCTGGAATTTCAACACCTTCTTTAATCAATCTTATGAATTATATAATTGTTGGTTTTACACTCATAACACTTTAGTGCTTCATGTTCTGCCCATAAAACCGTCATAAACACATCAAATCCAAATAAGAACACCAAACATGCAAAACCCACTTTCAAAGTAAGCCTTAATGTTCTTCAATGGTGTTCTTACATAAGTTTGAGTTTCTATCTATTACACAACATATATCTAACTTCAAACATGCTTAAACACAGCTGACTAAATTATATATATATATATATATATACCAATCGACCTTTACACATAAACCACATATCCTCCTATCATATTAATTACGTACATGTACACACTATTTACAACTAGGCCTAAGTCGAGGATGTTACAACTGGGGTTCTTCAAGTCAAATTAATACATTTTTGGGTTGTTTAGGTCTGCTTGAAAGCACATAGATGATTGTTGTTGAAATCTGAGTCGTTTGGTATAAACCTTGAGTCCACAAAGCACACTTTTGACCAACATTGATTCTGGACTTACACTGAAATATTCTTAAAAGTCGCATGAAAAGACCTTGAATCATCCGACTTTGAGATGAGTTCGGTCTATCCGACCTTTAGGAAGTTAAGTCCATGCAATCTTAGTTCAAATATGTACCATGCTACCTTTGATGTGACTTTCGGATGAATATGGCCTATCCGACCATCAATTGACTAAGTCCATGTGACTTTCGCATCTCACAATTCTGAAAATTGCTAAGTCCTAAACCATGCGACTTTCACATGACCTAAGCCATCCGACTTTCGCATGACTTGAGTCCATCCGACTTCCACTTGAATTGACTCATGCGACTTTAAGTTAAACTAAGCCATCCAACTTTCGCATGACTTGAGTCCATCCGACTTTCTCACAAATTGTCCATCGGACTTTCGCACAAATTGTCCATACGACTTTCACATGTTTTAAGTTTCATCTGACTATCCATGCAACTTTCAAGTCAAGTTCACCCATGCGAGTTTCAAGTCAAGTTCACCCATGCGAGTTTCAAGTGTAAGTTCATCCGACTTTCAACACTTATACAAATTTTGACATTGTTCAAAAATGTTTTTAATCAAAAGTCAAAATTCAAGGTCAAGTCAAAGTCAAAATCAAAGTCAACATTCACATGTGAATTGAAATTAAAAACACACATTCACATATGCACCCATTCATGCAACATTCACGTGTGAATTCACACTTCCCGCAAAGTTCAAGTAGAATTTAAACATTCACATGTGCATTCCAAACACCCGTAACTAACTAACCTACTTTTATCTGTTGTACTGATCTGTTTTCGACTACTTGTTACAGGTGGCAGCAAATCAGCCAGCTCAACCGCTACCTAAGGAGAGCCTTGTCCCAATTGACGAGCGCCTCGAAACAAGCAGTAATAACTTATACTTTGACTGGGAAACCGATACCAAAATCCTGATGGTAACTAAAATAATCCGAGCCCATCCACTATGCCAAGCCATCAGTGAAAATCCAAACACCTCACCTACTCATGTACCTGAGATCTATCTACAAAAAATGTAGTATACCTTTACCGAGGGAGTCACTCGCTTGGGATACAAGTGCATCATATGTCGGATTGAAAATGTTCGATTAACTCTCTCAGCCGTCAGACTCCGCAACCTACTGGATCTACCCACACCAGACCACTACCCAGATAAAACTGACTTTGACAAAGCTCAAGGGGTAGATGAAGTGCTAGAACTTGTTCATGGTCTTGGTTACAACGGGGAACTACAGTAGATCCATCAATTCAAAAGGACCAACCTTGCACCTCTCTGGCAGACACTTGCTACAATAATTTCCCGTACCCTCACCGAAATCCATAGGGGTACAGATGGTGGATCCTACTACTCATTGCTGCATTTGGCTGTTGCTTACCACCTCCATCTAGACTATGCCACCATCATTTTGAGGAAATTGTAAGAATGGTCAATGAAAAGACTACCTCTCGTTGAAAAACCTTCATACCGTTCTAGTGGTTCCTCACAATCATGATTGCCACCGATCTGGAAGACCTACCACACCATTCCCCAACAACTTGACAACCCACAAATCTAAGTGCAACGAATCACTAGATTTCTACGTATTCGAGATTTAGCTAACGTGGTTCCAATGTAGGTGCCCGTTGCCTTTCTTCGAATATTAGATCAGGAGAGTGAGGCTGTGTGAAATTATATGAGAGATCATATGATATCTCCTCTGGCATAACCAGAACCGGTTGTGCCTGCCCAAGGAGTCATAGCACCAGGTGAGGGTCCTAGTCGTCTAGGAGCTCGTATACATAGGGGTGCATCGAGCAGGGTTGTGCAAGAGAGGGAAGAAACTAGTGCAAGGGATGGACGAAGTGGTGAGGGTGGTGAGATACACGAGAGTGAGGGTGTTGTGACCAGTGATTCTGAGGTCTCTACAAATGCTAAATCTGAGAGTAAGACCTCCACAAAAAGGACCGAAACTAAATCATCATCATCCGGGCAATCTATCTCATTTGGCCCGAGACCTTTTCCTGTCCGTGCTGAATCCATTGGCAATAGACAAGTCTCTGATCATCAAGAGGACATCCACCACGATCTATCTGACATATCTGGCACTTTTGGGGATGTACCTGTAATTGAAAAAGAAGATGTAGAAATGGATGTTGTGGCGATTGATAGTAAGAGTGAGCTGGAAAATAATGAGGGTGAGAGTTCTCCAGAACCAGAAAGTCGGGTCGCCACATCTGCTACCGGTTAGGACACTATTCCGGTTGGTATTGACTTAGACACTCGTATCCCGCCAGTGCAAGCACTTCACCCAACCAGCCACTCTGCTTCCACTCAAATGGGAGCAGTTTCATTCCACGGGGATTTATCACGTACATGGTCAGCAACTCATTCGGAGTTTGCTGGCTTTAAAATTAGTGGACTTCCTCTCCCGTCCACACCCTCAATTCCATCACAATCGAGTCTAGCGCCGGTCTTAACCGGATTTCAATCTTTCGCTAGGACACGATCACCACTTGCACGTCTAAGCGACGTTGCCGGAACGCCCGTAGTGGCCTCTATTGCAGAGGTGTCGTGAAGATATAGTGGAGGTCCCTCTAGTGCTACCACTGTGCCAACACTTCGTGAGGGCCATAGGGCTGAAAGACTCCGTGTGCGAACCGGGTCTCTTCGTGAGCTCGGGGGTACAACTGAACTAAGTATCTATATGGATTCTATTTTCTCCCGCCTTGACTCTGGCCTTAGGGACTATGTTAACGCCCGACTCCATTGTAAAATCGAATCCCTCAAAGCTCAAATCCAAAACATTGAAAATCGCCCACCCACTATCATTGAGCGATATTACTTTATCGACGAACTCAAAGACCTACAACACGCCAAACTCAATAGTGTTGTTGATCCCACAGTTGAGCAAACCAATCTACTCGCAACACTACAATCTCAACCCAACCCACACCCTCCAGCTCCACCAAATTTCAAGAAACAGTCCTCCAAGCCCGTAATACCCTAACCGAAACTGTATCTGGCATTAGTATGAGACTAGAAGTGGTGGAGGACTCCTTCAAAGCTCAAGATGAAACCAGAAGTAGGATGCATGATGATCCTGAGTGTTAGTCCAATGTTTAGAATAGTTAGATTTGATGAGACAAACCATAGCTATGTATAGATGATAGGTTAAGAGGTAGGAATTACGTAAGTATGTTATAGACTAACTAGTCAGCTTAGGCTGAGTAGTTAGCGCATAAATAGATATAGAGTTTTCTATGTAAGTACTAGATAGCCCAGTGATTTCTAAGCTGAGATAGGTTTCAAGAGTGAAGACTTGAAGATTTAAAGATCCAAGAACTCAAGTACTCAGCTTGATAACATCAAGACTGAGTGAGTCAGCTCAGCTCCAGAAGTCAGTTCAAGAATTTAAGTAAGTTCTAAATTCTATTATAAACTCTCAATATCTACGACATTTAAGTTAGGATATCTGAACCTAATTTAAACTATCTATTAGTTGGATAGAGATCTCAAACGAAATTAGTTGGATATGTTCTAATTAAGGAGTTTGTTACGGTTTTAAATAAAATATAAGTTCTATCTTTAAACTGCAATTTGTTCGTAGATATATCAAGTATAAGTATAAACCTTCTTATGGGTTTATAGGTACCGTATAGAGAGTTCTGCATAAGTTGCAAAACGTACGTGTTCATTATACTTGATACGCGTGTGTTGCGATAACTTTGTGAGTTCAAAGTTGGAGAGAGTTTTCAAGAGTTCTTGTTAATTAGTTTTAACAAGAAGTTCGATCATCAATCAGTGTAACATCAAATCTTCCTGTTGATTTGATTAGAAAGTGATAATTGTAATCATTTTGTTTGATCAGGGAATATACATTTGATTAATTTGATTGATTGGTTTAAAATGTATTCAACCCCCTCCTTCTAACCTATATCGGTTGCTTGTTTACACTCTGTGGGACGTACAACTGGTATCAGAGCAAGTTTCTTCATTAACTGAAGATCAAGATCCGCTGTCAAAAGGTCAAGATGTTGATCAATAAGCAATCAAATCATATTCCAACAATGGCGGCAAAAGGGTGTCCTATCTTTGATGGCAATGACTATCCTATATGGAAGTTCAGAGCCATGCTGTACCTGAAGTCAGTGGATCACAGGATGAGTACCGTGATTCAAGATGGCCTAATCATACCCATGATCCATATTACTGCTACTGACAAAAATGTTCCTTCTGGAGAAACTCCCAAGCCTGAAGCATCTTGGACTGAGGAAGATCGCAAACTATTCAATCTTGATGATAAGGCACAAAGCATTATAGCAAATGCTTTGACAAACCCTCTTCTGCATACTATGGCTGAGTGCCAAACTGCAAAAGAGACGTGGGATACTCTTAGTGTCACGTATGAAGGAACTGACCTGGTCAAGCAACATAAGAAGACAAATCTAAGTCGTTCTTATGAGACGTTCTTCGCCAAAAAGAACAAAACTCTGGCTGATCTGTTTACCAGATTTCAATGCTTGATTAATGATCTACTCTTGGTAGGTGTCAAGAAAGATGCAAATGAGTTGGTACTCAAGTTCTTGGATGTGTTACCAGAACAATTCAATGAGATTACCATTGCACTTCATGTTGGAGGAACCTTAGGAAAATATGATCTCATATCTATCTATGGTTTTCTTCTAAATCATCAACAGATCATGGAACACAAGAAAGTGGCCCAGCAACAACTAAAAGAATCTATCAATAATGCTGGATCTGCATTAATTGCAGAAAAAAAGAAGAAGGGATCTAAAAAGTCTCAAGCTGAGTCTGACTCTGAATCTGAATCTGAGGAGGTAAGTCCTAACTCAGATTCAGATGATGAAGAGATGGATGCTCTTACTGAACAAATGGAAATGTTAGCAAGGAACTTTAGAAAATTCAGAAGAGGAAGGGGTCAATCTGACAAAAGCAAAAGTGGTAAGTCTACTTTTGATCCTAAGAAAGCTAAGTGTTACAACTGTTAGTAGATAGGACACATAGCTACTGAGTGCAGAGTTAAGAAGGGAGAATAAGCTTCATTGGCTAACAAGAATGCATACAGAGCTGATAAATATAAAAAGAAATATCAGAGACTCAAAGGCAAGCCAGATGAAAACACCAAAAGTCTTCTGGCTGAGACTTGGATACTGAATCATCTACCTCAGATGATGATGAGCCAAATAGGTGTTTGATGTCTATTGAGGATGAAGAGGAACAAGTTGACTATGAGTTAAAAGATAGTTCCTTTGATGAGGATCTAGCAGAAGCGGCTAAGATGATTATGTAAACCAATAACTGGGATCCTGCCTCAATGTATAAGGTAAATAACTTTAGCTCTTGCACTGATGAACAAAAATGTTTAATGTTCAATTATTTGTTGAATGACTTCAAAACCTCTCTCATAGTTCAATCTAATTTGAGAACTGAAATTTCAAAAAATAAAAGATGAACTTAAACACTCTGAAACTCTCATACATTCTCGTAAAAAGACTCAAAGTGATTATGAATGTCAGCTTCACATAAAAAAACTTCTAAGTGAAGAATTACAAGAATCAAAAGAACAAGTTGACAAACTAAGAAAGATCTGTGAATCTTTGTGTAAGTCATCAAGGGAAGTAGAAAAATGTATCCACCAGCAGATACCAAATCAAGTAAAGGCGGTGCTAGGGGGAGATTATAGTGCTGCTGCTGATGAAATCATCAAAGAACAAGTCAGTCTTGAAGACAAAAATGTGAAATCAGATGATATACTTCCAAGGACATTTTTAAGGAACAAGGATGGAAAACAGGTCAAAACCAATAAGTTTGTGAGACCAACCCAAAGTCCCCAGGTTATTCATACAAACCATCAAGCTGAATGTTTCAGATCTAACAAAAACTGCAAGTCAGTTTTCAAAAGATTGGATTACAATCCTGTGAGAACAACTGTCTTTGACAGAATAGCTCACATCAACTCAAAAGACATAAATCTCAAGCCAAATATAAAAGGATGTCTAAGAACAGGAAGTTGTCTGTAAGTCAGACTTCACCAAATAGGGGTAACCATAAAACTGACAAAGGTATGTCCAAAGTCAGAGTAAATCAAGTAGACAAACTATCTAGAAGGATTGAAAGGTTATCCACATCTTATTACCCTAAAACTGAATCCAAATTTAATGTTGGAAAACTCAAAGAAGTCACCGAAACACCCATCTTTAGAAGAAAATGCTATAAGTGTGGGGACAGAGGTAATGAAGCCAAAGATTGTGTAAGTACCAATCTTAGGTCTGAAAAAGTAAAGAATGATCAGTCTAAAACAGACTCAGAATCTGTTCAAGCTGATCAATCAGCCTCTAAAGGATTAGCTAAGTGCTCATCCTCAGAACCCACCAAATAGTGGGTTCCAAAAAGAAACTAATGTGTTTAGTTGATATTGTGTAGGGATCCTACAAGTGGTACCTAGACAGTGGATGCTCAAGGCACATGACAGGAAGCAAAGGGATTCTAAGTGAATTCCAAAACAATGAAGGACCCAAGATGATATTTGGGGATAATTCTCAAGGAAGGACTAAAGGTTATGGAAAGATAACTGCTGGAACAGTCACTTTTAAGAAGGTATCATATGTTGAAGGCCTTAAACACAATCTGATAAGTATCAGTCAATTTTGTGATGAGGATTATGAAGTCACCTTCAGAAAGCATGGAGGAACAATTAATGATAAGAAGGGAAAGCGAATACTAATGCCAAAAAGAGAGAGATATCTATTTGTTAGTTCTCAGCTCCGCAAATCCTTCAACTGAAACCTGTTTGTATTCTGACTCAACTCCCAAGCTGAGTTGGTTATGGCACAAGATACTATCACATCTAAATTTCGAATATATTAACAAATTGTCTAGCAAAGAGTTAGTCTCTAGTCTGCCTAAGATCACATTTGCTAAAGACGAACTCTGTCAGCTTGTGAAATGGGAAACATCACAAGGGATCCTTCAAGTCTAAACAGATTTTTCAATTACAGAACCATTGCATATGTTGCATTTGGACTTATTTGGACCTATAAGCACCCCAAGCCTAAGTGGTAAAAAGTATACTCTAGTGATTGTTGATGAGTTCACAAGATTCACTTGGGTGGTCTTCTTAAAAGCCAAAAGTGAAGCTGCACATGAGTTAATCAGCTTCATAAGACAAGAAGAGTTGTAAAAGGGTAAGTCTATTAAGCAGCTCAGAAGTGATCATGGAACTGAGTTTAGGAACTCAAACTTGAAGGCTTTTGTGAAAAGAAGGGAATTATCCAGAATTTCTCATCTGTAAGAACTCCACAACAAAATGGAGTTGCTGAAAGAAGAAATAGAACCCAAATTGAAGCTACCAGAGCCATGTTGTGTGAAGCAAAGCTCAAACTGAAGTTTTGGGCAGAAGCTGTAAGTACAGCTTGCTACACACAGAACAGATCAATGATAGTTAAAAAACATGGTAAAACACCTTATGAGATGTATCATGGCAGAAAACCTAATATTGGATACTTCCATATCATTGGTTCAACATGCTATGTGCTAAACCAACGAGATCAGCTCCATAAGTTGGAACCTAAAGCTGATCAAGGTCTATTTGTTGGATATTCTTCAATCTCCAAAGCTTACAGAGTCTTTAATCTTAAAAGAAAGGTAATTGAAGAGTCAGTACATGTTACGCTTGATGAGACAAGTATTGACAAAGCTCAAGCTGACCCAGTTAGTCTGAGTGCGCTTGAAAGGAGTAGAGAAGATCTCACATCAAATCCCATGTATGTTATGGATGATTCTGATGATGGTGATGGGGGTAAATCTGACAATTGTGCATCATCAAAAGAAACTATCAATGTTGAAGTTACTCAGCCTAAGAATCTAGGTGAATCATTAGGTACAAGTGAGATTGAAAATCTAAGTGATATCTCAATCCCTACTTAGACTGAAGAATTAAGTCCTATTCAGCCTGAGAGACACTGCTCAAATTTAGACCCAGAACCACAGTCTCCCACTACAACCTTCAAATTATTAAAAGATCATCCCCTTGATGATATTATTGGTAACATTGAAGATGGTGTGTTAACTAGATCTAAGGCAAATGCAAACTATGTTGCCTACTCTAGTTTTCTATCTCAAATGGAACCAAAGAAGACTGAAGAGGCTCTAAAGGATGAAGATTGGATTGAAGCTATGCAAGAGGAGCTGACAGAATTTCAAAGAAATAAGGTCTGGAACCTTGTCCTTGCTCCTAAAGGAAAAACAATTATAGGCACTAAGTAGGTTTATAGAAACAAAATGGACAAGGATGGAGTAGTGATCAGAAATAAAGCAAGGCTAGTAGCTCAGGGGTACCGACAAGAAGAAGGTATTGACTATGATGAGACATTTGCCCCTGTTGCTAGTAACCCTAAGATTGTTCCTAGCCTATGCAACCTTCAAAAAATTTAAACTGTATCAAATGGATGTTTAAAGTGCTTTTCTAAATGGATCACTACAGGAGGAAGTCTATGTGAAACAACCCCTGGTTTTGTTGATCCTAAATATCCAGATTATGTCTATAAGTTAGACAAGGCTTTGTATGGACTCAAGCAAGCTCCAAGAGCACGGTATGATACACTGTCCACCTATTTGCTTTCCAATAATTTTATTAGAGGAAGTATTGACAAAACTCTATTCATAAGAAAGAGCAGAGGACATGTCATTCTAGTTCAAATATATGTGGATGACATTATCTTTGGTTCAACAAACCAAGGTCTGTGTGATTGGTTTTCTAAGATAATGTCCAATCAATACAGAATGAGCATGATGGATGAGATGACTTACTTTTTGAGACTTCAAATTTACCAGAAAGAAGATGGTATATTTATTAATCAGAGCAAGTATGTTTTTGATCTGATTAAGAAATATGGATTAGACTCAAGTCATCCTGCAAAGTCTCCAATGGTGCACAATGTCAAGTTACACAAGGACATTGATGGAAAATCTGTATGTCAGACTACATATAGAGGAATGATAGGTTCATTACTCTATTTGACAGCAAGCAGACCTGATATAATGTTTGCTACATGTGTTTGTGCACGATATCAGGCTGATCCAAAGGAATCACACTTGCTAGCTGTTAAAAGAATACTCAAATATCTGAAGGGAACACCAAATTTCGGTTTGTGGTATCCCAAAGGATCAGGATTTGAGCTGATAGGGTACTCAGATTCAGAATTCGCAGGTTGTGGTCTAGATAGAAAGAGTACTACTGGAGGATGTCAACTTTTGGGTGGAAAATTAGTTAGCTGGACAAGCAAGAAACAAAACTCAGTGGCAATTTCCACAGCTGAAGCTGAGTATGTAGCTGCAAGGAGCTGTTGTGCTCAAATACTGTGGATGCAACATCAGCTTAAGGATTTTGACTTACATTATTCAAAGACTCCCATATTCTGTGACAATCAAAGTGCTATTTCCATCACACACAACCCAGTGTTTCAAGAACCAAGCACATTGAGATAAGACATCACTTCATCAGAGACATTGTAGAAAAAGGAAAGATAGAGTTAGTCTTCATTGAGACTGAAGAACAACTTGCAGATATCTTCACTAAACCAATTGAAGGCACAAGATTTACAACTCTACTTGGCAAGCTTGGAATGCTCAACCCTTAATTGGTATGTTCCATTCTTTATCTTTGTTTAACATATGCTAAGTGCTGACCTCGACTAAGTGTTAATCTGAGCTGAGTTATCAGCCATAAAGTGTGGTCAGTTCCATAGGTCTTGATTAGTCCTAACCAACGGTTAGTCCAACCTTATAGTATCAAATATGTAAGGTGTGTTCTGTTTCAAATAAGCGTAATTCGTTTACAAATTAATTATTGAAGAAAATCTTGGTGATAATTTAGTTCACCTTGAAAGAATTCGGATCAATGTAACAGTGTCAGTCTAATTAAGTTACATTAAATATAGCCGTTATAACAAATTGCGTAGCCGGTTGATACTATAACGGTCATATTTATTACCCTCTGATAACGGTAACTTTTCTCTCACATTGAAAAGGTATAAATAAGAGAGACTCTTCCTCATATTTCGTTTACACTTCCATATCTTATCTATTCTTCTCTACTCTCTAACACCCTAACCTCGCTTTGTGCAGAATCAATTGTTCAGTGCTAAACCATACTACTGCTAAGTGTAATCTAATACGATAAGTTCGAATTCAACGGAGGGTTACACTCTAAATCTGACTGATCAAATGATCCGTGGTGGTAATTTCAAGAACAACGCACTCCCCATCTACAAACAAAACAATGTCGTCACCTGTATCGACATACAAAAGTCCAAGATTGGCAGGGGCTATGAGGACTGGGTCTCATACATTCGAAAGGGACCCCTGGCACATGCTTTCCTTCGTGGTCCTCCGGTGCTCATCCCACAACTCCTCACAGAATTTTGGTACACGTGCAAACAAGACGCAAATCAACAAGTAATAAGAGGTACAGTCCTAAGTGGACAAGTGGCGATTGACATAGATGCAAACTGTCTCCGACGAATTCTACATCTCCTGGTTCATAATCAGTATGAGGCGACGGTTTCTAGGGAAACATCAAGGAGCGTCTTACCCTTAATGCGTCATCCTCAAGTTATTGGAGTTATAAGGAAATCCGTTTTCCAGACTGCATGGGGATTCATGGTGTCCACGGTGGTCCGTTCTCTTGGATACAAGGTGGGTGGACTAGATAATGTTAACGATTTTAAAAGGCAACTGTTATATAACATATTCTCTGATCGACACTTGGACTATGTTGAGTTGATCTTTAAGGCAATCAAGTCTCTGGTGACCAAAAGTATGAGGGATACAATTATGCCCTTTGTATGATTCTTATCTATGAAGAACGAGGACAGGTTGGGTAGAAGATACACTGCCCAATATGAGTCAATCCCTACTCCTGTTCTCAGCTCAAGATTGTTCGCCTATGATCTTTTCCCTGAGCACCCTACAATGAGTGCTCAGATGAGGGTGTATACACCGCTTCCGACCTCAGAGTCAAGTGAAGCTGAGGAAAGTGCAAATGATGAGGAGGAGACAGATGGTGTAGATGATTCTGAGGCTAAGTCCTCCAAAGCTGAACCTCAAAGGACTCAGCTCCGATCGCGCATCTAAAGGATATCTTCCACCTCAAGCTCTGAGCAAGAGAGTATGTTCCCGAGCTCAGAGTCACCACTGATTGGTGCAGGTATAACTTCTCTTCCTTCATCTCCTTCCTTCTCTCACATTTCTCCATCTCCTATAAAGGAAGATAAGACTGAGTCAAGCCCATCTCAGTTTAACCCCTCTCCCCCACCTCACACATCTCCATCTATTCTCCACTCTACACCCAACCTTGGTCAGCCCACTGCTACCAAGGATATATCCTACACCTATACAAGAAAACTTCCAAACGTGGTCCTTTACCTCAAAAGGACTCTGGAGCTGATATCACATTGATACCTCCATCGCCAAGAGCGGTGGGGGAGACACCTTCTCTTAAGGTGCCAACCTCTAGGCACAGTTCAAACTTTTAGCCTATACCGGGTATGGTGTCTACTCAGCCCATACCTACTAGTGCCATAGGAGAGCCTACTTTTGTGCCTTCACAGCCCCATGAAGGTAACATTGAAATTCTGACCAATCCCCAGGGTGAAATACCACCTCGTCACTACTAAGCCTAGCCTACCCCACTACCATAACTCACGACATTGGTCACTCTTCTCTTCCATTCTTACTCACTCTCGCACGACCTGTCAATGAACCTTTCATACACCAGGAATGTTTACAGGGTCCCAAGTCTGGCCCCCTTGATTCCATAGGTCAGCACCAACCTTTGGATATAGGGCCTACATTCTCACCTATTGAGGAACACTCAACAGCCACTCCTACGGTGGAAATACATTCCTCCACTGGACAGGAGGACTTTGCGGTCCAGAGGAGACTAGAGGAGCCCAAGCTAATGGCCACTGATGCCCAAGCCATTATGGATTACTTACACACGTAGTTTGAGCTCCAGCATAAGAAGAGGAAAAATGATAAAGCCAAGTTGATGCGCAAAATTAATGATCTTTCAACCTCTGTAGCCAACTTGGAAAGCTTTGTGCTCAAATTCAGACCCTCCCCTATTGATGATGACGAAAAGAGGGAGGAAGAATCAAAGAAAAGTGATGATTTGGTTAAGGGGGAGCATACAGAGGAAGTACAAATTGAAGAAGAAGCTCATGAGTTCATGAGTACTGTAGATCAGCCCTCTCAACAAGCTCAAACAGTTCAAACAATCATATCTCCATTAGTCCAATTAGCTCAACCAAAAACTCCATATGAAGAAACATCTCAAGCTACTCACACCAACTTTCCTCAAGCTGAATTGCCAAAGTTTGTTGAAGCTGAGTCCGTTACAACTTCAAAAATAGATAAAGGGAAGAGTAAGGTGTTTGAGATGGTGAAAAGAAAGAAAAGAAGTGCTATGCCTCTAGCAAAGAGAAGAAAGGTCATCATTGCTGAGCCTGAGCCTAAGAAACAAGGTCAGCATCAATTAGTTGCATATGAATCTGACTCAAGTGATGAAGCTGATGTAGCACAGAAAGCCAGTGACATCCTTGTGGAGCAAATGTTACAAGAAATGACTAAAGAACTGGGCATAATAGTGGAGACGATGAAAGAGCAGCAAAGACAAACTGAGCTTCAAAGAGAAAAGCCTAAGGCTGAGGTTGCTAGAGCTGAAGCTGACTATTCAGGATCCAGACCTGCCCTAATTCCCTACTCAAATGCTGATCTAAGGCATTGTTATAGAAGAACACACTTTAATCATAAGATTGAATCCATCACATTGAGTAGAAAAATAGAATTGGTGATAATCAACTTTTTACTAAACAACAAGCAAGAAATTGGCCTAGATATGAGATATTCGTACAAGTTGGGGTTTTCAGAATTAAAAATTGTAGGTACAACTATCAAAAGGATAAGAAAGAGTCAAATTAGACAAGAGATAGTTGATGTGCTTAAGACACTCTTTATAAGAATTAATCAATTAGGTTAGCTTCCTGCTGATGAAATTGATACTTTCCTGAACTGAGGCAAAGCTGCAAGAATTAGAGCAGCGAGCCAGCGAGCTAAAAGAGACATCGATTTACAAGTGCCAGAGGGAGTTGAATTCAGAGAAAACACTTATATCACTCAATATTTGGAAGGATTCTTGTATCTTGATGTGGAAGGTAATCAGTGCTTCTTGAGAGTAGCAGATCTTCATTTGGCAAATCTGGAATTGATTCTGCACTTGAGAATTCTATGTGATGACTCTACTAACAACTTAGTATTCAGATATCATCTCAACAAAGAAGTCAGATCAAGAAAAACTGAGATGAGAGTGATACCAGAGGGTGATGAGATTATAAATAATGCTATCAAGGAAGCTGCCATTTGGGAACTTAAATATTTAGATATGTGGTTGGAAGTTGGAGATCCTGTTGATTAAATATATTAGTTCTATAATTTTGTAAGCACTAAGTGTGCATAAGCTGATCATAATGATTAAGCTAAAATGTAAATGATATGTTCATTAATACAAATTCAAATTTGATATGTTCAACTATTTTATCATTTGATATGTTCAATATTATGTTTGGTATGTTCAAACAAACAACTTTGTAAGTTCAAGTTGCGGATTGATATGTTCAATTATAAATTGATAAGTTCAGTAGTATATGTTTTGTAAGTTTAGAACTTAAATTAACTCTGATAAGTTCAGTATCTAAGTAGTTGTATATCCAAATACTTAGAATACAATTCTTATAATATATTTGTAACATAAACATCTTGTAAGTTCAAGATATGGTGAATAAGTACGGATCAGTTCAATACTTATTTCAAGAACTAACTTTGGTCAGTTCCAGAGTAGTTAAACATAATTCTGTTAACCTATACGTACTTTGATTCAATATTTTGTCATCATCAAATAGGGGGAGATTGTTAGTCCAATGTTTAGAATAGTTAGATTTGATGAGACAAACCATAGCTATGTATAGATGATAGGTTAAGAGTTAGGAATTATGTAAGTCTATTATAGACTGACTAGCCAGGTTAGGGTGAGTAGTCAGCGTATAAATAGATATAGAGTTTTCTATGTAAGTACTAGATAGCTCAGTGACTTCTAAGCTGAGATAGTTTTCAGGAGTGAAGACTTGAAGATTTGAAGATCCAAGAACTCAAGAACTCAGCCTGATAACATCAAGACTGAGTGAGTCAGCTCAGCGCTAGAAGTTAGTTCAAGAATTTAAGTTCTAAATTCTATTATAAACTCTCAATATCTACGACATTTAAGTTACGATATCTGAACCTAATTTAAACTACCTATTAGTTGGATAGAGATCTCAAATGAAATTAGTTAGATATGTTCTAATTAAGGAGTTTGTTACGGTTTTAAATAAAAGATAAGTTCTATCTTTAAACTGCGATTTGTTCGTAGATACATCAAGTATAAGTATAAACCTTCTTATGGGTTTATAGGTACCGTATAGAGAGTTCTGCATAAGTTGCAAAACGTACGTGTTCATTATACTTGATACGCGTGTGTTGCGATAACTTTGTGAGTTCAAAGTTGGAGAGAGTTTTCAAGAGTTCTTGTTAATCAGTTTTAACAAAAAGTTCGATCATCAATTAGTTTGTGATACAAGAGTGTTTAGAGAGAGTTGAGTTTATAATCAGTGTAACATCCAATCATCCTGTTGATTTGATTAGAAAGTGATAATTGTAATCATTCTGTTTGATCATTGAATATACATTTGATTAATTTGATTGATTGGTTTAAAGTGTATTCAACCCCCCTTCTACACTATATCGGTTGCTTGTTTACCCTCTGTGGGAACAACACTGAGGACCCAGGACATCATGAGGGGAGACAAGGCAAAGGCTATACATCGGGGCACAAAGTGCACCTCTCAGAATCGAAGTCGCCCTAGTATCTAAGCCTTCAGAGGGTCAAAGTGGCAGTGGTAGTGGTGGTAAACAATAACCAAATGAACCTGAAACAACATTATTTGAATTTGAATTTGGTCAAGGGACAGAGGTAGAGGCAGAGGCGGATAGACCGGATACTCTTACAATCCAAACAGCACAAGTCCAAACAACAACAATGAACCTTCCCTTCCCTTCCCGAAGCCTCAACTGATAAAGCCAAAGGCAAAAGGCCTGTAACTGAGGAAGTGGAAGAAGTTACGATGATCAACATCCGAAAAGTCTTCACTACAATCAACAGGGAGCTGTTAGACATCTTTCCACCACAGCAGGGGCAATTCAATGTTGCACCCATTGATCTTATCAGTCAGCAGCAACCTCACCGATCTGAACACAAGAAGGTGAGTGGCCCATACCCGAAGCTTACCATGGAGGACCGAAACCATTGGCCACTTACGAAAAGTAATAGAAGAAAGGCCAAACATTGAAAACATTAGGCCCAGGGAAGCACTTGCCAAAGCTCAACTCTACTAGCCGACTCAATGGCTCAATGCTCCTTATCTTGAAGAAAGAATACCACAAATTTTTTCAGAGGAGGTTAGAGAGGTTGATGATCTGTACATGCTAAACTCTCAAGAGCATGAGAAATCTGTTAGGTTTGCCACCACCTTCCAAGCAAGCCCGAAACAACAGGTGGCCTCCAAGTTTCTGATAGTCAAAATCGAATTTGTATACATGCGTAACTTCCTCAGCTACTCGATGGTTCATTTCCATGTCACAAGAGCATATGTGAAGAGATACACATTTCATGAAGTTGAGCTAAGACATCTGAATTTGGGGGACATCACTCATATGGAAGATGAGCTGGCGTGCAAAACCAGCAAGAACAGAGAGCTCTTCAAGTATTGAGAGACTTTGTGTGAAAGAAAATCATTCTGAGTCGTACTCATGATCTACAGTTAGGTATTGAGGCCGATCCTGAAAACATAAACGTTCTGGGGCCCAACCAGTAGCACCCAAAACTTGATAAGTACAGAAAATACACGATCATAGAGGAATACGACGAGGATTATGAAGGTGCCGATGGATTCATAATGTCAAATCTGAATGGCGGCAAAACATTTCTCAGACTCTCCGAGGTCAATGCATATTATGACGAAACACTTTAAAAATGCATATCCAAATTCCGTAGAACTTGTTTCAACAACAGACACCGAACAGATCAAGCTGAATTAGTGAAGATGACTTGAATTGCGGATCATGTGGAAGAAAAGGTCCAACAAAGAAAGGCCATCAGAAGCTGGGAAAGGCTTCTTGGCCAAAGAAGCAGATGATTCATGCCGCTCAGCACAAGGCAACAAAAGGGGGAGAATGTTAGATATTTATTAGTTTGATAGCCTTGTGTTCTTTTGTTGTATTTAATTTATCTTAACTAGACTAGCCATTGTAATGGGCTTAGCCCACTTTCATATTGTAATTGTAAGTTTAGGCTAGTTTGGGCCCATGTGACTTTAGGCCTAAGAGGCTTTAGTTTAAATACCTTGCAAACCTAGTTTGCAAGGTAACCTTTGCCAATTGTAAACTCTCTGCTTGTATCAATGTTCAAAGCAATATCAAAGAGAATATTCAAGTTGCATGAAAAGTGTTCATACTTATTCTTACTAAACTTCTTCATCTTGTGTTCAAGTATTCTTAAGTAACTCATCTTTCTTCACAACAAATGACTTTCAACATGTCTTTGTGAAAAATATCAAGTTGATCCCAAAGAATCACATATTTCTGCTACTAAGAGAATTTTTAGGTATCTCAAAGCAACTCCTTATTTTTGGCCTTTGGTATCCCAAAGATTTAGATTTTGAGTTAGTTAGATATACTAATTCAGATTTTGCAGGATGCAAATTAGACAGAAAAAGTACGTTAGGAGGTTGTTAATTGCTGGGTAGAAGATTAGTCAGCTAGCCTAGCTAGAAACAAAATTCAGTATCAACATCCACTGCTGAAGCTGAATATATAGCTGTAGGCAGTTTCTATGCTCAAATTTTGTGGTTACAAAATGAACTTCTAGACTATGATATGAAATAAAAAGACACTTCCATTTTATGTGACAACACAAGTTCAATAGCAATCTCAAACAAGCCAGTGATGCACAAATGTGCAAAAGAAAAAGGTTTCTATGCTCTATGTTAATATTGATCTTCAGTTAGCTTATTTGTTTACAAAACCGTTGGATAAAGCAAGGTTCAACTTCCTAATATACAAATTAAGTATGTTAAATTTATAGTTTTATTGTGTGCTTGTCTTTTTATAACTGTTTATTTTGCTTGTATGTGCATGAACATATGTCTTTAAATATTCCTATCTTAAAGCATCTTCATGCTTCTCTAAACATGTTTAGTTAAGTCATTTTGTTCAGCTGATCACCTCTGGTTAAGAACAACTTTTTTAGACAAAGATGGCATTCACTGACTTTTCTCCGATGTATCTAAAGAGCTTTTAGTATTTGGTAAACCTTACCTACCTTGTTGTTTTAACTTGATGGAGAGAGCATTAGCCAAACATTAAAGGTTAAGTTCAAATTGGATCCTAGCCTTTAACAATTAAAGAATTTTTATATAAATCTAAAGGGTATTAATTATTAACGGATTAAATATCAAAAATACTAAATTGAACTTTGTTAATTTTGTATATGGCTCCTAACTCAACTATGCCCGTTAACAATTTATCTCTTCGTTCAATCTTTGAGAAAGAAAAACTCAATGGTACAAATTTCTTAGACTGGTATCGTAACTTGAGAATCGTTCTTAAGCACAAAAAGAAATTGTACGTACTTGAGGATCCCGTTCCTGAGGAACCTCCATTGACTGCGGCCAAAGCCGTTAGGGATGCTTGGGTGAAGCATTCCGATGACTCGGTCGAAGTTGCATACCTCATGCTTGCTACCATGTCTGCGGATCTTCAAAAGAAGCTTGAGGAGCATGGAGTATATGAGATGCTTCGCCAACATAAGGAAATGTTCCAAAAGCAAGCGAAGCAAGAACGCTTCGAGGTCACTTGAGCCTTCCATGCATGCAAAAAGGAGAAGGTCAATCCATTAGCGACTATATGCTAAAGATGAAAGGATACATTGACCAGCTTGCTAGGCTTGGATCTCCCATAACCAATGAGTTTGCACAGGATATGATCCTTAACTCGTTGACCAAGGTTATGATCAATTCGTCATGAATTATAACATGAACAATTGGGAGAAATCCGTCTCAGAGTTGCATGGGATGCTTAAAACTGCTGAGAGTAAGATTCCAAGCCAAACACCTCAGGTCTTGATGATTCAAGAAGGGAAAATCAAGAAAAAGACAAAGAACAACTCTAAAGGGAAAGGCAAAGGCAAGGCAAAGGGAAAGGACAAAGGCAAGCAAGTTGCCAAAGCTCCTACACCCAAGACGGCGGGAAAGGTTCCCAAAAGCGACCCGTGCTTTGAATGCGGGGTGGTAGGACATTGGAGGCACAATTGTCCAACCTACCTATTGGAGTTGAAGAAAAAGAAGGTTGGTGAGGCCAGCACTTCAGGTATATATATGATTGAAATGTATACGTTTTCTATTAATTCCTGGGTATTTGATACCAGTTGTGGAACTCACATTTGTAACAATGTGCAGGGGTTGAGAAAAAGTAAGATATTGAAGCCAGGCGATTTGGACCTCCACGTGGGGCAATGAAGCAGATGTTGCTATTGAAGCCCTTGGAACTTTTGAATTATTATTACCAAATGTCCTGTACTTAATATTAAACAATTATTGTTATGTACCTAGTTTAACTAGGAATATTATTTTAGTAGCCCGGTTGAGAGAATCGGGATTCACTTTTGGTTTCATTGATGATGGCATTCGTGCTTTCAAAAACGACATTTTGTATTTTGAGGCTCACCCTCTTAATGGAATATATGAAGTTAATCTTAAAAGATCACTTGATGATAATTCTATATATACCACTAGCACCAAATGACCTAAGCATGACTTAAGTCAAACATACCTATGGCATTGTCGACTTGGTCATATAACAAGAAACGCATTGCAAAACATCAAAAGGATGTAATTTTAAAATCAAACGATTCTAGCTCATTTGAAGTTTGCGAATCATGTTTGTATGGGAAGATGACTAAGGCTCCTTTCTCCGATTCAAGTGAAAGAGCCAAAGATCTATTAGGAATCATACATACGGATGTATGCGGTCCTTTTAGATCAATCTCTAGGGATGGTGATAGATACTTTGTTACATTCACCGATGATTATAGTAGATTTGGTTGTGTTTATTTAATGAAACATGAAACATTTGAAATGTTCAAGTTGTTTCAAAACGAAGTACAAAATCAACTCAACAAAACAATCAAGGCCATTCCTTCCGATCGAGGTGGCGAGTACTTAAGCCAATAATTTATGGATCATCTTAGTAATTGCTGGGTTATCTCACAACTTACTCCTCCTAGAACAACACAACATAATGGTGTGTCTGAAAGGAGGAACCGAACCTTACTAGATATGGTTCGGTCTATGATGAGCCGAAGTACTCTACCCTCGTCCTTTTGGAGTTATGCTTTACTAACTGCTGCACGCATATTGAATATGGTTCCAACCAATAAGGTAGATAAGACACCATATGAGATGTGGTATGGAATGGTTCCGATCTTATCTCGCTTGAAAGTCTGGGGTTGTGAAGCTCATGTACGACAAGAAGCTTCAAGCAAACTCGATCCTAGATCTATCAAATGTAATTTTGTGGGATATCCTAAACATTCGTTAGGATATTATTTCTACAACCCGGCTGAGAACAAAGTGTTTGTTTCTAGGAATGCCACTTTCTTAGAAAAGGAGTTTCTTTCGAAAGAGGTAAGTGGGAGCAATGTAGACCTTGAAGAAATTCAAGAACCACAAAATACAAGACAGGTTGGCACTAGCAGTCAACAAACGGTTGTTGAACCTGAACAATTAGTTGTTCAAGAACCTACTGAAACAAGTGTTCGTAGATCTGGTAGACCTCGTCAAGAACCCGAGAGATACGGATTTCTTTTGTCCAATGATGAGATTTTCTTGGTAGACTCTTTTGAGCCTACTAACTACCAAGATGCTATATCGGATCCGTAATCCGATAAATGGCTTGATGCCATGAACACTGAGATGCAGTCCATGTATGAAAATCAAGTATGGGACTTCGTTGATCTTCCATTCAATAGTAAGACTGTAGGGAGCAAGTACGTCTTTAAGAAGAAGACCGACATGGATGGAAATGTACACACATTTAAGGCAAGGCTAGTAGCGAAAGGTTTCACTCAAACTCATGGTATTGACTATGATGAGACCTTCTCTCAAGTGGCCATGATTAAATCTATTAGAATACTTATTGCCATAGCCGCATATTATGACTATGAGATATGGCAAATTGATGTCAAAACAACTTTTCTAAATGGACACTTAAGTGAAGATGTCTATATGGTTCAACCCGAAGGTTTTGTAGATCCTAAGTATCCTAACAAGGTGTGCAAGCTTAAAAGATCCATTTATGGACTAAAACAAGCATCTCGAAGTTGGAATCTTCGATTTAATGAGAAAATCAAAGAGTTTGTTTTATCAAATCAGAAGATGAACCGT
This sequence comes from Dittrichia graveolens, assembly GCA_038502395.1. Lineage (NCBI taxonomy): Eukaryota > Viridiplantae > Streptophyta > Magnoliopsida > Asterales > Asteraceae > Dittrichia > Dittrichia graveolens. The sequence goes on from JARJIL010000006.1 coordinate 31,771,564, forward strand.
GTGTTTACAAGAAAACTAGTGGGAGCGTAGTAGCATTCCTTGTCTTGTATGTTGATGACATACTACTCATTGGAAACGACATCCCGACCTTGCAAGGCATTAAGTATTGGCTTGGGAAGTGTTTCTCAATGAAAGACTTGGGAGAAGCCGGCTATATTCTTGGAATAAAGATCTATAGGGATAGATCTAGGCGTCTTATTGGCCTAAGCCAAAGTGCATATATTGACAAGATCTTGAAACGGTTCAAGATGGAGAATTCTAAGAGAGGATTCTTGCCAATGGCACAAGGCACGGTTTTGAGTAAAGCTCAAAGCCCTAGCACAAAGGAAGACCTAGATAGAATGAGTGAGATCCCATATGCTTATACAATTGGATCCATCATGTATGACATGCTATGCACTAGGGTAGATGTCTCATATGCCTTGAGCATGACGAGCAAATACCAACAAAACCCAGGAGATAGCCATTGGATGGCAGTCAAGAATATTTTAAAATACTTGAGAAGAACCAAAGACATGTTCTTGATCTATGGGTGTTTGGAAGAAGATCTTTGTGTAAAGTGTTACACAGATGCTAGTTTCCAAACAGATCAAGATGATTCACGATCACAATCAAGCTATGTCTTCGTTATGAATGGAGGCGCGGTTGCTTGGAAAAGTTCTAAGCAAAGTGTAGTTGCACAATCCACTACAGAATCTGAATACATTGCTACTTCTGAGGCTGGACAAGAAGCTGCATTTATGAAGAAGTTCATTGCTGACCTTGGGGTAGTAACAAGCATTCAAGAACCCATAGAGATATTTTGTGATAATGAAGGTGCTATTGCGCAGGCAAAAGAACCTAGATCACATCACAACACCAAACACATCCTCAGGCGTTTCCGCTACATACGGGATATAGTAGATAGAGGAGATGTGTGTATTCGCAAAGTTCATACAGATCAGAATCTCGCAGATCCTTTTACGAAACTTCTTGCCTCAACTAAGCATGAGTCCATACTAGGGCAATAGGTCTTCGCTTTGCAAGGGATTGGATTTGAATTGTAATTTAGTATTTGGATATTTTGGAACATTATGACAATATCTTTTTTATCTCAATGATATATTGGATATGATCACTTCATTAATATTTATTGTGTTCTTTATTAGCATGTTTAAATCCATGAATAATTATTTATTTTAAAACGTCCGTAGTCGATTATAACTATGGGAGTAGCTATGAATTAAGACTAAAGTGAATCGGTTGGTTGACTTTCATTCGCGATGAAAGTAGGCAAAAGGGTTTGCAGCCAAATTCACTAATGTTTGTTGGGAAACGAACATTGGACATGACCCGCTCTCAAGATCGCTTCATGGATCCGTGTCATAAGAAAATCTTGAGAAAAAGGTGGTATCTTTGAATCCTTAGACCTGAGACACATATTTGGAGTCGAGTATGAGGAGTATCCTTCTTTAATGTGGTTAAACTCTATCTTTAACCGGGTAGTTATAAAGGCCATTATTAGGTATGGTATGAGTTTTATAAGAGACGTATGTGGTCAAGATAGAATTTGTTTCTCTCATTTAATTGGGAGTATAATATCTTTGGGCCCTAAAAACAAGTTGAACAACATATGAGAATTGATGACAATCCATGTCACATGTTCAACGAGATGTTAAAACAAAGGGATAATTGATAACTAACCTATAACACCAATTTGTAGATAATTAATTTCGTTGGTGAAAGTGTTGATCAACACACTTTATTTATTATTAGGGGCAATGAGATGTTGCTAGACGTTCTTACCATTGTCTATATCGGCTTAAGTTGTAACTTGTGCAAGTGGGAGATTGTTGGTTCTATGTACACAAGACATAAATTAATACGATATTACTGATAATAAATAAACCCATAGCGTCACACATTTACTCTCAATGGACACTAATTACATATTTGAATACGATTTAAATATGTTTCCAACTCATTATATATATAAGTCTATATGCATTGTTGTATATTATTATTTATATGAAATAATAATATTACTCATATATTGATATAAGATAATACATATCAAATATATAAATATAAACATATGATTTTATATATATGTATGTATATATGTATAAATTTATATTTGTTACAAGTAAATTGTTGCTAGTAACAGTTATATAAACGTACGTATATCCTTGTTACAAGTAAAGAGTTATTAGTAACAATCAAGTATGTATATAAAATACATGTAGATGTATTTTATACATGTTAAGACACATATAGTATTTTCTTTTAAGTATTTAAAAGAAAAACTAGAAAATAAAACTAGAAAATTCTACATAATTCACAAATGGGGGCCATTTTGTGGTTTCTTCATGCAAACTCCACCAAGACATGCATGTATGGAACAAGTAAAGAAGCAAGAAGCAAGAGGGGACCCTCCCCCCCTCTAATTTCGTCCAAGAAGTCCAAGGGAGGGGCCTCCCTCTCTTGCTTTTGCTTCTTGGCTTTATAGTTACATGCATGGTCCATTTTTGTGATATACTTGCATTCTACCACCTTTGCCTTACTAGTTTAAGCGTTCTTGAACTTTTGAAAGCATCTTTACACCCTAGTATTGGTGTTCTTCAAGTTAGCAAAGGTGATACATAAACACATAATCAAAATACATACATCTAGTTCAAGAAGAAGAACAAAGGTTGTTGCTTGCATTCTTGAATTTCAAGAGTTGGAGAAACTAGCATTTTAAGGTGTTGAATTCATTGGCTAGTGGATACCTTGGAGGAAGTCTTCTCTTGGCTTCTCATTGATTAACCACTACACCAACGGTTTTCTCACGCTACAAAGGTTGTAGTTCTAAACACCTTATGGTTTTTTTGTTTCTTAAAGCTTGCATATGGATCATTGGTGGGGAGTTTTAAAAAGTTTAAAATTGTTGTTCATGCTTCGGTTGCTAAAATATATTTTGAAAAACCGAACAAACCCTAACATTTGGTCCTGTTGCCACCGCTAGTATTGGTGGAAGTAAGTATGCTCTTGTATTAGTTGATGAATTCTCAAGATATACTTGGGTTTTCTTTCTTAAAGAAAAGAGTGAGCTTGTTGAAGAGATCATATGTTTTATCAAGAAGATGGAAGTGTTGAATGGAAATCTAGTGAGCAGTCTTAGAAGTGATCATGGAACTGAATTCAGAAATCAAACTCTGGAAACTTTCTACGATGAGAAAGGGATATGTCAAAACTTCCCTGCTCCAAGAACCCCACAACGGAATGGTGTAGCTGAAAGAAGAAACAGAACATTGATTGAAGTTGCCAGAACCATGTTGTGTGAAAGTGGGTTACCTTTTAATTTATGGGCTGAGGCTGTAAGTTGTGCATGTTTCACACAGTACAGATCCCTTATTAATAAGAGGCACAACAAAATTCCATATGAAGTGCTCAAGGGAAGGAAGCGAAGCATCAGCTTTGTGCATATCTTTGGATTTCAATGGTTTATCCTCAATCAAAAGGATCAATTGCAGAAGTTTGCTCCAAAGGATGATGAAGGAGTGTTTGTAGGTTACTCAGGGATTTCCAAAGCATACAGAGCATACAACCTCAGAACCAAAGTCATGGAAGAATCTATCAATGTAAGTTTTAATGAAAATGGAGAAGCCACTCCAGAGCAAGTTGATCCCTCTACACCAACTACTCATGATTTAGATGAACCTATTCCCATTCAAATCTTCAACCATGTACAACCAACCTCATCCAATCCTATACCTCTACTGAATCATGTGGGAAATGACTCAACATCATTGGATTCTAATTTCATATCACACATTCCCTATTCAGTAGAGACACCCGCAGATTGTGAAAATGAAGTCATATCAGCCATATAAAATGAAATCATCTCCACCACTGATATTCAACATATAACTTCACCTCCCCAAATCCAAATTCATCCCAATTCCCAAGAAATCCAAAAAGCCTTCAAAGACCACAAATATCATCCTCATGATCTGGTCATAGGCAATATAGAGGATCCAGTTAGAACGAGATCAAAAACTTGCAACATCTGCTTTTACTCTGGATTTGTCTCTATGATTGAACCAAAGAAGGTTGATGAAGCTCTTAATGATCCCCACTGGGTGACTGCCATGCAAGAAGAGCTGGCAGAATTCAAGAGAAATAATGTATGGACCTTGGTACCTAAACCAAAGGACAAAACCATCAATTGAACAAAGTGGGTGTTTAGAAAGAAGCTAGATGAACATAGGCAGATCACAAGAAATAAAGCAAGGCTAGTGGCACAGGAGTATTGTCAAGAAAAAGGTATTGACTTTAATGAAACCTTTGCCCCTGTTGCAAGATTGGAAGCTATCAGATTATTCCTAGCCTATGCTATCTTCAAGAACTTTAAAGTATTCCAAATGGATGTGAAGAGTGCATTTCTGAATGGAGATCTGACAGAAGAGGTGTATGTCAAATAACCCCCTAGTTTTGAGGAGTTAAGCTTACCTAATCATGTATTCTTTCTCAACAAAGCCTTATATGGTCTTAAGCAAGCTCTAAGAGCCTGGTATGATACTCTCTCTTCTTTTCTCATTGATAGTACTTTATTTATAAGGAAGTACAAAGGTGATGTGATACTTATGCAGATATATGTAGATGATATAATATTTGGGTCTACAAATTTGGAACTTTGTAAAAAGTTTTCTAAACTCATGTCTAATAACTATCGAATGAGCATGATGGGTAAATTAAACTATTTTCTTGGTTTACAAATTAAACAAGAGGTTGATGGTATTTTCATTCATCAAACAAAATATGTCAAAGATTTACTTAAAAAGTTTGATTTTGAAATTTGATCTTCAATGAAAACACCCATGTCTACTTCTATTAAGTTAGGAAAGGACACTGATGGCATATCAGTGAACATTACTGCTTATCGAGGAATGATTGGGTCACATTTATACCTCACTGCAAGTAGACCAGATATAATGTTTTCAACATGTCTCTGTGCAAGATATCAAGCAGATCCAAAGGAATCACATCTTGTTGCTGTTAAAAGAATATTCAAATATCTCAAAGGAACTCCTAATCTGGGTCTTTGGTATCCCGAATACTTAGATTTTGAGTTAGTTAGATATTCTGATTCTGATTTTGCAGGGTGTACATTAGACAGAAAGAGTACTTCAAGTGGTTGTCAACTTCTAGGAGGAAGATTAATAAGTTGGTCTAGTAAGAAAGAGAATTATGTGTCAACATCCACTACAGAGGCAGAATACAATGCTGCAGGAAGCTGTTGTGCTTAAATTTTGTGGTTACAAAATCAATTACTTGACTATGATGTGAAGTTTGAAGACACCCCAATTCTGTGTGACAATACTAGTGCCATCTCCATCTCAAATAATCTAGTCATGCATTTAAAAACAAAGCATATTGAAATCAGACATCACTTCCTAAGAGATAATGTGCAAAAGAAAAAGGTATCTCTTCACTACATCAACACTTATTTGCAACTTGCAGACTTGTTCAATAAACCATTGGATGAAGCAAGGTTCAATTTCCTAATATCCAAACTAGGTATGCTTAATTTCTATACTAGATTAGTAGTAATTGTGTTTCTGTTGATTGATAAGTGTTGAATACTCTGGTTTACTTATCTAAGCATCTCTCAGCTTTACTGATCTTGTGATAGCTAAGTAAAATTGATCAGCTGATGTCTATCAGCTAACCAAAGTTACTCAGCTGATCACACTCAACTAAGAAAGAAATGCTCAGCTAACTAGCTCTATCAGCTGATGTATCAAATTTCTTTCTCTCAGCTGATGCGTTTTCATCAAGCTGATGTCTCTTAGCTGATACATTTCGATCACTCAGCCGATGGTTCAACACTTGGTTAATTTTTATCTTTTACGCTCAGTTAATGCTTTTTAACCCTAGGTATTTACTCTGTCTGTCAGATTTCATTTAATAGCTTATTATTGTGCCTTCCGTTAAAAACTTTTGTAAGTGTCTAACAGTCTCAGTTAACTACACTTCATAATTACCCCACTTCCTCTCTCACCTCTCTTTACATGTTCAAATTCTTCAAACTCCCTCTCTCACTCTCTCTAAAAAGCTTTACCCTAACCTTTTCTCTTGCTATTTCTTTCTCACTCACTGTTCATCATCCTTTTACTATGGAAACCTTCATTCCTAATCCTGCTGTTATTCCTGGAGAGAATGTCGCCCAAAACCAGCCTATGAACATCACGCCAAATAACATACTTCTTTGCACCTCTATTCCCGTCTCACGCGAAAATCAAGGTTATCAGCCGATGGTGCAGTTTCTTCAAGCTCACCCCCTGTTTGAATGTTTAACCGCGGACCCACAATATATCTTCCCTTCCGTCATCGGAGAACTTTGGTACTCCGCAACCTACAACTTAAATGACAACTCCATCCATTGCACCCTCAACGAAGGAAACTATAACTTCCAAATCACCCCTGCCACAATCAGACAAGCAGTTGGCATTCCCAACATTGCTCCCTTCATTGCTTTCCCATCCAAAGAAGAAGCTCAAACTGTTCTTCGAGCAATAGGTTACAATGAACTGGTTGTGCACAGTCAAATCAAGGCCTCTACTCTTTCGCACCTGTGGAAGTATCTGGCTAACGTAGTCATCAGATGCTTCGGTCCTAAATCTGGAAGCTACCATTTAATCAACCAAACAGCGCTCCTTGTGCTTCATGCCTTAGTCTTTGGGGTCAACATCGACTTTGCTCGGGTTAGCTTCTCTAACCTTGTTAACAAGATCAACCAAAGCACTACAAAGAAATCTTCACAGTCCCAAGTCCCCTACATTCGTTTTCTAAGTATGATCGCTATGGGGGAGATTGGAGAAAATGATTATGTTGGTTTGAATGATCATCTGGATTTCATTCCTGTTCTTGTTATGGGTGAAAAAGTTTTCTACTTTCTTCGAGCAAACAGAGGCCCTGCCATCACTCCTCAAATGCAGGAATTGATTGATGCTGCTGCAGAGGCTAGAGCAGATGATGATAATGATAATGGTAGTGGTGGTGAAACCAATGATGGTGGTGGTGCTGATGAAAGTGGTAATGGTGAAAATGCTAGCAGTAATGGTGATGAAAATGATAGTGATGATAGTGGTGATGCTGGTGATCGTGGTTTTACTCCCTTAAGTCTAATGCTCATGAGTCCTGTTGGTGGTGCTGCTGTTCTTGATCAACCTGAACCAGAAATACCAGATCAACTTCTTGATCTCATTAACAGAAGCAGACACATTATAACCCAAGGTATGGATAACTCTGACTCTACCACTGAGAATATTCAAATGTTCATCCCAACCTTTGATAGCACATCCTCATCTCCTGTTCAAACACCAATTCCACAGCCAAGCTCTGGTGAACCTCCAGCGGTCACCAGTTCTACCCCTCCCCGTAGCCCCCTATACACAAGGTCAACAGAGGTTGCTCGTCTTGAGCCCTTTGAGTATCCACACCTTTGACCTCAACTCCAATTACCCTTCCTCATGTTGAGGGGGAGCCATTGGATGTTGCACACCCTAAGCTAGTGGATGTATCCTCCCAAAAGGATACATTTGTAAAAATAGGACCTAAACCGCTATCTGAGAAATCCACCCAAAAGGGTGTTCTCATTGAAAGACAGACCTCCTCCCAAGGTCACACTGTGTCTACATCCATATTAAGTCAGTCTGTGCTATTCACATTCTCCTAACAGAATGTGGATCCGATAAGGGATTCCCTAGTATTGAGTGCATCCCACACTCACTCCACATACCTTGCACCTATTACTGATTCAATTCTTACACATGCACAGCCTGCCAATGCTTGTGGTACAAACCAACCACTTGTACAGGGCTCAACAGTCTTTCCCAATGAATTTAAGCTTATACACCAAGGCTCAAATGAGGGAACCCAATCCTTACCTAATTTTTTTGAACCAATCCCAACCTCCTCATCCTCATCTCAACCATCTACCTCTACCTTAATTCCAAACCAAACACTTAACCATTTAAATTCCTTTAACCACAACCTTGATAACCTTACCCAAGCTTTTCAAACTGTCCAAACCCAAACCCATACTCGACTGTATAGACTTGCTGAAGACATAGAGTCCCTTAAAACCCAAACCCCGCCCTCCCCTGCACCTATCCAAACCTCAACTGACCTTACTTCCCTTCTCACCAAAATAGACCAACTATCTACCCTTCTCCCATCTCAACCACCTAAACCCATCTTACCTCCATCCACCATCTCCTCTCTAAACCAAACCATCTCAAATATTCTCACTCAACTCCATACCATTCGGCCCATAAACCCAAATATTTCTGTACACATCCTAGCCGAACTCCTACCCATGCCTTCTTTTCTAAAAGGCATCCTTAATGACATAGAAGCCCTCACTAAACAACAAAGAATGAGCCATCTTTCTTTATGGAAGGCTCTCTAGGGTCTCAAGGATGACCTCTCCCTCTAACTCTCCAATATCCCTACCCAAACTCCTACCCCTACTCAAACTCCTACACCTACTCCTAAACCTTCCTCAATTCATACACCTACCCCTGCCCCTACCCCATTCCCAAAGCCAACCTCAGGTGACTCCCCTCCTCCTTTTGATGAGAACAAAAAGGGAGAGAAATCTTCAAGTTCAACAAGGGAGAATGATCCTTCTTCCCATGAAATAAATGTTGCCTACTCTGAAACAACAACCAAAATTTTGCAGTAGGAAGCACCCAAAGCAACAGCTCCTCCTGTTCTCAAAAGAAAAGTAACTTCTGAGGGGGAGTAAAGGTTTCCCAAAAGGTTAAAGTGCATGGCCAACAGGCACAAGCCTAAGAAGAAAGTTGCTAAGGGTTGCTCCCCAAACACCATCAACATACAGTCTGACTCTGATGATGAGGATGACACTCCTTTGTCTAACATCCTCAGAAGAAGAAGACAAAGCCCCAGATCATCCCCTACTCCAATAGTCCAACCAGCTCCATCAGTTCAAAAGCCTTCAACCTCTGCTCCCAAAGATAAAGGGAAAATAAAAACGGAAAGTGACCAAGTTGAAGAGGAAGAGCAAAGGAAAAAGGAGCTTGAGCTCAAAGAGCAAGAGGAAAGAGAAAATATCCAAATGGCTTAAGCCTTGGGTGTTCCAGTAGAGGAAATCTACTAAGAAAAGGAGCTAGCATATGCACAAGAGCAAGAAAAGCAACAAGTTCAAGCTGCTGCTCAAACAAAATTGGCAAGGGAGAAGTCTCAAGATGAGATGCTCAAAGCAAGATCCCACGCCGATGCTACTAAAATTCTTTTCGGTATTGATCTATTTGCTCCTTACAACCTTAGTCAGCAAAGAATTCAAAGCTTCAGAGAAAGAATCAACATTATAAGAAGTAGAATTGAGCCTACGCCTATCAAAAAGGCTTCTGTCCACAAGGGTGATGGTGATCCATATCTAAAAGTCACAAGGCAAAATAGCTTCAATAGTTGTGAAACTGTATCATATGACAGATGCCAAGTATATGGTTTCACTGAGTTAATTGAGATCCTCTACCTCCTCTATAAATCCAAGAGCAAGCTAAAATTCGAATTCATTTAGAAAATTCAAGCTCGGATAGCTCTAGCTGTTTCACAAAAGGCCTTCACTCATGATGATTATTATAGGCATGTGCATACAGTTGAAAATCTACACAAGAAAGGTTCAAAGCATTTTCAACCATTTGAGCGTAGAGAGGTACTACCCCAACACAAATTTCTTTATGATTTTGAGGGTCTCAACACAACTCTGCCACTCAACATCACCCCTGAGCTTTTCAAGTTCATATCTGTGCCTGTTGAGGGTATCTTCTTCCTAGACAGTTGTGGCTCTTGGAGATTCTTTAGGCAGTCTGAAATCCCCAAGGCAAGCAAGAGTTTTCTATGGTGTGAGAGTAGCTACAAGAGGCAGAACCGGCAATGAACAATTTGAAGCCCTTGTACAAGCTCAATGTGAAAATCTTGCCCAAGCAGATCCTCTTGGTAAAGTCTTCGAAGTTAAAGAAGAACAATGGTGGGATTGAAGACTTGCTGATTAGTTTAACCTTCTAGTATAGCCATCTTTTGTAAATACTTCTGTACTTTCCTTTATTCTGTTATTCAAGTGATGTTTATGTAAATCAGAATATCAAAAATATATAAGAATGGAAAAATGAAAAGATACCACAAAAACAGAACAAAATGGTACAACAAAGAAAAAGATTCCACAAAAACAGACCAAAATGGAACACTAGAAAAGAAACCAAAAACAGAACAAGGTTCAAAATAGAAAGAGCTACCAAAAACAGATAGCTAGGTAGCCATTTGTACTTAAAAGTTTAAATATTTTGCATTCAAAGTCAAACTGTTTCTTCAAAAAAAGGTTTTGTCATCATCAAATAGGGGGAGATTGTTGGGGAGATAATCACTCCACCCTAATAATCAATTTTGTCTGTCTTAAAACATAGAATTTGATGCTAACCAAACCCTATCTTCAGTATGACTTAGAGAGAGTTCAAATATGTGTTGTTTGAATCAGATTCTGGAAAATATGCTAAGTATGGAACCATCAGCTACTAAGCAGCCACTACTCAAGAGCATCAGCCGAAGACATCAGCTAAGGTGTATCTGATGAAGAAAACAAGTGTAGAAGACCATCAGCTGAGGAAAATCATCTATCAGCTGAGTGAAGAAATTTGATCAGCTGAGCAAGGATTTTGCTCAGCTACACCATCAGTTGAGTGAATATTGGATAAGCTGAGGCCCAGAGCATAAGCTAAGTAAGTCTTTCTAAACTGATGTATTTAAATGATTAGCTGAGCAAGTCATCTTCCTACATAAACTGATGTATTTAAATGATTAGCTGAGCATACTTGATCAACTAATCATATCAATACATAAGCTTATGTCCTCCTAAGATAACTATTGATCAACTGAGCATTTGTATGATCATCTGAGCAATATGTATCAACTGAGTCCCAGCAAAAATGATCAACTGATCTATCTTTTCAACTGAGTAGTGGAAGTTAAAGTTCCTATTACTTTCTGTTAGTTGAGTCGAGCAAAATGTCAAATATTTTCTTTCTTTCGGATTGTAAATGTCATATGTAAAAGGAAGAACATGTGTTGTTCTATTATGCCTTAGATCTTTGTTTGTAAAAAGTATAAAGCACTTTTTGGATCAAGTATGAGACAAAAAGGTTTGATCTTATCCTTTGAAAAAGGAGAAAGATACCTCAAACAGATGAAGATCTCGAAGATTTGTTTCAACAACTAAGTATGGCTGGCAATTCCATACTTGGTAAAGTCAAATCAAGAAGAAGCATGACTGTTGTGTAAAGTACAAGCATCGAAAGGGAAAGACGGTCTTACAAGGCAAAATTTGTGAAATTTAATATTTTATATTGTGAGTGGGTTGCACTTTTTCAGAAAAGTATAATTACTTTTATCAAACAGTTGATTAAAGTATCTTTAATTTTCATCCACTAACTTCACAATTGAAATATTATATTTCCACACACTCTTTGTTAGAACCATATTTGTGTTTGTGGTCTAGATTCATTTTAATGCTTATGTAGTTAATTTTGTACTTAGAATGTCACCTTTAATGATATGTATATAAGGTGACTTAGGCCTTGTTTCAATGTAACCTTTGACATATATTCAAATAGAATACACACACTTAAAGGTGTTTCTACATATTCTCTCATCTTGATTTCTACTTGTACTCGTTTATTGCTCTACAATTGGTATCAGAGCCTAATCTTTGATAAGATAAGGTTCTTCATTGAAGAATTCAAGCAAAAACAACAACATTTTGAAGGAAATTATCAGATTTGAGGAGTTTTTGGTCGACTTTTGGGCAATTCTGATTTCTATCAATTCGAGACTGAAAATGGTGGATTAGTAGCTTATTAGACTCGCAATCAACATTAGAGTAAGTCTGTGTAGGTCCACAATCGATTATTACAACTGTGCATGAACTATCGGATTTCAACTCAAGAACACGGATTTTACAAATCCGAAGATTTCTATCGGATTTCGACATTTTTCTAAGTGTCAGATTATGACATTCAAAATTGGGGTTGCGGATTTGGAATTACAAATGTTTTGAGTTGCGGATTTATAGTTGCGGATTTGAAGTTGGTTTGTTTGGTATAAGCTACTATCGGATTGGTTAGATTGATTGCTATCGGATTTTAAGTTCCGGATTTGCTCACTCGGTTTTGAGTTTCAGATTTCCAAATCATTGGATTTTGGAAATTATCGGATTTTCGATCGGATTTCATGTAAATCCGAGTGTTTGTTAAATTTGGGGAGTTTATCGGATTGTGATAAATCCGAGTGTTTGTCGGATTTCAAGTTCATACCGGATTTCTAATCATTATCGGATTTTTAATGATTGTCGGATTTCAAGTTATTGGACTTGTCGGATTTTGAGATTTAAATGACTATCGGATTTTGAAGTAGATGAGTGTCGGGTTTTCAATTTCACCGGATTTTGAAAAACATGAGTGTCGGTTTTTAAATTTCATCGGATTTTAAAACATAAGTGTCGGATTTTCAAGGATATCAGATTTTGGAAGTAAAAATGTTGTCGGTTTTTGCCATAAGTGTCGTATTTTGCCAACACTTAGGGAATTTCAAAAAATTTTGAAAATTTTGAATTTTGTACTAACTATTTTGTCTTACAGATGGCGCAAATTCCTTCCAATACCCTTTGCCCCAAAGCCAATTTTCTTTAAAACCAACTTAACAATGCCTACTTCCTACCCGATGTAACCAAGATTGAATACCCAATCATCACCAAACTCATCACTTCTCATCCTTTGAACCATGTTTTCACTTTCAACCCTACTGAATCCATACCTCATGTTCCAGAGGTTTACGTACAACAACTGTGGGGTTCTCTTACTTTAACTGAAAGTGCAGAAGGTCTTCCGGTCTTTGCAGGCCAAATTGAACAAGTTGAATTTGAAATGGGCCTAGAAAGTATACGCAAAATTCTCAGACTACCAAAACCAAACACGTACCCATCCAAAGCTGATTTTGATCCCATACCCATTGATAAACAAATTTTAATACATGTTATGGATCTCGGATGGAGGGGAGATGTACTGACGGGGATGTCCAAATTCAAACATTTTGGGTTGGTTCCCCAGTGGCAAACACTTTACGCGATTATCATAAGATGTCTGACAAGCGTAACTAAAGGAATTGACGGTGCCAATGCTTTTGCATTGAAGGTTTTAGTTGGAATGGCTAAACACTTGCATTTTGAATATGCAGAGTTCATTTTTATTGAGATAGAAAAGCTGGTCAGGGAAAAAGTGATGCCAGGCAAAAGACGTAATTTTCTACCCTTTCCATGGTTTCTTTCAATGATTATCCAAAGAGTGATGGCCAGGGATACTGATATCTCGAGGCGCGATGATGAGCCATCAGTGCAAATTCAAATGATGATCAAACTGTACAAAATCCCGGAGATGCCTGATTTTCAACCCTTTGTGATGCCTGCAGAATTGGTTCATTTGTTGGATTTACAAATTGAGGTTGTCCAGGAGTATGTGAGAAGTAAGATATTGTTCTTATGGATCGGAAAGAGCCTGTTGATCCTACCCAAAGAACGTTAGGATCCCCGAGTGTTAGTGAAATTAGGAGTCAGTCTTCTATTGGAGAAGCTAGGGGAGAGCAAAGTGAAAATATTAATGAGAGGGGTGGAGAAGAAGGTGAAGGTGTAAGTGAGTTTAGAGAGGGAGTTGCTCTGGACACTTATGACAATGAAACTGATTCGTTTCAAAAGCATATTGATAAAATCTTTCAAAACCAAGATGAACAAATAGAGGAGGAGTTGGGTCCTGATGGTCAAAAAGTACATCCAAGTATACCTACATTTGATGACCAAATGATGGACTTTTTGGATGAATTTGAAAATGTTGATACTCAACTGTTGTATGATGATATAAGCCTGCTTAACGTAGAAGAAGATGTTGAGCGGTAAAAACAAAGCGAGGGAGTGAGAGAGGTGAGAAAAGAAAATGTGAGTGCTCAGATTCCTCCAGCCACTTCAAGCCGGGACACCACATCTACTATCGGGTTTATACCTGCATTGAAAAAGACTCTGGCTTCCCACCAGAGCATGCACAAAACCCTCCTTGCTACTCAGTATTCTCTCAAAAGGATATTGTTTCATTTCACGGAGATATAGCACATGATCTAACAGTTCCTTATTCGGAGGGTACTGTTATTGAAACAAGTGGCACTCCTCTCCATGCCACACCTGTCATTTCTGCGCACATTGATAACTATCAACAAATTGTTGATTTTCTTTCTATACACATGCAAACACTTGAGGCAATAACTGGTTTATTCAAAGATAGACTAGCTGGAACTACTATAGGTGAAACCTTAACAGTCTATATCCGAGGATTAGTAGGAAATTCCGCCACAGTCAATGTCAATCCAGCTGTGAATGTGGGTGGTCCTTCATCTTCAGAATTCGTTTCTGGAGGTGATGGAACCTCAACAGGTAATCTAAGTGATCCTGGTGTTACACGAACTGAATCTGAATCGACTAAGGAATTTGTTTCGAAGGCTGATTTTGATGCTGCTATAGAGCACCTCCAAGTCCGTATCAATGATATCCAACGACTACAGCTTGATAGATTGACCAAAATTGAGAAAAAGCTAGATGACTTGGTTGAAAAAAAAGAAATTGAAATGAAAGATAAGGCTACAGATGCTTTATTAGTGGATGAATTGAAAAGTTTGTTGATGGTGAAGTTGATTGGGAAAAGTGACAGTTCTTTAGAGAATTTAGATATTTTGTCATTGCTAAGAATAGAGATGGAGTCGACTTGCAAAACTGTTGTCGGGTCATCAAAACGACGTAGGCATGACGACGATGACTCCGACACCGATCGTCCTGAGGGGGAGAAAGTATTAAAGACTTATTTTGATACCCCGGCTGCTCAGCGAATCGGTGCAATTGCTGCCAGATTGGAGAAAACTTCGTTTAAACAGAAATATAAGGGCAAGCAAACTGAGATGGTTGAGTTTGAGGAAACGAATGTGCCTGAGGTTGAGGCAGAGGATGAGGATTTGACGCTAGCCTTGTGGCTGAGCAAACAAGAGGTTGAAAAGCCTGTTGAATCTATTGCTGAATCTGGTCTTCAAAACTATAATTTGGAAAGTGTGACGCAAGTACATGAAGAAGTAATAGAACAGTTTCCGTCGTCTCCTGGTAAATTTAGAACAACTCCTACAGACATTAGAAAACAACAACAAAAAGAAGTCAAATCCGTGAACTATCAAAACAGTCTGAATGGAAAATCCCAAAAACTGCTCAAATAGATCTGGTTCACACTAGGTCTTTACCAAATGTGAAGAAAATTTATGTGCTGACTAGTGAGGCCCTGAAAAAGACCGTCAGAAACTAGAGGTACCAAGATATTCAAGTGGCCTTGCTAGGAAGTTCATCAACATCTACACCGATGAAATTGAAGAGATGTTGGATATAAATCTGATGGGTGCAAAGAATGCAGAAGAAGTCAAAACTAAAATGATTCTCAATATGCACACCAGAAAAAAAGAGGAAATCAAATCAGCACACCAGAAAATAAAGCTTAACTATGTTGGAATTCAGAGACTCTTATTCAAAGAAATGATTAGCTTTCTCATCACAAGGTCAGATATGAAGAATTATACCATTAGGCATGTGGACCTAAAATTTGTAAACCTCGGTGACGTTAACTTTCTGCTAGAGGAACTCGAAATAAAATTGGAAAAGAATGTTGAGGATTCAGCTGGCTATCAAAAGCTCAGGGAATTCATCAGACATCGATGTCAAGTAGCAGAATACAGTGATCTTCAGTTAGGAGCTGAATCTGATAAAGCCAAAATCAATTCGTTGAAGCCAAACACGAAGCATTCCAAAATTGACAACAGAAGATGTATCAAGTTGTCTGGAGTGATGATGATGAATTTGAAGGAGATGAGGGGATTGTTCTGTTCAATAGTAAAATAGAAAAATTCTTCCTAAGGTTCAAAGAAGTCAATGCTTATTCAGATGGATCTTTGAAAGTTTGGACGATAAAAATCAAAGAATATAGCATGATTTTAAAGGAACAAATCGACCAAGCACCCAGAGTTAGACTTACCAATGTTATCAAACTATTTGATGCCAAACGCGATGAAAGAAAAATGATCAGACATTGGCAGAGAAAGATCGGGCAGAGGAATACAAGCTAGACACAAACAAGGGGGAGATTGTTAGCACCATATTTGTGTTTCTGGTCTAGATACATTTTAATGCTTATCTAGTTAATTTTGTACTTAGAATGTCACCTTTAATGATATGTATATAAGGTGACTTAGGCATTGTTTCAATGTAACCTTTGACATATATTCAAATAGAATACACACACTTAAAGGTGTTTCTACATATTCTCTCATATTGATTTCTACTTGTACTCGTTTATTGCTCTACACTCTTTGTCTCCTTCCTACATGCAACCGGATGCCCAAGCTTCTATATATATTCACGCATGGTGGACATTCAAAACTAAGCTTCTACACAACACATAAGCAATCTCATTAGTTGAGAAAAATTCGTAGAGATTTAGCAAGTGTGTTGAACCAAACTTGTTCATGTGTTGAACACTCCTAAACATTAGTTGTTTTAGAGTTAGTTTGTCTATGGGTTAGACAAATTTATTGACACCTTTTATTGAACTTAGAATTTTCGCTTCTAGTATATGTAATTCTTGATTTATAATCAATAAGAATTATATAAAAGTATAATTGTGTGTCTTTAATTTTAAAAGCTAAAGTTTGTATTCAACCCCTCCCCTTCTACAAACATTTGTTGTTGCGTACTCAATCTGGGACTAACACATACCAAGATGATCATAAAGATACTGGAATCATAAACTAACCTCTGTTTTGATTTAACGATCAATAACTCTTCACTTTAAGATTTCAAGTTGCAATTTTTAGCTTCATTCTTAATGAAGCAATTTACACACACATACACTTTTCAAGCTTTGATAACAATGAGTAGGTGAAACTAATTCCTCCAATATACACGTACATAACTTTCCCATAAAACAAAGCATGAGGTGTTTATCACCTTCTTATCCATTTACACACACACATGCGTACATACATACATATTATCATGCATACATATAATACTTCCAACATTCATACACACATACATATTAATTTCAACTAGTTAGTTAATTATCTAAATATGGGAAGTAATTTCTAATTTATAATTAAAACAAATAATTAATAAATTAAACACACGTAAACACGTACCACCAAACCGCTAATTACTAGCCCAGGTTTGTGGGTGTTAGAAAAATGGACTTTTCAAAGTGACAATACTAAGAGAATAATACTGAAACATGAAGGACTAGTGTGTTAACTTGATTAACAACTTGGTTTATTACATGGTTTCTTTTCTCTCACTTTAACATACTTGGATGAACTTTAGGTACATTGTTCTTCGTGTTAATGTTCGGTGGTGACAAGGGGCTTAGAGTAAAGTGTTACTCTTGATGAAATTGTTGTGTTGTTAAGTAGAATGTTATGGACTAGAATGGTTCTTTTAGCATCATTGACTCTATTAGGTTCTTTTGAGACAATGAGAGTATGATGCCTTATATATATGAACCATAGTCTTGTGCATTGTGACTCTATTGGGTTCTTTGAAACAATGAGAGTACAATTGCTCACAGAGGAGAACTATTGTTTAAAGCATCATTGACTCTATTGGGTTCTTTGAAACAATGAGAGCACGAAGGCTTGTACAAAGGACCATGATCTTGCCAACGCACACTTCATAAGTGATTGGTCAAGAAAAGAGATATGGTGATAGTTAGAGAACGCACAGATGTCACTTTCTGAATCCATTTACTAAGCTTTAATTATGAGCTAGTGATGATTTTTCATGCTAGGCTTTCATATACTTGGTTACAAGTGGCTTTGGCTTGAGTTTGTTTTAGTTGAATTTGATATGTTTGAGTTGGGAACATTAGGCAATGATGTGCTTTGATTGTATGATTATCAAATGGAATTTGGTAATGCACGTGGAGCGGGTACCTTTGTTAGCCTTTACTTTGTTCCATCTTAGCATGTTTTACCACTTCCTTGAATAACATAGTTATTCTAAATGCTCCACGGTCGGTCGTTCTTCATTAGAAGGAAGAAGTGAATTAAGACTGGCGTAAGTAGTTGGTAAAGGTATTAATCTTGGATTGAATACATGGTTATGCAACACTTATCCTGTACTTGATAGTGGATCAAGTGACTAGAGGACCCATACCTTAGTTTACTTCATAGACATGATCACCACTAAATCAGGATGGTAATATTATTTGTCCTTTTACTGGAGATATATGCGCTTCTTAAATAATGATATGTTCTTATTTAGATTGCTTTCTAACACAGTTCCTAACGGGCTATTATAAGGAAAGTTTTCAAGCAAGAAATTGTTGTTATGACGGAATGATGTAGTCAAAGGTATTCGTTCCTCTTTAGAGAGATATCCCTTGGCCCCTCGTTGACCAAACTGATGACATCAAAAAGCATGGTCATGCTAAAGTTGAATTGATAATGGATCAATTTTGCAACTTGTATTGTTCGTCATAGTTAGTCTAGATCGAGAAACATAATCGTGAATGTTTTGGGGTTGATGGTGTTCCATGACCTTAATTCACAATGGATATCGTAAACAAAGGGATGAATAATCACTTATCTATAAGATCATTCTTTACAGGTTGGTACTTGACACGGATGACATACCCTACTGACTTGGGGGCATAGATGCCTTGCTAGAGGCTGCTCTATGTCGGTGTTATCTTTTGTAGGTGTGTCATGTGTAAGAGGGAGTTTATTGGAATATGCCCACTGACACACACGAGTTGGTATCACTCCCGATGAAGCATAGTCCTATCGGGTCACACGCCAAGTATTGATTCCATAAACACCTTTGAACGAGAGAGAGAAAAATGCCAAAAGTTGGTTTTGGTGGGGCCGGGCATGGCCGTGCCTGATGAAGGTACGGGCGTGCCCCTCGGCCAGGTACGGGCCCAAGACCGACGTGTCTAGGGCCTACCTTTTGGGGCCGGCACGGCCGTGCTTTGTAGTGGTACGGCCGTGCCTAGTGCTAAGGCACGAGCCCAAGTCGGGCGTGACTTGGGTGTGCCTGTGGGCTAGCACGGGCTTGCCCTGTGAGGCACGCTATAACAGCCTCTTTAATTGATCTTTTAAGTCTAGTTTAATGGTGGCTTTATGGCTATTGATGCTAGTAACTTGAGTTACGTTTTGCTGGATGTTCTAAGGTCATATGACTTGTTTCTATGAACCATGGAAGGTGTTGTAGCCACTTTGTATTGTTACTAGAAAACATATGACCTTGTAACTTGATTGTTGGTTCATACTCTTTCAAGTTAAGCACACCTGGAAAAACTCTTGACACATAGTTCTTCAAGTTGGTGCATACGCACATTGGTGGTGTTCTTGGTGGCGTCCAAGCCTAGCTAGTACATGGGAATCATTGACACTTGGTGTGGATGCCGGTAGAGGAATAAACTTTGTATTCTCAAATCTATTCCATCTCAATCAAGACAACAAGGAGAAGACTTTTTAACGGTATACTTTCTATTCTTGTTCCTTTCGTTTAGTTTCATTGTCATTGTTTAGAGTATGGTCCATTGGGTGGTACGTTGGTGGCATAAAATTGAAAATTATTTTAACTCATTTTCTTCCGCTGCGTTTTCTAGATGCCACCGAAACCCAACAGTTATGGAGGGGTTAGACAAACTCTTTTGAATGAAGCTCACAGATCTAAATTCTCTATTCACCCGGGACCAACAAAAATGTATAAACATTTGAAGGTGAAATATTGGTGGCCGGGTATGAAGCGGGTTGTAGCCAAGCATGTGGAATAGTGTCTTACGTGTTTACAAGTTAAAGCTGAACATCAAAAGCCGCATGGAAGCTACAACCGTCGGAGATACCTGATTTGAAATGGGAGAATATTACTATGGATCTAGTCACCAAACTACCCAAAACCCCTAGAGGTTACAATGCATGTTGACCAGTTGAGTGTTTTTAATGTGTTCTCCTTGCTCTGTTCCTTGTAATTGTCTTTTTATCTTGTCCCAGATTTCTTTAGCTGTAGCCAAACTGTCTACTTTCATGTACATCTCAGATGACAGATCTTGTTTCAGGTAGTATTTGGCAAGCCTGTGTGCTTTCTTTCTTTCCTTTTCAGCAGCTGTAAGTTCATCAGGTGTTTTCTTCTTAGCTACACTTGGTATTGGAGGATTATTTTCTCGTTGTGCATTAATGATCCTGTAAAATTTCTTATCCCCATTTAAAATACAGTCGATCATCATCTCTCCATATGTTTCGTTGTGTTCGAGGAAATCCATGAACCTCCCTTTCCATATGATGTAATCATTGTGGTATAGGAAAGGGGGTTTTGAAATGGTTCCAATTGCTAGGATTTCATTTGAGCTCGACATCTTTCTTAATTGATTCGGTATTGATCGTTGACTTGAAAAGTTGAGTGTGATTGGGTTCGAATTTGAGGAATTTGAAGTGTTCTAGAAATTCTTTGTTCAAAGAATGAATGGATTGGTTCGAAGTTGGATTCGAATTGAACATGAAGTTTGTTTTGATTCGAAGTGGTGTTGATTTGAAATAGAATTCGAAGTGTACTAGGACAGTCTAATTCGAAGAGACCATTAAAGTATGTTTCGAAGATGATTTCGAATGCGTAGTGGTGAATTTCGAAGCAATTTTCGAATTCAAAGTTAACTTTTGAATTGTGTATGAATTCGAAGTGGGTCGTTTGGTTTCGAGTTGGAAAACACGCTCGAAGTGGCTTAAAAAGTATTCAAAGCAAGTGACTTTGAGTGCGAAGTGTGTTGATCTAATTTTCAAAGTGTTCTTGCAGAGCAAATAATCCTCTCGAAGTCAAAAGACTTTAGTTTCCGAAGCCCAAAATTCAATTCAAAGTCTATTGGCTACGGATTCAAAAGTGGCTTATTTCAAATTCGAAATACTTGGATCCGCTTGAAGTCTTCTACTTGGACCAATTCACGGATTTTCAGGGATGTGTTTGTAATTCACAAGCTCGAAATGAATAGTGGTGTAACTGACATGCTCGAAGTTTAAATACAAACACTTTTTCGTTCGAATTTTTCACCAAAATCGATTAAAACTCCTGATTTGAGTTGTTCTTCATGATCTTAAAGTATTCTTCACCAAAAATTTTAATTTCAATGAAAAACAATGAACGAGCCTTCGAAATTATCTCCTTGAACTCGCAAGTCACTGATTCTTATTAATATCCAACTAATTCTATCTTCCAAGTGATTTTCGATGAAATTTAAGGGCAAAAATCACAAGACCAATTCACGAAAAACCTCTAAACAATCTGATTTGAGTCAAATCACTTCATATTGGATTGTATTTGATTCTAAGAATGATTTCAAGTAGAATAGAACCAAAAACAACGATAGAATGATCAAACCTTCATCTTCGAATCTGTAACAGTGAATTCCTTCGATCACAGCACAGTTCTTCACTTGAATTCTTTTTGAAGATTCAAACCTCAATCACGAGCCAAATTTGATCAAGTATGGCTCTTATACCAATTGAAGAGTCCAATTTTTATCAAGTATGGTGTAGAAAGATTGAGAGTAGAGAGAATACACACACAACACCCTGGCTAATGCTTTTGATATACTGAATAATGAGTGCAAAAAAGCTTACAAGGCCTCTAGCCTTATACCTATATATAGGCAAGGACTAAGGTGAGGCTTTATGTACATTTAATTCTAAATTAACAATAGGGGACACGGCCCGTGTAGGCCCTAATTCAGGTTTGATTCGCAGTTTTGTGATACTTTGTTGTATTAATTGTATAAGAGGATGATTGACTTGTTATTTGAAATTTTTACGTTGTTATTCACGTACAATAATTTCAAGGTGAGTTTCCTAAACTCAAATTCATATATGTGATATGTCTGATGCATTGCAATGTATATTATTGATATGCGGATCACTGTGAGGGTAGCATGCTGCTTCGTGAAGTAGGGGCTACAAGCAACATTTTAGCTTAATGGGAGGATTGTAAGATGCTACAGTACTGTATCCATAAGAACTGTTATGGCATTCGTATATGTATATGCATATGCTTATATGATTTATAGTTTAGTTTTCTCACTAAGCTCTTTTAGCTTATCAGATACTGCTTGTTGTTGCTTTTGCAAGGGTGATAGCACCAAAGGCAAGCCCCCAGTTTGATGGTTGTTGGTCGACTGTTGAAAACAATATTTTGTAATCCTAACGCCCGTTTGTGTTTTTGGAAGCCGTTTTCGGATGTAAATATGTTCACACTACTTTTTATACAAACCTGAGGATTCAAATAGATTTTATTGCTTCCGCTAGCTTGTTTAATAACTATTTTTGGTTCAAAAGCCTTTTGTTTTATTTTCATTTATACTTTAGAAAATTGGGGCGTTACAGGTTTGTTATTTAAGCAACTCAGCAGTGACCATGAGACAGAGTTCATGAACTCAACCCTTGAGAGCTTCTATGAAGATAAAGGAATCATATAGAACTTCTTATTTGTAAGAACACCCTAACATAACGGAGTAGTTAAAAGAAGAAATAATACCATAATTGATGCTATTAGGACTATGCTATGTGAGGCAGGGTTAAAACTATACTTATGGGTTGAAGTTTTAAGTACAACCTTTTAATCATTGTCAAAACACATGGCAAAACATCCTATGAAATGTATAATCTAAAAAATCCAATATATGTTATTTTCATATATTTGGTTCTAAATGCTATGTGTTGAACAAATGAGATCAGCTCCATAAGTGGGAACCTAAAGCTGATGAGGGAACTTTTTTAGGATATTTCTCAATCTCCAAAGCATATAGAGTTTATAACACTATGAGAAAACTTATTGAAGAATCAATGAATGTTTCCTTTGATGAAACCAGTATTGATGAAGTTGAAAAGCCTTAAGTAGACCAGGTCTGTTTAGGTGAGCTTGAGAGATATAACAATAAGCAATCTAACACTATATATGTCATAGATAATGCAGATGAAGATGATGAAACTAAAAGTTATAGTTAATGTAAGGCATCATTCATTCATTCACTATCACTAAGATCTAGAACACCAATCTCCTTCTACTACTTTTCAACTCCACAAACATCATTCACTAGATCAAGTCATTAGCGACATTAAAAAAGGGGTGTCTACTTAATCAAGAGCAACAACAAAGTTTGCTGCCTACTTCAACTTCTTGTCTCAAATGAAGCCAGATAAGACTGAAGAAGTTCAAAAGTTTAAAATTGGATTAAATCTATGTAAGAGGAGTTGACTGAATTTCAAAAGAATGAAGTCTGGACACTTGTGCCTACCCCTAAAGGTAAAACTATTAGAGAACTAAGTGGGTCTATAGGAACAATATGGAAAATGATGGAGTGATTGATAGATTCGATGACACAAAATAAATCATAAAAGATAAGATCTGAAAAAGTTAAACAAAGTTATGTTCAACAGACTAGTCAGCGTAAGTCGAGTAGTCTATCGGCTTCAGGACAAAAATAGAGTTTCTAAGTAAGTTATAGAAAACTCGAATGGCTTCCAAAGTTAGGTAAAAATATATATGTGTGGGTACATGCACAAAACCAAATTTTGGTTAAAGTACTCACCTTGATAACTCTTAAGCTGAGTAATTTAGCTTAACGGGGAAGTTAACCTGATAATAGTTTCAATGTGTTTTAAATTCTTTAATCCCTATCTTCGTTCAATGTGTTTTAAATTCTTTAATCCCTATCTACGACTCGAAAAGAAGATTCAAGATTTAAGATTCAAGTTTAAAGGCTCAAGATTGAATGTAAGAGTGATCAAAGTTATCTATGTAGATTTATAGATGAGTTTATTTTAATTAGCATATTAGCATAAGTCTTATTTTGTTAATTTAGATTTTTATCAATAGAACAACTAAATAAGTTAACCTCTTAATATGTTTAGATGTTACCACCTCATACATGCTTTGTGAGTCAAGCATACACGTATGTTCGTTCGTGATTTGTTCATAGTTGTTTAGGGAGATCATTGTTTTCATATCATTAGCTAAAATAACAAAACAAGTTCGACCAATTAGGTTGTCAGATTAAGAGAGAGTTAAACTATAATCAATGAGTTCAATTAAGATTTTATTACTTCCTTGTATTTGAATCTTGGGTTGATTAATAAAAGCATTCAAATTTGTTCATTAGGATGAATCTTATAGACGAAAAATGACTCTTTATGGGTTTTTAGAAGTACTTATAAAACACCTATGGGTACTACGCCTTTTAGGTTAGTTTATGGTAAAGCGTGTCATTTATCGATGCAAGTAGAACATTAAGCATTTTGGGGTTTAAAAGCATGTAATCTTGATTTAGATAAAGCACATCTTAACCATTTCTTGCAATCAATGATTTAGAAGGGTTAAGGAATGATGCATATGAGAATTCCTTAATCTACATGGATTGCAAGATGAAGTAGCACGTGCTTTTGAAATTCCAAACTGTTGTTATAATACTGGTTTCAATGAGACATCATGTACTGCTTTTGAAATTCCAAACCTAATAGAAATGGAGTTATTTTGTTTAAGTGATCTCAAGTATACATTGAAAAGCAATCAGCACTTGAGCAGGTAATACTACAGTTTCCAAACCTAACAAGACTATATATTGGATATTGTAAGGAGTTGAAACATATATTTACTTGTTTAATGGCTGGTAGTTCATCACAACTCCAGGAGCTTCATTTACAACAATGCGATGGTTTAGAGGTGATTTTTATTGAAGAAGAAGAATGTGATAGAAAAGTGAATGAGCCTATTACGTTACATTGTCTAAAGTCCATAAAGCATCAATTTCTTTCATGTCTAAAGGGATTTTGTTTAGGGAAGCAGGCTTATTCATTGCAAGTGTTGGATACTCTGAGATCTAAAAATGCCCATCGCTAACACTTTTCACAGAGGGACGTTCGACTATTCCGAAGTTAAACGCCATTGAAACATGGTTTGCGGTAACTTATGTAAAAGAAGACCTCAACTCCTTTATTAACACCAACCATGATGAGGGACGGTGGAATTAGGAGATATCATACTATATGGAGGAGATGTAATTTAGCATGCCCACAAGTCTTTCTATTATTAAATGTTAACAACATAATTAGTAAGGGCAAAAACTAGATAAAATAGTGTTTTTAAAGCGAATTGCAATGTAAAGTTATAGTTTCTTGTAACAATAACTATCCTTGACTCTTGATCAAGTAATATTGTTAATTTATGGATTATTATTGGAATATGATCTGTTTAATTTTCAAAAAAAAATCAGAAGACCTTGCAATAACTCATCAATACCAAACAGTACCTCGAAGTGCACAAATTATAGGCCTCAATCAAGTAGAAATTGACCTTTGTGAGCAAGTGAGTCATGACCAGATATCAAGCTTCCTTACTGCCAGTAATAACGTCTGTAGAAATCAACAACAATCAACATAAATCAAACCTTCTTAAGTCGTACCAACAAAAATCAATATTCCTCAACAAAAATCAAGCTTGTGAGTTGTACCAACAAAAATCAAACCTTTCTGAGTTGTACCAACAAAAATCAAACCTTCACGAACTTCGTGAGTTGTGTGCAGAAATCAACCTTCAAACCATTGTGTGTAGAAATCAAATCTTCAAACCTTCATGACCTTTGATGGGATTGAAATTTCATGCTGATAGATGGATGGAAGCCCAATCGGTCTGGAGGGTAAAACCAGATGAGAATCGATCGAGAAGGAAAAAGGGGACTGGCAAGGAAAAGGAGAAACTAGAACGAATTAAGAGAGGCGGGTGTTTGAATTGAAACCAAAATTTTTATTTGCCTCCAAAACTAATCTAAATTAATTTACTGTAAGTATTTTCAATAACCAATCTAAATTTACTTTAAGTATTTTTAATTGCCTCTAAAATTTAAAGTCTTTATTTGTAGTAAAATATGAATATTTAGTTACCATTTAAATGTACATATGTACATGTATAATTATTTCTTTTATAATATATAAAATATTATACATTAGTATATTATTCTAATATTTATTTAATTATTTAAATTTAAAACATAAAAATAAAGTAATATCTTTATTATGAAAGCTTTTAATTAAAAGTTGCCTTTAGGTTATAGTAATGCAACCTTTTAAAAAAAGTTGCAATTTTTAATAAGATTTGGCAACTTTTAATAAAAAAGGTTGCATATGGTATACTAATGCAACCTTTATATAAAACAATGTCATTTTATAATCAAACACAACCCATCTAAAAATGTTGCTTCTAAAAGTTTGCATTAGTCTCATTTCGTACTAGTGACACGATGCATGACTGAAAGGAAACAAAGTCTTCGAAGTAAGTGATAAAGTTCATTTATTAACTCGCGATTAAAGTTGTTTGTAGGAAAATTGAAGACATGAAGGTATAGATCATACGTGGTGAACAAGGAATTCCCATATGGTACTATTGAGTTAATCAATGACAAAAGAATAACCTTTAACGTAAACATTCACCAAGTGAAGCACTATTTGGAAGGGATACCCGAAAAAAGGAATGTAAGGACTTAAACCATCCTGTGATTAAACTCTAAGTGTGGGGTAGAGTCTAGCTAATAATTTAGCAATAAAGAAGCGCTTCAGGGAGGCAAGCCATGTGAACATTGTGGGTGTGTTGACTAGAAACCCTCATGAGACTATAACTCATCCACTCGGGCTACCGAGTAGTTTCAAGGCTTGTTTCATAAGCTAAATGCAACCATGATTACTAAGAAAGTAAATTAGGTTTGTGTGGTTTTCTTTTATTTATTTATTTATGTTAGTTATTCATTCTTGTGTTATGTTCTTTCATCTATAGGTGGAATCGCTCGACTGAAGACCAGTCTAAAGATGTTGGAAAATGTGAGAATTGAAAACAGTAAGTGGTGGTCGATAAATATTAGCCGAGAGTCGAGATTTTCAGTTTTTGTTTATTATTAGTCATGACATGACACAAAACATGTTGCTAAGCAAAGTGTTGAATAAGCTCAATTGTTTTCACGAGAAAAGAGACAGCTACAGGAGTATTCATGTCGTAATGCGACATTACTACACAACTTTAAAACCCAAAAATATTATTCTCTATTCTTTTCACCTAAAATCAAGCACACACACCTCATCGGTGAATCCCACTTTCAGAACAAACCTGTTTGTGGTTCGTGACTCAAGCCACACTAGATTGGACCAGTTGAAAATATAGATCTAAAAAGAGTAGAGAGAGAAACACACACAAACATCTTAGATCTTACACAAAATATGCTGCAACCGATATGCTTCATTCGGTCATATCCCTATATATATACATACTCCAAGGAGTATTTAAATTTACGGTACACATGTTTGCATTTTATGCAAACTTCACCCTCAATATAAACTTATATTTCTAGACAATATTTTGAACATAACAATCTCCCCCTTTATATAGAAATAAAATTTGTTGTGTCTATTAGTGTATCATGAATCATCAATCAATCTTTGCTTTTTCTTGTTGTCTTCAGAAAATATTGTCATTTTGAGTAGGGAGATGTTGATGAGAATCTTGATCTTGAATGTAAACTTTGACAACCTTGAACAATTTCCCTATTTGATTATGCAGATATTCTTTTTACATCTGCATTCTATTGAAGCTTTATAGGAACAAGATTGACCGGATATGCCCCTTTTAAGTTTTTAATAAAGCTTTATTTAGTGTAATGAAAGAAGCACATCAAGATGCACCAGATAGGATTTTTGAATATGCCTAGAGTATTTATTATTGCTTCAAGGGATAGGCATGTGTCGAGCAAGTTTGGTGGTTACGTATTTTGCATCTTGTTTGTAATTATTGCCCAGAAATTCACAGTATCCCCATTGAAGAGATTAATCATTTTTCATTGACCGCGAGATGGGTTGACCTCCGAAGAACCATGATAACTGGAAATGATAGGTGAGGAACATGTGCATAGTATGCTAGAGTGTAATCTCTATTCATAGACACACTTTGATTATGCTTGTTGCTCCTCATAGTATTCATAGTACTTTCCTTCCTGTCCTTTAGGCAAAACCTTGACTTGATTGATGTAAATTCTTCAAAATAAAGGCAGGTTTTCTTAAAACTTACGAAATCAAAGCCATATTTTCTTTGACTCCTCCTCAATACACTATCTCCTCCTTATGTGATATAATGATGAAGGATATCCACTGTCACTCTTCAACACTATCATCTTCTTCACTTTGTTAAGGCGTCTAGTATCTATATCAATATTGTGCTCATCCACTATATAGTCTATGACAAAGATATATATGTACTTGGAATAAGACAATGAGAAGTCCTCTAAGATTGCTGCTTTACCATTGCTTTGAAGAACATAGGCAGCAAACAACCGTTGAAGAGGAATATGGTTGAGAAATTGTCATCGGCGTGTATCTCCCCTTCATGATGAACATGACTATCCATGAACATAATGCATATGAATTTCTCATCATGAAAGTAGTATTGAGTACGTTAGAAAAATATGGTCATGAAGGGGTAATTCCAAGATCACATAGATTCTCGTTAACAAAACAGTTTAAAAGTGTGTGACCTACTTTTAGAACTAGCATAGTGTTTCTTCTAGTAGTATTTCCATCTAATCATTATGAACATCACATAAGATATCACTCGAAGATATTCCAGTATCAGTCCCGAAGACCTGATACTTGTAATATTCCATAATGTGTCTGTTGGGGAGATAATCAATTCACCTCAATAATTAACTCTGACTATTGAAATATATAGAATTTGATGATAACCAAACTCTACATTCAGTGTGACTTAGAAAGTATTCAAACATGTGTTGTTTGAATTAGATGATAGAGATTTTACTAAGTATGGAAACATCAGCTGAGAAGCAGCCCATGTACTAAGTATCAGCCAAAGAACATCAACTAAGGAACATCAAAAACAAAAGACAATGTAGAAGACCATCAGCTGAGGGATTACAACCATGAGCTGAGTGAATAAACTTGATCAGCTAAGCACTTACAACCATCAGCTGATCAAAGAAAATTGATCAACCGAGGATTCATAACCATCAGGCGAGTGAAACATGGATAAGCTGAGACCACCTACATCAGCTATGTAAGTCTTACAAAACACAAGTCATCATCTTGCATAAACTTATCTCTTTAGATGATCAGCTAAGCATACTTGATCAACTGATCATCTAAATAGATGAGCTTACACATTCCAACAAGAAATTCTATACTTGGTAAAGTCAGACCTGAAAGAAGAATGGTTGTTGATAAAAGTTTAATCATGTAAGAGAAAACTTAAACTTCCAAGGCAAAAAGCACAAGATATAATATTATTTTATTATGAGTGAGCATTACTTTTCTGAAAAGTAAACTTACTTTACACAACATTGATTAAAGTAAGTCTACCTTTCACCTACTAACTTTACAAATAAAATATTATTTTCTTTGGCCCTTTTGTCTCCTTCCTCTTAGCCATCCAAACACGTAAAAGCTTCTATAAAATTCCCATGCAGGGTGCACATGCAAATGATCGTCTACACAATAAAACATGAATCTCATAAGTTGAGAAAATTGTAGAGCTAGAAAATTGTGTTGAAACAAACTTGTTTACGTGTTGAACACTCTTAGACATTACTTGTTTTAGAGTTACCTTGTCTATGTGTTAGACAATCTAATTGCCACCTTTTATTGTACTTAGAATTTCCGCTTCTAGTACATATAATTCTTGATTCATAATCAATAAGAATTATATAAAAGTATAATCGTGTGTCTTTAAGTTTTAAAAGCTAAAGTTTGTATACAACCCCCCCCTTTCTACAAACATTTGTTATTGCGTACTCAATCTGGGACTACCAACTTGTATCAGAACATGTTAGATAATTCATATCTAGATCTGTTTTGCTTACTCTACAACTACTTCTACCCCTCTCAAAATGGCCTCATCATCCAACACAATGAATATCTCAAACACCGGATCTTTAACAAGATGTCCTATGTTTGATGCTAAGAACTTCTCCATTGGAAAAGTAAAGCACATCTCTTTCTATCTACCCTTGACATCCAAATGTTAGAGATTGTCACTAAGAGTCTTTATGTTCCAACATTTGTTCTATCTATTCCATCTGATCTGAAGGTCAAACCTCCATAACTGAAAGAATCATCACCAACCCATGCATTTGTGTACTGATGAAGATAAGAAGTTGGTTAGCCTTGATAATAAGGCTAAATCAGCTCTTGTCTCTGTACTACCCAATGAAATCTACCATCAAGTGCTTAACTGTACTTCTACAAAAGAGATGTTAGATACACTCACAGTTCCTTATGAAGGGACTGAAGAGGTGAAGGAGAATAAGAAACTCCTCCTTAACACAGAGTATGAATTCTTTTTTGCTCATAAAGGTGAGAGTCTTAGTCAGACATACACGAGGTTCAACTGCCTTGTTAATGACTCGAAAAGGGCAAATGTAACCAAGAGTAACTTTATTTTGGTGAACAAGTTTCTATACTCCCTCCCTGAAACATGGGATCACTTCGTCACTATTTTAAGGCATGGTGAAAAGATTAAGGGAATGTCTCAGGTTGCTCTTTATGGTAACTTACTCAACCATGAGCAATCAGTCAAGCAAAGAAAGTTTTCCTCCAAGGAGATGAAGGAAGAAGTGAAAGCTACACCAACTGCCCTTGCATCTAGACATACAAAGATGAGAAGCTTTACAACTATTATTGATTCGGGTTCAAATGAAAGAGGGAGTGCTGGAGAAAGTGAAGAGGAGATTGGAAGATCTGGAGACAGTGGTTGAGGAAATTGCTATGCTGGTTAGAAAGTTCAAACCTTTCAAGAAGGGAAAGGGTGTTAAGAGGTTTAGCAAGAGGCCATCAAAGTTTGTCAAGTCCAAATTCAAATCAACTTTGATACCTCCACAGCAGAGTGTTACAAGTGTAGCAAGATTGGCCACATAAACAGTGACTGTAAGTCCAAAGGTAACACTGGTTTTTCATCTGTGCCATAGCAGGAGACCAAAATAGACTATGAAGCCCAAATAAGAAACTCCTTGCTTCTATCCTTGACAAGAAGAAGAAGAAGAAAGCTCAGGGCTAAGTTCTTTTAGTTAAAGAAGAAGATTGGGAAGAAGAGGATCTCTCATAAGATGAAGATGAAGTAATCTCTGCTCAGTTCGGCATGATGGCCACCTCTGGTAGTGGTAGTTCTACATGAAAAAGGCTGCTAAAGCTTGTTCTAGATCTAGCGAAACAACAAGCAAAACAAACATTTTTCTTCACAAATCTGAAACCTAAGAGAGAGGTTCTCATTTTTTCACTTAGATCTAAAAACTCATCAAAATGTTAACAAAAATTTGTGTTTCTAAGCCAAATCTTCACTCTATTTGGCTATGATACCACTTGTTAGCAGTCGTGATTCAAGCCAAACTTAGAGATGAGAGGAACTTAGAAATCTCGGTAGTATAAGGTATTTTCAGTAGAGAGAGAACTATTACACCATGAAAAACACACAAACTTTATTCAAAATGAGCTCAGCCGAGATCTTAGTTACATTCACCCACAATCATATCCCTGTTTATACTTCTTAGAGTGTTTACAATTTCAATACATATGTTTGCATTTTATGCAAACTTCACTGTTAGTATTAGAAAAATGTAGAAAAGTCCATGAGGCCCATGTAGTAGGCTTAACCTATAAATAGGCTATTTGTTCCATGGGCGTCGATACCTTTTGATGTTGGAGCCATATGTGAAATATCATTATTAACGTGAAAGTGTGTGTAGCTCTATCTCAGTCTCTCAATATTCATCTCACCAATGATTACTTGAAGGTTATTTGATCGCTGATTTGATATTTCAATTGGTATCAGAGCCTAACTTGATCTAAGTTGGCTCTTGATTGGGTAAATCATCAATTAACAAGCATCATCGAAAAAGCTATTGTTCATAAATCGAAACTATGAAGGTTTGAGTGTTTTTTGAATTGAAATTGATCCCATTCATCTAGAAATCATTTCTATGTTAAAAACAATCATTTAAGGTTTGTATTGGATCAAAATCGAATGAGTTCTTGAAGTTTTTCGTGGAATACTTCTACGGTTTTTGCTTCATTAGTTCATCTGATTTAATTGGAATGATGGATTAATTGGTATACTCTGGATCTACAAGGAATTGCGACCAAGAAGGTATAAAAATCGATTGGTTTTACATTGTATTAGATAAGGATTGAAATTTCTGTCAAGAACATTTGAAGATAATGAAGAACAGTCGTGATCTAAGTGTTTGATCGAGTTGAATTAATTTTTTGAAGATTTTTGGTGTTTACTATAGAGTTCGAGCGCGTCTAGTATTGCAAAGAGAACTTCGAACAAGGCAGTTAAAAACAAATCCCGTAAAATCCGGAATTTGTTGCCTAAGAAGGCTTCGAGCGTATCAACTTTTCATATTCGAAGGAAACATATCTCGAATTCGAAGACTATACACTTCGAATTTGAAATCAATACAAGTTCTCAAGCTCGAAACATATACAAGACAACTTCAAGCGGATCTAGTTAACACACCATCTTCAACGTTCCCAATGACATCATTAAGAGAACGATCTTTTAATACTCTGAAGGTTGTAGTAAGAGACTGAGGTTCCAGGTCTGAGTCAGAGCAGTGTCTCTCAGGCTGAATAGGACTTACTTCTTCAGTCTGAGTAGGAATTGGAAGATCACTTAGATCTTCAATCTGACATGTACCTGATGATTCACCGAGACTGTCAGGCTTATTATCTTCAATATTGATAATTTCTTTCGATGATGCACATTTGTCAGATTTACTATCATCATCATCATCAGAATCATCCATAACATACATGGGATTTGATGTGAGATCTTCTTTACTCCTCTCAAGCTCACTCAGACTAACCGGGTCAGCTTGAGCTCTGTGGGATTCATCAATACTTGTCTCATCAAACGTAACATATACTGACTCTTCAATTACCTTTCTTTTAAGATTAAAGACTCTGTAAGCTTTGGATATTGAAGAATATCTAACAAATATCCCTTGATCAACTTTGGGTTCCAACTTATGGAGCTGATCTCTATGGTTTAGCAGATAGCATGTTGAACCAAAAATATGGAAATATCCAATGTTGGGTTTTCTGCCATGATACATCTCGTAAGGTGTTTTACCATGTCTTTTAACTATAATTGATCTATTCTGAGTATAGCAGGCTGTACTTATAGCTTCTGCCCAGAAGCTCAGCTTGAGCTTTGCCTCACATAGCATGGTTCTGGCAGTTTCAATTAAGGTTCTGTTTCTCCTATCAGCAACTCCATTTTGTTGTGGAGTTCTTGCAGATGAGAAATTCTGAATAATTCCTTTTTCTTCACAAAAGCCTTCAAGAGTTGAGTTTCTGAACTCAGTCCCATGATCACTTCTGAGTAGTTTAAGAGACTTACCCTTTTTGCAATTCTTCCTGTCTTATGAAGCTGATTAACTCATATGCAGCTTCACTTTTGGCTTTTAAGAAGATTACCCAAGTGAATCTTGTGAACTCATCAACAATCACTAGAGTATACTTTTTGCCACTTAGGCTTGGGGTGCTAATAGGTCCAAATAGGTTCAAATGCAACATATGCAATGGTTCTGTAATTGAGAAATTCTGCTTGGACTAACTCTTTGCTAGACAACTTGTTAATATATTTGAAGTTTAAATGAGACAGACTTTTGTGCCATAACCAACTCAGCTTGGGAGTTAAATCAGAATACAAGCAGGTTTCAGTTGAAGGATCTGCGGATGTGAGATCTAACAAATAGATATCTCTCTCTTTTTGCCATTAATATTGGTTTTCCCTTCTTATCATAAATTGTCCCCGCATGCTTTCTGATAGTGACTTCATAATCCTCATCACACAGTTGACTGATGCTTATCAAATTGTGTTTAAGGCCTTCAACATATGCTACCCTTTTGAAAGTGACTTTTCCAGCAGTTATCTTTCCATAACCTTTAGTCTTTCCTTGAGAATTATCCCCAAATGTCACCTTGGGTCCTTCATTGTTTTGGAATTCACTTAGAATCCCCTTGCTTCCTGTCATGTACCTTGAGCATCCACTATCTAGATATCACTTGTAGGAGCCCTGCACATGATCAACTAAACATATTAGTTTCTTTTTAGAACCCACTGTTTGGTGGGTCCTGAGGATGAGCACTTAGCTGATCCTTTGGAGTTTGATTGATCAGCTCGAACAGATTCTGGATCTGTTTTAGACTGATCATCCTTTTCGTTTTCAGGTCTAAGATTGGTACTTACACAATCTTTGGCCTTAAGACCTCTATCACCACACTTATAGCATTTTATTCTAAAGATGGGTGTTTGGGTGATTTCTTTGACTTTTCCAACATTAAATTTGGATTCAGTCTTAGGGTCATATGATGTGGATAACCTTTCAATCCTCTTCGACAGTTTCTCTACTTGATTTTCACTGACTTTGGACTTACCTTTGTCAGCTTTATGATTACCTTTATTTGGTGAAGTCTGACTTATAGACAACTTCCTGTTTTTAGACATCCTTTCATATATGGCTTGAGAATTATGTCTTTTTGATTTAACATGAGATATTCTATCAAAAACAGTTGTTCTCACAGGATCGTAATCCAATCTTTTGAAAACTGACTTACAGTTTATGTTGGATCTGGAACATTCAGCTTGATGGTTTGAGTGAATAACCTAAGGACTTTGGGTTGGTCTGACAAACTTATTGGTTTTGACCTGTTTCCCTTCCTTATTCCTTAAAAATGTTCTTGGGAGTATGTCATCTGATTTCATCGTCTTCAAGACTGACTTGATCTTCGATGATTTCATCAGCAGCAGCACTATAATCTCCCCTAGCACTGCTTTTACTTGATTTGGTATCTGCTGGTTAATACACTTTTCTGCTTCTCTTGATGACTTACACCAAGATTCACAGATTTTTCTTAGATTGTCAGCTTGTTCTTTTGATTCTTGCAGTTCTTCACTTAGAAGTTTGTTTATATGACGCTGACATTCATAATCACTTTGGATCTTTTTACCAGCATTTAAGAGAATTTCAGAGTGTTTAAGTTCATCTTTTAGTTTTGAAATTTCAGTTTTCAAACTAGATTGAACTGTGAGAGAGGTTTTGAAGTCATTCAACAGATAGTTGAACATTAGACATTTTTGTTCATCAGTGTGAGAGCTAAAGTTATTTACCTTATACATTGAAGCAGGATCCCAGTTACCGGTTTGCTTACTCAGCTTAGCCACTTCTGCTAGATCCTCATCAAAGGAACTATCTTCTAACTCATAGTCAATTTGTTCCTCTTCATCCTCAATGGCCATCAAACACCTATCTGGATCATCATCATTTGAAGTAGATGATTCAGTATCCCAAGTCTCAGCAAGGAGACCTTTGGTGTTTTCATCTGGCTTGCCTTTGAGTCTTTGATATTTCTTTTTATGCTTATCAGCTATGTAGGCATTCTTGTCAGCTACTGAAGCTGGTTCTCCCTTCTTTACTCTGCACTCAGCAGCTATGTGTCTTATCCTCTGACAGTTATAGCACTTAGCTTTCTTAGGATCAAAAGTAGACTTACCACTTTTGCTTCTGTCAGATTGACCCCTTCCTCTTCTGAACTTTCTAAAGTTTCTTGCTAACATTGCCATTTGTTCAGTAAGAGCATCCATCTCTTCATCATCTGAACCAAAGTTAAGACTTACTTCCTCAGTTTCAAATTTAGAGTCAATCTCAGCTTGAGAGTTTTTAGATCCCTTCTTTTTCTTTTCTGCAATTAATGCAGATCCAGCATTGTTTATAGATTCTTTTAGTTGTTGTTGGGCCACTTTCTTCTGTTCCATGATCTGTTGATGATTTAGAAGGAAACCATAGATAGATCTGAGATCATATTTTCCTAAGGTTCCTCCAGCATGAAGTGCAATGGTGATCTCATTGAGTTGTTCTGGTAACACATCCAAGAACTTGAGTACCACTTCATTCTCGTCTTTCTTGATACCTACCAAGATCAGATCATTTATCAAGCATTGAAATCTGGTAAACAAATTTGCCAGAGTTTCATTCTTTTTAGCAAAGAAAGTTTCATAAGAACGACTCAGATTTGTCTTCTTATGTTGCTTGACCAATTCAGTGCCTTCATACGTGACACTAAGAGTATCCCACATCTCTTTTGCAGTTTGGCACCCAGCCACAGTATGCAGAAGAGGATTTGTTAAAGCATTTGCTATAATGCTTTGTGCCTTGTCATCAAGATTGAACAGTTTACGATCTTCTTCAGTCCAGGATGCTTCAGGCTTGGGAGTTTCTCCAGAGGGAACAGTTTTGTCAGTGGCAGTAATATGGATCAATGGTATGATGGGGCCATCTTGCATCACGGTACTCATCCTGTGATCTACAGACTTCAGATATAGAATGGCTCTAAACTTCCACATAGGATAGTCAGTGTCATCAAAGATAGGACAACCTTTTGCCGCCATTGTTGGTATATGATTTGATTGCTTGCTAGTAAACATCTTAGCCTCTTGACAGCAGATGTTGATCTTCAACTTATGAAGAAACTTGCTCTGATACCAGTTGTTGGTCCCAAAGAGGGTGAACAAGCAACCGATACAGTGTAGAAGGGGGGGTTGAATACACTTTAAACAATCAAACAACTTAATCAAATGTATATTCGAATATCAACCAGAAAAATAACTATTATCACTCTCTAATCAATTCAACAGGATGATTTGATATTACAATGATTATAACCTCAACTCTCTCTAAACACTCTTGAATCACAAACTAATTGATGATCGAATTTCATGTTAAAACTGATTAACAAGAACTCTTGAAAACTCTCTCGAACTTTGAACTTACAAAGTTATCGCAACCCATGCGTATCAAGTATCATGAACACACGTACGTTTTGCAACTTATGCAGTCTTGCAACTTATGCAGTCGTCGTTGTGTATCGCGTATCTGTTCACGTACACATGTAAGAACATCTATGTAAAACCCAGAAGAAGGTTTATACTTATACTTGATATATCTACGAACAACTCGTAGTTTAAAGATAGAACTTATCTTTTCTTTAAAACCGTAACAAACTCCTTAATTAGAACATATCTAATTAATTCCGTTTGAGATTTCTATCCAACTAATAGCTAGTTTAAATTAGGTTTAGATATCCTAATTTAAATGTCGTAGATATGGAGAGTTTATAACAGAATTTAGAACTTACTTAAATTCTGAACTGACTTTTGATGCTGAGCTGACATACTCAGTCTTGACCTTGTCAAGCTGAGTTCTTGAATCTTGGATTCTTGAATCTTCAAGTCTTCAAGTCTTCATTCTTAAAAACTTATCTCAGCTTAAAAGTCACCGAGCTATCTAGTACTTACATAGAAAACTCTATATCTATTTATACGCTGACTACTTAGCTTCAGCTGACTAGTCAGCCTATAACAGACTTACATAATTCCTAACTCTTAACCTATCATCTATACATATCTATAGTTTGTCTCATCAAATCTAACTATTCTAAACATGGGACTAACACAAACCCTGGAGGATATGTTACGCGCTTGTATTATTGATTTTGGAGGGAGTCGGGATTCTTATCTACCACTTGCAGAGTTTTCTTACAATAATAGTTATCATTCCAGTTTGGGAATGCCGCCTTATGAAATTTTGTATGGTAGAAAGTGTCGGACTCCGGTTTGTTGGGGTGAAGTGGGTCAGAGAGAATTGGGAAGTACTGAGGTGGTACAACGTACGACAGAGCAGATTCAGCTGATCAGAGATAGATTGCTAGCAGCTCAGAACAGACAAAAGAGTTATGCGGATAAAAGAATATCACCACTAGAGTTCCAAGTGGGTGATTATGTGTTATTAAAGGTGTCACCGTGGAAGGGAGCAATTAGATTCAGGAATTGAGCTTTATTTGTATTTAGAAATTGGGGCGTTACACATGAGCACCCAATTACATGACCTAAAAGCAGATAAGATCAGCGCCGAAAATGATGCAAAATTTATTCTCAAAGAAAAGGGTGAACTGCGCTCAAAAATAAAAGAGCTTGAAGATACACTGATCAAACGGGATCAAACAAAACAAACAACTTTTCTCAATAAATCCAAGGAAAGAAAATTCTCAAAATGGACCTATGATGGTCTTGGATTTGAAAACCTACGAATCAGTGAGTAAGTGACAGCCAAACAATTATATGATTTTAACTTAATGAATGTTGGCATCACAAACAAAATGGTATTTGATGGACAAGAAGAAGAGGTTGTGGAAGAAGATTTTAAAAGAAATACACCACTAAAATCTGAAATTTATTTTAATTATCAGGAATTAAATGAGTCTAACAGTTTCACCTATCCTGATGATCTCAAAAAACCGCAAGCGGTTCTGGAAGCCCGAATATATATACCACATATGGTGTTACAAAGGCAACTCGAATAGCTTGTAGCTTATTATTATCAAACCATTATCACTGATGATTTGGAAAGAGAAATAAATAAATCAGAAAAAAAGTCTTTCATGTCACTGTCAAAAGAAAATCTTGACATGCACTTCCACTTCATCTACTTCTCAACCAACACGCAAATATACCAGAGAAGAAAAAAGGAAATCTACGGTGGAAGGATCACGGACTTAAAAGACACAACATAAATCAATTGAAACCAACAAAAGGCAACCGAATGCCATTCCCAAAGCCAATCTCACACACTCTTCCAAGAACAAATCAAAGTTACCATCAGATGTTGTCCAAAAGAACATAAAACCTTTCATACCTAACCATGTTTTGAATGTTTCAGATGTAAGCAGAAAAGACAACAAGAAGAAGAGTGTTTGCACTAATGGATCACAAGAAAGTTTAAACCCATAGTTTCGACGCCTTGTTGTGATCTTTCCAAAAAGTGTCATCACATTACAAATTTCTTTAGTAATTGTAATTCACTTTCCACAAAAGAAATGAAAGCAAGCACACATTTTTGCACGAGTCATAGGTGTTTGCATGGACATTGTGAATACAAGTGTGAATATGATAGGCTTTGTAA
The DNA here is from genome assembly GCA_038502395.1 of Dittrichia graveolens. Taxonomy (NCBI): domain Eukaryota; kingdom Viridiplantae; phylum Streptophyta; class Magnoliopsida; order Asterales; family Asteraceae; genus Dittrichia; species Dittrichia graveolens. The sequence goes on from JARJIL010000006.1 coordinate 31,810,776, forward strand.
ACAAATGGGAATTAGTGTGTGTGAGAGGTGGAGACCACAAGGGTCAAATCAAATAAATGCCCCCTTTATTTCTTCACATGGAATAGTCATTCATCAGTGGGTGACTAAACACGCTTTAAAACTCATGAATTATTGGAACTATGCAAATAGACTAATTACTATTCAAGAGTTAGAAGCGTACAGAAAGGGAGGCTACAAAGAGTTTTTGAAGGCTTGGAATAAAACAGAATCTAAAACATGGAAATCTCAAATACATCGTACCAAGTTTCTTTCATCAATGGGAAAATCAAATTCTTCAAAAACATCAAGTTCAAAAGCAAAACCAATCAAACAGCAATAATCAAAACCATCCGCCATAAAATCCACCCATACTACCACCAAAACGAAACCCATATCTAAACAGTTGCAAAACCCAAATGATTCAAATTTGGCAACGAAAAGATGTTATTGAGGTAATGGACGTCAAAAACATAAAAAGTCCACCAATTCGTGAAAGAGGAGAAATCCCTCTAACCATTGAATCAAAAATGGTTCCTGATCATTTCTGGATTAACACGTCAAGGTTTAACAAAGAACAACAAATGACTCAATGGAAGACACCGAAAAGAATACACTGTATTTTTCAAGACGTAGTTAACACCAGTATTTCATCTAACAAGCAAGGACCCATTTCAATATGGGGACCTAAACCTTCGTTCTTCTCTGTATGCAGGAACCTAATCTCTGGTACCCGGACTCAGGCTACACAAAGCACATGACCGGTGACAAGCGTCTTCTCAACAACTTCGTTCCCAAGTACTCTGGGAATGTTCGTTTTAGGAACGACAATGTTGCACCAATACTGGGGTACGGAGATATAGAAAAGAAAATTATCAAAATAAAGAAGGTTTCTTATGTAGAAGGACTGGGCCATAATTTGTTTAGCATTGGCCAGTTCTGTGACAAAGATTTGGAGGTTACATTATAAAAGAATTCATGTTCAGTGACAACAGACACAGGTGATGTACTTCTCGCGGGAACACAAAAGTCTAACTTGTATTCAATTGATCTGAACAACTACAACACGAAGACCTCCATTTGTCTACTCAACAAGGCCTTATCAGACCTAACTTGGCAGTGGCATAAAAAACTCTCCCATCTCAACTTCCACAGCATTAACAAACTAGTTACAGGAGATCTGGTGAGAGGCCTGCCTAAGTTGAAATTCTCCAAAGATCATTTGTGTGCAGACTGTGAAAAAGGGAAGATGAAACACACTTCTCACAAGGTCAAGCAAATCTCTAGTACAAAGAAAATAATGGAGCTTCTGCACATGGATCTATGTGGTCCGATGAGAGTACAAACACGCAATGGGAAGAAGTATATCCTAGTAATTGTCGATGATTACTCTAGGTATACTTGGTTCAAGTTCTTAAGGTCGAAAGATGAAGCAACTCTCAAACAACAGCAGAATAAGTATGAACACAGTGTAGCTGTTAGTCCCATGTTTAGAATAGTTAGATTTGATGAGACAAACTATAGCTATGTATAGATGATAGGTTAAGAGTTAGGAATTATGTAAGTCTGTTATAGACTGACTAGTCAGCTTAAGGTGAGTAGTCAGCGTATAAGCAGATATAGAGTTTTCTATGTAAGTACTAGATAGCTCAGTGACTTCTAAGCTGAGATAGGTTTTAAGAGTGAAGACTTGAAGATTCAAGAACTCAGCTTGACGATGTCAAGACTGAGTGAGTCAGCTCAGCGTCAGAAGTCAGTTCAAGAATTTAAGTAAGTTCTAAATTCTTTTATTAACTCTCTATATCTACGACATTTAAATTAGGATATCTGAACCTAATTTAAACTATATATTAGTTAGATAAAGATCTCAAATGGAATTAATTAGATATGTTCTAATTAAGGAGTTTGTTACGGTTTTAAAGAAAAGATAAGTTCTACTTTTAAACTGCGATTTGTTCGTAGACATATCAAGTATGAGTATAAACCTTCCTATGGTTTTCAATAGATAGAATACAATATACCGAATAATATACGACTGCATAAGTTGCAAAACGTACCTGTGTTCGTCATCCTTGATACGCGTGTGTTGCGATAACTTTGTGAGTTCAAAGTTCAAGAGAGTTTTCAAGAGTTCTTGTTAATCAGTTTTAACAAGAAGTTTGATCATCAATTAGTTTGTGATACAAGAGTGTTTAGAGCGAGTTGAGTTTATAATCAGTGTAATATCAAATCATCATGTTGATTTGATTAGAGAGTGATAATAATAATTGTTCTATTTGATTATTGAATATACATTTGATTAATTTGATTGATTGTTTAAAGTGTATTTAACCCCCCCCCCCCCCCTTCTACACTATATCGGTTGCTTGTTTACCCTCTTTGGGACCAACAACTGGTATCACAGCAAGTTTCTTCATAAGTTGAAGATCAAGATCCGCTGTCAAGATGTTAAGATGTCAACTAGCAAGCAATCAAGTCATATCCCAACAATGGCGGCAAAAGGGTGTCCTATTTTTTATGGCACTGACTATCCTATGTGGAAGTTTAGAGCTATGTTATATCTGAAGTCCGTGGATCAAAGGATGAGTACCGTGATTCAAGATGGCCCAATCATACCCATGATCCATATTACTGCCACTGACAAAACTATTCCCTCTGGAGAAACTCCCAAGCCTGAAGTATCTTGGACTGAGGAAGATCGTAAACTGTTCAACCTTGATGACAAGGCACAGAGCATTATAGCAAATGCTTTGACAAATCCTCTTCTGCATACTGTGGCTGGGTGCCAAACTGCAAAAGAGATGTGGGATACTCTCAGTGTTATGTATGAAGGCACCGACTTGGTCAAGCAACATAAGAAGAAAAATCTGAGTCGTTCTTATGAGACTTTCTTTGACAAAAAGAATGAAACTCTAGCAGATCTGTTTACTAGATTTCAATGCTTGATTAATGATCTGCTCTTGGCAGGTGTCAAGAAAGATGAGAATGAGTCGGTACTCAAGTTCTTGGATGTGTTACCAGAACAATTCAATGAGATCACCATTGCACTTCATGCTGAAGGAACCTTAGGAAAATATGATCTCAGATCTGTCTATGGTTTCCTTCTAAATCATCAACAGATCATGGAACAAAAGAAAGTGGCCCAGCAACAACTAAAAGAATCTATAAATAATGATGGATCTGCATTAATTGCAAAAAAGAAAAAGAAGGGGTCTAAAAAGTCTCAAGCTGAGACTGACTCTGAATCTGAATCTGAGGAAGTAAGTCCTAACTCAAATTCAGAGATGAAGAAATGGATGCTCTTACTGAACAAATGGCAATGTTAGCAAGAAACTTTAGAAAGTTCAAAAGAGGAATGGGTCAACCTGATAGAAGCAAAAGCAGTAAGTCTACTTTTGATTCTAAGAAAGCTAAGTGCTACAACTGTCAAAGGATAGGACACATAGCTGCTGAGTGCAGAGTTAAGAAGGGAGAATCAGCTTTAGTGGCTGACAACAATGCCTACAAAGCTGATAAATATAAAAAGAAATATCAAAAACTCAAAGGCAAGCCAGATGAAAACACCAAAGGTCTTCTTGCTAAGACTTGGGATACTGAATCATCTACCTCAGATGATGATGAGCCAAATAGGTGTTTGATGGCCATTGAGGATGAAGAGGAACAATTTGACTATGAGTTAGAAAATAGTTCCTTTGATGAGGATCTAGCAGAAGCGGCTAAGCTGAGTAAGCAAACCAGTAACTCGGATCCTGCCTCAATGTATAAGGTAAATAACTTTAGCTCTTACACTGATGAACAAAAATGTTTAATGTTCAACTATTTGTTGAATGACTTCAAAACCTCTCTCACAGTTCAATCTAGTTTGAAAACTGAAATTTCAAAATTAAAAGATGAACTTAAACACTCTGAAACTCTCATAAGTGCTGGTAAAAAGACTCAAAGTGATTATGAATGTCAGCTTCACATAAACAAACTTCTAAGTGAAGAACTACAAGAATCAAAAGAACAAGCTGACAATCTAAGAAAGATCTGTGAATCTTGGTGTAAGTCATCAAGGGAAGCAGAAAAATGTATCAACCAGCAGATACCAAATCAAGTAAAAGCAGTGCTAGGGGGAGATTATAGTGCTGCTGCTGATGAAATTATCAAAGAACAAGTCATTCTTGAAGACAAAACTATGAAATCAGATGATATACTCCCAAAGACATTTTTAAGGAACATGGATGGAAAACAGGTCAAAACCAAAAAGTTTGTGAGACCAACCCGAAGCCCCCAGGTTATTCATACAAACCATCAAGCTGAATGTTCCAGATCCAACAGAAACTATAAGTCAGTTTTCAAAAGATTGGATTACAATCCTGTGAGAAAAACTGTCTTTGACAGAATAACTCACATCAACTCAAAAAGACATAACTCTCAAGACAAATATGAAAGGATGTCTAAGAACAGAAAGTTGTCTGTAAGTCAGACTTCACCAAATAAGGGTAACCATAATGCTGACAAAGGTAAGTCCAAAGTCAAAGAAAATCAAGTAGACAAACTGTCTAAAAGGATTGAAAGGTTATCCACATCTTATGACCCTAAAACTGAATCCAAATTTAATGTTGGAAAACTCAAAGAAGTCACACAAACACCCATCTTTAGAAGAAAATGCTATAAGTGCGGTGATAGAGGTCATGAAGCCAAAGATTGTGTAAGTACCAATCTTAGGCCTGAAAAAGTAAAAGATGATCAGTCTAAAACAGACTCAGAAACTGTTCAAGCTGATCAGTCAGACTCTAAAGGATCAGCTAAGTGCTCATACTCAGAACCCACCAAACATAGGGTTCCAAAAAGAAACTAATGTGTTTAGTTGATCATGTGCAGGGCCCCTACAAGTGGTACTTAGACAATGGATGCTCAAGGCACATGACAGGAAGCAAAGGGATTCTAAGTGAATTCCAAAACAATGAAGGACCCAAGGTGATATTTGGGGATAATTCTCAAGGAAGAATTAAAGGTTATGGAAAGATAACTGCTAGAACAGTCACTTTCAAGAAGGTAGCATATGTTGAAGGCCTTAAACACAATCTGATAAGTATCAGTCAATTGTGTGATGAGGATTATGAAGTCACCTTTAGAAAGTATGCAGGAACAATTTATGACAAGAAGGGAAAGCCAATACTCATGGCAAAAAGAGAGAGAGATATCTATTTGTTAGATCTCAGCTCCGCAGATCCTTCAACTGAAACCTGTTTGTATTCTGACTCAACTCCCAAGCTGAGTTGGTTATGGCACAAGAGACTATCACATCTAGATTTCAAATATATTAACAAATTGTCTAGCAAAGAGTTAGCCTCTGGTCTGCCTAAGATCACATTTGTTAAAGACAAACTCTGCTCAGCTTGTGAAATGGGAAAACATCATAAGGGATCTTTCAAGTCCAAGCAGAATTTTTCAATTACAGAACCATTGCATATGTTGCATTTGCACTTATTTAGACCTATAAGTACCCCAAGCCTAAGTGGTAAAAATTATACTCTAGTGATTGTTGATGAGTTCACAAGATTCACTTGGGTAGTCTTCTTAAAAGTCAAAAGTGAAGATGCATATATGTTAATCAGCTTCATAAGACAAGAAGAGTTGCAAGAGGGTAAGTCTCTTAAGCAGCTCAGAAGTGATCATGGGACTGAGTTTAGGAACTCAACTCTTGAAAGCTTTTGTGAAGAGAAGGGAATTATTCAAAATTTCTCATCTGTAAGAACTCCACAACAAAATGGAGTTGCTGAAAGGGGAAATAGAACTTTAATTGAAGCTGCCAGAACCATGCTATGTGGGGCAAAGCTCAAGCTGAGCTTCTGGGCAGAAGCTGTAAGTACATCTTATGAGATGTACCATGGCAGAAAACCTAACATTGGATACTTCCATATTTTTGGTTCAACATGCTATGTGCTAAACCAAAGAGATTAGCTCCATAAGTTAGAACCCAAAGCTGATCAAGGTATATTTGTTAGATATTTGTCAATCTCCAAAGCTTACAGAGTCTATAATTTTAAAAGAAAGGTCATTGAAGAGTCAATACATGTTACGTTTGATGAGACAAGTATTGACAAATCTAACAAAGCTCAAGCTGACCTAGTTAGTCTGAGTGAGCTTGAAAGGAGCAAAGAAGATCTCACATCAAATCCCATGTATGTTATTGATGATTCTGATGATGAGGATGGTGGTAAATCTGACAATTGTGCATCATCAAAAGAAACTATCAATGTTGAAGTTACTCAGCCTGAGAATCTAGGCGAATCATCAAGTACAAGTCAGATTGAAGATCTAAATGATCTCTCAATCCCTACTCAGACTTAAGAAGTAAGTCCTATTCAGCCTGAGAGACACTGCTCAGATTCAGACTCTGAACCACAGTCTCCTATTACAACCTTCAAAGTATTAAAAGATCATCCTCTTGATGATGTCATTGGGAACATTGAAGATGGTTTGTTAACTAGATCCAAGGCAAAAGCAAATAATGTTGCCTACTCTAGTTTTCTATCTCAAATGGAACCAAAGAAGACTGAAGAGGCTCTAAACGATGAAGATTGGATTGAGGCTATGCAAGAGGAGCTGATAGAATTTCAAAGAAATAAGGTTTGGACCCTTGTCCCTGCCCCCAACGGAAAAACAATTATAGGCACTAAGTGGGTCTATAGAAATAAAATAGACAAGGATGGAGTAGTGATTAGAAATAAGGCAAGGCTAGTAGCTCAGGGGTATCGACAAGAAGAAGGTATTGATTATGATGAGATCTTTGCCCCTGTTGCAAGGATTGAAGCTATAAGGTTGTTTCTAGCCTATGCAGCCTTCGAAGACTTTAAAGTGTATCAAATGGATGTTAAAAGTGCATTCCTAAATGGAGCACTACAGGAGGAGGTCTATGTGAAACAACCCCCTGGTTTTATTGATTCTAAACATCCAGATTATGTCTATAAATTGGACAAAGTTCTGTATGGACTCAAGCAAGCTCCAAGGGCCTGGTATGATACACTGTCCACCTATTTGCTCTCAAATGATTTTATTAGAGGAAGTATTGACAAAACTCTATTCATAAGAAAGAGTAGAGGACATGTCCTTCTGGTTCAAATCTATGTGGATGACATTATCTTTGGTTCAACAAACCAGGGTCTGTGTGATTGGTTCTCTAAGATAATGTCCAATCAATACAGAATAAGCATGATGGGTGAGATGACTTACTTTTTGGGAATTCAAATCTATCAGAAAGAAGATGGTATATTTATTAATCAGAGCAAGTATGTTTTTGATCTGATTAAGAAATATGGGTTAGACTCAAGCCATCCCGCAAAGTCTCCAATGTTACACAATGTAAAGCTACACAAGGACATTGATGGAAAATCTGTATGTCAGACTACATATAGAGGAATGATAGGTTCATTACTCTATTTGACATAAAGCAGTCCTGATATAATGTTTGCTACATGTGTTTGTGCACGATATCAGGCTGATCCAAAGGAATCACACTTGCTAGCTGTTAAAAGAATACTCAAATATCTGAAGGGAACACCAAATTTAGGTTTGTGGTATCCCAAAGGATCAGGATTTAAGGTGATAGGGTACACAGATTCAGACTTCGCAGGTTGTGGTCTAGATAGAAAGAGTACTACTGGAGGAAGTCAACTTTTGGGTGGAAAATTAGTTAGTTGGACAAGGAAGAAACAAAGTCAGTGGAAATTTCCACAGCTGAAGCTGAGTATGTGGCTGCAGGGAGCTGTTGTGCTCAAATACTGTGGATGCAACATCAGCTTAAGGACTTTGAATTGTATTATTCAAAGACTCCCATATTCTGTGACAAACAAAGTGCTATTACCATTACACACAACCCAGTGTTTCACTCAAGAACCAAGCACATTGAGATAAGACATCACTTCATCAGAGATATTGTAGAAAAGGGAAAGATAGAGTTAGTCTTCATTGAGACTGAAGATCAGCTTGCAGATATCTTCACTAAACCAATTGAAGGCACAAGATTGCTTGGCATGCTCAACCCTTAGCTGGTATGTTCCATTCTTTATCTCTGTTTACCATATGCTTAGTGGTGACCTCGACTAAGTGTCAATCTGAGCTGAGTGCTCAATCTAAGATGAGTGCTTAATCTGAGCTGAGTACTCAATCTGAGCTGAGTACTTACTCTGAGCTGAGTGCTCAATCTAGCTGAGTTATCAGCTATAATGTGTAGTAAGTTCCATAGGTCTGGGTTAGTCCTAACAAACGGTCAGTACAACCTTATAGTATCAAATATGTAAGGTGTGTTCTGTTTCAAATAAAGGTAAGTCGATGCAAATTGTCCTAAGTGGACAAGTGGCGATAGAAGTCGATGCAAATTGTCTCCGCCGAATTCTTCATCTTCCAGTTCATAATCAGTATGAGGCGACGGTTTCTAGAGAAACATCTAGGAGCATCTTTCCCTTAATGGGTCATCCTTAAGTTGTTGGAGTAATACGGAAATCTGTTTTCCAGACAGCATGGGGATTTATGGTATCCACTGTGGTTCGTTCCCTTGGATACAAGGTGGGTGGCCTGGATAATGTTAATGACTTTGAAATGCAAATGTTATACAACATATTTTATGATCGAAGATTGGATTACGCTGAGTTAATCTTTGAGGCACTCAAGTCATTGGTGACTAAGAATATAAGAGATACCATTGTGCCCTTCATAAGATTTATATCCATCGTGATCGAGGACAGGTTGGGTAGAAGATATACTGCCCAATATGAGTCAACCCCTACTCCTGTTCTCAGCTCCAGAATGTTTACTAATGATATTTTCCCCGAGCACCCCACAATAAGTGCTCAGATGAGGATGTATGTACAGCTTCCGACTCCTGAGTCAAGTGAAGCTGAGACAGAGGAGGAAGCTGCGGAAGAAGAGGGTGACGCTGTTGAATCTGAGGCTGAGTCCTCTCAAGCAGAACAACCTAGGACTCAGCTCAGACCCCGTGCTCAAATAATTTCCTCCACCACTTCGAGTTCTGAGCAAAGGAGTCTATTTCCTAGCTCTGAGTCTCCACTGCTAGGTGCAGCAGGTATACCTTCGCATCCCTTATCTCCTTCTCTCTATTTTACTTCTCCACCTCCAAAATTGGGAGATAAGACTGAGTCAAGCCCAACTCAGTCTAACCCCTCTCCACCACCTCAAACATCTCCATGTATCGTACACTCTACATCCAACCTTGGTCAGCCCACTGCTACCAAGGAGATATCCTACACCTATACAAGAAAAACTGCCAAAGGTGGTCCTTCACCTCCAAAGAACTCTGGAGCTGATATCACATTGATACCTCCACCGGCAGGAGCTGAGGGGGAGACATCTTCTCTTAAGGTGCCAACCTCTAGGCTCAGTTTAACCTTTCAGCCTATATTGGGTATGGTGTCTACTCAGCCCATACCTACTAGTGCCATAGGAGAGACTACTTCTGTGCCTTCACAGACCCATGAAGGTAACATTGCAATACTGACCAATCCCCAGGGTCAAATACCCCCTCCTAACCACTAAGCCCAACCCACCCCACTACCATACCTCACGACATTTGTCACTCTTCTCTTCCATTCTTACACACTCTCGCACGACCTGTCAGTGAACCTTTCATACACCAGGAAGGTTTACAGGGTCCCCAATCTGGCCACCTTGATTCCATAGGTCAGCACCAACCTTTGGATATGGGGCCCACATTCTCACCTATTGAGGAACACTCAACAGCCACTCCTACGGTGGAAATACACTCCTCCATTGGACAGGAGGACTTTGAGGTCAAGAGAAGAGTAGAGGAGCCCAAGCTGATGACCACTGATGCCCAAGTCATTATGGAGTATTTACAATCTCAGTTTGAGCTCCTGCACAAGAAAAGAAAGAGTGATAAAGCTAAACTGATGCATAAGCTGAATGATCTATCAAACTCTGTGGTCCATTTGGAAAGTTTTGTGCTTAAATCTAGACCCTCCCCTATTGATGATAACAAAAAGGGGGAGGAAGAATCAAATAAATATAATGATATGGTTGAGGGGGAGCATACCGAGGAAGTACAAATCAAGGAAGAAGCTCATGATCAGTTTGTGAGCACTATAGATCAGCCTTCCCAACAACATCCACAAGCTCCAATAGTCCAGATTATAACAACTTCACAAGCTCAACAAGTTCCACATGAAGAAACATCTCAAGCTGCTCACACCAACCTTCCTCAAGCTGAATTGCCAAAGTTTGTTAAAGCTGATTCCGTTCCAACTTCACAAATAGATAAAGGGAAGAGTAAGGTGTTTGAGATGGTAAAAAGAAAGAAAAGAAGTGCTATGCCTCTAGCAAAGAAAAGAAAGGTCATCATTGCTGAGCCTGAGCCAGAGCAACAAGGTCAGCATCAATTAGTTGCATATGAATCTAACTCAAGTGATGAAGCTGATGCAGCATACAAAACCAGTGACATGCTTGTTGTGCAAATGCTACACGAAATGGCTAAGGAACTGGGCATGACAGTAGAGCAAATGAAAGAGCAGCAAAGACAAGCTGAGCTTCAAAGACAAAAGGCTAAAGCTGAGGATGCTAGAGCTGAAGCTAATGCTGACTATTCTGGACCCAGAGCTACCCCCAATTCCCTACTCAAATGCTGATCTAAGGCATTTTTATAAAAGAACACATTTTAATCACAAGATTGTATCCATTACACTGAGTAGAAAAGGAGAATTAGTGATAATCAACTTTGTACTAGACAACAAACAAGAAATTGGTCTAGATATGAGATGACTGTACAAGTTGGGCTTCTCAGAATTAAAGGTGGTAGCCACAACTATCAAAAGAATGAAAAAGAGTCAAATCAGACAAGAGATAGTTGATGTGCTCAAAACTCTCTTCTTAAGAATTGATAAATTAGGAGAAATTCCAGCTGATGAAATTGATACCTTCCTCAACAGAAACAAAGCTACAAGAGTCAGAGCAGCAAGCCAGCGAGCCAAAAGAAATATCAGTATACAAGTTCTAGAGGGAGTTGAATTCAAAGAAAATATTTTTATCACTCGGCCTTTGGAAGGATTTCTGTACTTGGATGTGGAAGGTAATCAGTGCTTCTCGAGAGTAGCAGATCTTCATTTGGCAAATCTGGAATTGATTCTGTATTTGAGAATTCTATGTGATGACTCAACTCAGAACTCAGTATTCAGATATCATCTCAACAAAGAAGTCAGATTGAGAAAAGCTGAGATGAGAGAGCTGCCAGAGGGTGAAGAGATTATAAATAATGCTATCAAGGAGGCTGCTATTTGGGAAATTAAATGTTTAGATATGTGGTTGGAAGTTGGAGATCCTGCTGATTAAATAGATCAGTTCTATAATTTTGTAAGCACTAAGTGTGCACAAGCTGATCATAATGATCAAGCTACAATGTAAATGATATGTTCATTAATACAAATTAAAGTTTGATATGTTCAACTATTTTATTATTTGATATGTTCAATATTATGTTTGATGTGTTCGAATAAACAGTTTTGTAAATTTAAGCTGACTATTGATATGTTCAATTATAAACTGATAAGTTCAGTAGTATGAGTTTTGTGAGTTCAGAACTTAAATTAATTCTGATAAGTTCTGTATCTAAGTAGTTGTATATCCAAATACTTAGAATACAAGTCTTATAATAGATTTGTAATATAAACATCTTTTAAGTTCAAGATATGATGAATAAGTATGGATCAGTTCAATACTTATCTCTAGAACTAACTTCGGTAAGTTCCAGAGTGGTTCAACATAATTCTGTTAACCTATACTCACTTTGATTCAATATTTTGTCATCATAAAATAGGGGAGATTGTTAGACCCATGTTTAGAATAGTTATATTTGATGAGACAAACTATAGCTATGTATAGATGATAGGTTAAGAGTTAGGAATTATGTAAGTCTGTTATAGACTGACTAGTCAGCTTAAGCTAAGTAGTCAGCGTATAAACAGATATAGAGTTTTCTATGTAAGTACTAGATAGCTCAGTGACTTCTAAGCTGAGATAGGTTTTAAGAGTGAAGACTTGATGACTTGAAGATTCAATAACCCAAGATTCAAGAATTCAGCTTGACGATGTCAAGACTGAGTGAGTCAGCTCATCGTCAGAAGTCAGTTCAAGAATTTAAGTAAGTTCTAAATTCTTTTATTAACTCTCTATATCTAAGACATTTAAATTAGGATATCTGAACCTAATTTAAACTATCTATTAGTTGGATAGAGATCTCAAACGGAATTAATTAGATATGTTCTAATTAAGGAGTTTGTTACGGTTTTAAAGAAAAGATAAGTTCTACTTTTAAACTGGAATTTGTTCGTAGACATATCAAGTATGAGTATAAACCTTCCTATGGGTTTTAATATATATAGAACACAATATACCGAATAATATACGACTGCATAAGTTGCAAAACGTACCTGTGTTCGTCATACTTGATACGCGTGTGTTGCGATAACTTTGTGAGTTCAAAGTTCAAGAGAGTTTTCAAGAGTTCTTGTTAATCAGTTTTAACAAGAAGTTTGATCATCAATTAGTTTGTGATACAAGAGTGTTTAGAGGGAGTTGAGTTTATAATCAGTGTAATATCAAATCATCTTGTTGACTGATTAGAGAGTAACAATAATAATTGTTCTATTTGATTATTTAATATACATTTGATTAATTTGATTGATTGTTTAAAGTGTATTCAAACCCCCCCCCCCCTTCTACACTGTATCGGTTTCTTGTTTACCCTCTTTGGGACCAACAGTAGCCTCCATTTGCACGGATAACGGAACTGAGTTCAAGAACAAATGCTTGTCAGACTACCTTGACCTCATGGGGATCACTCATCAATTTTCTTCAGCATACACTCCACAACAGAATGGAGTAGTGGAACGACACAACTAAACTCTGGTTGAGGCTGCTCGTACCATGCTTGCTTACTCTGGTCTCCCGCCTTCCTATTGGGCGAAGCCGTCAGCACTGCGTGTTACACACATAATCGTTCTTTCATACATAAGCGTTTCAATAAAAACACCATATGAATTAGCTAATGGCATTGTACCTAATATCAAATATCTTCATATATTTGGTAATAGGTGCTTTGTACTCAATGATAAGGATAATATAGGGAAATTCGAAGCCAAGGCTGATGAAGCAATTTTCCTAGGTTATTCACATTAGTCAAAAGCCTACAGAGTGTTAATTAAAAGAACTAACTATGTTACGGAAAGTATAAATGTTACATTTGACGACATTTTGGATGTTAACACATTTAAAAATTGGAAATAAAGTTGCTTCTGGACAAGTCAGTTCAGGACCAGTACTTCACAGAAAAGAAACAAATATAAATCCGTCGTCCTCATAACACAACTTAGATTTCTTATTTGATTTCTTACAGTCCGAATCTAATTCTCAAAATGTTGGTGACAGGAATGATGCAGTGTCTCCTGCTACAATTGCAATGGAGGTTGACAACTCGTCTTCATATCCAACCATGGATTCTCCGTCTACATCAACTGTCAATCCACTCATAGTTCCTCATGAGCCGGTTTATGAGGGAACTCCAGTCTATGATTCAGACCCAATATCAATAGAGGAAGACATTGAACTCTCCAATCATTTAAATGAGTTCTTTCCTCCGATCCAAAACCCCCGAGGAATAAGATGGACACAATCCCACCCCGAATCTCAGATAATAGGCAATGTTCAAGATAGAGTACGAACTCGTTCTGCAACAGCGAATGAGTGTCTTTATTCCAATTTCCTATCCATGATAGAACCCACCAAAGTCTCCGATGCCTTACACGATGCAGATTGGGTCATTGCAATGCAAGAAGAACTCAACCAGTTCGAAAAACTCAAAGTTTGGAGATTGGTACTACTTCCAGAAGGAAAATTAGTGGTTGGTACCAAGTGAATTTTTAAGAATAAACGGGATTCCGATGGAACAATGGTTAGAAACAAAGCTAGGCTGGTTGCTAAGGGTTACAACCAACAGGAGGGAATAGAATACGATGAAACATTTGCTCCTATAGCTAGGATAGAAGCCATTCCACTCTTCTTAGTCTATGGTGCCTATAAAAGCTTCAAGGTTTTTCAAATGGACGTTAAGACAGCTCTTTTAAATGGTATCCTCAAGGAAGAGGTCTATGTGTCTCAGCCAGAAGGCTTCATCAATCCCAAATTCCCTCAACATGTTTATATTCTAGACAAAGCCCTATATGGACTAAAACAAGCCCCGAGAGCTTGGTATGATGTCATGTCTGAATATTTGTTGAGTGAGGGATACATCAAAGGAAAAACCGACACCACTCTGTTCACCAAAGCCAAAGGAAAGGATTTAATCTTAGTACAAATTTATGTGGATGACATCATTTTTGGTTCCACAAACCCAAAGTACAGTGATGAGTTTGCATATACCATGCAAAATCGTTTTCAGATGGGTATGATAGGAGAAATGAACTTCTTTCTCGGATTACAAGTGAAATAGCTGAGTCATGGCATCTTCATTAGTCAATCCAAGTACATTAAAGACTTGTTGAAGAAGTATGACATGCTTAGGTGTTCTTCACTATCTACCCCCATGTCTTCAAAAGCTAAATAGTCTGATGATCTTGACGGAAAAGCGGCTGATTTAAAACTTATAGGGGTATGATTGGCTCATTACTGTATCTAACAGCTAGTAGACCAGATATAATGTTCTCTACATGCTTATGTGCTAGATTCCAGGCTAATCCAAAGGAATCACGTCTGCTGGCAGTCAAAAGAATATTCAAGTATCTCAAGGGTACTCCTGATCTAGGTCTATGGTATCCAAGGGATTCTAGTCTACAATTATATGCCTATTTAGATGCTGACTATGCTGGTTGCATGCTTGACAGAAAGAGTACATCTGGCAGTGCACATTTCTTGGGAGATCGGTTAGTGTGTTGGGCTTCTAAGAAACAGAATTGTGTCTCTACTTCAACTGCTGAGGTTGAATATGTTGTTGCTGCAATGTGCTGCTCTCAAAGCTTGTGGGTTAGGACTCAACTCTCTAACTTTGGCCTACACTATAACAAGATACATTTATTGTGTGATTCACAATCTGCCATTGCCATCTCATGCAATCCAGTCCACCACTCAAAGACCAAACACATTGACATACGGTATCATTTTATTAAAGATAATGTGGAAAAAGGTCTAATAGAACTCCATTATGTCAAGACTGATGATCAACTGGCTGATCTGTTTACTAAACCATTAGACGAATCTCGTTTTAATGATTTAGTATCCAAATTAGGTATGTTGAATTATAAAGTCTGACCAACAGTCATTCATTGAGTGGGTAGTTCACTTTGTTTGTTCATGTTGCAGATAATTCAAGCATAATTCGAGGGGGAGTGTCAATCATTCGTACAAGTTACGCATGCTTGTAGGGGAAGAAAATCAAAGAAATTACAAAAACATTTAGAAAATCAAAGAAAATACCAAAAGCATTCACAAAACAAAGAAAAATATCAAAAATACGTTTTATTTCTTTGAAAATTGAAAAATACAAAAATATTTTATTATCTTCGAATTCACAAGTCTTATTCGAAGTCAATGGACTTCGAACATGAAGCACACAAGTACTTCGAAGTCTATGGACTTTGAACACGAAGCATACAATCAGAAGTGGACTTCGAGCGTCTTTAACTCAAATTCGAAGTCAGAGCACTTCGAACTCGAAACCCTTAATTTCAAGTTCACTTCGAGCGCCCTCTTTGGACAATTCGAAGTCAATGGACTTCGAATACGAAGTTATTAAGTCCAAGGCCACTTCGAGCATATTCGAAGGAGTCAATTCAAACTTAGTTGACTTCGAATACGAAATCATCAAATCCACATTCACTTCGAGCGTGTCTACTAGCATCAATTCGAAGCTAGTAGACTTCAAATTCCAAACAGTGTATGCCCTATACACTTCGAGCGGATATGAACAGTGGTCAGATTCATTTTTCTTCGAGTTCGAAGTCTTCACACTACAAACTCGAAGCTCTTTGGACTCGGAAGTGAACAGTGCTCGATAGAAGACTTCAAGCGCGTTTTCACATTCGAAGCTCTTCACACTTCGAGCGTGATTTTTTTTAAAATGTTACCGTTTGATATTTTTACTATAAATAGGTGAGAGTTGGTAAACTTACTGTTTTAGCATTCCTATTTTTACATTTACGAGACTCTCCGGTTACGATTTTTGCAAAACTTGTTCAAACGTTGCTGCCAAAATTTTGAATTTTTGTGATAAACGTGCTCATTTACAAAAGGTATATATCAAATACATGACAATACATGTTTACTTCGCATTCAAATGAAGAAAAACAAAACTACTACTGTAGAACTCGGAAACTGCCTTTTTGAACTTCCAAGGCATTGTTCGACCATCAAACGATGGTGTTAACATAAACCACACTTGCGATGGGTCTTAGGGAAACAAGAACAATGTTTTCATAAAAGAATAACTCACAAAATTTGAAAAGTGTTCTTGGTGTTCTTTGTGTGGTTGAAGATGGCCTTGATTTCATTTTTTGGCTAAATCTTCATGTTATGGGCAAAATGGGAAAAATTTCAGTGTTATGAAAATGTTTAGATACATGTATTCATTGTAAAAACATGTGTCAAAACACATTTTTGTTCATAAAAATTACCACTTCATCAATGAAGGAATTTCGGTTATAAAATTTTGGGTTTTGACCAAAAGCTTCACATGTGAATGTTCAACTTTCTAACCCATTTGGCTATTCTTACAGGACTTACTATGGCTATGGAAGACGATTCTGTCTCGTATCGTTCTTCGATAGCTAGCCAATCTCATAACACGGATGACCAACTCCTTCCTAGAAACCAATTTCTTTCTGTGGTCACCCATGATAACAACCACTTCATCAACCTAAACAATTTAAGAAACCCAAACTTCCCAATAATTACCGAAATACTCCGCATACACCCACTGAACCATGCTCTCACATTTGATCCATCTACCTCTGGAAATCATGTTCCTGAGTTGTATGTACAACAGTTCTGGAATACGGTTCACACCCATACCAATCCAAACACTGGCCGAGTTTCAGTTCGTGGTGATGTCGATCACTTCACCCTCAATATTACTGCCAGCCGACTCCATGAAATCCTTCAATTCCCCACCTCTGGAAGCAGGCCTCCTCTCCTTGACTTTGAGGAGATGCCTGATGAGTCAGCTGCCCTTGCGGGCATTCGTGCAATGGGCTACATCGAGGACTTACAACTTCGTTCCCACTTCAAACGAGCCAACCTTCACCCCATATTCTATACCTTTCTCACCATTCTTCAACGGTGCCTCACCCCCAAACATACCGGATATGAATATCCCAACACCAACCAAATCAAACTCATATATGCTGCAGCTAATCACCTACACATTGATTATGCCTCTTTGATATTTCTTGATCTTGTGCAGCAAGTTAAAGGCAAATTGTCTGATCTTAAGCATGCAAAGGGCATATTTTTGCCGTACCAAAGGTTTCTACCAATGATGGTCCAATTCGCGATGGACAGAAACGAGGAAATTCCTCGCCGACCAAATCATGCTTCAATCCGGCCGAAGCAGTTTATGTATGTAAAGGTTCTCACTGCTGATCATCCGGTTCAACCTCAACCTTTTCCGGCTTTTCTCCTAGATCTTTGTGCACAAAATGAAGTGGTGCGAGCTTATAGGGAGAGTGTAGGACTTGTCCCTATGGCGCAACCAGAGCCGGTTGCACCTACCCTAGGGCCGATAGCACCCAATGAGGTAATATAGACTAGGCCTCAGACCTCCACGGGGGAAGCTGAGCGAGAAGAGTCGAGAGATAAAAGTGATGACAGGGGCGGTGAAGGGGATGTTGGTGATATACATAGTGAGGGAGGGGCGGAGTATGACCCTGCACAGATCCAGACTATGATGGATTCATTTTCACATGTACTTCAAGATCCTGAACAACTACAGGAATCCTCTGCACCAGAAATAACTACAGCTGCAACTGCTCCGGACTTTGCCTCTGATACTTTGGCTGTTATTGATTTTACCCCTGGAGCAGCACCACTGGTTCGTGATAATACTGACGAACAACGATCTAAAAAGCCAGTGGTGGCTGAAGAGGAAGATTTGAGCTTTTCTGACCTATTTCCAAATCTACCCGAGGCCTTTAACTCAGAAACTGAATTCTTATATGGCTATCAATCGGGTCCTCTTGACGAAGGTAGTGCAGGATATGACTTTGATTCTTATGTAGAGGAAGAGGAAGAGGTGGAAGAAGAAGAAGAAGAAGAAGAAGAAGAAGAAAAAGAGGCAGTGCTAGAGGAAAGAGAGGTGAGAAAAGAAAACAAGAGTGTTGAGGGTCCCCCAAGCCCAAAAAGCCGGGAAGCCACACCTGCCATCGGTGCTGACATTGTCAGCTCTGGTGTTGAAACAGTCACTGTCATCCCAACAGTGCACATTAACCCCTCCAGCCACTCGGGTGTCTCTCAACAGACACCTCTTTCATTCCACAGAGATTATACACATACTCTACCGGCCTCTCATTCGGAGATGGCTGGTATTGAAACTAGAGGTCTGCCTCTCTCGACCTCGCCCTTTTCTTCCGAGCACATTGACATACCGCAGATTTCTGCTTTTCTTTCTAGACACCAAACCACACTAGCACATATCATGCCGTTGTTTACCAGACAACCATCCAAAACACCTGTAGGTGGCACTACTGAAAGTGCCATTCCAGGATCGGGTGGAAATCTCGGTGGAGTGTTCACAACCTCAGCTCCACCTTCGAGTAGCTCCGCCTCTGTGGCAGAGACTTCAATGAGCACTCTACATGAGTCTTGGTATGTTACCAAAGAGGAATTGTAGGAGGCTCTCAACCCTATTACTGAGGGCATTGCCGACATCAAACAAACCCTTGCCTCTCTTAAATCAAAAGTTGATGACGGATCGAGCTTATCTACTGATACACTTAAATCCCTGCTTTATGCCCGGTTATTGGAAAAAACCCCTGACCGCGAACAGAACCTGGATCTCCTTGAAACCCTTCGCAATGAACAAACATATAAGGGTAGCAACCTATCTGAATTTAAAGAAACAATCATGAACTCAATGGAGGATCTGGGGAACGTGGTATTTCAAAAGCTAGTTTCTGTGGAAACAAGGCTGACAACGCTTGAAACAACTTATAAATCCCAAGTTGCTGGGTCAAAACGTAGGCGTGATGATGATGATCCCGATCATGATCGCCAAGAGGGGTGAAAAGACCCCGCATTTTGACCTTTACCCCTTTGACCGAATGACTTGCAGCTGCTATGGGGATCGGGGCAGAACCAGAACCACAACAATCTCAACAGCAACAACAACTACAATCAGAACAACAACAGTCACAACAACAACAACATCTGTCTGAGCCTGAACCTGCCATCCCAGTTTTTGAATTTGAAATGGAAACTGGTGATACTGATGAAAGGGATGAGTCAGATGAATTACTGAAACAGATTGAAGGGTTCCCATTTGAAAAGCTGCCAGAAAGAACCTAGGAGGTCCAGATATTGGATAGATTTGAGGATATGCCCGTGCAAACCGTTCAAAAGCCAGCTTCTTCAAGGGTTGCAAAGCCTACGAGGGAGTTGGTCACCAAAAAGCAAATGGAGGAGACCATCAAAAGAATAGATCTTACCAGGGTGCTCCGGGGCATATCAGAGGAGGTTCATCAACTATTTCCTCCTGAAGCTAAGAAATTCCAGGTGTCTGCTGCCGACATCCTGAGGAAGAATCAAGAAACTGAGCAGGCACTACTACAACATCAAACATCGTTTGATTGGCCGATTCCTCCTAATGTCCAACCGGCATGTCCAATTCCAACTACTTCAGACCCAGGCCTTGATAAACACAATATGTACACCAGGGAAGCTATCAAAAACCCTATTTGGGGACAATATGGTGTAAATGCTGCTTACCTTGAGGATAGGATCCCTACCATCTACATTTCTCAAATCAGAGACAAGATTCCTCCATAAATGAGAGGTCTTGACGATGCGCAAAGGAGACGATACACTCACATTCTCAATGAATACAAAACCCCAAGGGAGAAGATAGTGTCAGAGTACCCAATCAGCAAAGTACTTCGCATAAGCATGCAAAAATCATTAAGGTACAGATTTGCTATGCATGATGTACAAAGAGCAGATGGTCAGAAAATCTCCCTCAATGAAGCAGACTTCAGACATGTAAAGCTGCATGACATTGAGTTCATATACGAGGATCTCTCTATAAAGATCAACAAGTCCTATGAAGAACAACAAGGACGATCAGCTCTAATGAAATATATGAGGAGATTTATTGAATTTATACAAGAGCATGATCTACAATTAGGCGCCGAGAGTAATCAACTTGAGGTGAATTTGCTCAGACCACTACAGCATCTTACCAATATACAAACCCTGGAGGAGCTCACAATTATTGATGAAAATCATCCTAGCTTCACATGTCAACAAGGTGTCATCTTTGTCAATCAACTCCGCCGAAAGATCATGGTACGGATGATAGACTTAATGGAATACTCAGATGGGACTCTTAAACTGTTATTTCACCGTCTCCAAGAAAAGGCCGAAACGGATCAAGCTAACTTAAGTGAGACTGAGATGGCTGGACTGATACGAACCATTGAACAGGTTAAATGGACGTTGGACAGTCGGCGGATTATAAGGAGGTGGCAGATGATGTTTGGCATAAGAAATCGATCTACTTTGTAATTACTAACTTTCTGCATTTATTTCAATGTAATAGGCTTTCTCTCCATTTAGGGGGAGATTATTAGTATTAGAAAAATGTAGAAAAGCCCATGAGGCCCATGTAGTAGGCTTAGCCTATAATTAGGCTATTTGTTCCATGGGTGTCAATACCTTTTGACGTTGGAGCCATATATGAAATATCATTATTAACGTGAAAGTGTGTGTAGCTCTCTCTCTCTCTCTCTCTCTCAGTATTCATCTCACCATTGATTACTTGAAGGTTATTTGATCACTGATTTGATCTTTCATTCACCCAAAGTTTAAACTTACATTTCTATACATTATTTTAAACCTAACACATAGATCTATAGACGCTTATAGTACTTAGTCAAAGTACATAGATCGATATATATTTGAAGAGAGTCAAATCTAAATAAATTCAAGAAGGGATTTTCCCGATGCAAACTTGCACGGTATTGTGACACCCGCAAACCCGGGCTAATCATTAGCGGATTAGCGTTACATGATTAAGTGTTTAAATCTATTTTATTATGTGGTTATTTAAGTTAATTAATATTACTAATAATCAAGTTAACTAATTAAAATGATAAGGATTTCTAGAATATGTAAAATAGGTAAGTATGCATGTCGGTTTGTATGTATGAATGGATAAGGTGATATAGGAAACCTCATGCTTTGACAATTAGAATATATGTGTACGTGTATATTATGTGGTGAAATGAAGTTCACCAGCTCATTTTATATCAAATTTGAAGAGGAGTGTATGTGTGTAATAACTTTGTGAAGAAGAAACCTCAAAGCTTGCAAGACTTGAAATTCCAAAGTATAGGATTTGTTGGTTGATAAATCAAAGTGAAGGTTAGTTTGTGATCCTTGCATGTTATTGTGTATCTTGATACGTTTTTCTGTAGAAATCCATGAATATATGATAAATCACCATTGTTGGAGCTTGAAGCTCAAAACTTGGTAAATGGGTTTTATGTGTTTTAATATTTTAATAAGATTTGAGTTATTTATGATGTTTGTGTATACGTTCTATAAAGTTTGTACATGTTTTAGAAGTGTTTGGAATTGAAAACAAAGGTTGATATGAGAATTTATAAGTTTTAGGTCGGCTGTGTTTTGGAGAAGATGATACAGGGAATGACGCGACGCGACGCGTCCAAGGGAGTAACGCGACGCGTTCCTAAAAATCCAACCGGATTCTTAGAATCCGAGACCCAGAATCCGATAACTTAAATCCCGACATTGAAATTCGACCCCTGAGAATCCGACTACCCAGAAATCCGACACTTAGAATCCGAGGGAAATCCAGGGCTTGAAATCCGAAACCATGAATTCCGATTGATTGAAATCCAACATTTGGGCCCAATGTGACGCGTCGGATTGTAGGACGCGACGCGTCCGCGGTTTTTTAGAAAATGCTTTTGTTTGTTGATTCTTTGATGTTGCTTGATATATATAATATCTTATGAGAATTTAACTTAATGTTTATGAGAAATTGAGATATAAATATATGTGGGCAAATATATTTATATATACGACACTGATTTCGTTGTTAATGTATTTTCATGAAACACAAAGACTCAGTAATATAAGAAATCAGAGTTTCACGTTTCGAATCAAGAGGTGAGTGGATGTTAACTCGCGGATGGTAAAGATTATAGTTGATGTTATTGATGTGACGCATGCGTATGTGATTGATAGATGGTTGAGTTTGATTGTGATTGTTGATTGATTATATCTGTTGCATGACTATTTAGCCGATACGCACTCTTTGGATGATATTGAGTTACATTTGAGAAGTCAGCTATACGTAGAATTGGGCTGGGCTCGTCTACTAGTTGGTTGAATAGTGGTAGTCCTCCTGATGCATGTGTTGTGTCAGTGAAGAATTTCACTGTGCCAATTCAGTAGAGGGCTATTGGTAAACTTTTGCTTTGGCCGGCATTGGTTGTAGGTTCTGCGCCGAACCGCTATTCTTCTTGATTGTGTGGTTAGATGCTTTGATATCGATTGTTGATGTTTGCTTTTGTGATTAACTTCTTCACAATTAGCTTCGTGTTAATTCCCCTCAGTTGTTGCTTTTGCAGATTTTTGAGTTGTTGGTTTTTGTAAAAGGAAAGCTCGACCCTACTCTGATATGTTTTGAATTAAAATGAAATGAGCCAGTTTATTATGTAACACCAAGACAATTGTTTTTGTTATTTGTGAACAGATGTTATGGATTATAAATATTTGTATCGTATGTAAAGCAAGTTTGTTTAATTAAGCTTCCACAACGCATTTTAAAAAATAGCTTTCGTTTTCCAGTGTTACAGTTTTGGTATCAGAGCCTTGGTTTGGTGATGCATGCACGGCTAGAGTGTTGCATTCCCAAATCTTGGCTCGTGACGGGTCAAACGTTTCTTCGGTGGAATTAGAGTGAGTTGGAGATGCTTGTGGTAGTTAGGATTTCATGTACTAACGGATTATGCTAGTGAGATTGTGAGATGATGTGATTGTACAGATATGGCTAACAAAGACACCCCTATAGACACTCCTGTGACCCAAGAATTAGCTAGAACTTCAACATTGAATGCGTTGGATATAACAAATCAAACTGGTACATTGGGATGTGAACAGGAGGATCAAAAGAGTAAGTATATTAATAAATTGGAAAGTGAGATGCAAGGACTTTGAGATACTGTGCACCGAATGGAATGAACCCAAAACGTTCAAACTTAGATTTCTCAAGCTATTACTACCCAGACTATAACATTTCTAGTTCCATTTCATCCTATGACACAAGTAACGCAACAACCGTACTTTTATCCAGTCCCATTACAGGGAGCTATGCTCCCGGATTACCAAAGTGCTACCAGGTGGGATAGCACTTCCTCCCAAGCTTTTTCCTTAGCTAAGTTGAATAAAAAGAATATGGAAGCCAAAAACAACATGACCCAAGATTAGATTTCTCAATATAAATCCAAGACTGAATAATACAATACTCAAAAGCTAAAAGAGCAAAGTGGTTAGAGACAAGGGAACTTGAATTGTGGGCCTAGGTTTTTTGGATCTAATCAACAAGCACCACGATGTGGAAAGTGTAAGTCTCGCCACACAAGACCTTTTACATATCAAACTATGTGATGTCTTACATGTGGCCAGTCTGGTCATGAAATGAAAGATTGTTATTTTTCTCGGAAGGTTTGTTGGATTTGTTATGGGAAAGATCATAGAGCGAGGAATTGTAGTATTAAAAGAGAACTTGAGTCTAGATCAAGAGTTGGGGAGCCCTCATCAGTGGTTGGTCAAAAACAAGAGACTCAACATAATAAGCCTATGATAGGTAGATCTAACCGAAGTTCATAGTGGTGTGGTCGGTGCAGATCTGTTCATACAGGGCCTTGTACTCTTCAGATGTTGCATTGTGTTCGATGCGGATTGTATGGTCATGAGATAAATGATTGTATTTATCCTCAAAGTGTTTGTTGGAATTTTCAAAGAGAGGGTCATCAGACGAAGGGATGTTGGGAAGATAAGAAAGTTTGGTCATGACCAGAAGTTGAGGCAATTGGGAGATCTCTGTCAACAAGTTGACAGAAAAGGATGAACCCTACTACGTCTGAGAATAGGGCATTCGATATGACGAGAGATGATGTTACCCAACCAAGAATGATGTAACGGGTACGTTTTAATAAACTCTATACTCGTATATGTATTAATTAAGTTAGAGTTATTTGTTGATATTCTATGACTTATGTGTTATTTGAATTAATGCAAAATGGCATGAAGTACTATAGGAAGATGTTTTTAGATTAATTGAACTACATGTTATAGTATGTATTGATTAAACCGGTAAAAAACAATTGAATTTGTTTCCTCGGATTGATGGGTCAAACGTGGTGGCTCAATATGAGAAGGCTAGATCTATCTTTATATGATTCATGTTTGAAGGTTAGAAGAACTCTGATCAAGGGATGTAAATCTTTCATGGAGCATGTTATTGATAATAAGAAAGAGAAGCAAACTATGATGGATATTTGGGTGGTAACGGAATACCCAGATGTGTTTTCCGATGAGTTGTTAGGATTGTTTTCGGTTTGAGAGGTAATGATGACTTAAATTCGAGACGGTATTTTGTGAATAAGAATTGACTATTGTGAATTGAAAAAAAATGATAAAGAACAAGTATTGATACCATCAAGTACGTGTATCTGATAATGATGTGTCTAAGACAGCTTTTCACACAACGTGGTCATTATGAATTCTTAATTATACCGTTCAGCATAACTAAGGTGTCTGTAGTGTTTATGGATATGATGGATCGAGTTAGTAAACTATTCCCGGATAACCTCGTGATTGTTACATTGACGATATTCTAATCTAATCTGAAATTGAGTTAGAACTTGAGCTTCAATTGAGATAAGTTCTGGGATATGATTTAATACAACGAAATCGTATGATTGTTTATGTTTGGTGGCAATTGAAACTTCATAAGAGGAATTATCTAAATCCATGATTTGGAATTTCGCAGCTGTTGTTTTTGCGCTTAAAATATGGAGACATTATCAATGCAATACCATATGCGTAATTTGGACCGATCACAAGAGCCTACAGTATATGTTTACCCAAAAAGAAATTGAACATGAGACATAGGCGATAGGTAGAGCTGATTAAAGATTATGATTGCGAGACCAGATACCATCCTAGAAAGACAAACGTGGTGACAGATGCCTTGAATTGTAAGGGAGCTGGAAGTCATATTCAATTTATGCGAATAGAAATAGTATTAGATTTAGTGGATAGACTAAAAAATATGCCCAATTGGAAGCTTTGAAGGAAGAGAATATGTAAGCAGAGTTAATGAAGAAAAGAAAAGAAGAACTGAACGACGATTCTCGTGGATTAAAAGTGTATAAGACTCATGTCTGGGTGCCTATGCTTGGAGAATTGAGAAAAATGATTTTAAGAGAAGCACACAAATCAAGATTGTCAGTACACCCAGAAAGCACTAAAATGTATAACGATTTGAAAGTGCTTTACTGGTGGCCAACAATGAAAGCAGCGGTGGCACATTTTGTGGAATCATGTCATGTATGTGCATAAGTAAAAGCAGAACATCAGAAGCCTTACGGATCCTTGAAGCAGTTAGAGATCCCCGAGTGGAAGTAGGAACATATAACGATGGATTTTGTAATAAAACTTCCGCATACTCAGAAGAACCACGACATGGTATGGGTGATTGTGGATCGATTAACGAAAAATGTTCACTTTCTAGCTACCTGTGAGACATTATTTGAGTAATATGGCACAATTGTATATTGATGAGATTGTTTCAAGGCATAGTATACCGTTATCAATTGTATGCGACATAGACTCCAGGTTTGTTTCTAACTTCTGGAGGAGTTTACTGAGAGAGTTGGGAATGAGGATTAATTTGAAACTACTTATCATCCCGAGATGGTCAAACTGAACGAACCATACAGACACTCCAAGATATGTTATGTGCCTGTGTAATTTAGTATAGTGGATCTTGGGATTCGCACCTGTCATTGATAGTATTTGCGTATAACAATTCTTACCACTCCAGTATTGGAATGCCTCCGTACGAAATGTTGTACGGTCGTCGCTGCCGTACTCCGACTTGTTTGTTGGAGGCAGGTGAGAAACAGTTTGTAGTGCCAGAAATTGTTCAGTTGATGGAAGATAAGGTTGTTATCTCCAGAGAAAAGTTGAAAACTACCAGGGATAGGCAGAAGATGTATGCATATCCGTGACGTCGTCCGGTATCATTTGATGTGGGTGAGTTGGTATATCTGAAAGTCTCTCCGTAGAAAGGTGTGATTCGTTTTGGCAAACGCGGGAAGTTAGCTTCCCGTTTTATCGGTCCTTTCCGCATTCGTCAGGTAGTAAATGCTCAGACGGTTACATTAGATTTTCTAGCAGAGCTTGCAGGCATTCACGATACGTTTAATGTTTGTTATCGATGGAAGTGTAGAGTTGAAGATGAGAGTCAGATTCTCCCAGTGTGTGATTTGAAAGTGGATTCAAAGAAGAGACTAGTGGAAGAACCTATTTAACTGTTGGATCGTAAAGTGACCAAGTTTCGCAAGAAGCAGATTTCGATGGTGTTGGTTAAGTGGAAGCACAGTTTAGGTTTTGATTTGACTTAGGAGACTGAGGATGATATGAGAGAGACAGATACCCTCAGTTGTTTGAAGAAGAAAGGATTCTAAGGACGGAATCCTTTTAAGGAGGGGAGATTTGTAACACCCGCAAACCCGGGCTAATCATTAGCGGGTTAGCGGTACGTGATTAAGTGTTTAAATATATTTTATTATGTGGTTATTTAAGTTAATTAACATTACTAATAATCAAGTTAACTAATTAAAATGATGAGGATTTCTGGAATATGTGAAATAGGTAAGTATGCATGTCGGTTTGTATGTATGAATGGATAAGGTGATATAGGACACCTCATGCTTTGACAATTAGAATATATGTGTACGTGTATATTATGTGGTGAAATGAAGTTCACCAGCTCGTTTTATATCAAATTTGAAAAGGTGTGTATGTGTGTAATAACTTTGTGAAGAAGAAACCTCAAAGCTTGCAAGACTTGAAATTCCAAAGTAAAGGATTTGTTGGTTGATAAATCAAAGTGAAGGTTAGTTTGTGATCCTTGCATGTTATTGTGTATCTTGATACGTTTTTCTGTAGAAATTCATGAATATATGATAAATCACCATTGTTGGAGCTTGAAGCTCAAAACTTGGTAAATGGGTTTTATGTGTTTTAATAAGATTTGAGTTATTTATGATGTTTGTATATATGTTCTATAAAGTTTGAACATGTTTTAGAAGTGTTTAGAATTGAAAACAGAGGTTGATATGAGATTTTATAAGTTTTAAGTCCGCTGTATTTTGGAGAAGATGATACAGGAAATGACGCGACGCGATGCGTCCAAGGAAGGAACGTACGCGTTCCTGAAAATCCAACGGATTTCTTAGAATCCGAGACCCAGAATCCGATAACTTAAATCCCGACACTGAAATCCGACCCCTGAGAATCCGACAACCCAGAATTTGACACTTAGAATCCATGGTGAAATCCAGGGCTTGAAATCCGAAACCATGAATTCTGATTAATTGAAATCCGACATTTGAGCTCAACGCGACGCGTCGGATTGTAGAAAATGACGCGTCCGCGGTTATTCAGAAAATGCTTTTGTTTGTTGATTCTTTGATGTTGTTTGATATATATACTATCTTATGGGAATTTAACTTAATGTTTATGAGAAATTGAGATATAAATATATGTGGGCAAATATATTTATATATATGTGACTGATTTCGTTGTTAATGTGTTTCCAGGAAACAAAAAGCCTTAGTAATATAAGATATATGTGTTTCACGTTTGGAATCAAGAGGTGAGTGGATGTTAACTTGCGGATGGTAAAGATTATAGTTGATGTTATTGATGTGACGCATGCGTATGTGATTGATAGATGGTTGAGTTTGATTGTTGACTGTTGATTGTGATTGTTAATTGATTATATCTGTTGCATGACTATTTGGCCGATACGCACTCTTTGGATGATATTGAGTTGCATTTGAGAAGTCAGCTATACGTAGAATTGGGTTGGGCTCGTCTACTGGTTGGTTGAACAGTGGTAGTCCTCCTGAATGCGTTGTGTCAGTGATGAATTTCACTATGCCAATTCGGTAGAGGGCTATCGGTAAACTTTTGTTTTGTCCGGCATTGGTTGTAGGTTCCGCGCCAAACCGCTGGTCTTCTTGATTGTGTGGTTACATGCTTTGATATTGATTGTTGATGTTTTCCTTTGTGATTAACTTCTTCTCACTTAGCTTTGTGCTAATTCCCCTCAGTTGTAGGTTTTGCAAGTTTTTGAGTTGTTAGTTTTTGTAGAAGGAAAGCTCGACCCTACTCTTATATGTTTTGAATTAAAAGGAAACGAGCCAGTTTATTATGTAACACTAAGACAGTTTTTTTGTTTTGTGTGAACAGATGTTATGGATTATAACTATTTGTATTGTATGTAAAGCAAGTTTGTTTAATTAAGCTTCCACAACGCATTTAAAAAAATGGCTTTGGTTTTCCGGTGTTACAAAAATCAAGTCAGAACATGAGATTCAATTGAGACAAGTTCTGGAACGTGATTTAATACAATGGAATCAGATGATTGTTTATGCTTTGTGGCAATTGAAACTTTATAAGAGGAATTATCTAAATCCACGACTTGGAATACGCAACTATTGTAAATGTGATAACACTGTGGAAATTTTATCTATACGATAGTGATCACAACAAATTGCAGTAAGTTTATTTATAGAAAGATTTTAACATGTACTGATACAGTGGTTGGAATCAATCAAAGATAATAATTGTGAGATTTGATATCATCTCAAGGATATTAATTCTGTAATGGATGTTTGGAGTTGCAAGGAAGCTAATTATAATATTTGAATCATATGAAAGGAAAAAGCATTTGACCTAGTGGATAAATTGAAACCTTTACAATTGGAAGCATTGAAGGATGAAAACTTGAAATCATAAATATGAGAAGAGAAAAGATGAATTAATTGCCAAATCATGTGAATTAAAGACTTACGAGTCTCGTGTATAAGTGCCTTTGCTTGGAATTAATTGCCTATGCTTGGAGAATTGAGGAAGTTGATCTTAATAGAAGCCCACAAGTCAAGATCGTCAGTTCACCCAAGAAGCACCAAAATGTATAACGACTTGAAAGTACTTTACTGGTGGCCAACAATGAAAGTAGATGTGGCACATTTTGTAGAATTCTGTCATGTATGTGCATAAGTCAAAGCAGAACATCAGAAGCCATACGAATCATTAAAACAGTTGGAGATCCCTGAGTGAAAGTAGGAACACATACGATGGATTTTGTAACGAAACTCCCGCGTACTCAGAAGAATTATAACATGATATGGGTGATTGTGAATCGTCTAATGAAGAGTGCTCATTGTCTAGCTATATGTGAGACGGCATCTTTGGGCAAACTAG
Organism: Dittrichia graveolens; assembly: GCA_038502395.1. NCBI lineage: Eukaryota > Viridiplantae > Streptophyta > Magnoliopsida > Asterales > Asteraceae > Dittrichia > Dittrichia graveolens. The sequence continues at coordinate 31,840,581 of JARJIL010000006.1, forward strand.
CACAACTATATATTGATGAGATTGTTTCGAGACATGCCATACCGTTATCTATTGTATCTGACCGAGACTCCAGATTCGTTTCTAACTTCTGGAATAGTTTATAGAAAGAATTGGGGACTAGAATTAACTTGAGTACTGCTTATCATCCCTAGACTGATGGTCAGACGAAACGAACCATACAGACACTTGAAGATATGTTACATGCCTGTGTAATTGAGTTTGGTGGCTCTTGGGATTCGCCCCTGCCATTGATTGAATTTGCGTATAATAATTCTTATCACTCAAGTATCATGATTCCTCCATATGAAATGTTGTACGGTCGTCGTTACCGTACCCCGACTTGTTGGTTAGAGGCTAGTGAGAAGCAGTTTGCAGGTCTAGAGATTGTTCAGTTGACTGAAGATAAGGTTGCTATTGCAAGAGAAAGTTGTAAGATGCTAGAGATAGGTAGAAAATGTATGAAGATCCGCGCCGTCGTCTTGTATCGTTTGTTGTGGCTGAACTGGTATACTTAAAAGTCTCGCCGTGGATAGGCGTTATCCGTTTTGGATAGCGGGGAAAGCTAGCTCCTCGTTTTATTGGTCCTTTCCGTATTCGGAAAGTAGTGAATGACAAGAAAGTCACGTTGGATCTTCCATCAGAGTTAGTAGGTATTCACGACACATTCAATGTGTGTTATTTGAAAAAATGTAAAGTTGAGCATGAGAGTCAAATTCCCCCAATGTATGAATTGAAAGTGGATTCAAAAAAAAGACTTGTAGAAGAACCTGTGGAACTTCTAGATCATAAAGTGACCAAAATCCGTAAAAAGCATATTCCTATGGTGTTAGTAAAGTGGAAGTACAGTTTAGGTTCCAATTTAACTTGGGAGACCGAAAATGATATGAAGGACCGTTACCCTTAGTTATTTGAACGAGATGTGATTCTGAGGACGGAATCCTCTTAAGAAAGGGAGATTTGTAACACCCGCAAACCCTGGCTAGTAATTAGCGGTTTGGCGATACGTGTTTACATGTGTTTAATTTATTAATTATGTGTTTAATCATAAATTGAAAGTTAATACCCTATGCTTAGTTAATTAATTACTACTAGAAATTAATTAAAGATGTATGTATGTATGCATGATAGTATGTACATATGCATGTAAGTATGGGCAAAATGGATAAGTTTACATTCCACCTCATGCTTGGTTATTTGAGTTGAAAAGGTGTATATGTGTAGACTTGCTTACCTCTTTTTGAAGAAATCTCAAAGCTTACAACTTGAAAAGTTGAAATCAAAGATTGTTGATTGTTAATTCAATACAAAGATTAGAATATGGTTATGGCATGTTTATGATTATCATGATATACTTTCTTGCTGGGTTTTATGAGCTTATATGTGAATCACCATTAATGGAGCTTGAAGCTCAAACTTATCAAATAGGTTTTGTTTGATTTGATGATTTAAGTGATTAAAAAAATGTTCTTGATGATTATTAACATTATATATGATGTTCATATATGTTTTGAGTGATTAAAAAAATGTTCTTGATGATTATCAACATTATATATAATGTTCATATATGTTTTGGTAATGCTTTTAGTAAGTTTTAAATTCTAGTTCTGGGTATTTTGAATGGGTAAGTTGGCTGGATCAAGAACATGGAAGAAGAAGAAAAATTAAAAAATTATAAATTTGAGGGGCCCAGCCTTTAGGCTTGAATTCGAAGTAGTCTATAGGGGGATCCACTCGAAGTGGTCTATGAGGGGATCCGCTCGAAGAGGTCTTGGCTCGAAGGGGAATCCGCTCGAAGTGGTCTTGCCTCGAAAGGAATCCGCTCGAAGTGTTCTTGCCTCGAAGGGAATCCGCTCGAAGTGGTCTTGGCTCGAAGGGAAAATGCTCAAAGTGGCCTACGGTTCAAAGTTAGAGCCACTCGAAGGCTTAATATGACATGTTTGGCTATTTTTCAGAATGTAGAGCGTTATTTGTTGGATTTTTTGAAATGTATTATATGTGTTACTGTTATATGGATTTATTATAAATATATGTGATATAAATATATGTGGGTGTATATATTTATGAATCGGAAACTAATTTCGGTGTTGCTGTGTTTTTAGGAAATACCAAGGCTCAGTGATATTAGATATCCGAGTACAGCTTTTGAGAACAAGAGGTGAGTGGATGTTAACTCACGGATGGTAAAGGTTATGATTGATATGATTGATGTGATGCATGTGTATGTGACAGCTAGACTGTTTAGTCTGATGCTCATTGCTTCTAGCTTGTTGTATATTATTTATAACTGTTGTATGATTATTTGGCCAATACGCGCTCTTTGGATGATATTGAGTTACGTTTGAGAAGTCAGCTGCTCGTAGAATTGGGCTGGGCTCGTCTACTCATTGGTTGAACAGTTGTAGTCCTACTGATGCATGCGTTGTGTCAGAGGGGAATTTGACTGTGCCAATTTAGCGGAGGGCTATCGGTAAACCTTTGCTTTGGCCGGCATTGGTTGTAGGTTCTACGCCGTACCGCCGGTCTTCTTGGTTATGTGATTATATGCTCTTATATCGATTGATGATGTTTGCTTTCGTGTTTAGCTTCATCTCACTTAGCTTTGTGCTAATTCCCCACCGTTGATTGTTTTTGCAGGTTTGTGTGTTTGAAATGTTTGTAAACGAAAAGTTGACCTCCCGCTCTCATATCGGATTTGTTTTTGAAACGAGCCATATTATATTTTGTTACAATGGATGTTTTGATGATAGTATTTGTAATCAGTTCTAAATATTTGTATTTTATGAAAACCTTTGTTTGATGCTTCCGCAACGTTTAAAAAAATGGGTTAAGATTTACGGTGTTACAGTCAACAAGTAATGTATAATTATGAAAATATTAAAAACTATGACGATATGTATTTTATAGTGACGGTTTTGATCTTCAACTAAAAAAATTTGATACCATTTCGCGTTAGATATTTGCACATGTGCACATACCACTGTCTTTTTTCGAGCACGGGTGCATTTAGGTGCACATGTGCAAATTACAATAGGTGCACATGTGCATATACCACTGTCCTTTTTAGCACATACAATAAAGTCACATATGCACTGTGCATATGTATGCAACCTGTTCATACTACTAGAATTTATTTTCATACAGGTGCTTCTAGGTGCATATATGCACCGTGCATGTGTGTATATATGCACATGCACATGTATACCTAGATGCATGTGTGCACGTGCAACTCAAAGTTGTCTTAGTCAAACTCATTGCTAAGGTTGTAAATGAACCGAATGAACACGAACGGGGCTTGTTCGTATTCGTTCGTTTATCTTTAGCCAAACAAATAAACGAACACGAATGGAATTCTGTGTTCGTGTTCATTCATTTAACTTTAGTAGAATAAATAAACGAACACGAAAGAGAAAGGAACGAGCATTTGTGTTCAATTGTTTAAAAGATTGGTTCGTTCGTGTACATTTTTGTTCGTTTTTAAATATTAAACAAACTTAAACGAAAGAACACATGCTATAATACAAATCCAAACATTATTAAACACAAATAAACACTATATATACGCACACACATATAATATAAATATATATATATAATATAAATGAAAATAAACAAACGGATAACCAAACGTTCATGAACATAAATGAATGAACACAAACAAAAATATTTGTTCGTTTAGTTAAATTAACGAACACAAACAAAGACCCACGTTCGTTCATTTATGTTCGTAAACGTTCATGTATCCTTTTGTTTATGTTCGTTTATATGTATGTATATATGTTTGTGTGTGTAGATAGATATATTACATACACACTCTCTCACACACCCATATATACACGTAGTTAGTGTATATTTATATTTAGAAATGTTAGGTTTGTGTTATATTTGTATATCTATTCGTTCGTTTGTGTTCTTTTTTATGCGGCTAAAGTTAAACAAACGAACATAACATAAATATTCATTCGTTTATCCGTTTGTGTTCAATATTTTGTTTGTTTAAAGTTAAACGGATAAACATGAACAAGTCTCTATTTGTGTTTATTCGTTTAGTTTACACTGTAATGCACGTACAACTTAAAGCTGGTTTAGTTAAACTCAAATTTGGTGCTTATAACTAAAAGCACGTCAATCAATTAAAAAAGTAGTCTTTTAGATCATTTTAGTTATTCTAGTTGTCAAAATGAGAACAATTCTTCACGTTGATCTCCAACAAAATATAAATAATTATGATTAATAAATAGAGAAAGAGGTAAAAATAAAAATAAATAAATAAATAAAGTAATCTTTGCGAAATATAAAAAAACAAAAACAAACGCAATGAATAAAAAAGTTATTGACAAAAGTTAAGAATACAAACCAAAATTCATAATGGTGGGCGCTGGGTAAAACCGAATACGGCGCTCCGCCCTAAATTTTTAATTTTTTCAAAATTACGTTTAATTCTTATTTATTTTATTTAATTAATTAAGATAAGGTAATAATTAATTGGTTTATAATAGTTTTTGCAATACGCGTAATAAAATTGGTTATCAAATAATATTTTCTCTACATTGTGATATGTTATTATATATAATAAGGTATTTGTAATAAATTTTAATACTAAAAAATTTAAAAAGTATATTTATTAAAACAGAAAAGAAAGAAAAAATTCTCAAAGCGAAAGAAGAGAAACTTACTCTATTCTAGAAACAACCCCTTCGTCAGGCGGTGCTTTTGTGGGGGGTGCGCCACCAGAAATCGGGCTTGAAGCTCTCTCCTTGCTCTTAGGACCCTTCAGTCAAACTTCTCCGGTGAGACCTTTCTTTTTTGCCCACTGATAGATATGCCGAAGTACCGAAACTCTCTCCCTTTTTTTCTAATCTTTTATCATAAGATTTATTATTAATCAAATTAATATTGATAAAACTAAATGATAATCATAAACAAAATAAACCGTGAAAGAAGACTTTGTAAAGAAAACAAAAACAAACGGATGGAAATTAAAAAGGAGGCTGGATACATAGATTGGAATAATTTTTTTTTGCTTAGATTCTCAAAATTGAAATAGTTATGATCATTTAAATATTTAAGAGGTAAAAAATAATTAAAAATGGAAAGTTGAATATTTGCCCTATTTGGCCTTTAAGATCTATATTTAAAGATGGAGATATATAAAACCTCGCCATATATATATATATATATATATATATATATATATATATATATATATATATATATATATATATATATATATATATATATATTGAAAAGTTCATTTGAGAACCGTTTTTATTGCGAGAACCAATCTTAGCCGTCTAATTCCCCCTCCTTCAATTGGATTGTCCACCCATGAATTCCTTACATGCACCCTGCCACACCCAATCCCCCCACACTCTTTATCCATGAATTCCATTATCCAAAATAAACAGCTAAGATTGGTTCTCGCGGTTCTCGTAATAAAAACGGTTCTCAAATGAACTTTACCCTATATATATATATATATACACACACCTCTATATATAATTACTAAACTCCTATTGGGCTTAGGAAATCTTATAATGGCCCAATTACAGCAACATATAAAAACGACAATTGCATGTGTTACGGTTGAAACTCAAGCCTACTGCTTTGAACCTTTCATAAGTTACCACTTGCACCGGAGGGAATTTGTATCATAGTACAGCAAATATAAATTATATATAAAACCAGGAATGTAACTATTCATACATTCCTGGTAAATGTTATATATATAATGCGATGTAGTCACAAAAATCAAACTTAGTGATAAGGTATTAAAAGTGATGCGAGTATATGTTACTTCTCAAATGAAAAACCGTCACTAAAACTCCATAGTTACGATTTTTAACTTTGACCATTGTGGAATTAGTAGAGTAAATAATTTTCATTCGGTGATTATATATTAAAATTAACTACTATTACGTTAATTTCGGACGTGTATTGAATAAATACTAAATTTATTCCACATAGAAGTTATAATTTTCACTTATTGTCGTACTAGTTTGATTATGTCTAGTGTTAGACGAGGTGAAAAAAAAGAGTTAATGCATAACAAATATCAATTATTATGTAAAGGGATGAAATAGTATCTGATAAATTACTAAATTAGTAACATTACAGTTTTCAATACAGATCATATACTCACATATATCAAATTACAGGAGTCAGTTTAGATTAAAAAAATGATATATCCTCATACTTTTTTCTAATATTTCATCCTCCTACTCACAGATAACATATAAAGTCCACTAAATATATTTCTTAACTTTCTCTATTAATTTTAACACTTGTAAAACAAGTAGAAATAAAAAATAGAAATATATATCACCTTTTCATGGATTATATTAAGCGGGTTGAAATAGTAAATATCAATTTTTAATGTTTTACGAGGTAAAAAGGTAAAGCGAAGTTTGTTTGCATGGCACAGATAGCAGAGAGCGAGCCTCGTATCTTTTGCATTGGGAAGAAAACCCATGCATCGTTAACAAATCATGATCTTATCATTTACTTGCTTTTCTCTGCTTTTTACACATTAAAGCAGTTGCGTAACCCGATGCCATGCATCTACGTACATAGAAAAATCCCCTTAAATCTTTTGGACTTTACCTTCAACCCAAACAATAGCATCTTTCCAGTTAGAAATAAAAAACACTGGGAAATTATGAAATTATGAATTATCACAAGAAACATATACTCTAAGAAAAATGATAAATTCTTATTTTCTTTTGTTTTACCACTAATTTTTTTTCTTATGATTTTGATATTTATGTGATTTTATGAGTAATAAAATAAGTAAAAGAATGTATCACCTTTCATACTCTAAATCCGTATCTAAACTATCGTTTATATTCACAACAGGACTATGACCTTATTTTCGAGGGGTGGACCTATGCTTACGGTGGTGGTATCACGGGACACCAGCCAATTTTGTCCGCGTAGTGTAAATTTCAATTTTTTCAAGACGGTGCTATCACTTATTTCAATAGTGACACCACTCATTTCAAATCATGTGTCTGCTCCTGCACTTACATATATATATATATATATATATATATGTATATATATATATATATATATGAACCTTTTTTATTGTGAGAATTAAGAAAAAGTAATCTTGACTTATGATTAAATTAAGTCAATGGCAATAACGCTTATCTATACTACTATATAAACCATTTAACATTCTCTCTCCTCTTAAATTTTAAGACTTCTTAAAATTCAATCAATATAAAATCTTGACCCTTCATTTAATCTAAATTAATCTCATCCACTCAATCTTTAACTATTTTATTTTCTACTAATTTAGTTTAACTTTTTATTCAAAATATATTCTCTAATATTAACACAATTATCTACCCACATTAACATAATTTTTAAAATCTTATTAACTCTTCTCTTTATTTCATCAATATAAATCTTTTTTCTTATTTTATTATCTTTTAGAATTTATTCTTAAAATTAATAAAATAATTAGATTTAAATAAAAGAAAATTTTTAAAAAACGTACGTGTTGTTGTAGAAAACGTTTTCATGACATTGAATCGCGCGAATAACATATCATTACATTTTTTAAAGCGACATATTGTAAACAAAAAATTATTTGCCGCCGCAGCATTGCGCGGGTATGATGCTAGTAGCTCTTTAATGACTAAGCATTAAATATCTCTTGGAAAAAAAATAACGCTCATTAAACAACGATTTGTTCATATGGACGCCATCCACATTTGGGTAAATAAATAAATGGTAAATTATATTAAAATACAATAAACTTTGTCTTAATTATCATTGCATATATTCAACTTTATTTGTTTAAAAATAATACAACCAACTTTTATAATACTCACATTGTATGCAACTTGTTGTATACTATCCAAGTTATGACAAAGTTTTTTTATATACAATGGTAACTAACCAACAGACATATAAAAAAGTTGTTTGCATATAATGAGAGTATTATGAAAGTTAATTGTATTATTTTTAAAATTTTAAAGTTGATTGTATACAATGACAACTAATACAAAGTTCATTGCATTTTCATGCAATTTGCCCATATATAAATGAACAAATTACTGTAATTTTTTTTGAACGGCAGCAAAAGACAAGACAGACAGAGTTTTGGTATGACCATCACCCCGTCTTGCAAGCCTAAACAGAAATTTTATTAAGTGAAACTACTAGCAAAATGCTAGCTTCAAACGTCAAAGTACAAGAACACAAGTGCCAAGCACTAGAAGCACAATACTAAAAACAAGATAAAGGAGCACAACACCAATCTACCCATCAATCTTTATAACCAGCAACGTTTACTGAACCAAAAGAATGAAATGGCTTGAATTTGGTTGAAAATCCATACTTCTTTTTCCATATTTACAGCTGCAAAAACCTTGTTATTTCTAGTTTTTCAAACCATCTAAGGATAAATATAGAGTACCCCTAAGAAAGCTCTCAATTTAGCACCTTTATACTTCAACCAACTTCCCCATTAAAAAAAATACGGCTGTGTCGAGATGGCCGAATAATCATAGCCCACCATTCACAAATTTCTTTTAAAACATGACAAGAAATTGGACAGAATCTAGAAAGATGTGTTTCATCTTCGATATATGCATCACAAAAAGAGCAAAGATTAGAAAGTGCATATCCAATTACATAAAATGCATATTCGTTCGTAATCTTCATCACTAAGCATCCAAATCTAAAGGCTAAGATTGGTTTTATAAGTTTTGTATATTAGCCTGGTTCTGTACTGAGCTTTACCGTATTTTATATATATATATATATATATATATATGTGTGTGTGTGTGTGTGTGTGTGTTTCTATTCGGACGTAATCTCAACCATTGATCAACCAAATCTAAAGGTTGGGATTTTTTTATAGGTTCTATATATTAGGTTAGTTTCATACTAACTCTTACCATAGTGGGAAGTTCAAATTATAATGGATATTTATGTGAGAATGAGAAACTTAATACTAACACTTTATTTGATTTGATCGAATGATCTACATTAGTCCTTTCATTTTATTCATTATCCAACAATGATTTTCGACGGTCATGAATTATAAGAGGTGAATTGAAACCATTGGATCTAATGGATCAAAATCTAATTGATGGCTATGATTTGTTTTCTCATTCTCACCTAAATATCTATTCTCACAATAAGACTCATTTATATATATATATATATATATATATATATATATATAGTGAAAAGTTCATTTGAGAAGCGTTCTAATTGCGAGAACCAATCTTAGCCGTTCATTCCCCCTCCTTCAATTGGATTTCCCACCCATGAATTCCTTACATGCACTTTGCCACACTCAATCCCCCACGCTCTTCATCCATGAATTCCATTATCCAAAATGAACGGCTAAGATTGGTTCTCGCAATAAAAACGGCTCTCAAATGAACCTTTCCCTATATATATATATATATATATATATATATATATATATATATATATATATATATATATATATATGGAGCGGTTCAAACAAGAACTGTTTTTCGTACGAGAACTGCGAGAACCATTTCTAGCCAATCATTTAACTTACTGTCTTTTTTATTTATTTTAAATGGGAAAGGGTAGTATGCACATTTTTACATTACCCCCTATTTTCTAAAACTAATATATCTCTAAAATAGAAAAGTGTTAAATTAAGAAAATTATACCAAATTAACGAGAAAATTATGAAAGAACAAATTTTCTCGTTTGAACTCTCCCATATATATATATATATATATATATATATATATATATATATATAGGATCAATATAGAACCTAGTCTTAATCATAGAACCTAAAGAATAAATCTAGACCATTGGATCATTTAAATTAATGGTTAAGATTTGAAGGTGGCAATTTTGTAAATTATATGAAATTTATATTAGGTAACTAACTGCATAATTAAAGGTAAATATGGAATTTTGTTTTGATCCTATTTATGGCTCCACCTTCCGAAAATGAAAAATGAGAACCAAAATATAAATCATTCGGTTATTTGCATGTTAATGACTTAATATTTTTTGCATTTTCGGTTATTTGCATTTTTGTTATCTTCTTTTATGTTGGTCGCATTTTGCATCTTGTATTTTTGTCAAACAATTTGCATTTTTGTTATCTGTTTTTTTTCATTTTCGGCAGCATTTGCATTTTCATCAAATAATTTGCATTTTCATCAAATAGATTGCATTTTTGAAAAAAAATTAGAAAACATTTCAATCCTGGTCTTGAACTATACAGAATAAAAAAAACTGAATTTAATGGTATTTTTTTTTTGCTAAAATTCTTAAACATGAATATATTATGATAATTTGGATGTTTAGTAGGATTTTTCTTTTTTAAAAATGGAAGTTTGGAGGTAGAATGAGAGAAAAGGGTATGAGTATTAATTTGTAATTTTTTTTCCAGCTTTGTCCTTACTCTTGATGTCATGTGTCATCACCAGATTTGTTCTTTAGGTTCTATGAATAAGCAATGTTCTATGTATAACCTCACCCTATATATATATATATATATATATATATTGAAAAATTCATTTAAGAAGCATTTTTATTGTGAGAACCGCAAGAAACAATCTTAGCCGTCCAATTCCCCCTCCTTCAATTGGATTGCCCACCCATGAATTCTTTACATGCACCCTGCCACACTCAATCCCCCCACGCTCTTCATCCATGAATTCCATTATCCAAAATGAACGACTAAGATTGGTTCTCGCGGTTCTCGCAATAAAAACAGTTCTCAAATGAACCTTCCCCTATATATATATAGTGTGGGCAAAGGAACGAAACAAGCGGAAGAACAAATTCCTTTATAAAAAGTTGCATGCATAGCTTTTGTGATTTTCATGGATAAAAAAGAAAGAATCTGATGCCTAATATTTTCAAATTAAATAAGCTCCATGCATGACTTCTTATCTATCAACATTCGGCATTGACCGATGTTTGACCCACCTTAAGGGTGAAGTGGTCATCTTTCGTTGCCCTATCCCATTTATCATATTAACATCATATAAGCTTTTCTTTCTTAACATAATCTATATCTTTATATTTTTAAAACTATAATAGTAATCATCTTTCCTAGAGTTAAAGTTGCGGAATAACAATAATGTTTTCCTAATATTTCATAATGGTAGGTGACGTTTTTTTTAGTATCACATGCCCATCAAACATACAAAAAAACATGTTATTATGCCATTTTTCTAACACATCTTTCCCTTAATATATTTGAAATATTTTAGTTCGATAGATATTTATGGTTTTACATATTTCATGTTTTATTGGAAATTTTAAAATTATACGTTTGAATATGTGTAACTAGTTCTAAAGGTTTTATAAAAATTGTTGTAGATTCATTAGACAAATTATAAACGCTAATTAATTAAATAATATTAAATTTCATATTGTTACTACCTTAAACCCCAAGATATATTAAAATACAAATGCTTCATTAAAGGAGAGTATTTTTCATAGATTTTTGACAAGTGTTTTTGTGATTAGAAGTGTTCTTCTAATGTATGTCAAAATATTACGAAAAATATTTTATGAAAACCAAAATGTGATATTTCGTTTAATTTGGGGACTTGATACAACACATGAAATAGTAGGGTAATTATTTTAGGAAATCATGTATCCGGATAAAGTATCTTCAAGTACGAAGTTGATCATGAAGATGGATAATGATATGAAACTTCTATACTTAGATATTTGTAGAAATTTAAAATAGGTGTTTTACACTCGTAATAATATTGGGTTTGATAATATCAAGTTCCATCATTGAAATTAATGATATGAAAAAATCCGGTTACTTTTATAAACTTTACAATTCTTATTATATAAGTCAGTTTTAGACTTATGCATCTTTACTTGAAACTAAGGTTTTAACTGAGTAGTTGGGTTTTGACAAAGTCAAAGGAGAGGTTTAAGTAATGTGGGGTTTTATAAAGGTTTATGGGAGCATTAGACTTAGGTTAAATATTTGTCGGGGACAAAATAGATTATTTAGTAATAAATTCTTAGGAATTAAGATCTGAGATCTTAATAGAAAATAAATGAAATAAATAATGTAGCAACCAGAGGTAATTTTTATAGAAATTATATACATATTTATTATTATTTATAATGGGTAGAGATCAAGTAAAAAGAATTTTATGATAAAAAGGGTAAGAGGCAACAATAAAAATTCTTTTTATTGATTAAAACTAGTTTTTTATCGATTTATTTTGATAAATCCAACATATTCATCACTATTTACAGAGCAAAAGAGATTTTCAATTACATATTTTGAAACCAAAATTTTGGAATAATTTGTTGATAACAAAATGCTTTCATCTAAAAAGTAATGAATATGTTTGATTCATCAAAAAGAAATCGATGAATAACTAGTTTTAATCAATAAAGATGATAAACTAAAAATTATCAGTTGATATATATACTAAAAAATTATCATTAATCATCCCTCTTACACTTTTTACTTTAATTTCCTTTTTATTTGATCTCTTCCAGACGATTAAATATTTAAATTGATATTATTGAGCATTTTGTGGTTAAAGGTTACAATTTTGATGGAATAATAGTGTAGGGACTAAAGGGGTTTAAAAGGGAAACATTAGGGATTACATTAGAGATTTAAGAGGCTAATGACATATTAGGGTTAAACCTTTTTCGCAAGCATTTGCATTCATGGCAGTTCTATTTGGTGTGTGTGTGCTCTCGGTCGACAAAGGGAAATAAGAAGGAAGATAGAAATTCTTTGGGGTTTTGTGACGTTAATTGATCAAGTATTTTAATCTTAAACTATGTTCAACATATGACTATTTACAAGGAACTAATTGTGGTTTCTTGGATCGAATTCTGATCGAACAATGGTTTTGGGTTTTCGTCGAAGGTTTCTAATTAAAATAGCGTATAATTGATTTAGTTTTTCGTGATTAATCTCAAAATTGATACTTAGGGTTTGATCCTTGTTGAATTCTAGAAACAATTAGGCTGTCAATGGGGCAGATTGGATTAGATCTTTTAAATATCTGACCTTACCCGTAAATCCATTTAATTGGATTTAGATCTGACCCATTAACATTATGATCAATTTACTTGGATTTGGATTAAATCCGTTACTAATGGATCTTGACCCATAGTGACGCATTTAATATTGTATTATTTTTAGTATAATTTATCAAATATTTTTTCAACCACTACCCCCACCCTACGTCCCTACCCCACCCCACCACACCACACCACACCACACCGCCACCCCTACCCCCACCTATCCCTACCCTACCCACCCCACCCACCCCATCCCTAGCCCCCACCCACCCCTACCCTTACCCCAACAGCGTCACCACCAACACCGCCGACCACCAACTGAGGAAGAATGAATGTTCTGAGGCTGAGATTCTGCCTTGAATTGCTAAATTGTGGATAACACGGCCCGTGTTGACCAAAGTTGACCATAGGCGTGTAGCATATACACGGGGGAGGCAGAATGGAATGTACACGGCTACCTACACGGGCCGTGTTCAAGGCCGTGTAGGCCTACATGGCCATGTAGCAGGGTGTGTTGGCTGCCGTTTCTCGCTAGGCTTGATACTTTTTACGGATCTTCGTCTTTTATACTTTATTTATCATCGATCCATCATCCTAAGCCTACAAAACAGATTTATAAGATATTAGGCATCAAATCGCGTAAATCTGCCAATAAAAGTGCCAAAATACGGGAAATCCATTATAATAAATATCTATAATTCAGTGCATATCAAAATCCCCACACTTAAGCTTTGCTTGTCCTCAAGCAAACTCTAACGTAACAATCAACCCAAAAAACATAAAGTAACCTTAATTAGTGCAAAAAGGTATCCTTCCGACAAATTAAAGATCTAAAGACATAACAGATATTTGAGCAAAGGACTAAGGACACACTTTCATATCTAAGCAAGCCTAACACGCACACAAGAATTCTGACAAGCACCTGACTTCATACCTCACCAGGTGGTCTCTCAAGCACTCACTCTGTATGTATATCATGGCATGTGTATAAGTGCAGTGATGCTTAATTGAAGCAGAGATAAACATAAGCTTGATCATACATCAAATCTCCACCAAATAACATGAACACATGCAAATATCAAGAGGTCTTTGATTGGGTTGCAACGTGGCTGTGGCTATAGGTAGGATAGAGGGAATTTAAAGGTGGAAAAAACCAAAATCTAGAAACCGAATTTAAAACCATATAAGCTGCTATTATTGAAATTAAACAGAACCACTACAATATTTTTGCTGAAGAACACAGTTCACCGAGTAGTGATGGAATCAGGCCCGTCCAAATGTTGGTCGACATCCAGAAGAAACTAACAAAAAATCGCAACTCAATGTATGACAGGCCTAAAAACGACCAAGCAAAAGCATGCCAAGCAACTGAAGTTCTCATTTTTCTCATTTTTTTTCAAACCCAGTCGTACGTAACATAAACAGAACAAAGCAAGGGACAAACGAACTTTCCATGTCCCGCTAATTGGTGCATGACCAATTGAAGGGTAGAATACAACTAAACGTAACTAAGTAGCTCAAACGGGTCAAATTGGCTCTGAAAACTTAAAAACAAAAATAAAACAAAAACATGGATCACAAGGGTGGTGAAATGAAAGTCTAAGGCTCAAATTGGCAACTAAGGAAAAAAAAGATATGAAAAGTGGCTAAAAACAAAAGCAAAAAGGCTAAATTGGGTTTCCTAGTGCCTCTATCATGTAAATGCAACACATTCAGTTCATGGTCTTGAAATGCATGTTATAAGCAAGTTCTATCATCAAAGCAACAATCAGCATGTATATGAGCAATTCCATAAGCTAACTGAATCAAGAAACGAAGTGTTGTGGCTCAAATGCTCAGGAATGCAAGTGTAGGTGTGGATGTGCATTTGAAGTCAGATAATTAACAAAACTCAAATGATTTATGAAAAGGCAACTTCATGAAAGTTATTTGTGGTGCAATCCTCCTAGTGTCACTTTACTTAACAATCTGTGATGCGAGAGGATCTAAAATTATCCAAAAAGATACAATTTTGCGAAAATTTTTGGTTAAAATCCATTTCTAAGCTGTTATGCGCGCAAAAGTATGCAAAAGGACAAACACAGCAAGAAAATGGCAAAATATAAATCCCTCCCCACACTTAAGTTGTACATCGTCCTCAATGTACCAAAAAGATAAGCAATAACCATAATAGTGTAGGAGAAAGGGAATCGAGAAACTCCCCTGTTTTATGAAGTTGACAGAACAAGCGGTCTGTAATTCGTCCAAAATTTCTCAACAAAACGGCGTATCATAATACAATCCAACGCCAATGGTTCCTCAAGCAAGGGAAAAAAAGAACGGATTAGCACAAAAAGAAGCAACACAAACAACCAACAGAAATACATAGATACCCGAATAATAATAATATAAAACATGGTTCGTACAAATATAATTACCAAAACCATACAACCATGAGAGTTAGCCTAAAGCTAAACTAATACAAACTACTACGAGGCTTGTACACATACAAAAACAAAATCGGTACAACCTCAAACTAAGCTATACATGTCCAAAATATACAAAAATATGTGAGACGGGGCCATCAGACTAGGCTTCTCATGTGGGTGGTGGTGGCGGTGGGTCATCCTACTGTTGCTCTGGGTCACCGAATGCTGGGGGAGGCGGGACCTCTAGGCCCAAGTGGCCAGCCACGGCAAGAAACACCTGGCTCATCCAATGCATCTGGCCACGCAACTCATCGACCCGGTGCTCCAGCCTCTCAAATCTAACCGCAGCGACTCCTCCCTGCGGCCCTCTAAATAGAAAACGCTACTGCGGCTGCCTACGGTCTGCCGTTCCTCCAGCCGGAGCATCTCCCCCGGCCTCTCCCTCTGCTGCGCCCCCTGGAGCGCCCTCTGCCTCTCCTCCTGCAGGCTGCCCCTGCTGTTGCTCTGGAGCCAAGGCTGCCTCTGGCCATCTAAGAACTGGAAGCCGCCCTCCGGACGCTCCCGGATAACCTCCATATGAAGTAAAATAGTCGAATTGATAAGTCGGGTGCCCGGGAACTCCTCCATGATAGAAGCTGGTGGACTAGAAAGGATGCCATAAGATGAGGCAAGGCGCGTAATGAAAGATCCACCGCAGATAGGGCTGTTGACCCTTTTGGTCTCCATGCTGGAGAGGTAGGAAGCCAACATGTAGGCCACGTTGCACGTGGTAGGGACAGTGAAGCAATATAAAAAGAACAGCTCAGTCATAGTCACCACCCCTGTACTGTCTCTCCTGCCCGCAATGGAATGGGCAAGGGCTATGTGGAGAATGCGGAGAAGAGGGTCGCAGAGAGCTGTGCTCTTGGTCCTCGTCGGATAGTAAGGACCCTCTCCGATCTCTGGCCAGTATGCTGCCAAAGATAACCCCTCGGGAAACTCAATGATGGCCTCTGTGAACAGGTCAGTAGCAATCTCCTCCTGAGTGTATAAACCCATGCGGACCCCAAACTCGGCCAATGATGTCCTGGCCAGCCCACCCAGACGAAATGTAAGAGTGTGTGGGTGGGTAACGCTCCTGACCGGCGTCTGGAAATGAACATTAGAGAGGAACTCGTAACAGAGCTCCTTGTAGACCACACGGCAAATAGAGAAAATCCGTTCCCAAACAGGGCCAATCATGGCCCGAGCCCGCTCTGCCAGCTGCAGAGCCTGCAAAGTATCCCAACAAAGAGTCCGAGGAACCTCGAACTTACGCTGCATGAGCGTAGCTAATCTATCAATGTGGTCCTCATCCTTGAATCGCAACCACTCGTGGACCAGCGGGACCTCCTTGTCAATGCCCAAAGAATCAGGATCAGACGGAGGCGGAGTCGGAGGGCCACCGCGCAAACGCTTACCCCTACCGGGGCCCTAGGGAGAACTGGAAGCCATCTATGTACAAAGCAACAAAGTATAAGATCAGAAACGCAAAGATGAGAAAAAAAGATCAATTGAGGGCGCGGTGAAGCGCGAGTATGAAAAATGTGAAAACAGTTGAAAATGTGCCAAACAAGGGCTAAACACAGGCAGTGTAGAAGTACACGCCCCGTGTACCGTGCATGAACACAACCCATGTAGGGCACAAAATGCCCGTGTAAGGTGGATAAACACGGCCCGTGTAAAGGAACACGGCCTGTGAAGAACCCTAGACCAGAAAGCTTATTAGGGCAGTACACGGCCGTGTACCAAAGTACACGGGCCGTGTAGGGCATTCGGCGAACAGAAACTTATTAACCCTCTAAAATTACGCTCTAACCTAAAATCACGATCATTAAACTCAAATTAAAGGTTCTAGGAGTGATAAGGAGCAAGAGAAACATACCTTTGTGCTTTTGATCGACGGAAAACGAGAAGAAGAAGAAGAATAACGGTGGCCGGTGATCGTAGAGAGAGAGAGAGAAAGATAGTTTGTGGTGGTGGAATGAAAACGGGGTGTGTTGAGGAAGTATAAGTCGTGTACACAGAACACGGCCCGTGTACAGGTACAAGGCCCGTGTATAGTAACTCAAACACGACCCAGGGAAGGGGTCAACACGGCCCGTGTTGTGTTACACGGCCCGTGTATGACCCATTTGCAGAACTATGAATTTTTCCAGTCTCTTAAACAGCACTACATTTTTTCTCAAAACTCCAAACTCAGCAGTTTATAAACTCAAACAAACTCTATAGAATATAGTTCAAGCGCATGAATAAAGGAATATGAGTTCATTTATCTTTTCCGCGCGCAAACGCAAACATTAAGCGCACCATAACCCGCAATCGCAAGTGAAATTATGAATTGAACATGCAAACAAGCTAAGCATACTAAAACTAACTAGCAAATGCAGAAATATAAATGTCCTAGCATGAAAGTCAAGCATACACGCATAATCAAAAAATTGACTAAGCATTTTCAAAAATTGACTTCTAAAGGACGCGAGATGCGTTTAGCACACGCAACAAGCCTTTTAAACCTCTTGGTAGCCCGAGTGGACGAGTGAAGTCTCGTGAGGGTTTATAGAAAACATACCCACAAAGTTTTGCATAAAATTAAAATTACACTACAGCACAGGTTGCCTCCCGCGAAGCACTTGTTTTTGTTCGAGTCACTTGCTTGACTCTAGCATTAATATCCAGACATTGAAGTGCAAACCCCGTCATTTGCAAGGAAATGAGGGTGGAGATAGTGATACACACCTGAGATGAATGAATTACCTACGCAAGGCGCATCAGGTTGTACCAAGTGACAGAAATACCTGGTTGCATCAACCGTTGGTCCTCATGCAGAATGGACAACAGGATCGTCTTTTGTCTCTAAGTAGTACTCCAGCACATTTTCAGGGTAGTTTAAGATGTCATCCGCGCAGTTCTCCACATCTTCACTTTCCAACAGCTCAGGACCTGAAATGTCCTTCGGTTGTACAAGAGAAGCATGATTTGATGCTTGTTCTACAATTGGAGATACAACTTGGATTTGTATAGCATGCGTTGTTTCCCCTTCCACTAACTCTTCCATATATGAGATTTCTTCCTGCAAATCTGAGAAAAAATCATCATCATCGTCAGGGTAATTATATTGGATTTGCGAACTTACCTCTACATATTCGAGCATAAGAGGTCTGGGTTGCACGGTACTTGCTGGGCCTAAGCCGTCATGTGCCTCACCAAATTCCTCTAACATCTTTAGAATTTGACCTACTTGTGCTTCCAACTTTTCCAAAGCATAGGTCTGCTGATTTAGAGTTTCCTCTTGTGCTACCATCTTCCCTTCTATTTCACCAACAGATCTCATTACCAATTCTTCAAGATCAGGTTGGGCATGTTCATAACATGGAATTAAGTCAGGAGGGTTGGGTGGACCATATGTGTACTGATCAAATTGAGAATTCACCCGAACAACTGCACTATTTTTCATCCGTTCTAAGGCTGCGTCAGCTTTCTCTGCGTAGTGTTGTATTAACTCATCTAGGATGGACTTTGGTTTTTCAGAGGAAGTTAGCTGGGGTTCGGTGGTAGGTTGGTAATAAGAGTATGGTTTTATGTAGTCAAACCTACCAAAACACCTTGGACATCTACATGCTGTGCTGTAACTACAAAATGACTGATTTTCTTGATGATCCATGAACCTGCAAAAGAAATAGCAGAAACAAACAACCAGCAGACAAAGAGTACAAAAAACAAAAAAAAAATAAAAACAAGAAACTAAAATATGCACAAAATGACTAAATTAACAGCTTTGGTCTTTCTTAGAATCACCGTTCCCCGGCAACGGCGCCAAACACTTGACACGCGCGTACCGGTGTATATTTTAAGTGTAAATATTATAGAGTACACACGGTGTTTTAAAAGTGGTTTCACCTTAAAAGTAGACTACACGCGTGATAGGCAAGTATCACATATCCGTATATAGTATAGCTCTTTTGGTAAGACCGAGTATCGAACTCAGGGAACGGAGGCTCCTAATAACCAACCTTCACTATTATCTAGTTGACAACAGGGCAAGAACCGAAACAAATGAAAGACTACAACTAAACGACTAAAAACAAGGAAACAAAGACAACACAGGAGCAATGCAATAGGAGGGAATTCAAAGCAGGAAGGTACTCATTCGGATTAGATACACTCTAGTCAAGTGTATTAAAATACATAATCATGTGATACGACTATATTGACTTATTAAGCACATAGGATATGAAGTATACACGTTCCAATTAGTAATTCATCTATAGACACAACGAATTACACCAAACACATAAGCATAACTTCTTGACGCATAAGGCTTTTAAACTGGAAAATAATACTAAATACCCGATCATATATGGAGATAAGATATCATGACTCAACCCGTGATTACCAAATCATAAGCATAACTTCTTGATGATTCAAACAACACACCAAACACAAATGAGCATAACTTCTCATAGCATAAGGACACATACTTGGTTTAATATCCGAAATCCCAAACCATCATCCACGAACCTCATGTAATGCCACAAATCCACATACCAAGTCTAACTACACCAAGATCCACCAACCTAGTGCCAATCTTAACATAACTTAAACTTGTTTAAATATACATACACTTGAAGATAAGCATTTCACACATAAAGTCAACCTAACATAAATGCATAAAACACTCACATAGGCTGGAAATAACATCAATACCACCAAATATAGTTGTCATTGAATCAAACACAATATCATCCAAGTCAACAAAAGTCAAACCATCATAAATACATAATACAAACAACTAGAACATGTCTAACCCAAATGAATCGAAGTATACAACTCATAGTTCCTAAAAACAAACCCAAATCATACAAACAATCGGATTCATTATAATCAAAAAGGAGAGATTATACCAAACCCAAAATAGAGACAAAATGGGATGTACAATGAGCTACACACTCCATTCTAAGCTTGAATAACCTTCTATTGCACCAAGAATCACCCTCCAATCATTTGGAATGAAAGGAGGAGCTTCAGAGTTGCTGGAACCAGAGAAAAACGAGAGAAAACAAACTGAGGAAGAATGAATGTTCTGAGGCTAAGATTCTGTCTTGAATTGCTAAATTGTGGATAACACGGCCCGTGTTGACCAAAGTTGACCATAGGCGTGTAGCATATACACGGGGGAGGCAGAATGGAATGTACACGGCTACCTACACGGGCCGTGTTCAAGGCCATGTAGGCCTACATGGCCATGTAGTAGGGTGTGTTGGCTGCCATTTCTCGCTAGGCTCGATACTTTTTACGGATCTTCGTCTTTTATACTTCATTTATCATCGATCCATCATCCTGAGCCTACAAAACAGATTTATAAGATATTAGGCATTAAATCGCGTAAATCTGCCAATAGAAGTGCCAAAATACGGGAAATCCATTATAATAAATATGTATAATTTAGTGCATATCAACCACCACTGCCGGCCGCCACCGCCGACTACCCGCTGCCGCCACCGC
Organism: Dittrichia graveolens; assembly: GCA_038502395.1. Lineage (NCBI taxonomy): Eukaryota > Viridiplantae > Streptophyta > Magnoliopsida > Asterales > Asteraceae > Dittrichia > Dittrichia graveolens. The sequence goes on from JARJIL010000006.1 coordinate 31,861,550, forward strand.
CGGCCACTACCCGCCGCCGCTAACACCGTCTCCACCACCATCGCCGGCCACCACCACCACTGCCCACCAGCCGCCGCCACCTTCACCGCCGGCCACCACCCGCCACCGCCGACACCGTCACCACCATCACCGCTGGCCACCACCGCCTCCCACCAGCCGCCGCCGCCGACACTGCCACCACCACTACCGTCACCGCCGACCACCCGCCGCCACTATCATCACCACCGCCGCCGCCGACCACCAGCCGCCTCTACCGCCACCACCGCCACCGTCGCCACCGTCACCCCCACCACCATCACCGCCGACGCTATCACCACCACCGGCCGCCGCCCCTCCACCGTCACCGCCGGCCAGCACCCGCCAACACTGTTACCACCGCCACCATCCCCCGCCACCACCACCCCCTGCCAACACCATCATCACCACCATCGTCGACCACCAGCCGTCGCCTCAACCGTCATCGCCGGCCACCATTCGCTTACACCGTCACCGCCGGTCACAACCCCCCGCCGCCTCCGCCGACACCGTCACCACCACCACCGCCGCCGACCATTAGCTGCCGCTATTGTCATGACCGGCGGTGTCGGCAGCGACGGCGGGTGGTGGTCGGCGTGACGGTAGTAGCGGTGGTGACGGTCACGGTGGCGGGTGGTCATCGGTGACGGTGGTGGTGGTGACGGTAGCGGCGGCGGCGAGTGGCCAGCGGTGACGGCGGCGGCGGGTGGTCGCCGGCAGTAACGGTGGCAGCGGCGGCGGCGGTGGCGGTGACAGTGTGTGGTGATCGGCGGCAGCGGTAGCTGTGGCGGTGTCGGCGGCGGTGGCGGTGGCGGCGGGTAGTCAGCGCCGGCAGCCGTGGTGACGATGGTGGTGACGGGTGGTTAGCGGTGACGGTGGTGGTGGTGACGGTGGCTAGCGGCGATTGGTGGTCGGTGGCGGCGGCGGGCGGTCGGCGGTGACGGTGGTGGTGGCCAGCCGTGACGGCAGCGGCGGGTGGTGGCGACGGTGGCGGCGGATGGTGGTCGGCGTCGGTGGTGGTAACGGTGGTGATGGTGACGGTGTCGACGGTGATGTGGGCGGCGGCTGGTGGTCTGCGGTGGTGGTGGTGATGGTGTCGGCAGAGGTGACGATGACGGTGGTGATGGTAGTGACGGTGGTGGCCGGCGGTGGTGGTAGTGACGGTGGTACCTGGCGGTGGTGGCCAGCGGTGTCGGAAGCAGCGGCGGGTGGTGGATGGCGTTAACGGTGGCGGTTGCTGGTGGTCGGTGGTGGTGGTGGTCGGTGGTGGCCGGAGGTGGTGGTGGTGACGATGTCGTTGGCGGCGGCGGCAGGTGGTGGCCGGCGGCGGCGGGTGGTGGCTGGCGGTGATGGTGGTGATGGCGAGGGCGGATGGCGGATGGCGAGGGTGGCGGGTGGTGATTGATAAATTGATAATAGTTGATGGTTAAAACTAAATTGTAGCTTAATATTAAATGGATCGACCCACGTAGTGATCCAATTAAATGAGTCGACCTATTGGATCTCTTATTGGGACGATAGATTCAATATTTAGACCCATTGGATCCAATAAATGGGACAGATCGGATCGGATCTGGTGCAAGATCTGACCCATTGACAGGCCTAGAAACAATGGTATAAGACTCATAAGTTATGTTTGAGGATTACATTGTGAATCGAAATCTCTAATAGTTGATGTGTTCTTGGATTTCCAAGTGGAAGGTAACAATCGTTGATTATATAGCTATCTATCTCAAGTACTTCGTGATCCCAACCCACTGCCCATGCATTGACTTCGCGATCTATAGTTGTTGGGTGTGTGAGCTTCGCGATTCCCTTGTTGTGTAGGGAACTCACTTCGTGATCCATGGATGGCGTGAGTGTTGGCAATAACCAACCTCTCCCTCTTTTCTTCTATTCACCATCTTAAGGATGACGTGACTAAAGGATGGCATGACCATCCATTGAGTAGCTAACTTGGCTATTGATTCATGTGTAGTGCTTGGACTTTTATTGTTAGACTTATTTTTATTAGAACTCATTTATTCGTTTTGGTTTCTCAGTAGACCTTTTGCGGTTCTCTAAGTTCTACATTCGAATCTGAGGTGATTTAGTAGTTTTACAAAACCAAGTACATAGAAAAAATATATAATTTCAAATGCTTTATCTAAAATTGTATTTAATGGTTAACATGTTAAGTGTTTTACTTGCACAAATATTATTCACGTATGCTTACAAGTTTGTGATCGCATGCTACGATTAATTTTATTGTTAGACTTATTTTTATTAGTAATTTATTTTTTAGGTTTATTGGTAGACCTTTCACAGTTGACTCGGCTCTACATTTGAATCTAAAGTGAGTTCAGTAGTTTTACAAAACCGAGTACATAGACAAAATATATATTTTCAAATGCTTTAACTAAAAATGTATTTAATGGTTTAACATGTTAAGTGTTTTACTTGCACATATATTATTCATGTATGTTTACAAGTTTGTGATTGCATGCTATGATTACATATGACTTATACAATTAATTCTATTATTTATATTCATGTACATGGTTTGCTGGGGCAGGGGTAGTGACATTGCATGCTCACTTATGATTTAGGGGCCTAAGGTTGGTTTTAGTGACCTTCTAAGAATAAGTCTCGGCCACATACGGAGTTGTGGGGTTTCTAGATAGCCTTTGCGACACTTCGTATACGGATTCAGATGTGTCCGTGTACTGGAGTGATGTAGGCCGAACTGTGGGCCTTATCTGTAACGCCCCAATTTTCAAAATTTCAAAAGAAAGCTTTAAACAAAAGCTATTAGACTAAAAACAGAATTTAATAAGCTGATGGAAACACATAAAATATATTTGAGCCCTCTGGTTCATACAAAAAGTGGCACCACCACAATTATAACAAGAACAGTTTCCAACAAGCTTGCTATCAATGGAAGCAAATAAACCATTTCGTTTATACCCTCGGGTTTGTATAAAAATATTGCGCGCATTTAAATCAAAAGTAATTCCATTGCACAAATAGGAGCGTTATTGTTACAAAATACATTTTGAGCAGCTAACCATCAACAGTCAAACCGGGGTCTTGCTTTGGTGCTATCACAACCTGCACAACACAACAAGCAGTATCTGCTAAGCTACTAGAGCTTAGTGAGAAAGCTAAACTATAAATCATATAAGCATGCGCATACACATATACGAATGCCGTAACAGTTCTTATGGATACAGTACTACACCATCTTAGCATCCGCCAAGAAGGCTAAAACGCTGTGGTAGCTACTAACTGCACCAAGCTGTGTGCTACCCTCTCCGTGATCCTCTGATCCATATAACACATTGTAATGCATCACACATATCACAGATATGAATCAAAGTTTAGAAAACTCATACAGAGTTATTCCAGATATACTCAGAATACATCAAACAATAATTCCTACAGATATATAATCATGGTATTAATCACATAATCAAACTCAACACTTAATAAATTGAATAGGGGCAAGGAACGCCCGTACCCCCTAAGGCACGCCCGTGCCTCTTAGCCCAGGCCCAGAAACAAAGCCCAATCAAGCATGGGCGTACCGGGCCAAAAGCACACCCGTACCCTAAATAGGTACGCCCGTGTCCCGGTACGCCCGGACCTCATGAACAGAGGCTGTCACAGCCACTAGGCATGGCCGTACCCTTCAAAGGCATGCCCATGCCTTTCTGGTTTCAGCAACAGTTTGCCGACTGTCTTGCTGAACTCCAGCTAACTCACCAAAAATCACCATGTAAATTCATAAAAACGCTAGTGGGGTGTTTGGAAGTGAAATAAACAACTTCTAAGCAGTAAACAACAATCATAACATCACTAAATCCTTGATTCGCCATGAATCAACTTAAAACCCATAAAAACTTCAAGAACATGGTTAACAATCTTACCTCAAGCTTGTATGAATGCTATGACCGATTGTTACCACTTGATTCTAGCTGTTCTTGATCAAAATCCAGAAAGAAACTTGGTTGGAATTGGCTTACGAGAGTTTGGAAGTGAAATTTGAAAAGTTTGATTAAATCTAGTCAACACTAGCTATATATAAACAAAACTTTGGAAATTGACACAATAGGCCCCTCAACTATTCTTGTTTCATTTTGATAACTTTAACCCCTCAAGTTTCAAAACATCTCCAAATCTTAATTAGGAAATCACCAAAACTATAATACTTGTTCAATTTATAAATCATGAAATTTCAAACTTCGAGTGTTACATTATCATATATCACGTGGTTGTAAGGAGGATATGACGGCAATTTCCAATTGTACTTGCATCTGAATGAAAACGCGGTACTCGTACCTACACATTCAGAGTAACAAAATCATCGTCAAATCTACACTCATGCACAAATCGGGAGTAGTTACCCAATCAATGCACTGGTTGCTTAGTGTGTAATAAGTGAATAAGTTACCTAGTTGGCGGGGGCTTAATGGCTAGGAAAAACTTAGCAGGTAGATATAGGAATAACAGTATGCGGTATATGATTGCCATGCGGTATGTTAATGGTTTTCATATACAATGTTAACTTATACGGTTGTTTAACCCATATATATTTGATATACATTATGCGGGATTCTGGGGAATGGCCAAAGATCATACGGGTTGGGTATGGTTATATGATAACTGTTTTAATGTTTATCTTTAGTACCTTTTTACGGGTTTTGTTTACCTAACCATATCGACTCATGAGGCGTAAACTCACACTTGTTCTTTTGAAATGTGTCTTGTAATCTTGTAGGTGGCTTAAAGTTTAGGCTTGGAGAGATGGGTTACTCTTGGGTAGTTAGTTATGCTAGACGATACCAATGAAATTTTAATATTTCATTTACTGTATGGAATTGTAACGGTTTTTAGGTCTTGGTTACGGTGTGACACTATGGTTTTTGTCGGTTAGCATTTATTGTACTTATGGTTTAAGACTTCCATTGCAAATGATAGATTAATATTAAAAAAATTGTTAAATGAAATTTTTGGAAATCACAGTGTTACAAATAATCATGTAGTAGATAATAAATGTTCAGGGAACATGGAAAGTTATTAGGTTGTTAGATTTAAGAGAATATATCGTCCGATCGGAATCTTTGAAGGAATCCAAATTGCTCATCCAGGTGTTAGGAGAAGCATTTTCATAACACAATCGACATTCAAATTTGAGTTAGACCAAATAATGTTTCAAGGGTTGAAACAAACTTCCATAAAATCGGTATTGACTTTAATAAAATGTTATTATTATATATTAAATATAATGTCAGTATTTTAATAAGGAATTGTTTAGGGAAATAATAAGTTAGATATTGAATATCTAAAAGTCAAAACTAGATAAGTGTTCTGGGATCACTTGGAATCTTGTTTTGAGTTTGCAAGGGTTGCAAACAAAAAAATTATTATTTGGAAATAGTATGTAATTTAAATCTACAAGAGCAATATGAAAAAGTTGCAAGTTAAGAATGCAAAACAATTTTAGAAAAACCAAATTAGGACAAGACTTTTCAAGTGTTCCAATTTTGTGTTTTACGAGATTTTTCGGATTAATGTTAATAGTTAATTTTAGTAACTAAGTTTAGACTTCCAAAGAGTTTAATTATGGCCGGTGATACTAACGGTTTAAACTAGCAACAAGTGATTCAGATAGATACCACGAGAGATAGCTTCTAGACATATTATTTTGTAATTATGCCTAGGTTTGGGATTGAAGAATTACATAATTGGTTTTGAAGGAGTTCACTAGTTTGCATGTTTTAAAAAATCCTTGAATAAACCGGGTTTATTCGAAACTTGTCTATGATGACTAGTTGTTGCGGGAAAAATGATAGGGTTTCAAAGTCATTATGAAGTTTGGTAGAGTACTTAGGGGTAGGATACAGCTGCAAGAGGAGCAAACCAACTTCAACTTCAGGAATATTTGTTAACAATAGATATTGGACAGTGGTTCATAGTTGAGAATAATGTCTTAGTGCGTTTTAACGCTACACCATAAAAAAAGTAGTCATAAATGACTTCTGAATGTCTTAGTGCGTTTTAACGCTACACCATAACAAAGTAGTCATAAAGGGCTTATCTATTTCAAGAGGAAGTTGTTGTTGCCAATGGCAAGTATGCAAGATGGGATTTGCACCTCTTTTCCTAAGAAAGATATTCATGGGCCCATTGACCAACTAAGACTAATGTAAAGTTTATGATTATACCCAAACAAACTGCTTTGTTCTTGTCGTTTTCACTGGGTAGCTAAAGTTGGATAGTCAAGAAACATATTTTTTTTGAGTATTATTGTAATGACCGGATTTCAGACAATGTTATTAATAGAACTATTGTAAACTCTTTCTTTAATTAATTATTAATTAATAGTTTGTTTGGTAGTTTCAATAATTGTTATTAGTTCGTTGGTCGAGCTTAACACTATTAGTGATTTAACCAATATAAATATTTAATAATGTAACTTCAAGGACCATATTTGACAAAACGATAGCTAAAGGGATTAGGGGAGTGATTAGGGACTTAGTTATCTAGGTTAACTTGTTCTCTCCTCTTATTTATTCGATTGGCGGTTTCAAACCATGAGTGTGTGTTTCGTGTGTGCAATCGTCCAAGAGAAAGGAAGCAAGAAATCGTGAATCAAAGGCATTATTGGTGGTGCAATCACCAAGTAAGCAATACTTATTCCTTAGCAATGATGTTTGGTTGTATTGCTGGTGTTGTGGGCTTAAATTGATCGAATAGTAGAACCTTTTAGCGTTTGACACTTTGATTTGAGAAACCCTACTGATCAATTCGCTATCGAGTTTGTCAACTGTCTCCTCTATGCATATTTGATTTAACGCAAACAACTTCTGTGCAGAACCCCTTCTTGCATAGACAATCAAGTGCGCAGGTTGCCATGCACCTATGAACAAGTTGTATGAGAGACCAAATTTTGCACAAGTTGACCATGAGTGATTAGCATGCTCCAATATAGAGGACTGATGAGTTGTGTAGTGCTATGTGTAGTGCATCTAGCAGTCTTCTGTGTACTCTTGTGCATTTTGTTATCCATTGTTCGGGTTGTAGCCAACTAAGTATTGTTATGTGATTTAGGTTGTTTAGTGATCTTGCGTTAACTCACATTCCTCAGATATCTACCTTCCGGACCTCAGGTGAGTTTTGTAGGTTTACTGTTTAGCCCAACTGATTCAAGTATAGAGCTAAACACATGATTGTATATCTAAGATCTAGAGAGAATATGTAAAACACACACACTTAAGGATGTAGATCTATATCATTCAAAATGGCAACGTTCTCAATACATCTAGTCATATGGTATATATATGCCTTGGAGTATATTACAATTACGGTCCTATTTTGTAATTAGTACAAACTTCACATATAATGTAAACTTCTATTTCTATACAATATTAAAACCGAACAATCTTCCCTTTATATTGAAATAGAAGTTGTTGCGACTTTTTGACATTTGAATTCTCTAACAATCTTTCCCTTTGGATTATGCAGATTTTTTCTGCATTGTCTTGAAGATTTTTGGGAATAAGACTTGAATAAATTCTTTTTGAATCTTCGGTCTTTGTCTTGATGTCTTCAGAATGTATTCTCATCTTGAAATATAGACTTTTCAATTTTAAGAAGAGTCTTTACGTCAAAGTCTTGATGAGAACTTGATCTTGAAAGCACACAGTAATATCCTTTATCTTCTAATTTCTATCTCTCACAGGTAACCTAAGGCTTTTCAACCTTTGATTGTATGAATAATTTAGCAAGTAGTGGTTTTCAGCATTTTCTTTCCGTCTTCAAGTGATTTTTTTTCTGATCTTGAGCCTTTTGAATTCACATAAGCTTACTTTTAGGAAGAATCTTTTTGATCTCTCCCTCTTGAATGTAGCTCTTGATCTTGTTATCTATTCTTTCAATCTTGTACAAAAAAAAAAAAAATTCTTTTCTCTGCTTCCCCTTGACTTGATATGTATTAATCCTTTTACGCTACTTTTCTTTTCTTTGATTCCCACTCAATACATGAATCTTATCTTTCTTAATCAGCACAAAAGCAACTCAATGAATATTTATCTCTCTCTCTCTCTCCCTATATTCATGGATCTTTTAGATAATTCTCCCTTATGAAAATTTGTCTCCCCCTCATATAAATTTGTCTCCCACTCATGATGATTAGGATTCTTAAAGAACATCATTCACAATAAATTTCTCTCCCTCTAAAATTGTAATCCTCATCATGAAGGTCAGTTGAAAAGCATGAAGTTTTGAAGGAGTCACAACAATGATATAACAGTGAAAAGTAACTCCAAGATCACATAGATTGCTCGTTAACACAAAGGTAAAAACTGTATGACCTACTATCAAAAGTGGCATAGCGTTCATTCTCGTAGGATTTCCATCTAATCATTGTGAATATGATATAAGATATCACTCCAAGATATTCCGGTATCAGTCCCAAAGACTTAATACTTGTGATATTTCCATAATGTGTCATCTGAAATGAAATTATATTCAAATGAGCTCGACTCTATTAGTGCGTGAAAGAAGCTGGGACCAGAGTTGCTTGTCCATCTTATTTCAACATCAACAATCTTGAAACGAGATGTCAGTAGAGATATGCTAATTCTCCGTGTGAAGCTAAAACAATCATCTTTTAACAGATAATTAAGTAGCTAGGTGAGGTTAGTGCATTGCATCATTGGCTTGATGATGTCTTTTTCAATATCACCCGGATTGATATTTTTTAGTAAGGAATTTTCTTTTCTTTTGATCTTGTCTCACCCACAACTCTATTAATATTTTTCAACTTCTCACTCAAACTCTCTTTCTAGATTGATGTATGTATCATTATGTGGCTACATTTATGAACAATCACAGTGATGTATGTATCATTGGGTTGATACATTTGGACACTTGTTATTGATGTTAAAAGCTATGAGCAATCATAGTGATTATCAACATGAATGATTTTAAAGAAAGATTCTGTTGAAAAAAAGATTGTCAAAATAGATTTGATCAATCAAAGAATATGAACAATAAACTTTTTTGAAAGAATGATTTTATCAAGAAAGCTCAAAGAAATGTGTTGATCATATGCACCCCATTTTCTATTTCATCCCTCTCTTTTTCATTTTACCTCTACACACCAATCAGTATCTCGTGCTAACTTATTTTGCTCACCTATTTGATGTATAAATGCTTATGATCTCTTATATGATAAGGTGAACTCCTCCTCCTCCTTCTGGTTATGGATTGACTATAGGAGTAGAAAATACCTACACTCCCTCACTTATGGTACAATTCAATCATCAAATCAAAGTGTAAGATTGATTATCACAAATCAGCACAGGATGAATACTCTCCAGAATGAATCAAATGAAATGTAGCAAGGAAGTATTTCAAAATGATATACGATAGAATTTAGGAAATTATAGATGATCATTCGTAAGAACAACAAAGAAAAAAGTAAAGTATTCGAATAAATTGAAGAACGAATACCTACTTGAACAAGTAACAAAATTTGAAACATAAAATCTTTTTGTATTTTAAACATTTTCTAATGTTTTGGCTTTTTGATTTTTCAATCTTATTGGTTTTTCTAAAATTTTGCTCCAAGTACAATCATGCATAGAGAAAATAACTTTTATTGTCTTATCAGCTTGATTATTTTCTTTTGAAATTCCTGGTTTTGGAATAGCATTAGATGAGAAATCATCATTTATTACACTCTTTTCTCTGTGAACTCTAATAATCTTGGAGCTGTCTTAGATTTTTTCTCCTTTCACAGATAAGTTGCAGTTTTCTTAGGGTTACTACACTACAAAGGCCTACCAAACTAAAAGGTATGTAGATGTGTTGCCTTATAAGTACCAAGAGTAGTGAGAATGTGAACCACATTGGAGAGTCCATGGATGAAGCAGATTGGGTTAAACACGATCTAGCTAAATGGAACTAGGCTACTTCAAAGGTTAGGTAAAAGCGGAAATGGAAGGGGCCATCTGGTTCCTCGAAGAAGGACTTTCATCAAAAGAAGGGTGATTAGAGGGTTAATTCAGTTTTCTGCCAAGACGGTCACACCTATCATGGGGCGTGTGCAGTGCTGCCAAAAATGGTTCCAAGTGATGCGGTAAAATTGGACATTGATGAAGCACCGAACAAATGTGCTATAATTATCCTGAAATAGGCATGTTAGTGAAACATGTACAACACTTAGGGTGATATATGGAGCACAAGAAAAAAAAATAATGATGTGCCCAAAGCGAACAAACATGCCAGTCATATGACAGTAGAGGAAGCAAGGCGCGATGATGAGGTTATTTTTGGAAGTTTCTTCATTAATATATAACCTGCTAATGTTTTATTTGATTCGAGTGCTAGTAGGTCTATTGTATCTACTACCTTTTCTAGTTTTGTGTTACCTTGTAGTAATTTAGAGTCAGTTTTGAAAATTAAAATGGTTGTGTGGAAACCCGTCACTCTCCTTTAGAGTTTGTTTTGGTAATGGTTTTTATGTAACACCGATTTCAATGAAACATGAGGGATTTGATGTGGTTATTTTTATGGATCGGATATCTTCTATTCGGGCGGAAATTCTTTATGCTAAGAGTGTCATGCTTGTTCCTCTTCTAGTGGGCGGTTATGCGATTGCCTACAGGGAGAAAAGTCTGGGACTTTGTCTCTAATTTCGGTTCTTCAGGTGTGCAAGTGCCTAGAGAAAGGTTGTCTAGCATTGTTGGCTAATGTGGTCGAGATGTCCAAAAAGAAAATGGATCTATCTAAAGTGCAGATGATTAGGGATTATGCGGCCCTCTTCTCAGATGAATTACTAGGGTTACCACCACTATGATAGATAGAATTTCAAATTGATGTGCAACACCCATTGCCAAATCACCTTAGCAGTTAGCTCCTTCTAACATAAAGGAAACCATGACTCAGCTCGATGAGCTTATTGACTATGTGTATTGATTATCTGGAATTGAAAGAAGGATCAATGAGAATGTGTATCAATTATCTAGAATTGAATAAATTCATGGCTAAAAATAAGTATCCACTTCCGAGGATTTACAACCTCTTTGATCAACTTCAAGGAATGCGTTACTTCTCAAAATCGATATGCGGTCTCGTTATCACCGGGTGAGAGTTAGAGAGTAGGATATTCGTAAGATGATGTTCAAGACTTGTCGCAGTCTCTACGAGTTCCTAGTGATTCCATCCATCCTAACCAATGCTCTAGTGATTTTCATGGATCTTATAAATTTGGTTTGTCGTCCTTTCTTGGACAAATAGGTTATCATGTTTATTCACAACATTTTAATATATTCTTGCACCGCTAAAGATCATCAACGGCATTGGTGAGAAGTTCTTTACACACTTTGGGAGGATAAGTTCTATGCTAATTTCTCAAAATGTAAATTCTGGTTGCGTGAGGTTTATTTTCTTGATCATCTTTTCAGGATGGATGGATAAAGGAGGACACAGCGACGATTGAAGCTATCCCCAAAAACTCCTAGTGAAATTCATAGATTCTTAGGTCTGGCAAGTTAATATTGGAGATTCATTCAAGTTTTCTCCAAGATCGCTATGATGTTAACGAAACTCACTAGGAAGACGCAACCATTTATCTGGTTAGATGAACAAGAGGAAGCATTTCTAAAGTTAAAAAGTACTTGTGTGAAGCTCATATTCTTTCTCTACTTAAAGGGAATGAGGACTTTGTTTTGTATAGTGATGGATCCTACTCTAGTCTGGGGTGTGTCCTTATGCAGCGAGGTTAGGTTATAACCTATGCATCAAGATAGCCTAAGGATCCTAAAAAGAATTACCCATTCACAGTCTAGAATAGGCAGCAGTTGTGTTTGCTCTTAAACTTTGGCATTATTACCTATATGGTACGAGGTGCATGATATATACGAATCATAAGAGCTTGACGCACATCCACAACAAAAAAAAAGAACAGTGACGAATGGAATTGTTGATTGATTATGACTATGAAATTAGCTACCATCTGGGGAAAGCTAACTTAATGGTAGAGTCTTTGAGTAATAAGTAGCCCCAGGATTCTTATCAACTAAAGTCTATAGTTCTAGTCGTTGTTTCTTACATTTTCAAGTGGATTCACATAGGTGGAATGCTTAAAATATAAGAATCTAAAAGAGGAGGTTATAGTAAGCAACATTTGCTACTTGAAGATGGTAAACACGGGTTAAAGACCTTGCGGGACGGATTTAGGTTCATAAGATCGGTGATGTTCGTGATACACTGTTGTGGGACGCTCATGGATCTAAGTAGTCGGTACACCCGGGAAACACGAAGATATTTCATGACCTACCGTCGAATTATTAGAGACTGGGAATGAAAAACAGATGTAGAGGAGTATGTAGCTAAGTGTGTTACTTGTTTGCAAGTGAAAGCGGAGCATCAAAAACCATATGGGAAGTTGCAACAACTCTAGATTTCAAAGTGGAAGTTGCACCATATGGGAGTATGTAGCTAAGTGTGTTACTTGTTTACTTGTTTCCAAAGACTCGGCACGGTAATGATATGATATGGGTGATTATGGATCGGCTAACTAAGAGTGATCACTTTTTTGCGACAATGTAAAATGAGAAACTAGAAGATCTAGCTAAACTATATGTTTGAGAGATAGTCAGGAGACATGGAGTTCCCTTGTCTATTGTCTCAATCGTGACAGTCTGTTTGCTTCAAGGTTCTCGCAGAAACTTCGAGAGGAGTTGTGTTCCAAGGTACATCTCAGTACTACATATCATCCTCAGATGGATGGACAGTGTGAAAGAACTATTTAGAAGCTTGCAGATATGCTCTGATCTTGCGTTATAGAGTATGGTGCTATTTTGGATACTTGGAATTTGATTACAACAACACCTACCATGCGAGTATCGATATGGCAATAGACGAAATGCTCTACGAGAGGAACTGTCATACTTCTACTTGCTGGTCGGAACTGGGAGAAAAGAAATTTGTCAAACCTGAGATTGTGTAGATGATAGCGGATAAGATTGCGGTTGCTTTTGATCAATTATGAGTGGCTTGGGAAAGACAAAAGAAATATTCGAATAAGAACCATCAATCAAAGGTCTTCGAAGTAGGCAAGGTAGTTATGCTAAAAGTCTCCCCTTGGAAGGATATCATTTGGTTCGGAAAAGGAGGTAAGTTAGGACCTCGGTTTATTGGCCCATTCACTATACTTGAAAGGATATTAGACCTAGCGTACATGCTAGAGTTACCAACCGACCTAGAGGGAAATCACAATGTATTTCACATCTATTATCTTCAAAAGTTATTGGCCGAAGAGCCGAGTATATTACCTATGGAAGAATTACAGGTGTATGAGCATGAGCGACTGATATAAGAATTCGTAGCAATACTTGATCGTTAAATTATGCAGTTATGAAAGATATGTGTCAATCTAGTCAAAGTTCTGTGGAAGAACAAGCATGGGTCAAACTGAACTTTGGAGATCGAAGAGGATATGAAAGCTCGATATCCACAATTGTTCATTGTAGTATCCATTTCTAAGTTGTTACAATTTAATATTATTATTCTTTTTCATTAAAGAAGGGATTTCTTTATTTCCTATGTTGGGTGTTTAATAGCCATTTACGTTACTAAAGGGGTGTTTGGATATGGAGATTATCTTAAGAGAGTATAAAAATTCAAATTAGGGTACAAAACCCTAAGCACTTGTCTAGCAGGTTTTCTGTTCTTACACTATTGAGAGTGTGTGTGACGTGTGTTGGTATATGCCGTTGACACGCACAAGTTAATAGCACTGCTGATGAGGTATAGACCTATTGAGTCACACACCAAGTATTAATTCCGGCAACACGATCAAGCAAAAGACAGGAAAAGGCCAAAATGGGTTTTGGCATAGTGAGGCACGACCGTACCTTATGAGGCATGGGCGTGCCTAATCCAACAGACACGGGGCGTACTAGCCTTGGGCTGGGCTGTGGTCGGTTAGGCCGGCACGGTCGTGCCGGTACATTGTAACAGCAGAATCAACCGTCTTAAACACTCATTTTAATGGGAATAAAAGGATGGTTAATGCAGGTTAATTGGGCTACGGTTTTGTGAGCATTAGAACAGAACTTGGGGTAGTTCAAGTGATGGTTCATGCTAATATTCTCTCTAGTTGATGCTAGCTTTTGTTGATCAAGTTTTGGTGCACAAAGGTTGTATTCATATATTGTTCTTGTTGCTTTGGTGTTACACACCAACACACTAGCATTTGGGAATCAACATACCTTGGGGTGGACAACACTAGAGGAATTCTTTGTTGAATTCTCACTTGACAAGAAGGAATTGCTTGTGATCTTGCATTGGGGTACAACCACTTCTTCTTATCTTGTGTATATGTTTTTGTTGCAATTCCATGTCTAGGTTTTGGTCCATGGGAAGTGTTTGTTTGGATTGTTTTGAAATTTTGAACTATACTATGCTTCCGCTACCTCTTGGATATGCCAAACAAAACCTTTAATGTGTGTGTGTAAACCGCGAGCAAAAGAAGAAGAATTAGCATCATTCTACATCATTTTTCTTAGAATCACTTGAGGAATTATCACGTAATGATCCCCTACTCTCTGTTGTTGAATTCATATAAGTTTTACAATAATTAGTTAAGATTTCTTAAGTTTTCGTGTGGGTTTTCTATGCTCGAGAGTTGTAATGGCATCAAACACATAAATGGATTTTTAATTGTGTGGAAACCTGATGAAAACATAATTAATTGGTATGGATTTACTAAAACGATATTAGGAATCTACTAAAACAAGAATTTGTTGAAATAATTAAGTTTTAAAAAAGTTTGATTCTTGAAGGGTCGATTGATTATGTCGAATCAAAAAAATTCTTGAAAAATGTTGAACTGTAAAGTTGGATTTCGGATCGTATCACAAATTGAAGTGTTATGGATCGTAAACCTTGGCGCTGTGGTTAGGATCGCAAAATGTCACTAGGATTATGTGAATCATAAAGTGCCTTCGGGCACAACAATCATAAACTGGCTTGTCATGCTAATAGTAAACATTTCTTTGAGACTAGGATCGTAAAGTGTAGAGAGATGGTTAAGTCCCACAAGAGATTCCCTAAATTTCAATTTAGAATCAAAGAATAGAATTGCAACCCAAAATCGTGAAGCATGGAATCACGAATCAGAATCACAAAGTATAGTAGATCTAACAGGGTATGTGTATGTTCCAAATCGTGAACCTTAGTTGGAGTTTGGAATCGCAAAGTGGTCCTCGTCACTGACTCACAAAGTGTGGATTGAGGTTTAAGGGTTTTGGGGACTTGGGTTTTCTAGTGTTGTGTGTATAGTTAACCAATACCCGGTGTTAAATTAGTGGAACCATGTTTTTAGGCTCTTGCTAGCAAGTGTATCTCACTTCCGAATTTACCGTTATTATTATGTTATGATGTTGAGTTTTCACCAACTTATTCATTATGTTGTGATGCATGTTCTTCTGTATATGTATTGCTTGATGTCAATGTGAAAAATATGTGCTGTAAATATGTGCTGTTGTCACGCTTATTTTTGCAACTTTGGCAATCTTGTGTAGCTGGGCACTTATCCGCCTTGTGGCACTATGTGATGTTATGTATACATATACTTGAACTTTGTGCTAGATGGTATAAGGTATGAGTGTTGTGAAAGCTTACTAAAATGTATGATTACCCATTAATGTCTTGTTCTTTTCATGGACTTCTAGTGTGGACAAGGGGAAGATTCGGCATGACAGTTGATTGATATTGCATATTTTGAAATACTTGCTTCCTTTGTTAAAAAATTTTCAAATAATCTAAATCATTTATGATTGTAAACACTTCTCACTGTTGATGGGTTTTATTTATAAAGTATAAATTTGTGGAATGATATTGTATTTAAAAATTTTGGGGGTTTATAACTTGGTATCATAGCTTAAGTTTAAGGGATTCGGATGTGTGATTAGTATGTATGGACTTAAATCTTGGTTCTTAAGAAATTTTCAAAAGGATTTCAAAGAAAACTATCTACTTACAAATTTTCAAATGAGTTTAGTTTGCAAATTTCTTCGACCACACTGTTAGCTGTAGCTTGGGTCATGGTGAGCATTCTGATATTGATGATATATTTGTATATGATGAAGAGTGTTGGTGTTATAACTGTGCTCTATACTACTTATGAATGATGTATAATATGCATGATAATGACCATATATGTTTGGATCATTTACTTATTACATGCTCTTGTTCGATAGTTGTGACAGGGTAGAATCAAATATTCAACAACCTATATTCCTTGGTTTTATGAATGTGTAAGCATTGGTAATGCATAGGATTTATGATGTGATAGGTTATATGCGGTGACTTATGTGTTTGAATTATTATAGTGTTAGCATGGGACACTTAGGTGCTTCAAACCATTAAGTGAGACTTAACCTAAGCCGGTGAATTAGAAGACCAAGTGGTGCTGCTAAGATTGTACATGTATACTGTGTTGGCAATAATATAAGGACCCACATTATTACAGAACATGGTACATTCCGGAACATACCAAAATCATTAGGAATCTTGTGAACCGGTGAGGGGTTATTTTTGTTATGTTTGTATAACTAGAGTGACTAGGGTTGTCACTGATTGTTGTGGGACATATGGAATGTATATTGTTTTGTGTGTCAATGGTGAAATAAACATATGATAATGCCTACCTGATTTATAGTGTGTTATCAGTACTTCAAAAAAGTGACTAAAAGAGGTAATAACGAGTGACACGAGTCCCCACACACAGCTAGAGTGGCCGGTGGTCAGGCCACCTCACATAGCTAATATGGAAGCCGAGTGGCACGAACCAACAGTGACCGAGACAATAATATTTGGGGTGGAGAAAGCTCTAGAGTATATAACCCTGAATATGTTTGCTCAAATTATGGATGAGATGAGAATGCTAGTGGATGAGGAGGTGAACTAGATTACGTATGCCAGTGAGGCTAACCACCGTCCTAAAAACATCCTTTTAAAAGAAAAACGGTCAAGAACTAACCTCAATAAGTTTGTGAGATCACACAAGGTAGTACAACAGTTAACACTAACCATATAAATAAGGATTCTAGTTCTAATAAAAATAGATCTATATTCCATATATTGAATCCCAGGTAAATAAGAAGCATGTCTTTGACTTATTAAAGTCTAATAAAAGAGAACACTCTCTGTCTAGGTTTGAGAAGAGCTTTAAAAACAAAAAGAATTTTATTAAGTCAGACTACGTGTTACATGTAGCGACCTGATAATTGAGCGTTTAGTGAAATTATTTAATGAAAACATTTACGATGTAAGTTATGATTCAAGATTTATTTATATTTAATTGTTGGTTATATTTCATATGGAGATATTATATTGTGGTGACTTTGTAAGAGTTAAAACTTTAGAGAGTTGTGTTTAAAGAATCAAAAGTTGGTTAAGGTAATGGTTTCAATTAAGGAAGAGAATATTGGTTATAGAAAACAAGGGGGGTTGCCATTTACGCACCCCAAAGTCGACTTTGAGGCCTTGAAGGGGGGCTTGTGTGTTGTCTTGGCCGAGAACAAAAACAGCCATAGGTGAGGGAGAAAGAGCCAATCAAGGGGGATTTTCTTGAAGGTTTGTAAGGTTCATCGATTCCAAGTAAGCATTGCATCGTTCTTGGTTGTTAACCTATTTATTAGGTGATGTTTGGAAGCTTAAAAATCGATTTATGGGGGCTGTTTTGGTTGCATGGAAATTGATTTATGTGGGTTGTTTTGAGATGATAAAGCCATATATATATATATACGTATATAGGTCCTATGTTTAAACATAGATCCTAAAGACTAAATTTGGATCATTAGATTTTTTAAATGAATGGTCAAGATCTAATAATGGCATTATTGTAATTGATTAAACAATTATAAAGGTAATTATAAAAGGAAGGGTATTATGGGAATCTCCCTTCCCATAAATCACTCCCCTTCCTTATAAATGTTGTTCCTTCCATTTTTTTTCCCTTTAAGTCTTTTCCAACCGAAAATGATAACTTTTTCAGCTAAAAATAATAAAAAAAATTCCAACCGGAAATGATAAAAAAAATTCAGTTGAAAATGATAATTTTTCCAAATAAAAATGATAACAATATACAACATTCAAAATGATAATATTATCAATATAAAAATGATAAAAATAGACTTCTTCCAGCCGAAAATGATAACAATTTGCAGTTAAAAATGATAATATTTTCTAGATGAAAATATTAAGAATATACAACATTCAAAATATGATAACATTATCCATATTAAAATGATAAAAATAAACTCATTTTCAGCTGAAAATGATATAAATACATATGTTTTTAGCTGAAAATGATATAAATACACATGTTTTTAGCCGAAAATGATATAAATACACTTATTCAGCCTAAAATGATATAAACACATATCTACAGCCGAAAATGATAAAAATTCACATGATTCAAAATGATAACATTTTGGTATCATTTTCATATGGTTTGCATTTTCAAAATAAAATTTTCAGAAATATGGGAAAAGTGATCTTGTTTAAAAGATGATTAAAAAATGAGTAGATTGATATATTTTTTTTTACTTAAATTCTTAAAAATGAAATAATTATGACCATTTAAAGATTTAAGGGGTAAAAAATAAAATAAAACGGGAAAGTTTGTTGGTTTCTTGAAAGAGACGTGACTTTTGAATTTAGAATTTTCAATTCCTATTTTGCCTTTCAAATAAATGGCTGGGATTTAGCCTTTAAGATAGATGTTTCAAGGTGAGACTATGTAGAACCATACATACATATATATATATATATATATATATATATATATATCTTGTGATGTTCATGTGATGTTAAACTCAAGAAAATGATGAGATTAAACTAGTAATATAGAAAGGAATGCTATTTATGCAAGTAATGGAATTAAACCTTGTAGAATGATGAAATCAAGACTTGAATATGTGTATATAGATATACGTGTGTGTATGTCAAAATTTTGAAATTCTTGGACCATGGATGGACATGATAATTGATTAAAGGGTGTTTAGAAAGTGTTAATGGTGGCCTAAGGTGTTTCGATGCACGACCATGAATTATACTCCAGATATGAAAGAGTTCAAAAATTAAAGTTTGTAAATGGTTAGAAGATAATTTGTGATTTAAGATGTGAATTTTCAACCTTGTTTAGTGATTGTAGAAGTTTTGTGATTGACGATAGTGATTTCTTCTAATTTGCGATTGACCTTAGTATGATGGTTTTCGATTCGGTTTTTAAGTAGTTTTGCGATTTAGTCTTATTTTGTGATTCTAAGTGATTTGCGATCGGTGAATTGAAAATTAGAGTAATTTGCTATTCTCGAATCGCAAATTGACCTTTGTAGATTTGCGATTGAGAATTGCAAGTTAGGGTAATTTGTGATTCCGAATCACAAATTGAGATTTTTGAGTTTTGCAATTGGCGAATCGCAAACTAAGGAGTTTTGTGGTTCTAGCTCGATGGTTGAGTTTTGCAATTGCTAAATCGCAAATTGAGGACTTGCGATTCAGCTTTGTGAACTAGTTTGGTGATTGGTAAATCGCAAATTGAGGAGTTTTGCTATTGGTGAATTGCAAATTGAAGGGTTTTGTGATTCCTTCATTTTATTGAAGATTTGCGATCGGGGAATCGCAAATCAAGGTGTTTTGCGATTAGAGTTTGCGATTCATACATGTGTGATTCTTGGTTTGCAATCCGGTGATTTATGTGTAGAACTTGAATGTAGGGTGACGTGTGAACCCACTTGCTTACGTGGAGATTTTTCTGTGACGACTACGAGTTCACTGGACCCGAGGTGAGTTCAATACTTTTTCAAAACCGAGTACGATGACAAAATCGATTTTGAAAAGCGTAATGATTTTTGACATGACATTTAAGATGTTCATTTGTGAATAGATATTTATTGATTGATTACGATGTTTTATTTAATTAATTAATGATGATTAAATGATGTACTTTAATGATGAATATGATGTTTTTGATATGATGATACAATGACTTGCGGGTGGGGTAGACATACTCTTAATATGTAGAGATGATGCCTTGTAGGGATAGCACAACGATATTAGTTATCGGATTTTTGTAGACAACCTCGGCAACACATGGTGTACTTGTACACTAGAGTGGTGTTTGACCTATGATGATGAGGTCAACGCACATCAAACTACCTTGATGGAAGGAGGGCCTAGTGATGGGGCACCCGTTTCACTTTCACCTAAACGACTTCGGTTGGAGTAGCTGTAGCAGACGGATCATGGGGGTTTGGGTACATGAGGGAGTCGCGCCCTGATCGGTACCAAAGTTTCCTGGCACGCGTAGTGAACCTATGGTAGTGCGGACAGACTGCGAGACTTAGTAATCTTAGGGCATGCACGTGGTGCAAGTGCGTACGGACCTTGGAACCCTTGTGGTTGCCGGGCACGAATATGGTTGGGGTAGTGATGTCAAAAGATGGTTAGACCCCAAATAAGAGTGATTTCTATGATGTTGACTAGAGATATATAGTGATGCCTGATGATGTGTAAATGATGTCTTGGATGTTAATGATGCTATATGATGCAACTAATGATGATTAATGATGATACTAGATCATGCAGGGTTTTATGATGATATGCGGGTGGGCCAACTTATGGGTTGGGTATTATCATAAAACTTAAACTTGTCTATTCTATTTTAATGAATGATTTTGTTACCTATGCTGACTCACGAGGCGTATGCTGACACTTGTTTCTTGAAATTTGTCTCATACTCGTGCAGGTAGCTTAGGAGTGAAGGTCTGGTGAGTATGGGTACTGTTGGGTAGCGATAGTATTATGATTGCTTTAACTTTATGCCGACTTGTGGTTGTTTTTATAACGTAGTGGTTTGAGATGACATATGTAATGGTTAGTTTTATTAACCTTTAATGATGATAATTAATAATCCGCTACGATGATAAAAAAATAAATGTGAATTTTTGAAACCACGACGTTACATTACATAGATAACAAAGGTAAGTCCAAAGTCAATGAAAACCATATGCATAAACTTGCTAAGAAAATTGAAAATTTATCCACCACATATGATCCTAAAACTGAATATAAATTCAATGTTGAGAAAATGAAAGACCTTACCCCTAATTTTGTTAATAGAATAAAATGTTATAAATGTGGTGGTAGAGCTCATGAGGCCAAAGACTATGATAATGAAATCCTAAGGCTAGAGAAAGAGCAAATTTTTTAGACCAAGAATATCACAAAATTTGTTCAAGCTGACCGGGTAGTACTCGTCGTTTGAACCCACCAAACAGAGGGTTCCTAAAAGAAACTAATATGTTTATTTACATTGTAGGAAATCCATGCCATGCCAACACCCGTACACAGCGGAAGCAACGAGTTCAAAAACCGGGTTTTCGGGTAACCAAAAACAACATGCATGTACTACCCAAGTGGGGATCGTGACTACAAACAAATATAGTAACTGAAAAACGAAAGAGAAGGAGGAGAAATGTACCATCACGTTTTCTTGAATGAGGCAATAAGAAGGATGAACTAGAGAACCCAAAACTGAGCTTCTCTACCGGTAGTCCACACCAAGTAGCCGACATTCCGTCTTGCTAATGCCCCGGAACACGAACCACACAAATTCTTCGTGAATCTAGAACAGCCACAACCTCAAGCTTTACTTGATACACCAACTTAGCTCTAGTAAAACTCAAGTATCATATATGTGTGTGTATTGTAGCAAGTGTTAGGAGTCGGGACATGAGAGAGTTCATGGCTTTATAAAAGCTGAGAGGAAATGGGAAAGACACCAGGGTCGGCCATAAAGGTTGCACCCCATTGGACCAACACAAAGGTCTAATAAAAACAAAGTGTTACTTTGACTTCTGCCTTCACGGGCTCTCACGGCCGTGAAGCCCTCGTGAAGGCCTCAAAGTCCGGGTACCACCGCACACTCACATTGGGCCAACAAGTGGTCTAATGAGATCAAGGTGTCTGCCTTCACGAGCTCTCATGGGCCGTGAAGCCCTAGTGAAGGCAGCGCCCCCATGACTACTTATCCGGGTTGTGAAGCCACGTGCAGTGTTTCTCTTCACAACCTCTTCACCGCCTATGAAGGCCTATGAAGCTCGCCAGAAACCCTAATTTCATATTCTCTCATGTCTAGGTTGTGCTGTCAGAATCTACCCTTAGCGTGAGACCCAATAGGCCCGTACCTTATCAGCAGTGATGCTAGCGCACGTGTATTAGTGGGTATATACCAACAGACTCTTACTTTCATATGATACAGCGTCATTAACACCACAGACAAGCAGCAGCTCTAGGAAAGCATACTTGCCCCCAAGTCGGTACGAGTTATGTCATCCTCGACAAATCCTGGTAGCCGTGAAAGACTAAAAGGTCCTATAGATAAGTGACCATAAACATCCCTTTGTTCGCGATATCCTAGTGAACACAAGACATGGATAAATGTCAATCTCCAGATCTTTCACGATTATGTTTCTCGATTCTAGATTGGTGGTGACCAAAATAACAAGTTGCAACTGATCAATAATCATTGCAGCTTGAGCACGACAATGCATATTTGATGTCAGCTCCCAATCATTGAGGGGCCCATGGATATCTCTCTAAATAGAGGAACAAATACTTTTGACTACATAGTCCTGCCACATGCTTCATACTTTATTTGAAAACCCCCTTTATTGCAGCCAGTCACGAACCACGTTTGAAAGCAATCAAAACAAAGAAAATTCATGCTTTAGATCCCCATGTATCTTCGGTCTAAGGATGAAATGATATTATCATCCCGAGTCACTTATGACCATAATCCATGAAGTCAACTCAGGTGTGGGTCTTCCAGTCACTTGAAACTTATTTCAAGCACAGGTTAGCCTTGCGTCATTTGCATTCAATCCTTGATTAATGCATGACCAAACCCTAAGCGTAGTCTTAGTTCAAACTTCCTTCCCTTGAAGAATGACTGACCGTGGAAATCTAGAATACGTAAGCACTCAGGGAAGTGGTTAAACATGCTAAGATGGAAAATAGTAAACACTAATGAAAGTAACCGCATCTTGCACATATATAGTCCCCACTATATATCGAAAGCAATCAAAAGTTACAATACTGCTTGTAGTTCCCAAATTTAACATAAAACAAACATATACTAAAACAATATTCAATCCAAGCCATTTGCATAAGTAATGCTTATTGACCTAGTATGACAATCATCACTAGTCTTATGACAACGGCTTAACTAGTAGATTTGCAACGCAACATCCACTTGTATTCTTGTTATTTTCACAATTATCCTTTTACTAGACTACTATTCAAAGTATCTGTCAAAGAGATCATATAACAGAGTGCTAAGGTAATCACATCCTCATTGTTATCAAAATTCACAATAGGATTAATGATACTTAAGAACTTATTCTGATCAATAATCAACACCACAAAGTAGGATCATAAACTTCGATCTAGATGAACAGCTATCTTTTTAGAAACTAGCATTAGAGTAAATAGTTACTCCAAGGCTTATTTCTTATCGTCAAACATCGAGAACATATCTAAGTTTTCTTGTATTTCAAAATTTCCAAATTTGTATCTCCTAAGTATTATCATAAAGCAATAAATTCCCTATTTTAGGTTCATTAAACACCTAAGAATGGGACATTATCTTCAATCGATACATACTTCTATGTATACCACAAAGCTTCCACTAGCCCTGACATATGTAAAAGTCTCATCTATGCTTCTAGAAAACTCATTACTTTGATTTTCTCGTGAAAGCAAATATCTTACTTTTAAGATGTTAGCATAAGTCCAAAGGACTTATCCACACTTGTAGACTTAATTTGGATACTACGAACATCAAAGACCCTCGAAGAATGTTGTAAGCACTTCCTCAACATATTTTTCCACGAAGGAACGTGGTCTTGTGTATCCGTGTGCTATCTCATATTGCCATAAGAAGGCAACAATAGCCACAAGTATCAAATAATCTTCAACATAGCCACTAGGAAAAGTTTCCATATAATCATCATGAAACCTTTACCACTAGTCGGCATTTGAAGTTGTCTACAATTCAATTCATTTTAATCCCATTTACACCTTCTCGGTTTGCACCTTGCTATGGAATTAAGCAAAGTACTTGCATACTTAAAATGGATTTCATCTCATGATTAATTACTTATCTTACCTTAGTGAACTCAAGGTATGTCTTTCGATAGATGGTGACATCGTCATGATTTACTATAAGTCATTGCCACTTAGATGTGGGAAACCCATATCTCTTTGACTACACATGACTTCTATCAGGCTTAAAAAAAGTAATTACTCATGGTCAGGTTAATCGGCATATTCATGCCTGATTCTTAATCACATGCTAGTGCTAACATAAAGTCTTTCATTTAAGTTTCACGTTCTTTCACTGGAATGTTTTAGTTATTATCTTCCTTTAGAGAAACAAAACATTGTTCTCGCAAAGTTAAATATCCAAAACTTCTAAGAACTCCTTAAATGTATTATCACTTCTTAAGTTCATCAATCTCCCACTGAATATAGATTGAATAAGTTCAATCTTTGAGATATACCAGCAAAGAACTCTTTCAAGTCATATCTCACTAGGTGCTAAGTAGACCATCAAGTTGGATTAATATTGAGGACTTGGCTCGTCACAGTTAATGTGTATACCAACAATTCAAATACACATATTTGACCCATCATGTACCAGATCATATTCAATAATATCTGTTTTCCTTTAACGCGGCACCATGTACCAATGTGTCTAAGCAGAGAATGAATTGTGAGATAATCTTGCAATTCATTATGTGGTCATTAATATAGATGTTACGCATCTTAGCAACTCAACTAGATCTAAGTGTCTCATCTATATGCCCCACTTAATTCTCCAACTAGTTTCTCTTTATTATGTCCTGGTACGGTTATCCACCAAGTGTGATCTATATCGTACAAGCCTGCATCCCACTCACAAACACGGTGAAGGATTTCATAATCATCTTGGCCTAATTGATAAAACTAGCATCTAATGTTTAACCCGAGGTTAAACCATTCCAAGATCGTAACCACATGAATCTAGGCTATACGTGTCTTATTTATATGGTTAAGTTGATTATGTCATAGAGACAACCAATCCAAAATACTTTGGTCGTAGAATCAATTATTCATGATTTTTATTACTTGTAACATAAGTTTGTGCATGTAGTGACATGGATAATTTTGATTTTATCAACCAACAAAATAATTTTTCATAATAAAATCCAAATTTCAAGTACAAATTCATCTTCATCAAATGTATAATAATGCGCCAAGAAGGCCAAAGTAAAACATAAGCAATGACATGAGTTAACTTCGACATTGAATAAGTAATGCGAAAAACTTTTACAACAAATCCTAAAATTCAAAATTATATTCATCGTATTCATGAGCATACAAATAAATATCACTTGCCATGCAAGGTAAAAAAACAAAGTAATAAATAAACCGGTGACAATAGGCGAGATCAAAACTCCATATTCTCTTATAAAGGACAATCACCCTTGTTTCCTCTTTTGAGATCCGGTTCTTCATGCTCTTTTTTCTTCTTGCAATTAATAGTACCTACACTTTGTAACAAAAATAAATTTGTGACAAACGTGAGTCAATTAGCTCGGGTCAATAACCTAACTTAGAGAAGAATAGCAAGGAATCATGAATGTACCTTAAGAGGGGAAATTAACTCTCTCTTTCCTTAGAAGTTTAATATCCTTTTGGCATGAAGGGCAGGCATGACGGCCCCAATCTCCAAATCTTCCGTAGAAGTAGCAAACAACCCTTTCTTGAATCTCTTCTTGAGGCACACTGTCTATGTCCTCAAACTAAATATTAAGGATAGGCTTGGAAACTGCAACCTTTCCTTTTGGTGTAGGTTTCTTCTTATTTTTCTCTCGTTCCCTTGAACTCATGGCGGGAATGGAAGAGGTGGAGTCATGCTTGGCCATGTCAGACTCCGTAGTCTTCAACATGCCATGCAATTCACCTAAGGTTTTCTCCATGTCATGCATGTGATAGTTAATGACAAACTAATCGTATGATGTGGGCAAGGACTGGAGTACTAAATCTATAGCAAGCTCCCTCTTAATAGGAAATCCTAGTCTCTCCATTTGGTCCACGTACACCTTCATCTTAAGGACGTGGGCACTTACACTCCCTCCTTCCTGCATTCTACAACCGACTAGGCTTTTAACACACTCATAGTATTCCTTCCTGACTTGTTGTTGGAACATGTCCTTCAATTTGTTTATCATATTGTACACACTCATGTGCTCAAAGTGCTTTTGCAACTCTGAGCTCATAGTTGACAACATGAGGCAGGCAACATCAGTGTGTGTCCTCAACACGCTTTTCATACATGTATCGGATGGCCCAAGTCGCGTCGGTAGCAGGTGGCTCTAGAAGGGGTTCCTCAAGGATGTGCAACCTTGACTCACGGCGAAGGACAATTCTCAATTGCCTAAGCCAGTCAACAAAGTTTACTCCCATGAGTTTATCCCTTTCAAGGAGCATACGAAGTGAATAGTTTGGCATGGTGTTATTATGGTTTGACATCTATAAATAATAAGAGTACACGTTTTAGTTAGTTTGATATAATCCTCGTTAAAATAATTACCCAAAACTTTTAGAAAAACAATTTATCTTAACAAGGGCTAAGAACTATATTTTACTCCACTACATGACGGGTTTACCGCGGATCACTTCATGAAGCTATTTAGGCCGTAACCATTTTATCGATTGCAATCTTTATTGCAACTCTTAGACACTTGCGGAATCCAACGACATTGATTGGTTGGGTGAAATGTTTGATCCCTACTTACACTAATTCCAAATTAAAATTCTTGGTTGACTCGTGCTAAGCTCGACAATCACACATGGATTTTAGTTAGCAATTGTAAATCGTCCAACGAGATACACGATGACACCCTCGACAATCATTGGCTCGTGCTAAGCTCGACAACCAACAATCCCAAGTCGCCACACTCACCTTCCACATAAATCCACATGGAACAACTCGTGCTTAGCTCAACAATCATCCTATGTTTCACTAGAATCGGGTAGTGTCATCTTATGGATGGTGCGTGATTTATATTTTAGAAAACATGCTTTTGTTTCTTGATTAAAACCATGTTTTAATATTGATTAACAAAGTAAGTGACAAAACCAATTTTCATTTTCAAATATAATACCAACTTTATATTATTTTGTTAATCATGTACACGGGAGAGTTTGTTAACCAAATTAAAAACTCCTGTGATTTTATTAACTTAGAAAAGTTATCAAGCATGTAAAGAAACATTAACAACCCTGCAAGAAAGTAAATCACATCACACGCATACAACAAGTTGGTAACCAAGCCAAAAACATATGCGTCCTACCAGCGAGCCAAGCCAGGATTACAAGATCTATTAGGGACAAAAACCTAGAGAATGGAGTGCTCCCACAGAATCCGCTACCTCCATCGGGACTCACCGGATCCATGGTCTTCAAGACGTCACCTCTTGACTCTTGATTGTGGTCTTCAAAACAAAAGTACATAAAAGATAGGAAATGACATGCAAGCCACATGCTTCCTATTAATCTAGTACAAGTACATATGGATGAATAAAACGGCATGCAAGCCGCGATCAATAATTACATATCAAAAGAATAAATAATTACATCCCATGTGACACTAAGATCACCAAATAAATCCAAACAAACACAAACCAACCACAAAGCACAACCACAAGGTCTAGGGCAATGGTTACCAACCAAAATGCAACTAACAACCACAAAGCATGGTGTGCCAAAACCGTGACAAACGAATATATTGATAAGAATTTCCAACAAACAATCAAGGCACAACTAGGAAATTCTTGTACATATGCATTAGGGCACAAAACCAATTTTTACACCCCTATTCATATATAAGCAACATATGTGTATGCATTTATGCATCTCATGCCAAGTCCATACCTTACATACCCATATTTGTACCAAAATATTACAAGAGGATTTCAAAACCAAACAAACGAAATCTGCCAGAAAACCAGCAACTCCTCCATGACCCAAAAAACTATAAAATTTTCTTTGAAGGACAAAAACTGCCCAGGAGCTCCTTCACGGCCCCTTAAGGCCCGTGAAGCCTAAGGTCCTCATGACCGATCACGGGTCAGAAGAGCTTATGAGCCTAAAAACCAAGTTTCACGACTATACTTCTCACGAGATGCTTCATGACCCCTCACGGCTCGTGAAGCCCGAGAGCTTCACCACCAGTCACGGGACAGAAGCACTCGTGAAGTCTGAAAACACTTCCCACAACCAAACCCCTCACGAACACCGGTCGTGTAGCCTTTACGACTTGTGAAGACATCTTCACGGCCCGTGAAGACATCTTCACGGCTTGTGAAGGCCTACTAAATAGAATACAAATCTTCCAAAATCTGTTTTTCGAGCCATTTTCGTGCTATAGCCTAGGCTCTGATACCACCGTAGGAAATCCATGCCATGTCAACACCCGTACACAGCAGAAGCAACGAATTCAAAAACCAGGTTTTCGGGTTACCAAAAACATCATGCATGTACTTCCCAAGTGGGGATCATGACTACAAACAAATATAGAAACTGAAAAACGAAAGAGAATGAGGAGAATGAGGAGAAATGTACCATCATGTTTTCTGGAATGAGGCAATTAGAAAGATAAACTAGAGAACCAAAACCGAGATCCTCTACCGTAGTCCACACCAAGTTGCCGACATTCCGTCTTGCTAACGACCCGAAACTCAAACCACACAAATTCTTCGTGAATCTGCAATAGGCACAACCTCAAGCTTCACTTGATACTCCAACTTAGCTCTAGTGGAACTCAAGTATCATATATGTGTGTATGTGTGTATTGTAGCAAGTGTCAGGAGTTAGGACATGAGACAGTTCATAGGCTTATAAAGGCTGAGAGGAAGTAAGAAAGACACCAGGGTCAGCCATAAAGGTTGCACCCCATTGGAACAACACAAAGGTCCAATAAAAATAAAGTGTTACTTTGACTTTTACCTTCACGGGCTTTCACAGGTCGTGAAGGCCTCAAAGGCCGGGTACCACCACACACTCTCATTGGGCCAACAAGTGGTCCAATGAGATCAAGGTGTCTTCCTTCACGGGCTCTCACGGGCCGTGAAGCTCTCGTGAAGGCAGCGCCCCCCGAACACTGTGAAGCCTTGTGGAGGGTTTTTCTACATGGCCTCTTCACGGCCCGTGAAGCTCGCCAGAAACCCTAATTCCATATTCTCTCATGATTGGGTTATGATGTCGGAATCTACCCTTGGCGTGGGATCCAATAGGACCATACCTCATCAGTAGTGATGCAAGTGCACGTGTATTAGTGGGCATATACAAACATACATGTGTAGGATTCAAGTAAATGGTACTTGGTAGTGGATGCTCAAGGCACATGACAGGGTGGAAAGGACTTCTTAGTGAATTTAAGGAGGAGGAAGGTCTAAAGGTGACATTTGGTGACAATTCCTATGGAAAAACCAAAGTCATATTCCAAAAAGTTACTTATGTCAAGGGTGTCAAGCTCAGTTTGATAAGTATTAGTCAACTATGTAACGAAGACAAAGCAGTCACCTTTAGAAAATAATTAGGTACAATCTACAACTCAAAGAGTAAGCATATACTAATAGTCAAGAGAGATAGATATGTGTATCTACTAGATCTCAAAACTGCTGACCCTAATACAGAAACCAGCTTGTATTCCCAATCAATTCCCAAGGTGAGTTGGATATGGAAAAAAGGATTGTTACATTTGAACTTTAAAAGTATAATTTACTTTCTAAATAAATGTTAGTCTCTAGTTGTCAAAAATCACATTTGCTAAAGACAAATTGTGATCGGCTTGTGAGCAGAGAAAACATCATAAATGGTTTTTTAAATTAAAGCAAAACTTTCATATAACAATCCTGTTACATATGTTGCATATGGACTTGTTTAGACCTACAAGCACCCAAGCCAAAGTGGCAAGAAATGTACTTTAGTAGTAGTAGATGAGTTCACTTGGTATACTTGGGTGATATTCCTTAAAACCAAAAGGGAGGTTACCTTTTAGATAATAAGATTTACCAACAAGGAAGAATTATAGAAAGGTATGTCTATTAAGAAACTCAGAAGTAAACTTGGGACTATGTTTAGAAACTCAACATTGAAAAACTTCTGTGAAGAAAAAGGAATAGTTCAAAACTTCTCGTTTATAAGAACAACCCAAAAAATGTAGTGGCTAGGAGAAGGAATAGAACTTCAATAGAGGCTGTTAGGACAACATTCTGTGAGGCAGGATTGAAACTCTATTTTTGGGCTCAAGCTGTAAGTACAGACTGTTATACGCAAAATAAGTCAATCATAGTCAAAATACATGGGAAGAAACGATATGAGATTTATAATCTTAGAAATCCCAATAAAGGTTAATTTCACATCTTTGGTTCTAAGTGCTACGTGTCGAATTAAAGAGATCAGCTCCATAAGTTGGAACCTATATCTGATCAATGAATTTTTTTGGATACTCCTCAGTCTCTAAAGCTTAAAGAGTTTATAACACAAGGACAAAGCTTATAGAAGAATCAGAACATGTCAGTGTGTAGCTGTCTAACGGAAACTATTTATTGCTACGTAGTGAGCCCTAGTTAGGGGAGTCTACCACACCAACCAATAAGGTGGGTAGGCATATAGAAATCCGACATACCTCTACTGTCATGGTGTTGGGTATGGTGGTTCAACGAAAATGCAATGGAAGCATAAAAGGTTTAAAAATAATTTTTCAAGAACCACACCAATACACACCGAATGGACAATGACTCTAGCCATGACAAAGCAACACAAAAGAAAGAACAAGAAGGAAGAAATCTACCCCTTTGAGCTAGTCTTCTTTCTTGATCCGGTAGGAGCCTTGGAAACTTTGTACACAAACAAGTGCACCTCTAAAGCAATCCATGCCAAGCCTCTTGCAATTTCCACTGGCTAGAGTGAAGGTAAGCCTACCAAAACACCAACAATGATCTAGCACTCCTTGTTCCACAATGCCTTGTTCACAAGAGCGTTTGAGAGAGTTCTTAAGTCACTAAAAAATCAAGTATGTAACCATGATCCCTTAGATTCATTAGGTACATATAGAACCCCACAAATCAGTTCAAATTCAAGGCCAAAAAAGCTAGGATCGGTTATAAGACTTACTCTCAATTAACTAGCCATGAAGCCTAGTTAATGTGGCTGTTACGGTGAAGGCATGGGAGTGCCTTTGTCTGGGCACAGGCATGCTAGCCCAAACGGGAACACCCAAGTCACACCTGACTTGTGCTCGTGCCTGGACTGTGGGTACGAGCGTACCTCCAAGAGGCACGGCCAAGCCTCAGCCCACCAAAACCAATTTCTGGTTTTTCTCTCTCCTTTGACCGGTGGTGATGCCGGAACCAATACTTGGTGTATGACCCAATAGGCCCTTTCTTCATCGGCAATGGGACCAACTCGTGTATGTCATCAGGCATAATACAACAGACTCCCACTTGCACGTGACCACCTACAAAAGGTGTCTCCGACATAGAGCACCCTCTAGCAAGGTATCTATGCCCCCAAGTCAGCACAGGGTATGTCTTCCAAGATAAATACCAATCCAAAAGAATGATTTTATAGATAAGTGATCATTCATCCATTTGTTCACGATATCCGGTGTGAATGTGATTCATGAAACACCATCAACCCCAAAACATCCACAATTATGTTTCTCGATTGAGACTAATTATGACAAAGAAAACAAGTTACAAAATTGATCCATTATCAATTCAACTTGAACACGGCCATGCATTTTTGTGTCATCAACTTAGTCAACGAGGGGCCCAAGGATATCTCTCCAAAGAGGAATGAATACCTTTGACTACATCATTCCATCATAATGACAACTTATTGCTTGAAAAATTTCCTTATAACAACCAGTTACGAACTGCGTTAAAAAGCAATCTAAACAAAACCAAGCCATTATTCAAGAAGCACATGTATCTCCAGTAAGAGGACAAACAACATTATCATCCTGATTTACTTGTGACCATGACCATGAAGTAAACTCAGGTGCAGGTCCTCCAATCACTTCATCCATTATCAAGCATAGGCTAGTGTTGCATAACAATGTATTCAATCCATTATGAATTCTCTACCAATCACTTGCCTCGATCTTAATTCACTTCGTCCTTCCTAATGAAGAATGACCGATCGTGGAGAATTTAGAATAAACAAATTTATTCAAGAAAGTATTAAACATGCAAAGAAAGAACACAATAATATCTCATGAAAGTAATCGTACCATACCTATATTAAAATCTCCATTTAATAGTCATTACAATCAGAAATACATTATTGCTTAATGTTCTCAAATATATCAAATATAACTAAAATATTCAAACCAAGTCACTAGTAATGCCTATAGACCTAGCATGAGAATCATGTTTAGTCTGTGACAACGGTTTGGTCAGCCAAATTCCCTTCAGTCGGTACTCTACTAATCACAATTTTCCCATCCTCAATAATATCACGAATGAAGTGGTATTTTCGAGCAATGTGCCTCGTGTGTCGATGTGCTCTCGGTTCCTTAGCTAGAGCTACCACACCCTCATTGTCACAAAAGATCTCAATAGGGTCAACGGTGATAGGAACAACTCCAAAATCCTGAATGAATTTCTTCATCCAAACAGCTTCTTTAGCAGTCTCGCTGGCAGCAATGTTCTCTAACTCCGTATATGTAATCTGGCTCAAACCTGTGAGTCTTTTAGATCTATCTCTATAGATCTTTATCCCCAAAATATATGCTACCTCTCCCAAGTCTTTCATAGAAAAACAATTCTCAAGCCAGGTTTTAACATCCTGCAAGGTGGTAACGTTGTTTCCTATAAGTAGTTTGTTATCAACATATAAGACAAGGAATACTACATCGCTCCCACTAGCCCTGACCTGTACACAAGGTTTATCTTTGCTCTTGGAAAATCCAAACTCTTTAACTTTCTCATCAAAGCAAAGATTCTTAGTATAACTTATCAAAGTAAAGCGACTATTGATCAGATGATGAATTGATATCAGAAAGACATGCGAATAAGAGTTGATGTTAACGTTATTTATAAATAAACAATATGAGATAAATGATAAAGATGGTATAGTATACCTTACTAGGAAGGAAAAATGATACGGGGCTTGACTAACCCTAAATCTGAGTGTGAATTAAATAATATCAAAATACTATGGATTATGCGGTATGATAAAATATATTATTATGGAAAATATTATATGAGGAGCAAGAAATTATAGTTATGAAGAAAGTTAAGAGACGACTAAACAGAATGTGAATCGGTAATAAATATTATACTACTCCATTGTAGTAATTGATTGTAGAAATAAAAGTAATAATGAGGAAAATAATTAGAAATGTAATAACTGTGATGGTCAAAATTAAATTATCACGGGTGAAAAGATGTTTGACAGAAAAGAATAGGTGTAAACTCAGTTGAGAAAAATGTTATAATTAAATATAGAAAATGATTAATATAATATCGAGAATATTATATTAACGAGGAAGTGATTGTGAAATTGAAAAGAACATAAAGACGTGAGAATGTTAACATGTATAATATTACTTACCAACTTCAAAGTGATTGGCCAATTACAAGTAATGATGTGTGAGATTATAAATATGAAAATGAGTACGAAAAATGTATAATAAATACTGAAACTTTATGTTTCAAAAGATTAAGTAATATATGAGGTATTGGTAATAGTAGTAGTAAAGCAAAATGTATAGATGATATGTATACGTAATTATGATGGGAAATATGAGAAGTAATTTAAAAGGAAGTTGAAAGAGATTACTCAGTTTTAAAAAGGGATATGAAGTAGTATGGACCTATAATATTATTCAAATTCAGTGAAAGAATAAGTGATGAGAAGTGTGAGTGATATTTTGACTTATGTATGACCAAGGATTTTTTTGTTTCGGTACAATAGATCCAAATGCAAACCCTAGAGCAGAGAATGAAGTAAGGAGTGAAGAAAACCCCGATATGATTACTATAGGAGAAGTTGAGAATTATATTTTCCTTTATGGGGAAAGACATGGAGCTATACCTACCAGACACCTCAGGAGTGTCATAGCGGATGAGTTTGGTAAATCTGTTACAACGATTATGCCACGTGTTTATGGCGGAAGTGAAAAATGAAATAAGAAGTGCAGTTCGGGAAGAATTTCATATACTAAAGGATGAATTAATGAATGAAATGAAAGAGGAAAAGGTAGAGGCGAAGGCTGAGGGATCCCATGGAAGAACAGGGTGTGGAAATTATGATAAGGATCATGTAAGACAGTGTAAATATAAAACCAAATGTTGTTATAGATGTGGAGAAGTAGGACATAATTATAAGGATTGCTTATCCTTAAGAAAGTTTTGTTATGATTGTGCTCCATACAGGCATGAATCTTCTGAAAGTCCTAACTAGATAAAATATATGTTAGTTGAAATGTTAAATAAATAAACGGATACAGTGGAAGGTTCTTTTTGTTATGTATGTAACCTAAGTATAACTAGTATGTACTTTTCTTGTGTAAAATGTAATCTTGAAGGAGACGAAATTAAGAAAGACTTTGTATTAATGGTTGAATTACGAGTGATTTGTATTTTGTATTTATACCAGAGTTGACCCTAAGTGGGGGAGGGTAGTGTAAAAAGATTTTAAATAATTAATCATGTTAAAATAATCTATATAACCACTGTGATCGCGGTAGAAATGACTATTAAACAAAGAAATTGCATAAATTTTGAATTGGAATGGAAATTTAAAGCCACAATAAGTAACGTTCAATGATTGGTTAAACAAATAAACAGTAAATGAAAGAGATTATTGTCATCTGCTTAAAAAAAGATGTGGCAGTGATTATATTATTGTAGAGAAAATTAGAGTGAGTAATAGATAAAATGTTGTTAAATTAACCATACTAACCGAAGTAAGATATAATGGTGAATCATGTACGTATTGAATACCAAAAAAAATAATATAATGATAATACAAAAGGACAAAATGGAAGTGCTTTGAAATTTTAAAATTTTAGGCCCCAGCCCATGTATGTGGTGGGGTATATAAATTTGGACAGAAGGTCAAGTGTTGACCTAGCAGATAATTGAGTTACAATTAGTGTTTTTATTGATTGTTAATATACAAGTAAGAATATTGCTCGAGAGAGCGGAAATAGTTATAAAAATGATTCTTCTTGAAAATGTGTACCTAGTTGAAATTTACTAACGTAAATTCTTACTCAACAGAGTTGACTTAAAGTAAATGTGATAGTAATAACTAGAAATGAATCTTTAAGGAAGTTCGAAACCATACCCTTAACTAATATAGTAAGAAATACACAATAGAACAGTAAAGATGAAAATCACAGCAAGAGCTAATTAAGGAGCAAGTGAAGCAAGATGTAACCAAAAATATGGAAAAGTATTACAAAGATTTGAAAGTGAAGGATGAATGTCAAAAACATATGAGAAGTTACAACCTGGTTGGGTTATAAAATAATATATAAGTGATTGTATCAGGCTAATTTAAAAATATACATTTGATTTCCATCAAGAAAAATTTATTTCTCCAAACGTTAAGTGATGTTTATGTAAAGAAATTGTTTTTGTTAGTGTCCCAGTTTCCATTATGTCAGATAGAGATATTCGATTTATTCCAGATTCTGAAAAGAATTTCTTGAAGAGGTGAGAAATCAATTCAAACACTTAAAATAGATTGCGTGCGTGTGTTGTTGATTTAGATGAAAAGTGGGAATGTGTATATGCCTTCGCTAGAATTTTCATATAACGAAAGTTATTATTCCGGTATTGGGATGCCATTATGTGAAATGTTGTATAGTAGAAATGCCAAACTCCACTGTGTGGGGTGAGATGGATCAGAAAGAGTTGAGTAGTATTGGAGTGGTACAGTGAGTGACAAAACGGTTTTATCAAACAAGAGATAGACTACTAGTAGCCCTAAGAAGATAAAAGAGCTATACTAATAAATGTACGTTATTATTTGAATTTCATGTGGGATATTGTGTGTTATCGAAAGTGTCACCTTGAAAAAGATGTGAATAGATTCAGAAATGGGAGTTTCTAGAGAAATTGTAACAAATTCATAATACCTTTCAAGTACTAGACGAGTCTGCATATGTATATACTATATTGGAAGACGTAAGTATTGACGTTAAACAGATCGGACTAGATAAGGTCTAGTGGAAACACAGAAAGTGGTTGGATTATACTGATAATCCTGAGAAAGAAATGATATATAGTTATCCAGAACTCTTCAGCAGTTAATTTCGGGGACGAAATCATTTACAAGTGGGGGAGAGTTGTAACACCCCAAATTTATAAAAGGTATTTAAAATAAGTTGTTGAATAAAAGTTAAGGAAAATGAGTGAAAGTTATAAATTATTAAATGGTTTAAAGTAATGATTCCAAATATATCCCCGTTAAGATTCTTGAGTAGCGTATGGATGAGTTGTAAGTTGGAAAGGGAGCGGGAGAGGAAGCGGGATACCCGCTAAAAATTGAGCCAACCAACTAACAGTCGGCAACCCTATCTCCCTTACCTCTTTTATTGTTTCTTTTCTTTCTTACTTCTTCTTTCACTCTTCATACACACATATACATAGTTTACTTCACATTTAGAAGAACAAGATCAAGGAAATCATTAAAGCTTCCTTCATACTCGAATTCAGATATCATCATCTTTATTACCACCTTTGAATTGTAAGTGTTCTTCTTGTTCTATTAGTGTTCTTGAAGGTTTTGAGCTAGTGGGTCATTAGATTGAGTTTAAATGATGAATTTTGATCAAAGGATGTTAATATACGGTTTTATATAGTTAGTAAAGGTTGTAGGATGATTAAAAAGTATTTGAATTGTTATGAAAGTGGATTAAATGAGTTATGGATGGAAAACAGCAAGTTTCTGGCGATTTGTTGCTAAAAATTACAGAACATGGGCCGTGTAGAGGAGGGTATGCCGTGTAGGAATCCATGTAGACTAAACAAAGGCCATGTAGGGTAACACGGGTCGTGTAGGTCTAAACACGGACCGTGTAGGTTGAGGGAGGCCGTGTAGGAGGCCATGTGGGATGAACACGGCCGTGTAGGTTGGCACATGCTGTATAGGTCCAACACAGCCCATGTAGGTTGACACAGGCCATTTAGGTCAACACTGTCCATGTCAGAGTCCATGTAGGCCTCGATCAGAGTATAAGTTTAGTTTTAAGATTTATATAAGATGTATAATTGTTATGTGTTTAATACCTTAATGGTATATTACATGTAGGATTTTATCGTTGATGAATACTCTAACTTATATCTGGCATAGCACTGTGTTATTAACTGATTACTGAGGTGAGTTTCCTAAACTCTAATTCATATCTGTGATATGTGTGATGCATTTCAATGTCTATTATCGATATGCGGATCATTGTGAGGGTAGCATGCTGCTTTGTACAATAGGGGCTACAAGCAGCATTTAGCCTTATAGGCGGTGCAAAGATGGTGCAGTACTGTATCCATAAGAACTGTTGTGGCATTCGTATATGATTATGTGTATGCTTATATGATTTAAGTTTAGTTTTCCCACTAAGCTCTTGTAACTTAACAAATACTCTCTTCTGTTTTTGCAGGTTGTATTAGCACCAAGGCAAGGCTCCGGTTTGACTGTTGGCTACTTAAAACGTATTTTGTAACAATAACACTCCTGTTTGTATAACATAATTACTTTTACTATCAATGCGTGCATACCTCTTTTCTTCAAACCCGAGGGTTTAAATGATTTACTACTTCTACTGATAGCAGACTTGCTAGAAACTGTTTTTGTTGTAAATACGTCGGTATCACTTTTTACACGAACTTGGGGGTTCAAATATGTTTCATTTGATTCCGCTATTTTGTTAATTTCTGTTTTGGGTCAAATGACTTCTGTTTGAAGTTTTCACTCAAATTTTGAAAATTGGAGCGTTACAAGGGCCATACTTGGTCTCTCACATTGTTCTAATAGAAAAGGAGTCTTTTACACATTTATGTGTGTAGAGAGAGATCTCGGTCCAATCTTGCCTCAAATCTCTATTTTCATCTTTGATTCTTATTGTTATGGACGTACACAATCTTTGGCCTCATGCCCTCTATCACCACATTTATAATATTTTCTTCTATTAGTTACATTTGAGGTAGGGTCTTTCATTTTCTCCATAATTTGGATTCTGTTTTAGGCTCATTAGAGGTCGATAACTTTTCAATTTTAATTGTCAGTTTATGCACATAGTTTTTATTGACTTTGTACTTATCTTTCTCAACTCTACCTTTGTTATCCTTATTATGTAGAGTCTGACCTACAAACGTTTTCTTGCTTTTAAAGTTCATCTTTGAACTAGATAGAAAGTGTTGTCTTTTAAATAGATTAGGCTTTAATCTATCAAAGACAGGATTATTATCAATAGGATTGGGATTTTAATCTATAGAATACAGACCTACTATTTTTTTCCTAGAACTAGAGCCCTCAACATTATGGTTAGTGTTAATTATGGTATAACCTTGGGTCGGTCTCATAAATATATTCGGTTTAAGCTCTTGACTATATTTCTTTTCTAAGGATATCTTAAGATCTTCTTCATATAATAAATCATGCTCAAGATATGTTGGGAAGATAACTATTCCAACCCAATTAATCAAACCTGCTTATTAAACTAAATAGGATTTGATGTTAACAAGACCAGTCTTTAAGGGTTAGACTAAGATTTTATCTTAATGTATGTTTTTAAGATTAGACTTATAATTTTACTAAGTTAGGAAGTAACTGCTAAGATCAGTTAAATGCACTGGGCGGATCAACTAACCACTTAAAAAATATCAGCTAAGTCAAGAAACAAGATGAAGACCATCGGCTAATGAACTTTGCTTTATCAACTGAGTGACCATGAAGATCAATTGAGTGCCCAAAAGATCAGCTAAGTACACTTTACCATATTTAGATTTGAAAAATAAGCCAATCACTCTATATGATCAATTGAACTTATTGATTAATTGATCATAGAGATTGATAATTTTATCTCTACTCAGCTAAGCATAGAATAGCTGACCACAAGCATATCTTTAATAAACTGAGCATTCTCTTGATCAAATGAGTGTTCAAGAGTTAGGAGTTTGGCTGGCAACTTTATTTTTGTCACCCTAGTATTTTAATTAGCTAAGTCATAATTTTGACTTGTATTATTTTCAGTTTACATTCCTTGTTTTGTAAAGGGCATATTGCCGAGAAATGTAACATAAATATCGATATTTGCCAATAAAGGTAATGTCCAATTTTTTAGGCCAAGAAAGGATTCTAAATTTCAATTTTTAACATTAAAGGTAACTGGTTACCGTCGTAGCAGGTAACAAGTTAAATTGATGACGTGGCTAATATTTATATTAGGCAAATTGACAAAAAAAAAGGTAACATAAATATCAAATTTTGTCAATAAAGGTAATTTTCATTTTTTCTAGACCAATAAAGGATGATGAATTCCAATTTGAACAAAACATCACGTTTAGATCTAGGTTCGTGTTCGTGTTCATGTATGTGTTTTCTCTTTATATAATAATAAAATATTTAAAATTAAAACAGTATTACATCATTTTCGTATATGATATTTGAAATGCATTATGTTGGTACTTTGACATTTGACTACTTGCATTTGGTATTTTGGTAATTTAATATCTTATATTGGCTTTATAATTGTATTAAATGAACGTAAATAAAGTTTGAAGTTCAAAATTCAAATCAAATTGAAACGAACATTAAATTTGAAGTTCGAAACAAATCAAAATAAGTATTGAATTTTAAAGTTTGAATCGAAAAATATCAAATTCGAAGTTCGTATCAAAACAAAAAAGAATACCAGGATTGGAAAATCGAAAAAATACTCGTCAAATACATTTGGCTGAAATGGGTCGACCCAAAACATGAACGAAAAATATATGGTCAAAATGGTTGACACGTAATTGACACGAACACAGTAACAAGAACTCGTCGCAAATTGTCAGCATTAGTCAACATACCCTTTTTTACTAAAGATTAAAATTTATCATCCTTTTTTTGACTTAAAAAATTAGACATTACTTTTATTGACAAATTTAGACAATCTTAACCTACTGACTAAGCGCTCAGCAGGTCATTCAGGTCACCATACCCCTTTTTTGTTAGAAATTAAAATTTAGAATCCTTTCTTGGCCCAAAAAAATTGACATTATCTTTATTGGCAAATTTCAATATTTATGTTACCTTTCTCAGCAATTTGCCCTTTTGTAAAAGATATTTTAGTGAACAAGTTGAACATGTGTTGTTCATTACAGTCTTAGATCTTCTATTTGTAAAAGTATTTGTACCTTTTGTTCTTCGAAGTAGGACAAAAATGATAGAACTTTAATCTGTGAAAAAGCTTAAAGTTACCATCGAAAGAAGATCTTAAAGATCTTGTCAAGTACAAAAGCATGGCCGACAACATCATGTTAAGGAAGTCAACATACAAAATCTAAGGCAGGTGTACAAAGCATGAAAAATGAAGTCTCGCTTTACAAGGCAAAAAGACATGGAAAATAACATTTAAATATTGTTAGTGGGGTATACTATTCAAAAAGTAATATTATTTTATTGGTCATGTGTTGAACACCTTAGGCATTAGTTGTTTTAGGGAAGCTAGTTTATGTGTTAAACAAAATTGTTGTCACCTTTTATTATATTTGAAATTTCTGCTTTCATGTACATGTAATTCTTGATTTACAATCAACAAGAATTATATTAAAAGCAATTGTGAGTTCAAAATTTTAAAATAGCTCGAGTTTGTATTCAACTCCGCTTCTACAAAAAAAATTTGTTGCGTACTCAATGAGGAACTAACAGAAAATATGTTTGTTAACTCATGATTAGCTTCACAAGCTGTTATGACATATTCACCTCCAAGTATAACCTTAACCTGTTTAGGAATCTGCTAGTTGATACACTTTTCAACTAATTAAGATGACTCTGTAATTTTCTTAAAATATTGAGCTTCGATTCTAGCTTCCTCAGCTTCTTCACTAAGAGTGTTGTTTATGTGTATTTGACATTCTCGGTCACTTTGGGTCTTTTCACCAACATTTAAGAGAGTTAAATTTTCCTTAAGTTCATTACTTAATTTATCTATCTTAGCTTTAAAGTCAACTTAAACTTTAAGACTTGTTTTAAAATCATTTAACAGATAATTGAAAGTAAGACATTTTTCTTCATCGGTGTAAGAGTTGAATTTATCTACCTTATACATAGAAGAAGAATCTCAACCGCTACATTTTCTGTTGTTCTCAGCTTTTTTTCATGTTCTAGCCAAAAGTGCTTTCAGACATACTCAAATCTACTTGTTCTTGAAACTCTTCTTCTAAAGCCATCAGACATTTATCATGGACATCATCATGTAGATAACTTGGTGTATGTGTTTCTGCATAGAGAACTTTACTCTTCAGCTTATCTTCTAGCTTCTCTTTCTTGAGCTGTAGATGTCTTCTTTTATACTTGTCAGCTCTATAAGCATTCCTATCGGATAATGAAGCCGATTCACCGTTCTTTATTCTTCGCTCATAAGCTATGTGTCCCTTTTTCTGATAGTTAAAGCACACAGCTTGCTTAGAACCAAAGGAACTTTTTCCTTTGCCTCTCTCAGTTATTCCTTTTCCTATTCTTGCTCTTTTCAGCTTTTTAACATCATCGACATCATTACTTGAGTCTGAGTTTTCAATTTCAAAATCAGACTTAGACTCAGAGTCAACCACTAAGACTTTAGACCCTTACTTCCTTTCCCTACAACAAATGCAGGTTCATAGTTTTTCACAGAGTCATCGAGCTGTTGCTGAGACTATTTTCTTCTGATCCATGATTTGTTGATGATAAGATAAAAAGTCGTAGATAGACCAAAGGTTATACATATGTAAAGTTCCTCCACCCTGAAGTAAAATACTCACTTCATTAAATTGTTCAGACACACATCCATGAACTTCAGGACCATTTCTGCATCATCTTTCTTAATGCCCATGCTGGGTAGGTCATTAATCAAGAAGTGAAATCTTGTAAATATTTCAGATAGGGTTTCATCCTTTTATGAAAAAAAATTCTCATAAGACCTATTGAGATGATTCTACTTTTGCTGTTTGACCAGACTAGTGTCCTCATATGTAACACTCAATGTGTCACACATCTCCTAGGCAGTTTAGCACCCAGCCACAATGTGAAGGAGAGGGTTTCTCGGGGCTTTAGCAAGAATACTCTGAGCCTTGTCATCCAATAAAGTCGAATGCTTTTTACTAATAGAAGTGTAGAAGGGGGTTGAATACACAACTCAAATTATAAAGAACAAAAAAAAGTCGAACACTTTTTATTAATTCAACTCACCGATTATAATTTAACTCTCTCAGTTCAATCTCACAAACTAATTGTTAGATTTTGTTTCGCTGATTCAACTTATAAACAAAAAATAATAATTGACTCTCTAAACAGGAATACCGAAGTTATGAGGCTAATGATAGATTAACCAGGTCTTTGCTTGACTTACAAAGCATGTAACTCATGAACAAATGTAACATGTTTGAGGTTAGCTTATATACATGTTCTACGGATAAACATTCAGACTAACAAAGTAAGATTTATCATAATATGCTAACTTAAACTAAACTTATCTATACATTCACATAGATAACATGGATATACTTGATCTTATATCTTGAATCTTAAACTTGAATCTTCTTATCCAATTGCAGATAGCGAGTTATGAGTTTAAAACAAATTCAAACTCTTTTCGGGCTAACTTCTCCGACTGGCTGAGTTACTCAGCTTGAAACTCATCAAGTTGAGTTCTTCAACTAATCTTCGATCTTCCACATGTATATACACATAGAAACAACTGAAATTAAGAAGTCACTTGAGTTATCTAAAACTTA
Source organism: Dittrichia graveolens (assembly GCA_038502395.1). Classification (NCBI taxonomy): domain Eukaryota; kingdom Viridiplantae; phylum Streptophyta; class Magnoliopsida; order Asterales; family Asteraceae; genus Dittrichia; species Dittrichia graveolens. The sequence continues at coordinate 31,904,677 of JARJIL010000006.1, forward strand.
TTTAGAAACTATGTTTCTATTCTAGAGCTGACTATTCAGTTTGAGCTGACTAATGTGAGAGGCTTTAGATAATTCCTTTTGTATATATGAAACACAATCTTTCAAACTTTATTTTGTATCATCAAATCTCACCTCTTTCATTTCTTCATTCCTTTTTGAAGTTCAAGGTTTCAAGTTCGTTTGAGGGTATAGAGATTTCAAGGCTATCATTTGAGGTTTTCCGGCCATTCAAGGGTTCAGAGGGTTCATTTTTCTTTCTCCTATATCTATCTTTTTTCCTATAGTCCAAGGTTATCAGGGGCCAGCAAGCCATTCGAGGTTTCCAGCCAATCGAGGGTGCAGGACATGTTCAAGGTACGAGTTTTCCGGCAATGTTCGTTTTTCCTTTCAAAGCCACCGTTCAAGGTTCAAGGTGCTCTTTCAAGTTTTCATATCATTTCGAGATGTTCTAGATGTTCATTCAAGTTTTGTTGTTTTATGGGTGGTTTGTGGTTGGGGTTACGAGTTTTCCTGCAGTTTTGTGGTTCTATGATTAAGAGGCTATGGTTCGAGGTTAGGTTCAGACGCTCATCGTTTGGGGTCGCTGCTCGAGGATCGTAAGGTTGTCGTTAAAGGTTGTGTTTCGAGAGGTTGTGGTTGAGGTTCGGGTTTAGAGGTCGTAGTTCGAGGTTTGTGTTTCCCATCAGTTTGGGGCACTCCACTTAATCTATTTCAAAATCTAGTATTGTCATTACCTGGTTAATTGGTCGGTGGGGCCACCGATAGTTTTGGTCATTCGGAGTTTTTGTTTTCTGTGTTATAGTTAAGGTCAACTTGTTTCGAGTTCAACCGGGTATCCTTTTTATAGATTGCAAGTTTTGATGAAGTTTATCGGATTCACTCTTTTATGTTGAGCATAATTAGGTGTAATATGAAATGTAATTGGTGTAAAATACAATGTAGTTTCACTCTTTTATGTTGAGCATAATTAGGTGTAATATGAAATGTAATTGGTGTAATATGAAATGATATATTTTCTAGCATCTTACTTGTTTTAATTTAATACACTACATTTCCAAATAAATCATAGCATGTAAGCAAAAAGTAAAGAGTTCATTTATTGATAAATACAATCAAAATTCAAATATAATAAAACTAACATGTAAACAATCACAATATGGATCAAAATTGGCTGCCCAAGAGTATTCATTTACATTGGTTGATATTGCTTCTCTTTTTTCCGATTGACTTACCAGAAACTGAGGTGAAAAATAAGAGTCAACAGCAACAGGATATATGATTTGTAAGAAACAAAATAATTGTACAAACCATCAACTTCAATTGAATAACCATCAACCCATCTTTCATCAAGACTGGTGTCTCGTAAAAATCTTTTGCCCCGGTGCGAGAATAGCCATCGGATCAAACCTCGACTTCATCTCCAGAAACCACGACCATCGATCCCCAAAGTGTTGCTTCCACCCGTCTTCAGTATTGTAATGCGGTAGATACAGCTTGAAATTTAAGCCATTCCTTACACAAAGCTGTACAATTTCGTGATTTTGCAAGACAAGATCTCTCACACCGGGAGACTTCTGATACGGGTTTGTGAAGCGCAGCAATGCCACGATATAAAAGATATCGCCATCGGGTAATACTACTGATGTACGTTCGTCCCACCTAATTCAATATAAAAATGAACATTTATCTTAACACGATATGGATTCCATCTTTAAAATGTGCATAGTGGTCCAAAACAATTCAAGGACCACCATGATATGTACACAATGATGAGCCAAGATTGAGTCCACATCAACTAAGAAAGATAAAATAATTTCTCTAAGAGAAACTAATAGAATTATAAAACAGAACAAAGGGTTTGTAGTCCAATAGTACCAAGGTTTTGAAAGGAATTTCCTATAGCCTATACTCCTGGGTTCAAATCCCGCTTAAGGCAAAAGGGTATCAATTATTACACCCTCGTCCTATGATTCATGTCAGAGAGTTGACTTATTGATTTGACATTCGTATCTTGGATAAAAAAAGTGTAAGTTTATATGTAGATTAGGTGTAGGTGTGTTTGCTGTTAAAAAAAACGAATTATAAAAATTTAAAAAAAATGGGGCCGGGTAATAAGACAGGGACATTTTGGTCAATAAGAAAATGAAATAGAACAAATATGGTGTCATTGTAGGGGATGGGCCAAACCGGTTTGCGTTGTGGTTTCTGATTCGCCAGAGACTGCCCCGATAGCTACATCACTTGGGAATCTCGTTTTCCATGAAAAGATAAATAACACTATGTCAAATTACTCTTTTACCCCTGACCTATGTCCTCATTACTTTTACCTATTCACACAAAAACAGGAAGATATGAAAAAGGCAATCTTTTTGTAATGTCATGATTAAAGTACTTTGATTTGCTCATAAACAATAGTTCCAAGTGGTTAATTATTAACTCCTATTTATTTATTTATTTATTTTTGAAGATAATATATAACTTTCTACTTTGTATTTTTACTTATTTTCATACACATAAGCCAAAAACAAGTGTCAAAATCAATAAATGAGAGAGGGTAAATAGATTCTACATGTCATCTTTAAGTGAGTAATAGGATATAATATAATAAAATAGTATAAAAAAATATAATTTTCCTAATTTAATGTAAAATAAGAAGACGGGGGGTATGGATCATAGTATCTCCTATCCTATAAGAGAAATGATATTTATCCTCTTACAATTTTCTCATACTTATCCTTCTACTGACACGGTCAATAGAAGTAAAAGAATGAAGTAAAAAAAATAATAGAATAAGAGTTGTGTTCAATAAAGTCTATTTAAAAAACATAGTACTAAATTTTAATATTTAATCAAATGTGATTCAGTATACAATCACATGTGATTTGTAAAAGCATCACATGTGAATTACGAAAAATTACGAAAATGTCACTCCGCAGAAATTTTTAAAATTTAATCTGGATCATTGATTCCATTAATTCAAAGGCTAAAATTAGTTTCTTATGACTATAAATTAATTATGGACTATATTCAACATTCTTCAATAAAATAGTATATCAATTTTAATCCTATAATATGAGTTGTGTTCAATAAAGTTAATTTAAAAAACATAGCTTGAAATTTTAATATTCAATCACAAGTGATTTAATATAAAATCACATTTGAGTTGTAAAATCATCACATGTAAATTACGAAAAATTACGAAAATATCAATCCGCTTAAATTTTTAAAATTTAATCTAGACTATTAATGAAATTGATTTAAACAACGTTTATACTATTAATTATGAAATATATTAAATATTATGAAAAGACCGAGCTATTAATACGAGGATACGATAGTTTCATAAAAAATTAACAAAAACTATCACCGTACAATCCACGCCCTAAAATCCGCAACCATCCAACCAAAATAACTGAAGAGGATATTGCGTCATCAAAGCACACAGCCTTACGGTGGGACCTACTCCACCAAATTATAACCCGTATTACATGGAATTGGCCCATATCTTGGGCCCACTTCAGTTTCACCCTGAAATCTACTCTCTCTTCACATATTCTATTTCTTTTAATTTAAAAGGGAAATAATATATGATATCAACAGCAGACAGAGTCTTTAAATCAATTAAATATTTAATAAATGGTTAGAACAACTCTTTTATGTGTATGTAACGGCATTTAAGTTATACGTTGTTAATAGTATATATCATTTCTTCTTAATTTAATGTTACCGCTCTCATATCCTGTTTAGCTAAAAATGAATATGGTTTTTATATGTATATATACATACACAGACACACACTCGCACTAATGCCGTTTCTATAATAAAACTAACGGACGGGCCCATGATGGTTACTATCGTCATACGGGACGGTATAACCCGTTCTCCACGTGAGCATCACGACATAACGCATGGGCTTTTTCATCTTTTTCTTTTTCTAGTATATTCTCTTAACATTGATGGAACTATCAACAAACCCTCCCACACAAGAAGTTAAGGTCTTCATGGACGAACGGCCCCCGATGGTTACTATCGTCATATGGGACGGTATAACCCGTTCTCCACGTGAGCATCAACACACAACGCGTGGGCTTTTTCGATCTTTTTCTTTTTCTAGTATATTCTCTTAAACATTGATGGAACTATCAACAAACCCTCCCACACAAGAAGTTAAGGACTTCATGGGTCCAAGAAAGAATTAGAGACACGGCTTATAACGACCCGGACTGATTCCATTATAATTTATTAGCAACACGACAAGAACTCATGCAAATGACAGATCATATATAATGGGGTTTTACTTACTTGCTTCGCAGAATAGGGTAGACTAGCATAGGCCCTCCAATTCCATCCTTCAAGATCTTCTTGAAAACCAGACGATCAAACTCATCAATGGAGGCTTTTGACACAAATAGATTAAGCCATGGATGTGGGGCGTCCCAAATGCCATTAGCTTTAGCTTGTATTTCTGCTTCCTTTACACGTAGTAGGAAATCAATGTACTTCAGGTCCACCTGGAACAGTGTATGGTCAACGAATCTCAGCCGTCCAAGCAGCTTCTGCACCATCTATGTGTCAACAAGAAAAAGATAAGGGCAAAGAGGTAATTTCAAGTACGGGACAAAAAAGAAAATGATGGGTTTAGACATTAGTATTAGTATAGTTAGTGAGCAAAGTAGTGGTGGGGGGACCAAGAAGAACGTCAGCCAAAATCTCAATGACTAGCAAAACGACAGCGTACTGAAGAGGCTTACGGTGAAGATTAATGTACGGGTGTCAAAGTCGTAAATCTGAGCAACTTGTGAGGGTGTTTTGGGTTCAATGTGTCAGAGAATCCAATGGAAGATACAGTAGTTGCCTTATTGTCAGTTTGAAAAAAGTTTTCTGGGTACACAAAAACAACTGTGCATTGGTACGCTGCTGGGGCCAAAATGGTAATATTATCCACCCTTTTGTCATCGAAGTAGGGTGAAAAAACCGGTCCTCGTGGTCTACTACCTTGCCACGTGTGCAAGTAAAGCTTACAGAATAATTTTTTTTGACTTTTTTCACCTTGGGTTACTAACCTCACCCCCTTTGTGCGCGACCCCACCAAAGCTGGTAGTCAAACATCCTAAATTGACCTCCCTATTAACAACACAGGTCAATATGGTCAACCCTTGTATGTATCATACTCTTTCACAAATTTAGAAAGTTGATATAAGCCTTTATTTTTTCCCCTACTTAGTCTTTCTAATTACAAAGATTAATATAAGGGGAAGTGATTTATACACAATATAAAATAATCATATACAACAAAAAGTAATTTTTTAAATTATTATACCCTTAAATTTATAGATAAAAATAAAAGATAATAAGTTAGTAAAAACATAAAAGTAATGATTGTTATGTATAAATCATCTCTATTAATATAAATAGAAAAATCAATTAAAAAAAATTAATAAATTTCATATGTTATTGTGAAGTAAATTGACAAATCAAATAGGAAAAAATAATAAGAATATATATCATTTTTCTAAAATTTAAGGTTATTTAACCATCACAAAATTAACTCTCCAAATTTATAATGATTATTTTCAAAATGATAATATACTCAAAAGTCATTCACATATTAATATTATGTAAATAATTTCACTTAAACTATATATTCAAGTAATTTCATCTTACAAATCCAGCTAAAACATGTACTAGTATTGCAAATTTGCAAATCTCTACAACCTTTTTATATATTGAGACATTGTTTATGTTAATACTAAAAGCAATATTAACTTTAAAAAATTTAAAAAGGAAAAATCATTTTCCATATTAAACATATTTTTGATCATATTTTCTTAAACAAAACATGATACATACTTGTATATAGAATAGTGTTAATCCTGATACTATGCCAAACATATAGACCAAAAGTCAGCAAACAACTCTTATGGTTGACTTTGTTATCTATGCCCGATACTATGCCAAAAATTTGGTAAAGATAGTCACATCAAAAAGGAGTAATCGTGTACGTAAGTTTTGGGATGCTATTTAATACTTCTAATTTAGAACAACAGTGGCCGTTAGTCTTACCACTCCACATCTTATAGAGTGGTATACGAATTTTGGGTCGGGTGCCTATATATTGACATTAAAGTTGTTTGTTAGTAATATAATTGTCTTTTAAAAAAAGAATAGTTTTAATCCATTTATAATTGCTTTAATAAAAAGAAATTGCATACTATTTTCTGTCTTTTGTAACAACAAAAATAAGATGTTCACTAGTCAAATACAAACACATTTATGAAACTAACACAAATGATGCCAAAAATATTAAATTGGTAGTTTGCAATATATTTAGAAGTTGTACTTTATTATGTGACAAATAATTTACACATAAATGACCTTGCAAAAGGACACACATTTGCTCTCTAACACGTTGTTCTCGACTTTTTTAAGGAAAAATGATTAGGAAGGAAACCCTACAAACTGCTTTCTCGAATTTCATTTAAGGATGCAAAGGAAAGGAAACGGACAGATTTGAATGGTGAGTTTAAGTTTATTTTGATGTCAAAACTATCCTTTTAAACTCGAGAACTCGTGGCGTAAGAAAATGCCAATACAATGCCAAGCTACATGTAATGAAGATAATATGGTGATTACGTATGTCTCATCATCAAATTTTACTTTAAATATGTAAAACAAATCGTACCTACATATTCATGTGATATGAACAAGATCTTTTAGTAAACATCATAACCTCCAAAATATTGTACCACAAAAAGAAAAGTTTTTCATAAAAGTGGAAAGTTAAAACAATTTGACCAAAAGAATAAAAAATATTTTCCACCAAAACATGGTCATATTTTCAAACAAATCATGCATGTTGTCATTTGATATCAACTCCAACTATTTTCTACAAAATAAAATTCGTTCATATATAACTAGTATAAAAATTTATCTAAACATGATTTAAGTTAATAATGCTAAATTATTATGTATGGATAATTTTTTTATATACGAAACATCAAACATCACCCATGTCAAAAACCATCTAGATTCATTAAAAAGTTGACCAAAAAAATATAAAATATTTTCCACCAAAACATGGTCATATTTTGAAATAAAACATGCATGTTGTCATTTGATATCAAATCAAGCTAATTCATACATAATAAAATTCGTTCATATATAACAGATATAAAAATTTACCAAAACATATTATAAGTTGATACTGTATAAATTATTGTCTATGAATAATTTTTGTTACGTACAAAACATCATAAGTAACTGAAAACCGTCTTGATTCATTAAAAAGCAAAAATGGGTTATTTTTTTAAATAGATAGATAAAAAAATTGGAAAATTATGTATCGAATTATGCCCCCAAAAAGTAACATTGGAATGGCGAAAAGTGGACTCAGAAAGCAGGAGCACTATAAAAAAGATGAGGTGCGATGCATAGGATCAAGAAAAGCAAATAATAAGCGGGAAAAGACAGAAGCGCTCACTGTATCAACTGTAGCGGAGCAGTCTCCCTTGCTGTAATGTAAAGCGACTTCTAAGCAATACAAAACCGGGTTCCCGGATCCGTTCATTGAAATCGGGTCGAATGATTGGTTCGGGTCAAGCCAAACTGACGGCCATCCATTTACCGGGTCGTCGTTATTCACAAACACAAATCCTTCCACGTAATCAAACGAATCGCCTTCTGGCTGGGTTATTAACGACTCGGCGTCCTGAGTGAACTCGTTGAACTCAGTGTACACTACCCTTATCCATCTCACCTAATTCGGTTTTCAAGACGTGTAAGATTGAGCAAAAAATGTGAGTACAAATTTCGAAGAAGAAGGTACAATAATTAGTTCGAGGGTTGTGGAAGAAAATACCCACCATATCCGGGGCGGGTTGAACGACGACCCGAGCACGAGTAATGATGCCGAATTGCCCAAGGCCACCGAGAACGGAGAAGAAAAGTTGTGAATTTTGGGTGTCGGAACAGATCACGGTGTCGCCGGTGCCTGTAACGACTTCCAATTCTGTTACATTTGATGTTTGAGGACCGTAACGGAAAGTCTGACCGCTAACGCCGGCGTTAGATAATGTTCCGCCGACGGTTAACCCTAGGTAATCCGTCCACGAACGAGGTGATAAACCGAACTTTGAAACACAACATTTCAACACGTCTTCCCATAATGCTCCACCGTCAACGTCGACGGCGTATCCGTCGTCAAAACTGACTACGTCAATTGTCAAATCAGACGATTTTTTCATATCGATGACGAGTCCTCTGTTGGCCATCGCCTGACCGTTTATTGAGTGACCGTTTCCCCTGGCCGCCACCGTCAGATTCATTGACTGCGACGCGAATCTGATAACACTTGCGATGTCGTGGCTACCAGAAGGTCTGACGACGGCGAACGGTGGGGATGCATGCAAACCGCCGAAGTCTTTTCCGGCATAGCAAGTAGAAGTAGACCTGTAATCAATACTGCCTTCGAGGTCTATGGCTTGGCATAAACTACTAGCGACTTCTTCGTCTTCTTGTTGGAGCATGGCTTCGGATTCGTTCTCCTGAACGAAATGCTCTAAATAGGCTATCATCTTCTCCAGGGAAATGATGTCGATTTATCTCTCTCACACACACTAAAAACACGCAGTAGCAGATTTCTCTCTCTAAAAAGAGAAGGGGTTGGGGTTGGCTCACAATCTGCCGCTGCTACAAAATCTAAAGTAATCTTTTTTGTTTCTCTCACTTACCCTTGGGTGGAGTTCTCGGGTTTAAATAGCGGCGGGTTTGGATTTTAACAAACAATAATTAGGAAAATTATATATATTCGTTATATTTAAAGTTAATTTTATAAATGGTTCTTTAACTAATCATTAATTAAAAGTTTAATTTTTTTTTTTAAAGTTGCAAGTATAATTCTTTAACTATTATTTTATTGTAAATATGGTTCTTTTTAACGTTTTCCATTTATCAAGTCTGTTAACTCAGGAGTATTTTGATCTTTTTAAAAAATTTTAATTTTTAATTGATTATAAATAATATTTAATTTATTTTTTAAATAAATTTCACATTATTTCTCTTACTCTCTTTCTCTCTCCTCTCTCCACATTCTCATCTTCTTCTAGTCACACTTTCTCTCTCCTCTCTTCATCATCTCATCATCTTCTACATCTCTTCTACACACAATTCAACCCCCCCCCCATTCTCTCTCTTTCTCTTCATAAAGCCTACCTCCACCACCGCCACTTTCGGCTCCACCACCTCCAACTCCGTCGCTGACATCCCCACCGCCACTGTCATCACCACCGCCACCTCCGTTACTGCCATCACCACTGCCACCTCTGCTGCTACCATCACCACCAACAAACTCCACCTAAAAAACCACCACCTAAAAAACCACCACCATCTACCTCCAATCACCACCACCAACGAACTCCAAAAACCTACCACCAAATCACCACCACCAAAACCAACAAGAACACACTTCAACCACAAAAACTTGAAATCTATGAAAACTCTTCCACCAATCACCACCATCAACCTCCACCGCCTATAACAGATCTACACACACACCAAATGAAATATCTAAGCGCGCACACACACACACACTCTGTGACAGATTAAACACAAACACACACACAGTCAGATCTAAGTACACCCACAATCAGATCTAAACACACACTTGAGCTCGCTGAAACACACACACACACTCTCTCTCTCTCTTTGTGTGTGACAGATTAAACACACACACATAGTCAGATCTAAGCACACACACAGTCAGATCTAAACACACACCTGAGTTCACTAGAACACACACACACTTTGTCTCCGACGAGGTGGAAGTCGTCGTCGTCTCCGGCGAGGTGGTGGTCGCGGTGGTCTCTAGTGTGGGGAGGTGAGGTGGTGTTAGATTGTTAGGTTAAAGAGAGTTTTATGAGAAGAATGGGAAGGGTCAAGTGTCTGGCAAGATGAAAGGGGGAGAGGGTTTTTTGGGATTTTAAATTTTAATATTTAATATTTAATATTGATAATTGATAATAATAATGATTTTATTTTTAAGAAATAAATAAAAAAAGAATAAGGGTACAATAGTCTTTTTGTAAAAGTTAACAGAGTTAGTTAACAGAAAACGTTAAAAAGGACCATATATGCAATAAAATGGTAGTTAAAGGATGATACTTGCAACTTTTTCAAAAAAAGGACTAAACTTGTAATTCGTGGTTAGTTAAAGGATCATTTATGAAATTAACTCTTATATTTAATAACATATAAAATTTATTAATTTTTTTATTAATTTTGTAATAATTTTAATACTTATTTTTATTTTATAAGTAGAACGATAAACAAAGGAACAAAAATAAAAAGATTAAACCAAAATTCGTATGTAGGCTAGATTTTTTTCGTGTTTATGTCTTGACCTATTGATATAAATATGAACAAATGCTCAATTATAACATTTACATTTAATTTATAATTGTCGTTCCAACAAACATTTAAAATTATAAGTTCTAAATATAAATAAAAGACTAGTTTAAATATTCTCTATTATACAATTTTAATCGTTCATTTTAGTAAAATAGCATCTCAGCTATTTATTTAAATTGAAAACTCGATTTGATTTTGGCTTTTGAAAGTCAAAGTTTTTAATTTGAATCAAACTTATTGTAGATAATATTAAATATATCATTTTTAAATCTTCAAATATCATATTTCCCTATCTAATTTATAATATTTATCCCTTATAACATTTAAAAATATCATATTTAACAAAATTCTTAGTTTTATTATTTTAAAATATTTTATAATCATTTCAAACTGTTTGTAGTTATAACAATAAATATTTGATTATATTGTTTATAATTGCATCGATAATGATGGATGACTTGTACAAGAAATACAATCATGTCTTTTCGTAATATGATACTATATTTCAGCCATCACGTATGCCCCTCACGTCGATACTTCCATTACTAGTCTTAGTATTAACGTCGTATGTCACCATTTTTTAACTCTTATTTCTTTCAAGTTCTATACTTATTTAATAAATTTTATTAATGTTTGACATTTATTATTTTTTTAATAAACATGCGTATTACACGAATATTTAGTCTATTACCATTATAAATTAATAAGAAATAAAACAATTAATACGATTTCCTTACTACGTATATTTATTATATTTGAGACGGGATCGTATGCGAACCCCTAAGTCGTTCGCAATTTGCGAACCCACACCAATTCACAATTTGCAAGTCAAATGTTGTGGCTGAATGTTGAATATATATTAATTTATTATTATTATTATTATTATTATTATTATTATTATTTGGGTGTAAATATAAGATGCAGTATTTTTAGACAAAATGCAGTGATTTTATACTATATGTAGTGGTTTTTAGACAAGATGAATTGGTTTTGAAATGAGAATCCACTTATTAATTCGCGCATGATGGACTAATTTTAAGAGAACTCCATGTTTTTTAGATATGATGCAATGTTTTTAAGTTGGATGCAATGATTTTATAGACTAAATACAGTGTTCCTAAAGTTCTTATTTTAGGAACCGTTTCTATTGGATCCTCACCCTATTATATTTTACAATAAATATTTGAATGTAATGTGTATATATCTCTACGGATACAATACGTATGAAATAAATACATTTAAAAAACTAATAATATCTATGGCACTATTTGTTTATATGTATTTTTTTTCATGAAGATATATGTGTAGAATAGAGGTTGATTACACAATTCAGACATTTATGAAGAAATCAAAGTGCTTGAATACTTTTTTAATGAATCAAAATTACAACTATCTAATACTCAAATCAAGATAAAAAATGATTTAAAACACCGATTATAATTTAACTCTCTCTTAAATCACACAAACTAATTACTAGATCTTGTTCACTGTTTCAACTAATAAATGCAATAAACTTTGAACTCTCTAAACAGGAATGTAATGTCTGATAAAAGTGTATTATTGTTATTATTACTATTATTATTAGATTTATTATCTAATAAATGGATTTATGCTAGTAGGCTTTTGGGTCTACTCAAGTGTATTTAGAAAAGAAATGATTAATGGACTTGCACTAATAAACAAACTTTGAACTTGGCCTAGGGGAGGGGAAGAGTATATAAGTCAAATTAGGGCACAACCCCAATGTTCAATCCTCACACATATTTGAGTGTAAAATTGTGCGTGTTGTGTGTGTGGTTCATACAAGAGTCGAGAAGAGGAGGGGAACATATCATTTTCTCATAACAAAAAATTGAATGGAAATCATCCAAGTAATGTCCCTTACACTCTTATGATCATATAGATGTAATTTTCATAACATTTGAACATGTTTTATAGGCTTTTTGATTCGGGTCACGGGTGTTCGTAGCGTATGTAAGCCAAGAGGGAGTTGTGGGTTTTAATCCATTAATACTCAATGAAAATCAAATTAACTTAATAGGGTTTGTTTAAATGATGTTTGGAAGGCATGGTAATTGGAATCTTGTGTTTTGGTTGAGTAATGGTTAAGTTTGAAATTGAACTCGTCGACAATTGTGTTCTTGGATCGCCAAAGTTCTTGGTTGAATCACCAACCTACTTTGCCCGATAGCCAAGTAACACGAGACCAATAGCCAAGTGAAACGCCAAGGCCTATGTAAGATCGCCAACACATAAATGATGATATATCTAAGAATCGCCAACATATATATGTATAGGGTAGAGATCAAGTAAAAAGAAAATTAAAGTAAAAATGGTAAAAGGGATGATTATTTGATCATTTTTCGGTATATATATCAACTGATAATCGTTAGTTCATCATCTTTATTGATTAAAACTAGTTCTTCATCAATTTCTTTTTGATGAATCCAACATATTCATCACTTTTTAGATGAAAGCATTTTGTTCATCAACAAATTATTTCAAAATTTTGTTTTCAAAATCTGTATTTGAAATCAAAAAGAAATTGATGAAGAACTAGTTTTAATCAATAAAGATGATGAACTAACGATTATCAGTTGATATATATACCGAAAAATGATCAAATAATCATCCTTTTTACACTTTTTACTTTAATTTTCTTTTTATTTGATCTCATCCCTATATGTATATATATGATCGCTAACATATATATGATCGCAACATATATATATATAGGGGAGTGTTCGAACGAGAACTGTTTTTCGTACGAGAACAGCGAGATTCATGGATGAAGAGCGTGGGGGGATTGAGTGTGACATGGTGCATGTAAGAAATTCATGGGTGGGAAATCCAATTGAAGGTGAGGGAATTTGACGGCTAAGATTATTTCTCGCGGTTCGCGTACGAAAAACAGTTCTCGTTTGAACTTTTGCCTGTTGGGGTTTGTTCGATTTTTCAAAATATATTTGATTGTGATCGTGAATCATCTCGATCTGTTTGGAAACTAGCATCTGTGTAACACTTTACACAAAGATCTTCTTTCAAACCCCCATAGATCAAGAACATATCTTTGGTTCTTCTCAAGTATTTTAAAATGTTCTTGACTGCCATCTAATGGCTATCTCTTGGGTTTTGCTGGTATCTGCTCGTCATGATCAAAGCATACGAGACATCTGGCCTAGTGCATACCATGGCATACATGATGGATCCAATTGTAGAAGCATATGGGATCTCATTCATTCTATCTAGCTCTTGTTTTGTGCTAGGGCTTTGAGCTTTACTCAAAACCGTGCCTTGTGCCATTGGCAAGAATCCTCTCTTAGAATTCTTCATCTTGAACTGTTTCAAGATCTTGTCAATATATGCACTTTGACTTATGCCAATAAGACGCCTAGATCTATCCCTATGGATCTTTATTTCAAGAATATAGGCGGCTTCTCCCAAGTCTTTCATTGAGAAACACTTCCCAAGCCAAGACTTGATGTCTTGCAAGGTCAGGATGTCGTTTCCAATGAGTAGTATGTCATCAACATATAAGACAAGGAATGCTACTACGCTCCCACTAGTTTTCTTGTAAACACACGGTTCATCTTCTGATTTGATAAAACCAAACTCTTTGATTTTCTCATCAAATAGAAGATTCCAACTTCGAGATGCTTGCTTTAGTCCATAAATGGATTTTTTAAGCTTGCACACCTTGTTAGGATACTTAGGATCTACAAAACCTTCGGGCTGAACCATATAGACATCTTCACATAAGTGTCCATTTAGAAAAGCCGTTTTGATATCCATTTGCCATATCTCATACTCATAATATGCGGCTATGGCAATGAGTATTCTAATAGATTTAATCATGGCCACTGGAGAGAAGGTCTCATCATAGTCAATACCATGAGTTTGAGTGAAACCTTTCGCTACTAGAATTGCCTTAAATGTGTGTACATTTCCATCCATGTCGGTCTTCTTCTTAAAGACCCACTTGCTCCCTACAGTCTTACTATTGGGAGGAAGATCAACCAAGTCCCATACTTGATTTTCATACATGGACTGCATCTCAGTGTTCATGGCATCAAGCCATTTATCGGATTCCGGATCCGATATAGCATCTTGGTAGTTAGTAGGCTCAAGAGAGTCTACCATGAAAATATCATCATTAGACACGAGAAATCCGTATCTCTCGGGTTCTTGACGAGGTCTACCAGATCTACGAACACTTTGTGTTTCAGTAGGTTCTTGAACAACCAATTATTCAGGTTCAACATCTGTTTGTTGAGTGCTAGTGCCAACCTGGCTTGTATTTTGTGGTCCTTGAATTTCTTCAAAGTCTACATTGCTCCCACTTGCCTCTTTCAAAAGAAACTCCTTTTCTAAGAAAGTGGCATGCCTAGAAACAAACACTTTGTTCTCAGCTGGGTTGTAGAAATAATATCCTAATGAATCTTTAGGATATCCCACAAAATTACATTTGATAGATCTAGGATCGAGTTTGTTTGAAGCCTCTTGTCGTACATGAGCTTCACAACCCCAGACTTTCAAGTAAGATAAGTTTGGAACCTTTCCATACCACATCTCATATGGTGTCTTATCTACCTTTTTGGTTGGAACCATATTCAATATGCGCGCAGCAGTTAATAAAGCATAACTCCAAAAGGACGAGGGAAGAGTACTTCGGCTCATTATAGACCGAACCATATCTAGTAAGGTTCGGTTCCTCCTTTCTGATACAGCATTATGTTGTGATGTTCTAGGAGGAGTAAGTTGTGAGATATTCCCACAATTACTAAGATGATCCAAAAATTCTTGGCATAAGCACTCGCCATCTCGATCGGAACGAAGGGCCTTGATTGTTTTGTTGAGTTGATTTTGTACTTCGTTTTGAAACAACTTAAACATTTCAAATGTTTCATGTTTATGTTTCAT